>CM040240.1:287054463-287690116 GCA_022545495.1 Chrysanthemum lavandulifolium
AAGGAGAACATTTGTCCAAGAAGCTGATTTGAGAGGACTAATAGCACCTTCTCCTACAACAGCAACAATTCTAACATCATCATCAGTTGAGCATAGTAAATTTGAGGATGAGTCATTTCCAGTTTGTAAGACTGAACAAGAAACAGAAGATAAGGTTGTTGGATTAGTATAAGGTAAGGTGAAGAAGCTCTTCTTGTGGACATGGAACAAGGACACAAGAAGCTGAGATTGTCTTTGTTGTTTTAGATTATTATTAACATGAACATGATGAAGTTGAAGAGAAGCAGGTGGTGATTTTAGAGATGCTGGATTGTTCATCACCACTGGTTTTATCATTTGTGTGGAACTAGCTAGCTAGCTAGATATTCTATCTACTTTCTATTTTTGTGTGGAACTATCTCACTGTATTCGGGTCGGGTTCCTTCTTACAAACCGGACCTGGCCCAAAATTACGAGAGAAGATAAGCCCATGGGCTGGACATGTAAACCCAAGTGATCAGGCCTATATATAATGTTCACTACTACACTTATCAAGCTAAAGAAAATGTTTTTTTTTTTAAGTGGAACAAAACTTTTATCTTACAAAATGACAATTGTTCTAATCTGTGTTAAACAATCCATTGGCTAAAAAAAGTGATTCGCTAAATACTTTCGTTTATTAATTAAATGAACGAACATGAACTATATTTTACGTTCATTTATTTAAATGAACGAACAAGAACAAAAGTCTCATCCGCTTATTTATGTTCGTGAATGTCTGATTATACGTTGATTAATTTTCGTTAATATTCATTTATTTGTTTATGTTCGTATACTGTATCTTTTAATTATATACTATTAAAATTGGTTTACTTAAGCAAAACAACACTTATAAAACATAATATTGTGTATAACTTAAATTAAAAGTTTATGTTTATTTTCTCAAGTTCATTTATTTTCGTTTAATGTCTTAATGAATGAACATAAACGAACATGAACAACGTGTTTTCTTAATAAACAAACATGAACAAAAAATTTGTCCGTTTAAACAGTCGTGTTTGTTTATTTGTTCAGTAAAAAATAAACAGACAAACATGAAAGACTCCTTCCGTGTTCGTCCGATTAATTTACAGCCCTACTTGAATATACTATTAGGGGTGGAAACGAGCCGAGCTCGAGCTCGGCTCGTTTAAGTTTAAAAAGGCTCGAGCTCGAGCTCGGCTCATTTCGAGCCTTAAATTTTAAGCTCGAACTCGGCTCGTGATATGTTATATAGGTTCGGGCTCGGCTCGTTTATACGATTTGGCTATGAAAAGTTAAAGCTTGGTTGAAGCTCGAGCACGGCTCGTATATATGTTTAATACTTAAAATATCATAATGTCGTTAAGGCTCGTTTAGGCTCGCGAGCCCAAACGAGCTTTGTATGTAAAGATCGGGCTCGAGCTCGATTAATACACGACCTGTAATTTAAGCTCGAGCTCGTTTATACTCGGATCGTTCGACCTTTTTACCAATTCGATTTCGAACTTTTCATGAGTGACTTACCATTTCCAATTTTCAAATACTATCTTCAAAGTTTGTCACCACCTCCAATATCTTTTTATACATTGGTAGTAAAAATGTCTACATAGAAATGGTTGTAAAACAAAATCCAAATTTTTGGTTTTGTTGCATAGGATATAGCATAGACAAGAATATGGAGCCGACACATTGTGTTTTTGTAGCTTTTAAGGTTTGTAGTTATACCTAAACGAGGTCAAGTACATTACAACATATATAAAAACTTCCCATAATAAAATAGATTAATATTCTTGATGAACGGTGTTAAACCTTCACTTTAATTAATACTAGACCCCATTGTGTCATTGTCAATAAAACCTGATAATGAAATATATTTGTTTTGTCACGAGAGAGTATTTGTCTGCTTAATAAAAAAGTACTTTTTAAGCTAGTCATAGGAGTAAACAAGATTATCGAAGAGTGAAAAGCTTAAAGAGATAAGGTAAAGCTATTCCAACTCAACTAACCCCATCATGATCCACCGTACAAGCTATATGTCGATCACCAATAGACATGTTAAGCTCATCAAGATATCACTAAAGAATTACCAACAAAAGATCTGAGTTTTCGAGTCGACATCGTGAATCGACTAATCTCAAAGCGACTATTTTTTTTAATAGCATAATGGTTAAGTTCGTATAGCTAACGTGTAAGAAGGGTTGCGAAATGAGGAGTGTCATATGTGATACTCGATTAGTAGTTTGAACTTGGTTATAGTTTTAAGGACTTAAAAGAGTCTAGGCTTACACTAGTAAACTAGGGCATATACGAGACTCGTGTGACTATCTAGTCGTGCAAAATGAAGTTCGGATGGCTTAAAAATAGTAATGGTCAAAGAAGATTGTTTGTTTAGTTAGACCATACCCAGCCTTCAGCCTCTCAAGGGCTCAAGGCCTCATTCATCTATGACGATGCAGGCTAATTAATCGAAAAGTAATTAACCGAACCCTAAGGCTAAATACACTCGAGATATTTTAAAATATCTTCAAAATGCACTCCTGATTGATTTATAGATCTGATTGGTTACATTACTTTATAATACAAAATTATACAAGTTGAGAACATGTTAAATTTATTTAAGTAACTTTACTTTACCAATATTAATTTTATAATACATTGTTGGAGCAAAGTGACTATAAAATAATAAAGATATATAATAAAGTTGTAGCATGTTGAATATTTTATGTATTTCTTTCTCTCACAAATAGTTTCTAAAATATTTTTTATATTTTCTTCAACTTTTTCATTTTCACTTTTTATTTTATATACATTGTAGAACTATATAGGTGGTCAAAAATGATTTTTAAAGTTTAAGTAGATCAAGTGTCAGGTTAATTAACAAGTGTGCACAATCATGAAATATTTACTAATGATGTTCAATAACAATTCATGTTATTTTTTTTATAAGTTTAGTACGCGCGTGTCCAGATTTAAAAATTAAATCATCTAAAATCTCTTATATATTAAATCAATTTATATGCACGAAATTATAAATATGAAAAGAAAAAGTATAAATTAATATGATATTAAATAAATACGAGATTATATATATATATATATATATATATATATATATATATATATATATATATATATATATATATATATATATATATATATATATATACAAACGACTTATATTATTTCTTAAGATTAAGTATGTCTCAAAAGTTTTTTTTTTCTACTACTCACGTTACTTCTCGAATAAGTTTAACGTGCGTAAAAACACGGGTTATTTATGTCAAAACTCCAATTGTACGACTAATGTCAAAGCCACGCGTAAGGCTGGATCCATAACCAACAAGATTGTGAAATGTGAATCGACTTTAATATCTTTTCAAGTCGACAAAACTCTGAAACGACACATTACCAAAAATTGTCAATAAAAGTGAATGATACCTAACCAAATAAATTGCAAAAGATCCTATAACATTAATGACTCATATATATGCACTTTTACTTGCAACCAAAGAAAGATTTCCAAAGTCCAAGTTGGTGTTCCCTATCACGTGCAATAGACTTGACAATGTTCCCTTGACAAAATCAAACCCATTCTTTGCTTATGAATTGGGGAATACATGATAAAGGTACACATTGTGCCGTCCACTTGAAGCAAATACTTAGGGGTATTATTCGGGTTGACTCGTTCAGGTTTGGTTAATTCGAGACGAGTTACTTCGGGTCAGGGTTTAAAAATATATACTCGAACTTGATTCGGGTCGGGTCGGGTCGATTCGGGTTCGGGTCTAGAATTAAAAAGAAAAAAAATGAAACTCGGGTCACTTGGGTTGACCTGAACCCGATTAAAAGACATATATTATACACGAAGTCGATCTTGTTTAGAACTCAGGTCAATTCGGGTTGACCCGATTGACCCGAATATAACTTTGGACCAACTAACCCGGCCCGAAAAGCCATATTCGGGTTCGGGTCAGCTATCATGACACCTCTAAATAGTAAATACTACTCCCTCCGTCCCATATTAAGTGACCACTATTCATATGCACAAAGTTTTAGAAAATTTCACTAACTACACTCTCCACCAATCAAATATCGTTTTCACCCACTAAAGTCTCATCTCATTGGTTGGAATATTTTATGAACACTTAATTTGAGAAAATCTAAAGATTCCATTGTAGACACTTAAATTTGGACAGAGGGAGTAGTAATGTTTCGCGTTTTGTAAAGTCTTCTTTTTTAAAAGATAGAAGATTGACGTGTTCACTTAAACACCGAGGACCGATAATATCAACATAACAAGTTCACTAGTGATATCGAGTGTGTTACAGCAAAACAAGCATGAAATACAATAGTTAAGGTTGATAATGATGTCTTTTCATCAAACTAGTACTAATCAAACCCAATTGATAAAAGATGAAAAAGACAAATATATGAAATTAACTTGCAATTAAGCCAATTGTTTTTACCTAACTTGCCTTTATTAAATCTTCCAAATCCATAAAGTTGTGGATAATGTTAAATGATTATGACAAATTGATAATGACTCTTGCAAATCTTTATCATGTGGATTATGAGATTATTAGTTTTATAGTAAGACAAAACAAATTAAGCAAAAAAAAAAAAAAAAATGTGAACGGTATTCTTGTGACTAAATACCTACAAAAGATAGTTTTTTTCGCGTTGGTGGCACGTGTGGGCTCATAGGAATGCTTGTTTTTTTCGAGTAATACGATCGAGGAAAAACGTCTTCTTTGATAACTTAGTCTTGATGACGTTTATTTGGATTAGTAGTAGATGTAGTTATAAGCAGTTTAATGAGATCGAGTGGCTTCAAAATCCGTCTCTTGTTACTTATGTTATTGTCTTGGTTTCTAGCTTTCGTCGTTCGGAAGAAAGAAAAAAATGCATTTTGCTTACACTATTTCTGACTTTGGCATAAGTGCATTTGTAAGGCATAGTTAGGCGAAACAAAGTAAGTTACTTGTAAGTTACTCGAAATCAATTCATTAAAAACTTAAAAGCTTAACGAGCTCAAGTTCGAGCTTTGACAGGCTCAGAGTCGGCAAGGCTCAGAGTCGGCACGGCTCATTCCAACCCTAATTGTTACTAAAATCCTTTGATCAAAGATAACACTTACAAATTCTAAACAAAAAAAGTACTCCCTCCGTCTTAATTTAATTGTCTATATTTCTATTTTTGAATGTCTCAAAAAGATTGTTCACTTTTCGTTTTTAATAAAAACTAGATAATCTAAAAAGATAATATACTATTTGTGTGGTTCATAATTAAAATAGCCCCACTTTTATTAAACTTTGTGATTTCTCTCACCTGACAACTCCTGACAATTAAATTGAGACGGAGAAAGTAACAGATAAAAATAAAAAGGAAGAATATATGATAAATTGATTAAGCAAGAATCTACAAGTTGAAAATGCTGAATTAAGAAATGAAATTACATAGAAATTAGTAGATGTTCCTATCCCCTTTTTGTACGTAAGTAAACACTCCAAAACCAGAGACTAATCACTCCTTAATCTCCTTTCCTTAAATAGTAAGTTATACTAGTAGTAATAATAATCAACAAATATTAACATGAAATTCCCATTAGTCCAAAATACTAATCACTTCTCAGTAACTCACTGAGTCAACTCGTCCAGCCAACGAGTTCTCCCTACTCAGTTTCGCGTAAATCTTCGCCCTTATATCCCGACCCGACTCGACCCGTTCCATCACGGGCTCCTCCTCCTCCCCCCACTGATCAAACAAGTTCACCCGGGTCGGGTTCCGGGTCGAGTTCCGGGTCGGGGTGGATGGCAAGCTATCAAACCCGGGTCGGAGGGTGGACATGTTCCGGGGCGACCCGAAACCCGACCCGAGACTCATGTTGCGCACGGATGACGTCAGCTCGTTCACACCCATTGAGGAAACTGGCGACATGGGAGGGGAGAATGATGACGTGTACAGAGTTGAAGTGGGCGATGAAACGAGCGAGGCTGTGAAGCGACTCGGTGAGCCGTCGTATGACTCGGGCTGAGTTGGACCGAGTTGACTCAGTGGCATGACTCGGAGCTGGTCTGGAGTGTGTGCGAAGAAACATATCCTGCGGCGACAGTGGACGCCGTCTTTGCATGGTTGCGTCCTGTAACGACCAGGATGCAACCAGCATTCGAATACCCCGTGCGAGTACTCGCACGTGTCACCTGTATAAAAAAACACACAGTTTAGTAAAAACATAACACATATCAAAATACTCACACGTGCCAAATACTACTTGAAGGGGTGTTTGGATTAGCTTATTTATCTGGCTTATGGGCTTATTTGAACATGGAAAAAGCTCTTAAGCCCACTCTTTAGAGCTTATTAACTTGAGCTTATTGGCTCCAATAAGCTGAAGATGATTACATCATAAGCTCCAAAGAGTGAGCTTATCGGCTTTTTCATATTCAAATAAGCCCATAAGCCAGATAAATAAGCTAACCCAAACACCCCTTAAAAAAAAATCACCATACATATCAAAATACTCGCACGTGCCAAATATTACTGTATCAAAATACTCGCACGTGCGAAAAAAAAAAAGAAAAAAAAAACACGCAGTTTAAGAAAAGAACAAAAACGGACCTTTACCGCAGCTGCCTTTACGAAACTCGGGACAAGGGTTACCGGAGTAATGAACCTTCCTGGGGTCACGACGTCGAGCTTTTTCACCAGGGTGAGCAAAAGGACAGTCAGTCCAGTCATGTGAGCCGCCACGTGAGCATCTTCTAATCTTAAACTCATACATACGAAAATGGTCGGATGAGAATATTGTCTCCGACAGAACATCATCATCCGACAGCATTTCGATGTCGTCGAAGGAAAAGGGATCGTCCCATGATAAGCTTGGTGGGATGTGAACCGTTGGATTGCTAGAGTGAGAGTGAATCATCATCATTGTTGGTTTGGGTTATGGAGAGGTATGATGTGGTGGGTTGAATATAAACCAAGTTTTTAACTGTGGTTGAGTTGGGAGATTAACCTTGGTGTGTGGTTGTGGTTAGAGTAAAAGATCTTTTGATGAGAAAGAATGGATAGGATTACAAGGTTCTTGTGAGATATTATTATTACTTGTAGCTTAATGTGTATTTGTATTTGTCTAGTGTCTATTTTTTTAGTCCAATTTGGTGGGGACATGTTGGGTGATTTATCCATAGTTTGGACTTGAAGTAATTACTACTTTTTCAAGTAAAAATAAAAAAAACACAGTTTACAAAAAGTGAGTCCACTATCGTATTTAGCCAATGTTTTAAAACTCGGGTTTATAATCGATCCGGTCGAGTCATCGGTCATTGGGTCAAACGGTTCGACCACCGTGTCAACCCAGTTTTCATTAAAATATATATATAAAAATATCGGTCAACTCGGTTTCAACCACCGGCCAACCCTGGTTTTATAAAATAATTTCAAAAAACCAACTGGCGGGTTTAGAACCTGATTGACCGGTCACTCAAAATCCCGTGGTTTATTGGTTAACCTGGCTTTTAGAAACCCGGGTTATTTTGACTATTTTTTTGCTCGAACCGGTCCAACCTGCTAACCGCTGAGTCGACCGGGTTTCAAAACATTGTTTTAACTAATTAAATAGTATTATTTTCATTCATTAAAATATTTTTTATTGGTTGATAAAATAAAAAATTTATTATATTATAACATCTTAAAACAAAAATGTTAACTATTTTTTTAGTCCAATTTGGTGGGACATGTTGGGTGATTTATCCATAGTTTGGACTTGAAGTAATTACTACTTGAAGTAAAAATAAAAAAAAAACACAGTTTACAAAAGTGAATCCACTGTGGTTTTTAACTAATTAAATATTATTTTCATTATTAAAAGAGTTAATTGCATTTTTGGTTTTTGTGATACGGTTAAATTACAGGTTTGGTTCTTAAAACTTTAAAAGTGCAATAATAGTCTTCATTTTAAATTTTGGATTGCAATTTTGGTCTTTGGATAAAGTGAAATGAGTAAAATACCCTTTGTCTTATTCAGAAAAGACAAAGGTAATTTGGTCATTTCACACCGATTAAGGACCAAAAATGCAATCTAAACTTTAAAATCGAGACTATCATTACACTTTCAAAGTTTTAGAGACCAAACATGCAATTTGACCATACCACAAGGACCAAAAATGCAATTAACTCTTATTAAAATATTCTTTAATGGTTGATAAAAGAAAAAAATTATTATATTATAACATCTTAAAACAAAAATGTTAACTTTTATTTTTGAGTCAGTTTATATAGATCTTTTATAGGATTTTCAATTATTGCACGCATCAAAAAATTGTATAGTGTATATCGCGGCTTGTACATTTTGATCAAAATACTCTATTTCACAACATAAGGGTTTTATAACATATCCCAATTTTTGGACAGAGAAAGTAGTTAACAAACACAATAGTGTCCAATCAGTATATACTCATTTTAAGCAATCACAAAACACAAATACCGGTGACACCAAAAAATCAAAACATGTTTTACTTAAATAAAAACACGCCACATAACAACAACAAAACTGTTTAGTGATCCGGATGACCAAACAACCTCCACTTTTACCTTTTAATGCGTGATTGGTGCATCACTGTAACAACAATGACGCGTCATCACCTCTCCCTTCACGTGTAAAGATGATTCTATACGCCTAGTCATCCAAAACGTGGTTTTCAAGCTGTAGGTGGGGGAGTTACTTTTTGAAAATGTGGTTTTGTTCTTAAACGTGATAAGCAATTCCAAACACCCCTTAAAGGTGATGTGTTGAAAAGTTGATGTACCACTGATGTGAATATAGTCGTCGGTGATCATTACACCAAGCTTTATGGAATATGTTCATCGGAAACTATAGTGTAAAATTAATTTTTCAATATCTTAACCTCTCGTTCAAAAAAAAAGTTTCTTTCACCTATGTGTGGGTTAGAGTATAAGATCTTGATCATATCGTATTTGAGGGTGTGCGAGGCTTTCAATCTCACATGACCTCAAAATTTTAACTCAAAATATAATACCTATGTTCAAAATTTATTTCTAACTAAGAAATGTTAATGATATATGACTTTACGTTACATATATTTGTAAAAATTAAAGTTGGATTGTTAAAATACTACGTTTTTTGTTTCAGTATTTATATATATTTAACCGTCGTCTTTAGTTACGGCATAAGTTTTTGCATCGGGCCTTCAGAACGTCGGTTACGACACTGAATTCTTGAGAAACAATGGATTAGGATTACAAAGTCGTGCATGATACTTGTAGCTCACTGCATTTGCCTATGTCGATTTATTTATTCCAATTTGGATTTGTTTTGTGGGACTTGCCGATTGAGTTTTTATCCATGGTTTACTTTACAAAAAAGCATGTATTTGATGGTTTTGTGCTTAAATTTGTTATATAATAATGTCTAAAGGGAATATATGGTTTATTATAAAATGTTGTAGCAAATGGTTTTATTCTCGCACGAATTCATGTTTGTTGGTATTCCAACTTAGAATCTAAAGTTACAAAAACTTTGAAACTATGGAATAATGTCAAATTCGACATGCTCAAATTCTTTGTAAATGAAAAGTTGATAAAAATTACATGCTTCATAAATAAATTGAAAATCGGTTTTTTTTATCTTGTGCTACTGAAGCTGTGGTTGTTAGTATTTTTTTCCAGCTTTAAATCTTTTTTAAACTGATTTAACTATTTATTAAGCCATTTCTCGAAAGTATGCTTTAGCTTCGGTCCTCCGATCTTAAGTTTTTTCTGCGTCCCTTAGCTGAAAACCGTTAGGTCGCTACTGGTTGTGAATATGAGATCAAGCTCTAGTGTGAGAGTAACTATTTGACTGGTATGAGTTTTAGTGAGAGAAAATAGAGAGGGAAAGTAGGAAGTAGTGGACTATGTGAAATCATGTGTCATCCATCGGGTGTGAACGACTCTATTTATACTACCTGACCCATGCTTCGCGACACAAGGATTGCGGAGATGAGGTTGTCGTCTTGGTGCAGCAAGAAGATCGTCGTTGGTACAAGCCTTAGCTTTCGGGGCTCGGGGGTTGTCGTAACACATTTAGTGACCATTTTGGGCCTAGTACTGTTCTTTTTGTCTATATCGTACAATGGTTGTCAACGTCTGTCTGTCAGACTCCGGAGTAACCTAGTATCCTTCGCTAATACCTCCAAGTGTGGACCTAGGATAATCTTCGTTACCTAGCTTCTCTAGAGGACCGTTCTAGTGTGAAATGATTTTCCTTATCTTTTGTGAGAGATAAACTAAGAATAATTTAGCTCATCCGAAATATCGAAAAGATGATACATCATGTATTACAGATAAGCGGCAAATGGTGCAAAAAAACTATCATCTTTCTTTTTACTTTTGTATGATAAACTTTTTTTCCTATTAAAACAAAAAGTTTAATGACTCTTATTGTTACGAAAAACTTTAATGACTCTTATTGTACGCAAAAGCGACACGTGGCAACATTAATTAAGGGTTAATAGTCCAAAAAATATCTAACCGTTGGCCTTTTACATTGTGACGATAAACTTTTAATTTTCGAATCTCCATGACGCCCGCCTCATCGCCACCGATCATATTTGACCCCTTTCGTCATGGGCCACCAACCGTCGGACCCTCGCCGACCACTTCCAGATCCTCGCTCACAGAAACCAAACTATCACCAGATCCATTTGTTGTCGTCATTCTTTGATCTTCAGTCACTTTTTCTTGCCGCCATCGTTGTCATCGCTTATTGATCTTAGTTTGAGTTATATAATATGAGGTTTTAGGTCTTTTTCCATATAAATATGAGTTTCTTTTTAAATCTTTAATCAAGATTTTTTTTTATTTAATATATGAAAATCCGATTTTAGTATTATTTATTAGATCGATATTTGATTTTAATATATGAAAATCCGATTTTTAGTGTTCTTTTTTAATATATCAAATATCGATCTAATAAATAACACTAAAATCGGATTTTCATAAAAATCTTCCGATTAAAGATTTAAAAAGAAACTCATATTTATATTTAAAAGACCCAAAACCTCATATTATATAACTCAAAACGACATCAATAGAATAATGAAACGTACCGGCTCAAGAAAGCGGCGGCATGTTGCATCAAGAATGACGACAATAAAGGATTCTGATAATTTTGGTTTGTGGTGAGGAGGATCTGGCAATGAGGTCTGGCGTGGAGGGTCCGACGGTCACGAGGTTCCAAGGCGAAAGTGTTCATCGTTGATGGTGTTGGCGACAAGTGCGTTGAGGGGAGATTTGAAAATTAAAAGTTTATCATTGCACAATAGAAAAGAAGCCAGATATTTTTGACTATTAACCCTTAATTAATGTTGCCACGGTCGCTTTTGGTTACACAAGAGTCATTAAGTTTTTTGCCATAATAAGAGTCATTAAGAAACTTTTGTTTTAATAGGAAAAAAGTTTATCGTCACAAAAGAAAAAATGAAATGATAGTGCTTTTTAATTATTCGCCTACATTTAAACTAAATTGTAACAGATGGCCTTAATAAACAGGTCAACTAAGAAATTTTCAATCTAAAGCACGGAAAGCATGATCTAAAGTACGATAAGGCATGATCGGGGAATGATATTTACGGGGCGAGTATTCAAAGTTATTTTTGCATCTTGGAACAAATGGGGAAAAGTTACTAAAGGGCTTGTGTTCCAATAGTATTTTATGTTGTGTGAGAAACTTTTTAACAAAGTGGTTGCAAGTTCAAGTTTTGTTTAAGAAATGTGAGATAAATATACTGTGAGATAGTTAAAAAGTGCAGTTAAAAAAAGAAAAAAAAAAGTTTAAAATTACCAAATAGATTTGACAAGATAAAATAAAAGCGAGATAGTCGAACCATGACAAAGTTCGACAAAAGCTCAACCACTCTCTTACAATGCGCTCCTCAGTTTTAATTTTGTTAAGAGAAAAAGTGGAATGAAAACGAATAAATTTGTGTTAGGTAATAGAGAAGAAGGGAATTTGGTCATATTTCTCTCCAAACCTTTCTTTCCAAAAGTGCGATGATTTGGGAGGAAAGTATATATAGAAACTTTTCGATTAAACAATGACTTAAATGCCCTAGAATAAAACATAAATTTTGTATCTAACAAAGGGTTAAATTGTAAAATTATCCGTTTTCTCTTATTTTCTCTCTCAACTCGGGAACATGACTTAAAAAATAAATTACATTGCTCTTTTCTTTTTTTTTATCCGATTTTGTCTCTTCTCTTTTTTTCTTTCTTCTTAAAACTCAGGAATAGTAATATGGCAATAATATGGGTAACACCACCGATGTCGATAGATGGACAACTAGACCTTAAACTCGGGCTAAATTCGTGGAATTCTTATATAGTGTTTGCATATAATTGGGCTCGTTATTTTCATTAATTATTGTACCTTTTTCTAGAAGTAAATTTGCCAAACATACTAGAAACTACTAGTGTCATGTGTCATAACATGTAGAAATGCAACAAGTGTGAAAGATATAAGAGGTCAGTGAAGGTTTAAAAGTGACAGACAGGTGAAACTAATTAATTATTGGGACAAGATATTCATACCTCCCTAATTTTTATATGGGTTGACTACACTTGCAAGCATGAGTTAAGACACAAAAGATATCGAAGACACAGGGACCACATAAAAGACACTGTCTGTCTTTTACGCGATCCCTATGCACTTTCAAATGGTCCATGCAGATTTCGGTGTCTTAACTTGTCTTTTTAAGACATGCTAAAAACCCTTCTTATATTCCCACCTCTTTTCTTGTTTGCATTTTATTGATGATGTCTTATTCTCTACCTCCCTCTTATGGAGGGTTTGTATTGATCGCTTTGTCCTCATTTATTTTCAAGATCATGTAATTTTTGTCGGTTTTGTTTACTTTATTTTTGACGTTTTAAGTGTTTGACTTATTAAAATTTATATTTTTGCTACAAGTTTTGAGGTTTATAGTTTTTTATATAAAAAAATTAAAATAAAAATAAAAATGCAAAAATTAGAGGTGGGAATATAAGATATAGCGGGGTAGGAATATCTTGCCTTTATTTTATTTATTTTTATTTTATAATTTTGTTTATATAAAAACTATAAATTTGAAAATGCGAGCATAAAATATAAAGTTTAATAAGTCGAAGTTAAACCGTCGTAAATACGAAAAGAACCGATGTAAAACTACACAGATCAAACAAATATGGACAAAGGAATAAAAATCTGACCCTTCCTAAGAATTCATGAGCATATGACCCGAACGGATCGGAGGATCGACCGGACCGACCGCGTTGGTGCGGTCATGATCTCGACTTTTGCCAAGTTGGTGGTCATGGTCCGGCCCGGATCTGACCAAAGCACGACTTTGGCATTGTGGCCGGACCGGCCGCCCTTGGCTTCAGGGTTTATCTGAAATCGGTTTTCGGTCCGGTCCGGTCCGGTTTTTAGACCATGCACACCCTTACTTCCTAGTAGAGAGGGTGGGAATAGTACATCCCCTAATTATTAAAGGTAGGCGGTGAATAGTAAAAGGCAGTAATTTTTTACGACCAGATACATTTTTGGCGTTATGTGATCCCATAAAACGACAAAAAACTTCCACCTAAACAAAATCATGCATTTACCGTACGGATATTTTTATGTGTCTGTCCGCCACCAATTAAATTGTTTTGTTGCTAAAAATGGTGATACAATTTTAATTTTATGTCTAGTATAGTTGGATATTTATTGAAAACGTGATTTAAGGGCCCGTTTGGTTTATTGTTAGGAATCATGATGGGTATCGGTTTGGTATGGGGTAGAATGAAATGAGAATAAAAAAGTCAGTGTTATTACGATTGTTTATGTTTGGATAATAAAATATGGAATGAAAAAGTGTATAGATATTCGAGCTTTATAGTGGAAAAGAGAGTGATGGAATTGATTTCATGAATCACAAAATAGGTGTGTAATAAATCTATAATATGATATCTTCATTTCATTCCTACAGACTAAATAAACACCTTTAATCTAATAAAATCCATGACTCATTCGATGGAGAATAATACCAAACGCACCCTAAGTAGTTGCAAGTTGCAAAGTATGGTGATATATCGTAAAAGTATAAAAGTTGTTGGGATATTTTCCTTAACGGGGCCGAGGCTTAATGCACTCTTTGTGCAAGTTGACAACTAGATGTATTCTTTTTACATTTTAAAATTCGATTTTTTAACGTGCCAAGAGTAGCGTTGCATATGTAAAGGACATTTGATTTCAATGAAAAAGACTTCAAGACTACATATTTTATTTGAAAAGTGTATTTTTGTGGGTTCGGATGTCCTTTCCTGGTCCCGCCGTCTTTTTTCAGATGCTTAACTACGTTTCAATACTAAAACCCAATATAAAATCTTAATTTGTCAATTTTTTGATTATTTTCGTATACAAAAGTTTAGTATATAATATCATGTGATTGGCTTATAAAATTCATCATGGTCGATGAATCCTGGATCACAATAATGGTGATGTTGGTGGTGAAGTGAAAAAGGTGATGTGACGTTCATTTAGCGATGATGATGTCGGTTATCACTAAGAGATCAAAGTGTATTGCAAAGGCATGGTTGATCACAAGGGTCGTTTTTAAAAGTCTGCGATGTCGTATCAGAAATTGGCCATCGTCATTTGACGAAATCAAAATTTTATATACTTATATTATATATATACACACACACATAAGCTTTGAGTTTAATTAGTTTTCTAGTGATACATGCTTTTTTTTTTTTTTTTTAATGGCACATGTTCATGGAAATTCATAAGACGGCATGATTACTACTCCCTCCGTCCCATATTAACTGTCATGTTTGATTTTTCAAAGTCTTTTTTTTTTCAACTTTGATGTTGTATACTTTTATTTGTGTTATATATTACTTGATGCAAAATATATAGATAGAATGGGGGTTTAAATGTATTTTCATTAATATAACTTTCATCAACTATTATATAATACAAAAAAAAATATTTAAGGTCAAATTTGACAAAAAAAAAAACTTAAAAAAATCAAACATGATGCTTAATACGGTATGTATGTAGATATTATAACATATTGTTGTAAGTCTTACTTGTCGTCTATGTGAGTATGGTTTTTAGTTTTTGATAATAGGATTAATTTCATATTTCACCCTACTTTCATAATTAATTTCATATATACCCAAACGCAAAGATTCTAACGACAACGTATAATATTTTTAATGCGTGTTTGGGTATATTTGAAATTTAATTCTGAGGAGGAATACGAAATCGCTTCTGATAATAAACCTCATCCATGCGTGTCACTTCAATATAAACCATAGCAAACAATGAATTAAAGTAATTAATAAATTTGGTCCATGCCAAATTATGAACCGGTATTTAGCACGAATTCTCGACACGATCCACAATTCATTAAACGCCTCTTATCCATAAGTAATGGCATATTTATTGGATATGAGTATAGTACATGACACTTGTTAGAATTCGACCTCGTCGTCGAGGCAATGTATATCATGTTATTCATTACAACCAAGTCTTAGATGGTTCGCTAGAATATTCACGTATATACCATAACTCGCGCAATGGTACCAATCAAGTAGTTATAAACTTCAAAGTTTACAAATATGTAAGGCTTAATCATATATTCATATCGATTGCATCTTATAAATTTTGTTTCGGCTGTTTGGTTGTACTTCCATCATTCAAAACATATTGTCGGTGTTTTAAGAGCGAAACACCTTGTGCATGATTACAACACGTACACGACATTGTCGTGTCGCCCCATGAGAAACAATAAGTAAAAAAAATGTGGAATAAGCGAGAATATAAACAAGCTCACAAGTACAACATGACACAAGAATTTACAATGGTTCTCACGACCAGGTTGACCGTGATCAATACATTTTTAAAACCAGAATTTTGTTCACGTTATGAAATTGTTACATCTACAAATGAGTAGCAAAGCCATTTATACATGGGTTGCTTAGCTTTGATAGTAAGCTAGCTCCTTAAAACCCTAGTCGGGCTATCAGCACATCGCGCTAATGGGCTAGAGCCTACAGGTGTACAGATGTCCAAGTTCATGACCTTGCTTGCAGACCCTTCTAGGAGTGGCGCGCTCCCGGGTTTTAACCGTCTCCACACTTCACATACATGTTGTGCGATTTATTAAACATAAGTCAACCAAAAGTGCTTTGGTTCAGTTGGTACCTATTTCTGAAAAACTCATGTGCTGACTGGTGAAATCTTGTGGATAAAAGGTCAAGGGTTTGAGTCTCGGCTCCTGCCTACTTTAGTTGGTGCTCCACTAGACCAGAAGAATTACTGGAGTTATTTCTTGTGAAGTGGACAATAACTGTTATAAAAAAACACATGAAATTAAAATGTTACCGTTAATTCACACCATTTCATGGATTAAACATAAGTTAATTCATACGTCCCTCTTACGTTGCTCCTTTTAGTTCACTTTTAAGTTATTAACTGTTTTTGTATTCTAGTGAAGTAATGTTTGATAAGTTATATTTAAGAGTTAAGACAATTTATGGTTGTTTTAAGTAAGATGTATTGGAAAAGATAACGAGCCAAGAGCACTAGGTGTCAAAAGCCAGCAGCTCAAATGTCAAATCGCCACTTCAGTAGCCACATCAAGATCCTATTTTTTACAACTAACCACAACAAACCATCTCCTCACTCATAACAAACATCAACCTTATCATTTGGTGCCCACCACTACCACTTTATTTTTTCTTTTTCAATTTTTCATCTAAGCTAAATTTATTTATTAAATAAAAATACAAAACAATATATTTAAAAAAAAAAGTAAAAAAAAAAATTGAATGTAAAACGTTACCTACTCTATTCACCACAACTTTATTATCCACTTAAAAAAAAAGAAAAAAACTTCCTCCTTTATTACACACACAACAATACAAACACACACTGATAACACAAATAAAAAATATATCATTTGTGTCAGTGTTTTCTCGTCGTCACCGCGATGAAGGTCAACGACGGCGAAGAATCATTTAGGACCGGTGTCAGCAAAACGGTGGAGTCTGGGGTGCGCGGAGAAGGTGGACGACGATGACACCGCGTCTCTAAATCAAATCAACTTTCTTAATGAGTTTCACAAAAGACAAAGAATGGCTCGTACAAGTGTACGACCCACATTCCAAAAGAACAATTGGGAGACACTTAAATCAAAAGAACAAATAAATGCCATCTATAAATATACAAAAGTTTGGTGAGAAATCAACTCATAAAATTATTTGGATGTGATTTTATTTATTTGGAAGTGTCAAAAAACATACTTCTTTTGTATCCAAATGATTGTCGTATCGACGAAAGACATATTCCTTCCGTCTTAAATAATTGTTTACCGACAAAAAAAATACATAATTTATAAAAACATCGTCGATACAAATTTTTGTTTCTTACTTTTGTATAATGACAGTTTTACTGTTAACTAATTAATTCAAAACTTCTTTAATGTTTGTAAGAATAACGTGAGGTGATGGTATTATGGTAAATTTGAACTAAATTCTCTATCTATTTTTTAAATAGATAATTAATTTGAAACAACCCGAAATAAAAATATTGACAATAACTATGGGACGAATGGAATACAATTTAACAAAAATGAGACTAATATACTTTTCAACCAATCAAATGTTACCCTCACAAAACACTTTTTATTGGTTGATCCAAAAAAAAAAGAAAAAAAAAAATCGTATTATTTTGAGGAATCTTAAGATGAAATTAAATATAATAATTTTAGGACAAAAGGAGTAGGTTTTTTTTTATAATAGAAAAACCTAGTGATGGAAAACACAACTTTGTCAAAAACAACTGATTACTTAGTAAATTATGAGTGTTAGGAAAGTTACATGAGTCGCATGTAACACGTGCTTTTTCCGCGAAAGTGTCCTCAATGATGATGTGTTGATCAAGTGGATTCGGATGTTGCCATCGTACTTTATGGTCGAGTAGTGTAGTTTTTAGGTCATGTCTAAGTTATTATTAGCTTAAAATCTAGTAAGAACTTTTGATGTATCACATTCATACCCATCAAGGTTAACTAAAGGTTGTGAGTTCATGTCTCGTTGAGTGTAATTGTGAGATAAGACATACAAGAGAAAAATTGTCATTGAAAAAAATTATTATTATTGTTAGGGTTTGTTTAAACGTGTGATCTCAAGCATGAGTTAAGATCTTAAAAAGACATGGGCACATAAAAGACGACGTGGATCCATGAAATGTCTTTTCTGCAGATCCCCGTGTCCTTTTCTCAATAGTCCCAGTGTTCTTTTAGGCTGCTTAACTCAAGGCGCTTAAGCATGTTTAAAAAATCATTATTATTATTATTATTATTATTATTATTATTATTATTATTATTATTATTATTATTATTATTATTATTTATTTTTATTTTCTTTTTAATTATAAATCAACACTTTTATTAAAACTCAAAAATTTATAAAATTAGTGGGGGTAGAAACCTTTGGTACACCTCTAATAATAAAGAAACCAATCCTATTAAAAATATGTCTGCAAAGACGCGCTCCAATGTCTCGAGTCATAGAAAAACGTCGAATCACGCTTTAGTAAGGTTGTCGATCCTTCCAAGTTCGCCAAAGAAGAAAAAGAAAATGGGAAACCTATATCCAATATCCGCACATTTAGCGCAGATTTGACACGTTACGTTGTGCAAGATCCATGATCACACACCTGTCATGAAATCGGTTATCCCAGATTACGTCGAGGCGACGATCCCGTAAGGTCAACACAAACGCCACGCCCATCGTCCCAAGAGTAAAGTAATATATCGTAGGTCTTAATGAATCGGCCCCCATCTCTATAAAGTTTCAATATCCACCTCCTTACGAGTGAAATTCGGACCGAAGATATATCAACAAGAACATCACGCAGATTATCATGGGTGTTTAACGCCAACAATACCCGCGACACGAAAACAGTGCCATTCCCATAAATATCCCGTAAATATTATTATTATTATTATTATTATTATTATTATTATTATTATTATTATTATTATTATTATTATTATTATTATTTAATAAAAAATAAAAGAAATAGTGAATGTCCGAGAAATGGAGGACATAGGAGGGGTGACCGTACAAGTCCAGCTGGAGATCTAGAGTCACGTGAGAACCAAGTGGCACGGGAGACACGTGGAGAGATATAAGTGGCGTGGGTCCTACCCAGAGTATATCATGGGTGTTGATTTTGACCCTTTGAAAACAAGTTCATTGTTACTACAGGAAATCCACGTCATCGTCTCTATCCATTTTTGGATAACGTTTGATGACACTTCACCATCAACATCCCTCAACCCCATGATTTTAGATCTTTTTGCTTTGACTTTTTCAATAAAATATATAATTTTTTAATGAAATGCAAAAAATATGTTAAAATATTTTTTACAAAATAAAAATCATAACCTGTGTACGATCGCGATTTAACCCGTGATTTTGAGAGGGTGTTCTTGACAAATTTTTTAACGACCATGAAGACTAAAGTTCTTCGATAAAGAATTTATTAGGTAAAATTGGGTGTTCTGTGGCCCGAAAAGACATCTTTCATAAAAGTTTACACTTCGCGACCTAAAATGTGTGTGTACCAGGCACACCTTACCTACGTGTGGTCGTCCCGGTCATGATTATTATTGTCTTCAAGTATAAGATGATTAAAGCTTAGCATCGGTTTAAGATTGGACCGGCAAAAATCGGATCGAGACTGAATTAGTCCAAAACCACGAATTGAGGACCGGACCAAATGTGTTCTGTTCGGTTCAGTTTTTTGGTCGATCCGGTCTAAGAAGGTACTATTGGTCGATTTGTACGTAATATCAGACCGAACCGAACCAAGACCGAAATCAGAAAAAGTTAGGATCGAGACCGGACAGCTGGTTATTCGGTTTTCGATCGGTTTTTTGGGTCTGCGATGCCATCGCAATTTGTGCATTTCGTTTGTAAAAATTATGTTGTCAGTCCAACTATACCTCGAAATAAAATTTCAAAATTGATAGTTTTAGACCGGGTTTAATAAGGAGACTGTAAGCACATTCATCATCGACACCTCAACGCCATATCAGCTTTTTCTCTTTACATTCTTTCGTCACCAACTTAGCGTTATAAGATAGCCAACTTCACCATCAAACTATACTTCATTTAAACACATATATACTCCCACCATAACACACACACAAAACACAAAAAACACACACTCACGACACGTTCTTGGCAAGACCGAGTCTTGCAAAATTGTTATGGAACACGCGTCCTACCATGGTCTTCGTGATAAGAATAACGCGTCAAACTACTGCCAGCAAGGACGAAGACTCGGTTTTCATGGACTTATTATGGACGGTCATAGGACCAATGGTGGAGATCATCTCGTATCATTTGTTCATATTTAATTTTTACGAAAAGATTGCTGATTTGACTCCGCATGTGATTGTGATATTGGCCGTATTGCTACTTCTTATGCACCTATAATATGTCTCGACACCCAAACGTTTAGCTTCAAAACGTTTTTGTTTTTAACTAGTACAATGTATGCTACAGATATGAGAAGTTGTGCGGCTGAACGGTAAAATAAACTTTTACAAAGAAAAAATCGAGCAAACGAAACATACATTAAAAATACTTGTCAAGTTATCAGAACGGGAAGGGTCCAAAAGTTAAAGTTCAAATAATTTAGATGTCCTCTCTTTTAGAAAATGAAGATAAAAACAAGTATTTGTTATTGGTTTTTTATGAACATTCACATGGCCAAAACTTTTCAGAAAAGCAAGTTCGAAAGTCTATTAAGTAGTGAGAAACTGAGAATAGATCTAAAGGAATTTTACAAGATTAAATCCGTAAGTCTATCATACAGGGCCCTTAATGTGATATGGGATTATGGGCTCTCATAAGGATCAGCTTTTCGATTTATGCTAGGCCCAATGCCGGGCTAGTTTGGGCCGTTAACTGAGGCTAAGTACAATGATCCATTACAACTTACAGTAGTTATTACTTATTAGCTCATTTTTGCGCGTCTAAACTATACTACATCCGTCCCAATATTATAGTCCCCGTTTGACTTTTTCGGTATTTCCTTTTCAACTTTGACCTTAAATATTTTTATTTGTGTTTTACAATAATTGATAAAAATTATACAAATAAAAATATATTTAAAACTCAATCAATTCATATATATCGATCAAATATTATATAACACAAATAAAAATACTCATGGTCAAAGTTGTAATAGAAAGACCGAAAAAGTAAAAAGGGGACTATATTTTTGGGACGGAGGGAGTACATTGTTAAATTTTAAGGGTGCGTTTGTCGTGAGGGTTTAAGAATTGAGTAATGCAAATTTTATATAAGCTAGACGACTACCTATGCATAACAACGAGATTTTATAGCGACATATCGTTTTGTGTTAAGAAAAAAGTTTATGGGTTATAAATGAAAAATAATAAAAGTTTGAAGATTTGAGGATTAAACATAATATTTTGAAACCCGGTTCGACCCGGTTGAGCCGTTTCGGTAAAAAATGGGTCGATTTAAACCGAATCCACCCGACGGGTTGGGCAAAAAACGAGTCAAATTAAACCAGTCCCAGGTCAACCTGGTTTTCGATGTGTATTAGTAGTTTTCTTTTGAAACATATGTTTTCAACGTTTCCTTTTTTAGTTTCAACTATTCACTTTTTAGTTTTTGGTTTTTCCTCGATATATAGTATAGCAGGGTATCCGCACGTTGAGGCGGCGGGTACCATGTGACGATTAACAGGATAAATAGATCTCGATGAGACTTGATTCATCATTTTGTATCGATTTCAACGGGTCCTCTCTGGTTCGTTTTCGGATGGCTTTTATCGGTTAGCCGAACCGGTGGCGACATCGGTTCCCGGTTGAACCCTTTGGTCCGGTCCGATTTTCAAAACTATATGTACCATCAACTTGTTAGCTTGTATTGTGTGTTTTATTAATTTGTATAATGTGTATAATAACATGTACTTTTCATTTTATGTTGTTTTAAAAATAACATTAATTAGTGTGTTTAATTATTATATATTTTGGATTACATTGTAAACCAAATAACGGGCGTTATGCCACTAACGGGCAGGGACTAACGCCGTTATAACGCCGGAAGTCCAAGGGTAATAACGGCTTAACGCTGTTATTTTCCCGTTGGGGCGTTAACATTGAAACTGCTCTAAATATGGTTCTAGTATACCTCAAAATAAAATTTCACTATTGTTAGTTTTAGACCGGGTGTAATAAGGAGACTATAATACCTCATTCATCATCAACATCTCAACGGTATCTTAGCTTTCTCTCTATACAATCTATTTCATCACCAATTTACTACCAAAGTACACACAGTCAGGACACGTTCTTGGCAAGACCGAGTCTTGCAAAATTGTCATGGAAAACGCGTTCTACCATGATCTCCGTAATAAGAACAACGCGTCAAACTACTGCCAGCAAGGACGAAGCCTCGGTTTTCATGGACTTATTACGGATAGTCTTAGGACTATGGTGGAGATCATCTCGTATCATTTGTTCATATTTAATTTTTACGAAAAGATTGCTGATTTGAATCCACATGTGACTGTGATATTGACCGTATTGCTACTTCTTTTTTGACTTTATAACATGTCAACGGTGCACCAATGATGCACTCTAACAACATTGCTAATAATATTCATTTTGAATACGAGAGAATTTCAATGTTTTTAGTAATTATTTACATAAATTTTGCATTACTCAATTCTTAAACCCTCAGGACAAACGCACACTTCAAATTTAACAAATGTATAGTTTAGACACACAAAAATGAGCTAATATTCTACTACAAGTTGTATTGGATCATTGTACTTATAATCAGCCTCAGTTAACGGCCCAAACCAGCCCCGTGATGGGCCTAACATAAATCGAAAAGCTGACCCTTATGAAAGCCCATATCACATTAAGGGCCCTCTATAATAGACTTACGGATTTAATCTTGTAAACTTCCTTTAAATCTATTCTCACTACTTAATACTTTGGAAGTTTAATTTATATATCAATGATATGATATGAAATGTTCACATGCTATGAAAACGGATTTGGTGAATAAAAAACAAATTACAACTGATATGAGCATTTTATACATCAAGGCACATTTGAAACTTATGGCATACTAAAAATACATGCTATGCGTCAAACACATTTTTAGTTTATGAAAAACTGAAGTTTATTCAAGTGCATTTTGGCCATGTGAATGTTCATAAAAAACCAACAACAAATACTTGTTTTTATCTTCATTTTCTAAAAGAGAGGACATCTAAATTATTTGAACTTTAACTTTTGGACCCTTCCCGAATTGATATGTTTAATTCTTACTCAACTCAATTACAACCTTTTATTAAATGAGTTGAACGGATGGATATGTTTTTTAGTCAAAACTGTTTATCCTCAACCTAAAAGCAATGTAAGTTTGTACATAGGATTAGGGCTGATCACGATCCGAAAACTGGATCGTACCAACCCGGACCGAAGACCGATTTGGTTCAAAATTCCGGACCGAGGACCGCACCGAAATGTTCGGTTCATGTCCGGGTCGGTCGGTCCGGTTCGTCTGTCGATCGATCCAACAAAGCATAACAATCGGTTTGCATAAGACTGAATCGGACCGGATCGATGACCTAAAAATAAAAAAGAATAGTGGACCGAATATCGAATCGAAATCGCCCACGGCTCGGACCTATAAAGGCCTGTTTGGCTAGGCTTATTTATCATAAGTCGATTTGAGCTATTTTAATAAGCTCCATTTTAATGTTATTTTGAGGACATCGGTTTATTTAAGTTTAACATGATATGATAAACTTAAAAGCGACATGATCAAAATAGTCAGAAATTGACTTATAAAAATAAGTCGAAATTCGTGAAAAATTTGAACTTATTTTTATAATTCCGATTTTACTATTTTGAGGCTTGTCGATTTATTTTGGTTTATTATGATATGAAGCCATAAAAGACGACATGCCGAAATAAGTTCATTGAAAATGGAAATTATAAAAATAAAGCTCAAATCGATTATGATAAATAAGTTTAAAGCAAATGAAAAAAAAAATAATAAATAAAAAAATAAAAAAATAAAAGATAGATTGTAGGAGAGTATTTTGGTAGACGGGTGAGATTTAAAGGAGTGTAAAAAAAGATGAAATGTAAATGAGTAAAAGAATGGAAGTTTCAGGTTTTCACACATCTCATCTATGAGTCACTTTCGTGGGGGGATTGCTGAATGATTTGCAGTTGAACAAACAGAAAACGCAATAGCTGACTTTTTACTTGGTTTCGGATCGGTCGGTCCCTCTCTCTTTCATTAAATTTAAAAAATCCAAGTCTCAACTCAAGGAAGGAAGGAAGAAGAAAGCGTATCTGACTTTTTATTCCACCCTCCTCATCAGCATATTCCCACAACCTATCCATCCATCCCTAATTATACGTCTTATTTTATTCAATTTCTGATCCGTTGGTAAGTATATATGTACTCCAACTGTTTGATCAAATTCCCCTTTAACATTTTATTATTTCATATTTAGCTATTACTCTTTGTGTAATGTACTAGTACTAGTAGTAACAACCAGAGGTTCGATCCTCACTCCCTACAAAAGGCCATTTACATGTGAGCCTCTATTGTCGGGTAGGGGTGAGCATATCTGTCTCAGCTTTTGGTTTGTCCTCGTTCGGCGGTGTTGTTATTAGGACCGAATGATCGGTCCGGTGCACACCCCTATGTAATTATTATTAATTAATAAATAATAATGAAGCGTTTTGTTTACTTTATTAACTAGTAATAACAATGATTATTTCTAACTACCTTTTGCCATCATTTCTAGGTTGCTGTCGTTGAGGTGAACATCTTATCAATTAGGAGTATGATCCATTGCGTGAATTATTATTAATTAATAAATTATAATAATGAAGCGTTTTGTCTACATTAACGATGATGATTTATCTAACGACCTTTACTGCGATAACCGTATCTCCAACCGCAAGTACACTTTGTTAAACTTCCTCCCCAAAAACCTATGGGAACAGTTCAGGTACTCTTTATTATACATATACATACAATGGCTTTTGTGCGTATCCCTACCGATAGCGTTTCAAACAATTACTTAGGCTGTGTTTGGCGCGTGGCTTATATGGGCTTGAGCTTATAAAATATGCTTTGTTTGTCTAGCTTTTAAAAGCCATAAGCCTCCATAAGCTAGTTGAGACGGGTTTATGGGGGCTTATATAGTTAAATACACTACTTAAATATCACTATTTTTATCATTTTACATATAATGGCTAATTCACCAAAATTTGATGTATCCTTATGCCATTAATAGCATTTAATAAAATTTAAGCTCCATTCAACTTTAGGTTGCCAAACATACCCTTTTGATATTGCAAATATGTGATTAATAGGGGCTTGACCTCGTTTACGAGATTTTGGACTTGAGCGTTTTATAAATAAGCTTTGTTTGTCATACAGGCTTATGAAAGCTTTTATAAGCCATATGCCCAAGCAAGTTGAAACGGGCTTATGGGGGCTTATAGTTAGTCAAATTACCTAAATACTCTTCAAAATATAATGAATTATCACGCAAAAGCTTTTGAATTTATTTTGATGTATTTTTGTGCGATTTTACGTTAATAATCTTCAACTCTAACTAATTCACCAAAATTTGATGTATTTTATACATATACAATGGCTTTTGTGCGTATCCCTACTGATAGTGTTTCAAACAATTACTTTTAGGCTGTGTTTGGCGCGGCCCTTATATGGGCTTGAGCTTATAAAATATGCTTTGTTTGTCTAGCTTTTAAAAGCCATAAGCCTCCATAAGCCCTTGAGACGGTCTTATGGGGGCTTATAGTTAGTCAAATTACTTAAATACTCTTCAAAATATAGTTGATTATCACGCAAAAGCTGGAAATATATCTGAATTTAATTTGATGTATTTTTATGCGATTTTACGTTAATAAGCTTGACTCGACTAATTCGCCAAAATTTGATGTATTTTTATGTGATTTTACATTAATAAGCTTCACCAAACAAGTTAATAAAAATACAAGCTCCAGCTCTAGCTCTAGCTCTAGCCCCAACTTTAGCCCATTTCGCCAAACATACCCTTAATGATATTGCAAATATGTGATTAATCCCTTGAGTTTGACCTCGTTTACGAGATTTTGCCACTAATATGATCATTTCGTTACCTTAAATAGTTACTTATGTTTTACCAATATGGTCTAACTCATTTTTAAAAAAATGTGTTTATGCAGCCGGTTTATGAACCAATACTTTTTGTTGATTGCGTGTCTTCAACTATGGCCGCTTATAACGCCAGTCAACCCTGCTAGTACATGGGGTCCCCTCATTTTTATATTTGCAGTCTCGGCTACGAAAGAGGGGTGGGATGACTACTGTAGGTATCTCTCGGACAAGAAAGCGAATGAGAAAGAAGTGTGGGTTGTTAGGCAGGGTTCTAAGAAACTAGTAAGTTGATATATTTCTCAAACTTCCGTTCCTATGTTTCACTAATCATCTTACACATTAACATGGTCGACTTTGATGTGTAGATTCAAGCTCAAGAGATTTACGTTGGTAACCTGGTGTGGCTTCGTGAAAATGATGAAGTTCCATGTGATCTCATTTTACTTGGTACATCCGAACCACAAGGAGTCTGCTATGTGGAGGTATGTATGTTTCTGATACGATTTATTATCTGTTCTGTTTCGCTAAATGCTAATTGTCTTTCAGAAATCTTAGTTGAAGAGTCACCTTCTTATAGAAACGTCATTTTCCTTTTTCTCTTGTACAATATGTCCTCGTAGGTCATTTTTTGTAAATGCCTGTAGATAGTGAGCTGCACTATAGGCTCACATTGTCCTTAGAATACTTTTTGGGACTAATAATCAGCATGATTATCTGCTTGTCAAATTTTATATATATCCTACCTTCAAAGATGCTTTCGTGTTATCATCATTACTCCATGAATAGTATTAGTTACATAAATATATACAGAAACCCCGAAACTTCATAATACCAACGGTTCACTGCGAAACACGAACTCATATACAGTGATAATCCATTAACTGAGAGTGCTGTCTGTCAATAATGTATTGCATTTTATAAGGTTATCATGTGATTTACTATCATAAATTCATTAGAGAATCTCGTATGATGGCACTAACGTTAGAAGAAAAAGAGAACCTCTGCAGTCTTATGATAAGACTGCTCGAAGATCCTTTATGGCAATATAGGAGCGTTTTTATTTAGTTTAAGACCCTCTACTCTTTTCTTATCAAATAAATGAAATAAGTAGTTCATACATTTCGTTTCGTGTTTCTTTCTACCTCTATATCATATAACAGCTTCTAACAACCATATAACATAATTTGCAGACAGCTGCCCTAGATGGCGAGACTGATCTGAAGACAAGGAGCATACCTCCTGCTTGCATGGGTATTGACTCTGAATTGTTGCACAAAATCAAGGCAAGATTTGCGCACACTTTATCATTTGAGGAGACTTTTTGATCATTCCCTCACATTGTTTTATGATTATTCGTTAATTTGTATTTTCTTTTTGGCAGGGTGTGATTGAGTGCCCAACCCCAGATAAGGACATTGGAAGGTTTGATGCAATGTCTCATCGACTATTTCCTCCATTTCTGGATAATGTTAAAGCCTTACCTAATACGAGTATACTATCTGCCCTTTAACCATAAAAATACAATCCTCCCCAATCATGCTGTTCGTAATACAGACTGGGCTTGTGGTGTTGCTGTATATACAGGTATCATATAATCAGATATTTTTGACTCGGTTATGCTTCCTTGATTTTATGGTCTTGTAGTTCTCTATATTTTTACTATAGGAGTAGATTTAGACTTAGCTGTATATTAGAGGTGCGTAGCTCTGATTGAACTTTAACGTGATCCATGATTTGTTTTCCAGGCAATGAAACAAAGATGGGAATGTGTAGAGGTGTAGCAGAACCAAAGCTTACTGCTATGGATGCAATGATTGACAAGTTGACTGGAGCTATATTTATTTTTCAGATTGTAGTGGTGATTGTTCTAGGCATAGCTGGAAATATATGGAAGGATACGGAAGCAAGAAAGGTTTGTCAGATGATGTTAATTACAGACATATTGTTAGAGTTCTTGATATAGTTTATTTAGTTTTGAGCACCATGTATCTAATGCCCTTGCTTGCTATCTCATATCTTCTTGAACTGGAAGTCTGGAACTCATATTCATATTTTCTTTATGCAGCATTGGTATGTTCTTTATCCAGAGGAGGGTCCATGGTATGAACTACTCATCATCCCTTTGCGATTTGAGCTTCTTTGTTCCATCATGATACCCATATCTATAAAGGTAGCATTTCTTTTATCATCAATTTATTACTCTAACTGAGAAGATTTTTATTTTTTGATCATATGTGGGGTCATAAATAAAGCCTTATTTTCTTAAAGACATGTGACCCCGCCCCGGCGGAATTGGGTTTGTTGTTGTTGTTTTCTTAAAGACATGTGAAAAGTAGACGAGTACTGATACCTATAAGGCTATAATTGTGTTATCACCTTCATCTTTTATAGCGATAAATTCCAGTAAAAGCATATATTAACGGAATAGAAAGTATTTAACCCATGTCGTATTCCGTTTTAACAAATAAAGCCTTAAATACTTGTTCTCAAATCAACAAGTATTTCGATCTGTTTTTTGTGTAATGTACTCTGAGCTTCCGAGCTTTAAAGATTCTTACACGCACCTCTGGCAGGTGTCATTAGATCTGGTTAAGAGTTTGTACGCAAAGTTCATTGATTGGGATAAACAGATGGTTGACGTAGAGACTGGAACTTCAGCAAATGCAACAAAGTAAGAATCGGACAGTTTTTTGTATAAACGTGTTTGCACGTCTACCTCACATTATTCATTTTATTGGTATGTTTTTTTCTTAAATATGGCAGCACAGCAATAAGTGAAGACCTGGGACAAGTTGAGTACATACTGACGGATAAAACTGGGACGCTTACAGAAAATAAGATGATTTTTAAGAGATGTTGCATAGCGGGTACATTTTTTGGTAATGAGAATGGAGATGCTGTTAAAGGTTCGACTTCTTTTCTCAAACTTGAGTTCATTGACTTCTATTTAATCCCTGGTTTATTTGTTGGTTCAATATGGTATCACTAACCATTCTATAAGATTACTTTATGCATATTCTGCTGTCTTATTGGAATTTGTCATGTCTTGCTTGTTACAGATGTGGAGCTACTCAATGCCATCAATACTGGTTCTCCAGATGCTACTAGATTTCTTACGGTTATGGCAATATGCAACACTGTCATTCCTATTAAAAGGTTATCCCTCATCAACTATTGGTCTACTTTTCTTTCTGCAAAGTGCAAACAATGTTAGACATATTGTTAATGGGTTGATATGTGCTGAATGGGTTGATATGTGTTGTGTTTCGTAGACCCATATGCCTATGAATGGGTTGATATGTGCTGTGTTTCATGTGAAACGGGTCAAACATGTTACAGTTTTCCAAAGTCTATTTTTAATGCATGCAATCTTCTAAATCATTCATATCCGGAAAATTAGATGTTTATTGGGATAATGTTGTTTTTCTAATTACACCAGATTAGCTAATTATAAAATGACTAAAACTTGTTGTAGCTTAAATCAACCCAACACACTTCAACATGTACTAAAATGGCCTGTTTCTGCCTGTACCCGATTTGACACATTACCAAAGCTTCCTTACACACCCATCTTTCCTTTTCTATTAACAAGTATGGTAATTCTTTATGGTTTTGTCTTGTCTGCATGGTCTATTTGTTGCTGTAACTGATTATCTTCTAAACTACAGTTCAAGTGGCATAGTCTCATATAAAGCGCAGTCGCAGGATGAGGAAGCTCTAGTGCGTGCGGCTGCTTCCATGCATATGGCTTTTGTTAACAAAAATTCTAATATACTTGGTATGAATCCGTCTTTTTCTTTATGCATTAACTTGATTGATAAAATAGAAACTTTTTAAATTACTTGTTTCTTTGTTTTCAGATATCGATTTCAATGGTTCATTGATTCAGTATGAGGTGCTGGATTACCTGGAGTTTACATCTGATAGGAAAAGAATGTCGGTAGTTGTTAGAGATTGTGCTAGCCGGAAAATCTTCCTTTTGTCCAAAGGAGCAGATGAAGCTATTCTCCCCTGTGCGCATGCAGGTATTATTTATTGTCTTTTAGTCATTCCTTATATGATATCACAAAGTGTACAATGCATTATCCATGTTTCATGCGTTTTTGTGACAGTAGTGGTGTCTATTAGTCTTTCTCTTCCAGTGATTTGTACTTGTATAGTTATACTTATTTAATGGATATACTGATTGAATATTAGCGGGTTGCAGTTTGCCCTGCATCTTATTTGACTCATTTATATATATTTTTGGCGTTTGAAGGAAAAAAAAATGTTTTTATGGATTTGCAGCAATTGTATTGTAGCTCTTGATCTTAATTTTGTATATGTCGGACTGTGGCAGGACATCAAACTAAGACATTTTCAGAAGCTGTAGATCAATATGCCCAAATGGGCCTACGTACGTTGTGTTTAGCTTGGCGTGAAATCAACGAGATTGAGTATCAAGATTGGTCTTCGATGTTTAAAGAGGCTAACAGCACATTAGTTGACAGAGAGGTACAGAAAACACATGGACAGATTGTGTGTATGTGTATGTTTACATGTAATTCATACCTGTAATCTTATCTTTGTAGTGGAGAGTGGCTGAGGTTTGCGAAAGATTAGAACATGACCTTGAAATTCTTGGGGTTGCTGCTATAGAGGACCGGTTACAGGTAAATTTATAGTTTCTGCAAATATAAGTTTTTCTGCAAATAGAAATTTTTTCAGTTGTATATGGAGGCTCAGACCCATTTCTATCTTGTATATTGTGCAGGATGGTGTGCCAGAGACGATTGAAACACTCAGAAAAGCTGGGATAAATTTTTGGATGCTGACTGGAGACAAGCAGAATACTGCTATACAGATTGCTCTGTCATGCAATTTTGTTTCCCCTGGTAAGCCACATACGTATTCCTGTCTGTGCATGTAGATAGAATTTGAATCCTACCAACTATGAATCTTGCGATTTAGTTAATGTTTTAACTTGTTTTAGAACTTAGATTCTCAGATTTTTTGCTTTGTTAATCTTACAATTTACTTGCTGGAATACAGAACCTAAAGGCCAACTTCTGTTGATTAACGGGAAAACGGAAGATGAAGTTTGCAGAAATCTGGAAAGAGTTTTGCTCACAATGAGAATAACAAAAGCAGAACCTAAGGTAACCGCTTATATTTTCTTATTTTACCAACAATTCAATTGTTTATGCTGAATGCATGGGTTATATGGTATAGCAAAATAGAAAAATAGAAACTACATACCTGAGCATAAATGATCTCTTTTCTGCTTTCTTTTATCTAATATTTCTTCAATTTTCATGATACATCCTGTGTTTGATCTGATTTAGATTTCTTACATTGTTGCAGGATGTGGCTTTTGTCATTGATGGATGGGCTCTTGAAATTGCTCTCAAGTATTACCGAAAAGCATTCACAGAGTTAGCAATATTGTCACGAACAGCTATATGTTGTCGGGTTACCCCATCACAGAAGGCACAGGTACCTATACTTTTTTTTATCACCTTTTATATTGCAAGTGTTATCTTGGATTCTCTATTAATGATGTCACTAGCTGTATATCGATTACCGGAGATGGATGATCTGATACAAGGATTTTTTTTTCTATGCATCATTTGCTTGATTATCCATTATCTCCCCTAAAGTTTAAATTCACTATATTATTGCAGCTTGTAGAGCTTCTTAAATCTTGTGATTACAGAACTCTCGCCATTGGAGATGGTGGAAATGATGTGAGAATGATCCAACAAGCTGATATTGGTGTTGGGATAAGTGGGAGAGAAGGACTACAGGCAGCAAGGGCGGCTGATTATAGTATCGGGAGTAAGATCTAAAACTCTATTAATTAATGATTTTAGATGCTTACTGAAAAAAATGATGGATTGGAAAGATATAAACAAAATTGATCTTGTTTCCGATTCTGTTACTTTGCAGAGTTCAGGTTCCTCAAAAGATTGATACTTGTCCATGGACGATATTCATACAACCGCACTGCGTTTCTATCACAATATTCATTCTATAAATCCTTACTCATATGCTTCATCCAGATATTGTAAGTTTCTTTGAAATGTTTAATATCTTTATTCAGTTTCCAATATAATTATTTTCTTAATAATTAAAGAATATATTTATGCAAGCTCTGACTTTAGAGACTTTTCAGCTTCTCGTTTGTATCAGGTGTCTCTGGAACCAGCCTTTTCAACTCTGTGAGCCTCATGGCTTATAATGTCTTCTACACCAGTGTTCCTGTTTTAGTCAGTGTCCTTGATAAAGATCTCAATGAAAAAACGGTTATGCAGCACCCACAAATATTATTTTACTGCCAAGCAGGGAGGTTAGAGTTCTTTCTTTGAAGGAATTAGTGAGAACTTACAATACAATTTTATCTTTATATTTTAACGCAGGATTAATATTTTTGTGAAACAGGCTTCTCAATCCTACCACATTTGCTGGATGGTTTGGGCGTGCTCTTTTTCATGTGAGTGGTATTTCTTAGTTACAGTTTTGTTTATCCTTATGATCACATCTCATCATCATTAAAAATATGTATTAACTAGACTTTTTTTTGGTGATTACTTTTTTGTTAGGCAATTGTTGTGTTTGCGATAACCATGCATTCATACGCCTTTGAGAAAAGTGAGATGGAGGAAGTTTCAATGGTGGCACTCTCTGGGTGTGTTTGGTTGCAGGCCTTTGTAGTCACGTTAGAAACCAAGTAAGTTACCACGACTCAAATTGTGATAAACTACTCATGTATCGACAAGGAAGAAAGAAAATACGAAGTATAAGTCTATAGTTTTTGTGTTCATTAATGGTCAAAAAGGAGAGACCGGACCCCTTTTTTTCAAGCGCTTCCATCCAACTTGACTGAATTGTGAATACGTATATTACTTGCCATGTACTGTTTTAACTATTCATGATGTCTTGTGATCGTGTCATTGAAATTGATTCACTTTGTTTGTTGATTATATATTTCTGATGTATGCAGCTCCTTTACGATATTGCAACATTTAGCCATATGGGGGAATTTAGTAGTTTTCTATATTATCAACTGGATCGTGAGTGCTTTGCCACGGTCTGGGATGTATACCATCATGTACCGCCTTGTCAGGCAGCCAGCTTACTGGAATACCATGTTTGTAAGTAATCATGTATTTCATTTTCGGACCCATAATCATGTGTTAACCACACCTAGAATTTACTTTGTTGTTTATGTATGGTTTGACTTGACACAAGTTACGCCTTTGCAGCTCATAGTAGCAGCTGGAATGGGCCCGGTGCTAGCTTTGAAGTACTTCAGATACACATACAGATCAAGTAAAATCAACATTCTCCAACAAGCTGAGCGCTTGGGCGGGCCGATTTTGACACTGGGAAACATTGAACCACAACCAAGATCATTGGACACTGATCTGGCCCCCATGTCAATTTCTCAATCCAAGAATGGCAGAAATTCTGTGTTTGAGCCTCTTCTCTCTGATTCACCAAGTGCCGTGAGACGGTCTTTTGGGCCAGGCACTACATTTGATTTTTTCCAGTCACCTAAATCTTCGAGCTATCCAAGAAATAAGGACAACTAACACCCGGGGAAGAAACATTTTTAACATTTTTAGTAGTATAAAATCATAGAACTCGTACATTATGTAAAGTTGTACTTGAGGTTAGCAATGATTGCTTTTAGTGTATTTTTAGTGCATCTTAAAGTCGATTTACAAAGATGATAATTATTGACTATGTTCGTTACTGCTAATTGGCGAAAGGTCACCAAAGTCTTGAAGCAGACAAACTTGAAGTTATCATGTCAACTTTTCGAAATGTGACAGTTTAACTTAAAAACCCTGTGCATTAATTGGTGAATGATTAAAAACCATAACCAAAAAATAATTGTAATCAAGTTCCTGCTATAACAACTGTGGGTGCTAGTGTAACTTTCAATACTAAACTTGGAAAATAACCACTGAAACTTGTTTTTACTATCCATTATTGACATGGTTAATGAAGACCACAGTATATATGTTTTCTTGCCAAATATGTAGTGATTGTGTTGTTGTTTTCGATAAGTTTCCTTTCCTTTTACAGTCTCACGTGTGGATCCATGACCTGCCAATCACGTGCTACCTAATTCAGCATTGTTAGATTTGAAAATCTTATTACAACTTTACCTTCCTCATTTGGTTTTATTTTAATTTAATAAATTATTAATATTAGTAGTAAAACTCAAATCAAACCAAGTAGAAAGACACCCAACTTTTTTGAAAAGAATCTAATGGTGCGTTTGATATGTTGCCATGAATGGGTATGAGTTTGATAGTAGTAGTGGTCCTTCAATGGGTATGAGTTTGATAGTAGTAATGGGTCCCAGATGGGCGTAGTTTGATAAGCGATGGTGGTCCTCACTTTCTGAATTATATATATATCATTCATTCCATGGTGGTGGCACTTATCTTAAACAAACACCTTTAATCACTTTCATAGTTATAGTCTCATTCCCATAGTGGGATACCAAACGCACCCTAAATTTCAAACATGGCTAGATACACATGTCCAGACCAGGAAAATAATGAAAAAGCTCATGAGAATATCTTGATTAGGCCGCGAATTAATAAAATGTTCTCTCCTAATAATAAAAAATGGTCATGAATGTACTTTGATTATATTATGTATATCTGAGTTAAAGACATGTCTTTCCCAAATAAGGTGAACAAGAAAAACTGATTCGTTTTTTAAATTTTGCTAATCATAACTCTAGGTGATGTATTTAAAAGATTTTGTTTTATTATAATTTGTTGTAAGAGTATAATTCAGTTGATAACAATCGAGTGTTAATTGTGTATGCACTATTTCAAATATTGTCTTTACTTTTCTTTGAGATTCATCCAATCGAAACCTCTATTATATTATAAAGCATTTGGACAATTCTTAATGCTCGACGGCAAGGTAACATCTAACTCACTTTACACTTCAACAACACGTCAACTTTCTCTCCTCTCACTTCAAATTATTTTTTTGTGAACAAGTCACCTTACCATCACCTTTCATTACAACACACACTTTATAAAATACTAGTCGGACACTGCAGCACGGCGGTGATAAATATAGTTATATGTGTTGAACTACCCGTTTAGTGAATTAGTTTCACAACACATTGAATGTATATGTATTACTTGTATGTGTTTGTTTAGGTTACAGTAGCTTTCCGTTACATCATTATTTCGCGTATAAAAATCTCTCGCAATCTCTTACATATCAAACACTCCCCAAAAATATATTTGACTTAATCAAGATTGTATTGATTGAAATAAAGGTTAAAGTTGTAAAATTTTGAATTAAAATAAAATAAACCCACTAAAAATATAAAAACTAAAAACTCATAAAAATATATCAAAATTGATGTTGAATTAAAGAGTATGAAATTTTAGAAAATATGGTGAAATTAGATTATAAAAAAATAAATATATAAAAGATATTTCAATTTAAAATAAAGATGAATTTTTAATTGAGAAGTGACATACGTGTCACTTTATAATCGGAAATTTCGTTATCTTACTTTTTAGTGGTTAGGAGTTAGACTTGGGTTTGTTAAGAATTGACATACGCCATCTCACGATTGGAGCTCCTTATCTTAATTTTGGTTAGGAGTTAGAGCTTGGAATGAGGTTTGGCTTTTAAATGCATTATATAGTAGTATAGAAGTATATATATCTCACTAAATACCCCACATACACTCACAAAACAAATAAATAATTATAAAACATTAAGGTGAGCCGTTCATCTTATTTCACCTCGGGACCATTGATTCACGCGTGAGAAGGGAAGCAAGGTAAGGGAGTGGCATGTGAGTGATGAGCTAAGGTGAGTCACTCACTCACCTTGCCATCTAGCCTAATGGATAGAGACAAGCCTTAATGTCTCTCTCAATTAAGAGCGATTAAAGGTTTTGGACCAACTTTTCTCTCCATTAAAAGAAAAGTAAACACCTCCTTAAAATATTAAACCAACACACTTAATTATTATGGAATTGTAGTAGTTTTGCTATGAAATCAATAGGTTGCACCGTACTCATCATACATAAATGCAAATTTTAATAAGTATAACTATAATAGCATTAGTTACAACACTTTAATTACTTTTTGTATACATGTTTAAAAAAAATATATATAATCTAATATAAGGAGAAAAACGTCTATAACCATAACTACTTATATACTTTTCAACTCTTTTAATAAATGTTATTTCAAAAAATAAAAAACACATGTTATTATTTATATTGTACAACTAATAAACACATAAAAAGCTTCATACAATTTATATGCAAAAAGATTGATGGTATATATGATTTTAAAAATCGGACCGGACTAACAGGTTCAATCGGGAACTAGAATCGTTATCGGTTCGGATAACCAATAAAAGCAGTCCGAAAATGAGCCTAAGAGGATAATTGGAACCCGTATAAACCAGTGAATCGACATCATTTATTCTTGTCTTTCTTTCATTAATCAACTTGTTATTGTTATTTAAGATACAAACCACCGCAAAACAAAGATACATCGCTAATTATTCGAAAATAATAACCAATTAGGCTAGCTCAGTTGGTCACCAAAGTTTCTTTAAAATGTTTTAGAAAGGAATATTTGGCTAAAAAAGATCTCAAGTTCAAATCTTTATCGAATGTCACTGCTGAACTGAACTACTCACAACTAACTAACAAGAAAAAAAAAATTCAAAATAGTATTACAATAAACATTAGTATTTGCTTAGGGATGAGCATTTGAGCGAATCCGAATCGAACCGAACCATACCTAGACAATATCGAAAGCAGATCGATTCTTGAAATACTTGCATCGACTACGAAATAAGGTGAAAAAATCGGGACCAATAATTGGTACAAGACCGATCGGATCGGAAATTCCCAAAAAGCGGAGAAAACCCGATTTCCTGCAGATCAATATCGATACCGATCTGATCGATATCCGAATCCCGTTCGATACGATACCGGTATCACTAATTTATGCTCAAAAAAAAATCGATACCACTAATTTAGTACGGGATCATTACAGGACCTGTACGGCGCTCATCCCTATATTTGCTTAACCACCGGTCCGCCGGTAATAAAACCGCCATTGACGTGGTAATTTTAATTTATAGATTTGAATAACTTTACCTTGTCCATTTGATTTCACTACCACCACTAGTAGTAATAAAAAAACTGCTTTTAAGTTTCTCTCTCACACAGTAACACCCACACACTCATACCAAGTTACCAACAACTTCTTTCTTCCCCTTTATTTTTTCAATCTAACATAAAAGAAATAAACCATTCCTTTCCTTCCTTAGGGTTTCCCTTTTATTCCTTTCCTTCTTTACAATCCAACAAATCAAATTTTGAACAAATTCTGTTATTAGTTATAACAGATTCAGTTACATAAATAACTAAATAAATTTGTTATTACTTTTTTTTTTATATACATAATAATAATAATTTCAGATGCTATTTCTTACAACAGATTCAGTTATATTTGTTATAACAGATTCAGTTACAAAATAACTAAATAAATTTCTTACTACTTTTTTTTTTTTTTTTTTATATACATAATAATAATAATAATTTCAGATGCTATTGTCATGACTAATGACGATGACGTGGCATCATCATCATCTAGTTCTAATTCTAATCATTTCCTTTACGATCATCATGACGTCATCATCATCTGATACTAATTTGTTAGATGATGATGATGATGACGTGTTGAGGTTGTTCCGGCAGGACTATTCCCCGCCGGCGCCGCCACCTCCGCCGCCACACCCGCCGTCGGCTTCATGCGAGTCCGACCTTGGCGGCGTAGGGTCGTTAGATACTATTTGTAAAGTTGTTAGTGATGTTAGGCTGTTACGGAATATTTACGTGGCTGGTAAGGGAGCTTTTACGTCTTGCCGAATGTTAGTATAGATTGTTCGGGGTTTGCCGGGTGCGAGTTTGGTGTGAATGTGAGTGGGAATTTTAGTTTAGGGGAAAATGCGAGGGTTTTGGTTGGGTCGTTTGAGATTGACGCGGAGAACGCGGTTTTTGAGAATGGGAGTGTGGTGAATGCTACGGGGTTGGGAGGTGATCCGCCGGAGCAAACGAGTGGGACGCCGCAAGGAGTGGATGGAGCGGGAGGTGGCCATGGGGGTAGAGGTGCGGCGTGTTTGGTGGATGATAAGAAGCTTCCGGATGACGTGTGGGGTGGGGATGCGTATGCGTGGTCGAGTTTGGCGAAGCCGTTGAGTTACGGGAGTAGAGGTGGGACGACGAGTAAGGAGGTGGATTATGGAGGTGGGGGTGGTGGGAAGATTATGGCTGTGGTTAAGAGCACCGTTGAGATGAACGGTGGGTTGTTTGTGGATGGGGGAGATGGTGGGCCGAGGGGAGGTGGGGGTTCTGGTGGGAGCGTTTATATCAAGGCGTATAAGATGTAATCTCTATTTCCTTATTTAGAACTATTATTACATCTTATTAATATTGCACGGATAGAATATTGCTATATTTACTGTTTAGACATGAGCTTTCGATAGATTAGCGAATTAGTTTTGAAGTAATGCGTTAATTCTGTCTCACATGAAGCATTAATAGACGGAAGAGATGTACTATTAGTGATGTGAAAAGATTTGGTAATGCAAGCTATTCCTATAAGTTCCAAAAGACATTGATGCCTCGTGGTTATGGTATTATTCAGAGTAGGTTAAGATCGTAAGTAAAGGAAGTTAAGTTAGAAGCCTAGACCCATGTCTGACTAATTTAGTATCCAAATAACACATTCACGCATTGCTCGTATTATTCCTTTGCACATATATCATGGTTTGCAGTTCCCTACATCTGGAAATGCCATCATTGTCTGTATAGCGTAGACTCAGAATAAATGTTTATTGATCTGTTATTGTTGTTTGGCCATCTATGCTTCCCATATACCCTTTTGTAGTTCCGTCTGTATAAGGCGTCCATCTGAAGTGAGCCTGCATATAATTTTTCAGAACGCATACAATAGGTTTGGAATAATACCTTAGTTAGATCTCTTAGGCAAGCATGCAGAATTGAATATGGCAACGAGCTATAAAATTGTACTAGTATTAATCATTAAGTAGATGAAATTCTTTTATGTGTGTAGAAAGTTGAGTTGACTAACGTATGATGTACAATCTGACTTAGATTGAGATTCTTGTTTTGAAGTGCAGGACTGGAACTGGCAAAATTAGTGCTTGTGGTGGCAATGGGTTTGGTGGTGGGGGTGGAGGAAGAATTGCTACGGATGTATTTAGTCGGCATGAAGACCCGAGAATATATGTCCATGGTAAGAATATTACATTAGTTTGGTAGTATACAAATTATGAGTGTAGAGTTCATATCCCTTTCAAAGTTGGCAAGTGATTCTGATTCTCTATATCTGGCTTTGTTCAAACTAAATTCTTTGCTATAATTCCAAATATGGCTTATGAACTCCTTTCCAGCTATTCATCACTTGTTTCTTTTCGAATTTAATTTGTAAACTATATGCTTGCATGTATCTTTGGTTTCCTTTTCGTATTTCCCTATAATCCAAATTACGGAGGTGAAATCCTAAGGCTACAAATCGTAAACCCAATCTGTGATCGCCATTATAGCCAGTGATATGCGTATTTCAGTTCATTTGTTTAGCACGTTTTACAGTAGTCGTGGCATTTATTTACCGACATATGGATCGGTTTAGTTTATGTGTTTAATGGGTCAAATTGGTTAAGTTACAGGATTCAACTTAAAAAGTGGACAGTTCAAATTGGAACAGCTATAATGATTTTAGGGTGTGTTTGTTTAGTGGGGTATGGGTATGGAGGAATGGGAAGTAAAGTGATTGTAACTGTTTGGTTTATAGGTATAGGTTTAAATTTAGCAATTGTACCCTTAAATTGAAGAATTTTCCAATACGCCACATGGGTTTTCTCTCTCCACATTTTCTTTCAAAATCACACCCATTTTTAATACCGTTCCTATACCAAAAACACCCTGATTATCTTTGTAATAATAGAGTTTCTGCAGTCATATTTAGCCAATTTGTTACGTCTAAAATTTAAATTGGATAAAAAGTATATGGGTCAGCCACCATCCGTGAACTTTTTATAGGTCTTTTGAACCCCTTGATCTCTAAGTGTGACAACAAGTAGTGTTGATTTATGCAGCTTTTTATAGTGGCAGCGAGTCTCAGATGTTTTTCACTTATTTTCTTCATGCAGGTGGTAAAAGTCTTGGCTGTCCATCAAATGCGGGTGCTGCAGGAACTTTTTATGACTCTGTGCCCCGAAGCCTTATAGTTGATAACTATAACATGACAACTGACACAGACACACTTCTTATGGAATTCCCATATCAGCCTCTTTTGACTAGTATCTTCATTAGAAATTCGGCTAAGGCTGCAGTTCCTTTACTTTGGAGTCGTGTTCAGGTCAGTTGAATGACTTTATTGCTTATTTGTAGCTTTTTCGCTTTGCATTATTACATTCAGTTTCCCGTTTCTTATCATGTGGCTGATATAGGTACAAGGCCAAATTAGTCTCCTGGATGGAGCTATTTTGAGCTTTGGGTTGGCGCATTATGCTTTATCTGAATTTGAAGTACTGGCAGAAGAGCTACTGATGAGTAATTCCATTATTAAGGCAAGCATTCATTACTTCATCATCATCCTTACATGTCTTTAATTTATTATGTGTAATATAAATGATATTACTTGGCATATCTTGTCTGCATGGCCTTTTTACGGCCTCCCTTGCTTTTAATGAACATTATTTTCTCCCATAACGGATCTTGAACATCAAAGGTTTACCATTTTAAGAGGCAAAGATATATGGCCGTTTGGATGATAGTCTTTTTATGAATAAGCTTTAGTTTTCGTTTAGGAAATTATTGGAGTAAACTGCTATTCCGCTTTAAAGTCATGTACTATCAGACTAACAGAGTAATTAGCTGTAGTCATTAAGTCTTCTTAACAAAGTAAACGCTTATTCAAATGGTGAGTGAAGCTGCTATTATATGTATTCCTATTAAGCCTTTGGCTTGTCAAAAGACTAATTTGATGGTTATGGTTCCAAAACTGTGATGATTGCATTTAAAAAGGGAGGCTTACCCAAACATATGGGTTAAAGATCTTTGACTGTACAGAAAGCGTTTTGGGGTGGTAATTACCCCAGCCCAAACTGTGTTGACCCATTAATTGTCCCTTTTTTTGCCGCATTTACTTATTGACAATGGGGTTTGACTTTTTCAGGTTTATGGGGCTTTGCGTATGTCTGTAAAAATGTTCTTGATGTGGAATTCTCAATTGCTTGTTGACGGTGAAGGTGATAGGAATGTGGGGACTTCAGTTCTTGAGGCTAGCAATCTTATTGTTCTCAAGGTAAAAAGATGAATTCGTGATTTGTTTTTTGTGTAGTATGATCTTATTCCTGTGGCTGATCTTACATATGTGTCTCAGGAATCTTCTATGATACATTCTAATGCAAATCTTGAGGTTCGCGGGCAAGGTTCGCTAAACCTGTCAGGACCAGGTGACTGTATCGAAGCACAACGGCTGGGTCTTTTGCTGTTTTATGGCGTCAATGTAAGTATCTACAGTATTTTTATTTGTTTTGATTTTATTGTGATCTATTTATGTTACATCTGACTCAGAGTGAGAATTGGTAAGATAAAGAACGACCATGGACACTTTTATTTGTTTTTCTATTAGAACTTGTTCATACTACATATACTTTGTGATTTGTTCTTGCTACATTATCAATGATATCCTCCCATTAACTGATCCCATTGCTTCTTGTGGTTTGAAGGTCGGTCCAGGTTCTGTTCTGCGCGGTCCCTTGGAAAATGCTACAAATGACGCTGTGTAAGTTGATCTTTCTTGTATAGAGGTGGTATCTAGCCATTTACTTATGAATGGGTCAGTTTTTGTTGTGATTTGTCCCAAATAGGTTGAAACTATATAAATCTATTGTTAATGCATCTATTTATAGAAACTATAATATGGACAAAAAATTGTTTGCTGGTCAAGCCTTCCCATCCGATCTGTTTACTGTACAAAAATGTCCAATTTTACTCTTTTATGATCTTTGCTTTACGCCTTTACCTAAACATGCTTTATTGGTGTTTTACCGAATCTACTGTATTATTGGATATCTTATCAGGACCCCGAGATTGAATTGTAATTCTCCAGTATGTCCCGAGGAACTTCTTCGTCCACCTGATGACTGCAATGTGAATGCTTCATTGTCCTTCACTCTTCAGGTGATTTCAGTTTACATCAGTTACAAAATTAGATTAAGGTGTGCATTTTCTTGTGTTATGTCAGGTCTGATATATATTTGTTTTCTCAGATATGTCGTGTTGAAGATATACTCATTGAAGGCCTTATACAAGGATCTGTTGTGCATTTCCATAGGGCGAGGACTGTTACTGTTCCCTTAACGGGTACAGTCAGCACATCTAGGATGGGTATGTATGCTCACAGACCGCAATTTTTCCTTTTGTAGTAAAATGATGGTAAAACTGAGGACTGAGTTTGTGAACAGGTTGCACGGGAGGTGTTGGCAGGGGACATGTATTAAGCAATGGAATTGGCAGTGGGGGAGGTTATGGTGGTACAGGTGGACTTGGTTGTTATAATGATACCTGTATTGAAGGTGGCCTTCCATACGGTGATGCTGAATTGCCTTGTCAACCTGGTAGTGGAGGTGGGAATGACTCAACTGCTGGCGGTGGTGTTCTAGGTGTGTGCTAGTCCTTCAATCACACTGTTTTTACTCTATATTTTGATTTTCTTTTGTATAATCCACAATGTTATGTGCAGTAATTGGTTCGTTGGAGCATCCAATATCGAGTCTTTCTGTTGATGGATCACTTACTGCTGATGGAGGAAGTTCTGAAGGGACTACCAGCAATCCTTATGATTTATACAATTCGAATGGCGGTGGATCGGGTGGGGATCTGGCGGAACGATTCTTTTGTTTGTAAACACTCTATCTGTTGGGGAATCTGGAGTTGTATCAAGTGATGGAGGTTATGGTAATCCAAATGGGAGTGGTGGTGGCGGTGGAAGAATTCATTTTCATTGGTCACACATTTCAACTGGGGATGTATATCAACCTGTCGCTATTGTCAAAGGGAACATCTCGATTGGGTTCGTGTCTCATATATCTATTCTTGCTATAAATTTATCTACTTAAGTAAACCATAGTTTATAAATCTTGGTTCAAATTGCTTGTTAGAATTTTGCTGTTATGAAGCGTTAAGCACACGGTTTGCTTGTAGGTTTTAAAAGTGCATGTTTGTATGCAACTGAAAATACACAAGTGTTCGATATTTACCTGTGTAATTTATCATTTTCTTATAAATAACATCAATGTGTGGTATTGTTTCAGGGGAGGGCTTGGTGGCAATGATGGTGGTGCTGGAGAAAATGGAACTGTCACTGGCAAGTCTTGTCCTAAAGGGCTTTATGGGACATTTTGTGAGGTATATTGGCACTTTTCTACTTTTCTCTTTTCTTTCTTGTTTTCTGAATTTGTTATTGAATTTATGAGGATTTTTTTTTCCTCTCCTCCACAGAAACCAGTATCATATGATATCCTGGCTATAGGGTTATTGATAACTATCATTATGTATTCATGCAACACATACACACTTTACTTATAAAATCAATGCATTCAAATATAGCCATAGGTTTGTGATTGCTCATTAATGTTTATATTCCTGTTCTAAATTCTAAAATGAGTCTCATTTCTATTTGCTTTTGAACATTAATAGTATGTCTTATTCGGTTCTAGTAGCCTCTGTTTAACCAATCAGTAAATTTAATTGTGCATGTTTTAATGAATTTTGACAGGAATGCCCTCTTGGTACCTACAAAAATGTTACAGGATCAGACAGGTCTCTATGTTTCCAGTGCCCAGCTGATGAGCTTCCTCATCGTGCTATCTATGTCCCGGTCCGAGGTATTCAGTTATTGCTGATGATTTAGTATTTATTTATAGTGATTCAAGAATATATGTTATTTATCGACCGGTCGGGTTGGGCTGGTTGGGTGTAGCTAAATGAGACAATTTTTTAGATGTTTTTATAAGTTACTTTCAATGTTAAATATGATAAAAAAATAATGTTACTCCAATAATATATAGTAAAGCAGTTGAGGAGCTTGTATTACACTTTCGGAGGCTTTCAACCGATTCTACCCATTTTTGTAACAGGTTTATAGATCTTACTCGTTCGACCTGCTAGTAATATAGAAACCGAATCAAGCCATGTATAAGTAAATGTGTCATTTTAACCCACTTGTGAACAGGACAATCTAAGTTACGTTTTATCTCTAGCAAACTAAACAAGTAAAGATACAATAGTTGAAAATAAGAACAAATTTAGCTAAAGTGAATTTGCATAAACCTACGTAAATTTTTATATAGGTGGAAGATTATAATAATTTACCCAAAAAAAATGTCACTATTTCCCAGTCATGGTATATTTTTTAATGACCGTGTCATGGTACATGTTGACATTAGTTAGTTCATATTATGTCACCGACTTCGTAAAATAATGATGACTCATGTCTGACAATTTGTCACAGGTGGTATTGCTGAAACACCGTGTCCTTACAAATGTGTAGCAGAAAGATATCATATGCCCAATTGTTATACGGCTCTGGAAGAGTTGATATACACATTTGGTGGGCCTTGGTTATTCTGTCTACTTCTATTGGGCCTTCTTATACTGTTGGCCCTTGTGCTTAGTGTTGCAAGAATGAAGTTTGTAGGGTTGGACGAGTCACCAGGGCCTGCTCCTACTCAACAAGGATCTCAAATGGATCACTCTTTTCCTTTCTTGGAATCACTAAATGAGGTTTGTCTTTTATGGAATTTTCACTATTACTAATGTTCCTATACATGACAGTAATTTTGAAAATCGTTGATTATCGTAATGCCATATTTACATAAACATTTTACTTGCTGCTTTCAGGTTCTGGAAACTAACAGAGTAGAGGAGTCGCAGGGTCATGTTTATAGAATGTACTTTATGGGTCAAAATACTTTTAGTGATCCTTGGCATCTTCCTCATACACCTCCAGAGCAAGTGAAAGATATTGTGTAAACTCCTTTTTCTATTATCTATTTCAGATGCTAAGTAGTTACTGCCGTGGTTCAAAGTGATAATTTAAAGAGTTTTTATATTAAACGTGCAGATATGAAGGGGCCTTTAATAGATTTGTGGATGAGATAAATGGATTAGCGACATATCAGTGGTGGGAGGGATCAGTGTATAGCATTCTTGTATTCCTTGCTTATCCTCTTGCATGGTCATGGCAACAATGGAGGCGTAAGATCAACTTACAGAGAATACGTGAATTTGTTAGATCTGAGTATGACCATGCCTGCTTGCGTTCTTGTCGCTCACGTGCTCTCTATGAAGGGCTTAAGGTTAGTCTTTTTAATTAGGGAAGTTTTTATGTAAAATCTTATATATGTTTAGCTTAATCAAGTCCCAACTATATGACTCTTAAAGGTTAGGTGGCAAAATGGGCGGGTTGGGCAAGGGTTCAAGATGGGTTTGGTTCGACGCGGATAAATAATTTGGGTTGAAATAGCCTTTTATGCTCTTCTAAATAAAAATAACGCTTTACATATTATTGAACACATTTTTATTACTTAAAACAGTAATATAACTTTTGAATAAAGCGTTTTGAGTTTTATGCATTAGAATAACATGTTGGGTGACTTTCAATTCGTTTGACCCATATCCTTATTAGTTAGTTTTTTCTTTGACCCATTCGAGATGTAAATATAATAACCCATATTAACCCAAGTGAGTTGAAATTACCACTTCTAATTGCTTTGATTCTGATCCTTATTAGTTAGTTTTGGTCAATTTGACATTACTTACATCGTGCTTTTTATCTGTTTCCCATGTATGTAATGTTGTAGGTAGCTTCGACATCTGATTTAATGCTAGCTTATGTGGACTTCTTCCTGGGTGGTGATGAAAAGAGAAGTGATCTTCCTCTGGGGCTTCACCAAAGATTCCCATTATATCTATTGTTTGGTGGTGATGGAAGCTACATGTCTCCTTTCTCTCTTCAAAGTGATAATACCATTACCACTCTCATGAATCAGGTTCGTTTAAATTAATAAGGCATTTGTACAATCTAACTCTAGATATGTCAAAATGCCGGGGAATGGGCCTAAGCGAATCATCTTTCTGTTTACAAAAAATGGTTTTTTGATAGATAAACATTGCATCAAATATGTGTGAATAAATAAAATATTATAATCTTCCACCTATATAATAAAAGTTTACATAGGTTTATGCAAATTCACTTTAGCTAATTTTGGTTTTATCTTTAACTTTTGTATTTTTACTTGTTTAGTTTGCTAGAGATAAATACAACTTAAATTGACCTGTTCTTAAGTGGGTTAAAATGACCACATCTACTCGTTTTCTTTGTAGCTAATGTTTTTTTTCCTTCACATTTTCAGGCTGTGCCACCTACGACTTGGTATCGCTTTGTGGCGGGGTTGAATGCTCAATTGCGGTTGGTTAGTCGGGGTCGACTTAGGGCAATGTTCCGGAATTTGGTCACCTGGCTTGAAACTTTTGCCAATCCTACTTTAAAGATTTATGGTGTACGTGTGGATCTTGCTTATTTTGAAGCTACAAGTGGTGAATATTATCAATATGGACTTCTTGTATCGGATGTTGATGAACCTGAGTTTATTTCCTTGGAAAATACGGATACAACTACTCAAGAGGGCCAACATGCAAGGTAACGAAGTGTATCATAAAACAAGAAGAATTTAAACTCTAAGCTTATCTGAACACTTTTTTTTTGTAACACTTTATTAATTATCTGATTTTGACATATATTAAACAGTAGCGATGATGGCTCGAGAGATGATTCAAGAGAATTTACAAGCTTAATTGAACATCAAAATGCTGAAAAGAGTATTATACCAGGAAAGAGGAGTTATGGTAGGATTTTAGATCTTAACAGTTTACAAGCCTTCAACGAAAAGAGAGACATTTTCTTTCCCCTCTCTTATATAATTCACAACACAAAACCCGTTGGCCATCAGGTTTCTCCCTCTCCCTCTCTCTCTCTCTAGATATATATTTGGGGTCTGATAATTAATGTGTTGATGGTTTATATGTTTGATGGGGGGTGAGATCAATAAAGATCATACAAAAATTAAAGATCAAATGGATCATTTTCAACCATTCATTTTTAATTAAATTAATTAAATTAACTTTCACCCTTATATTTAAAAAATAAATATCTCACAAACCGTTAATAGTTAGATAAAACTACTTATACCATTGCGACAAGAATAAAATTATCTTTCTATAGAGATCCAATATTGTATACTTTCGACGAACTTATTTTTTATCGTTTTTTGCGAGTTTCGATATACTAAACTATAAATGAAAATTTTAAAAATACTCTTTTGTGTTAACACAACCCGTAAACCCTAACCCCTAAACCTAAAAATCCCTAACCCCAAAACCCTAAAAACCCTAACCCATAAACCCTAAACCCTAAAAACCCTAACCCCTAAACCCTAAAAACCCTAACCCCTAAACCCTAAACCCTAAAAACCCTAAACCCCTAAAACCCTAACCGCTAAACCAAAAAACCTAAACCCTATCCGCTAAACCGTAAGAAACCTAAACACTTAACCCCTAAAAAGCTTAACCCAAAAAAGTCAAACCCCTAAACCCTAAATACCTAAACCATAACCGTAAACCCTAAACCCACAAAAAGTCGGAAAAAAAAATTTCGTCGAAAGTATATGATGTGGGATATCAAATTAAAGGTAATTTTATGATTGTCGTGATGGTATGATTAGTTTCGTCTAACGATCAATGGTTTGTGAGATATTTAGTTTTTAAAAATGAAGGTGAAATTTATTTTATTGTTTTGATGAAAAAATGAGTGGTTGAGAATGGTTTATTTGATCTTTAGCTTTTCTTTGATCTTTATTGAACCAAACTCTGTTTGATGGTTAATGCAGGATCTTGTTGGGATGGTAATCTCAATGCTACTATTAGGAGATTTTAGTTTAGTATTGCTGACTCTACTCCAATTATATTCAATTTCGCTTGGGGACGTGTTTGTTGTTCTCTTCGTATTGCCACTTGGGATATTGCTTCCTTTTCCAGCAGGGATAAATGCATTGTTTAGTCAAGGACCAAGGCGTTCTGCTGGCCTTGCTCGTATATATGCTCTCTGGAACATAACTTCATTTGTTAATGTGGTACGTCTACAGCGTTTCCTGAATCACTAGACAATAGCATATATCTATTAAACATATACATATAGTTACTGTTCCGACACGTGTAATCTGTACCAACTATTGATTTGATTTGTCTTGTTTTCAGGTAGTGGCGTTTATTTGTGGATATGTTCACTACTGCAGTCAACCCACTACTAAAGTCCCAGACTTTCAGCCATGGAACATGTGAGCAAACTTTGTCGCCCCCTCCCCTCACTATATTAGCTATAGTATTTCCTTTTAATGTTTAATGTTTTGTTGTTGTAGGGAGGAAAGTGAGTGGTGGATATTCCCGCTTGCTCTTGTTTTGTGTAAATGCATCCAATCATGTCTCTTGAATTGGCATGTGGCTAATTTGGAGATTCAAGATCGTTCCTTGTATAGCAATGATGTCGTGGCTTTTTGGCGATCATGAGATCTTTTTGTTCATTTCGACCGCATCAATATTTTGGGGATTTTTACTATAGCTGACACAGAAGTAGAGAGAATGAGGTGTTTTAGAAGGTAAAAAAGCGTGTGTTGAACTTGAATCAAAACTATTAATGTAGGCTGTTATTGGTAACGTTTGTGCGTGTATATATAAATTGGGGCAACCCCACATACCTTACAAATGCAACAACAAAAAAAGGAATGAAAATATGATCTTCCATTGTTTTCATCTTTCTTCTTACTTGATAGGTGAATTGTACCTTGCCGCTATGTTTTCATACACCATCAATTCTATATAAATTTGTCATGTATGATTTATTTGTGTATTCGGTACAATTATATGTGTATCATACGCCCTGGATTTGCATACATTAAAGTGGGTAATCTTAGTAAAACTTTACTGCAAATGGGTTACGGGTCAAATGGGGTAGTAACAAAAACTTGCCTAAATCTAAACAGGTCTAACAAATAATCTTAGTTATGAACTCGATCATGATAAGAATGATTAAACTTTTGTTTATGCAGCTAATTACAAAGTTGACTTGTGGAGGGACAAGATCTGTATCTCATAATATAATTGTGAACTTATATATTTTAATACCATTACGCTTCAATAAGCCTCTATAAACTAGTTGGGGGAAAGTTGTTTATCATAATTATTAGTCAAAATATTGATTATTTGCTAATCAATATTGATAAAAAGGCTAGTTTATGCATTTCTTAGTTACTACAATAATTATGTATCTTAATATCAACATATCTAAGTAGCTATTTAAGTGTTCATTCGAAGATTTACTTTACTCGCATATAACCTCACCTCTTTTTTTTCTTTTCTTGACTTACTTGATTCACATAATGTCTTTCATTGAAGAATTTAAGCACCTCAAAATTCAACTGAAAGATATTATATCGGCCACTAACAATTTTGACCCGAGCAAACTAATCGGGCGTGGTGGATTCGGATTGGTGTACAAAGGAGAACTCTCCCTCGCCCATGGAAATATAATGGTCACTTGTAAGCGTTTAGATAGTAAATTTGGGCAAGGGAACACTGAGTTTTGGAAAGAGATCATGAAGCTTTCCAAATACAGACATGAAAATTTGGTCTCATTGTTACGCTTTGGCATCGAGGGTAATGAGAGGATCCTTGTATACGAGTATGCTTCTCGTGGGAGCCTTGATCGTTATCTGAGTGACACTACTCTTTCATGGACTCAACGGATCAAGATATGTATTGGGGCTGCACGTGCGCTCAACTATCTGCACGATCCTAAGAATACACAACAACGAGTTATCCATAGAGACATTAAAAGTTCAAACATCCTTCTGGATGAAGAATGGATAGCTAAAGTTTCTGATTTTGGTCTATCGAAAGTCGGCCCAGCTAACCAGCCCCAAACATATCTAGTCTCCAACGTTGTTGGTACACATGGTTATTGTGACCCTTTGTATTCGGAGATGGGATTATTAACAAAAGAATCTGATGTGTACTCTTTTGGAGTGGTGCTGTTTGAAGTAATGTGTGGGAGATTATGCTGTGAATACAGTGATGGTGGGCTAGTTCAAATTTTAGTCCACAAGTGGAAAAATTGCTTTGAGGAAAATAGACTAGATGCCATAATTTTTCATAGTCTAAAGGAACATTTGGAATTGGATTCCTTGAAAACGTTTTCAACCATAGCTTATCGATGTTTAAAGAGAGCTCGTGAAGAACGACCTGCAATGGCTGAGATTGTGCAAGAGCTTGAGATTGCACTTGAGCAGCAAGTAATTAGTTAGTCATCCTTATTTTATCATTTAGTTGCCCAAAACAAGACAAAATAATAGATTTATGTTATTATAGGAAGTTTATGAGGAGCTCGGGAAGAGACTGAAGTTTGAAGCACTGCAGAGGTTTGCAAGTCATGCGGTACCTTGTTTATCATACGTATCCCCAAGTCAGCTTTTCATGCTTTGCAGCAAAGGGTTCCTTGTTGATGATGGCGAAAGGGTAAATTTACTGATCATTTGTTTTTTAAATATACGCCTACTATTAACTAAATATGCAAGGTTTTTAATCTAATGGGGTATTTGACAGTGGATTTCGATAAATGAAAAAGGACAACACTGCGAAATTGTATCCGCAGCGAAATGTATTCCTTTTCAAGATAGAATATTGCTTCGGAGAAGTATTTATAGTCTCAGTTCATGGTTAGTTGTTTACTGTTTTGTATCTGTATCCATTTCTTTCGAGGTGATTTTGTAAGTTTTGCTGCTTCTTTTTTTTTATATACTTTGAAGTAACTAGTCTCTTAACTTTAAGTTAACATACGGTTTAACTACTTACTTCTCGTGAAAACATTTTTATCTTTTAGTTTGTGCAGATTTGAAGATGTATTCTTGTATAGATCAATAAATCATTTGAGACTAAGAGTTATGACTCGGTTCTTGACACCACATGTCACATACATCATAAACCTTGTCTACAAATGTGAACCTCCACGTGATGACCTACGTATTCCCTTCAATTATAAATTGAAATCAACGAGACAGCAGTGGGCTTCGTGTGTTGCACAACTGGGACAAGACGGATGGCTAAGGACAGAACTCTTCCAATTTCGTAGCAAAAAAGATGAACATTATTTTGACATTGAATTACTAGGCGAGACAACGGTTGAGACACAACAGTCCTTTTATATTGAAAGCATTGAGTTTTGTCCGGTGGACTTTGTATGTCACTGACACATTTAAATTTGTTTTCGGTCATTTTAAATTTGTTTAAACAGGAAAGTTTGCATTGTTTTATAGGAGGAAGATGAAAAATTAGAGGATGAAAATAAGGTGAATATGCAACTAATCACACATTCAGACGACGTTGATTGGGAGAAAAAATTGCCGCATGAATGCATGATTATACCGAAATAGTCAAATGGTCGAAGGATATCCCGGAGTGGATGCCAAGGAAAGAACTCTACTTTCTTTTCCACAAAGGAACCTACATCAAAGATCCCGAAGAGGTATAAATGTACAGCACTTACTTGATTATACTAGCCAAGTTTTCACAAACTGTGATGCTGAAGGTTCAATTGTTGGGTTAGTAACTAAAAAGACACATTTATTGATTTGAGAATGCAGTGGAGTATGACGTTTTCTATTACGACGTGGTTTTCTATTAGCAAGAATTCCATGAAACGCCAAATGCTACCTGCGCAATCAATTTTGAAAGAAGAAGAGGTGACATGGAAATCAATATTTTCAGTTAAAAAAAGTTGGTTATGGAAGCGACTACCAGGATCAAGGTATGTTAGTCTGAACCCAAACTATGGACAGGCAGCCTTCTTGCCGCTAGGTTACCCTTGAGTGGTTAAGCATGACATTGTTTAATTAAAGTACACACATGAGCCTTTGTTAAGACAATCTCAATTATGGAAAAGTATAGCACCAAAAGCCTAAGAGAACATCGCATTTATTTACTTGCTAATCCTCATACCCCAATTATCGGATCAAGCACTGATGATGAGAACCCATCAAGAACCCGCAGAATAAAAGGTCATCCAAAACTGAGGAAGGATGGTTGGATGGAAGTTCAAGTATGGGAATTTCGTACTAAGGCTACTTATGAAACTCTTTTCGTCGATGGCTACATAAAGAGCTTAAATGGATGGAATTTTACTGGCATGCTTGTTCAAGGCATTGAGTTTAGGCCATTGAAAGTTGTCAGACATCGTTCGCGTAAGAAGGGCACTGAAATGAGGTAGAGATCCGAATCAAGGCAAAAACTAAGCAAAAATGAATGCGTCTTTTGTCATGAAAAAAGGGCATTCATAAAGAGATTGTCCAAAGCTTAAAAACGAAGTACAAGTATTACAAAGGCAAAGTTGTAGCTGACACGAATGTAACCGAGTGTGAAGATGAATAACTAGATCTCTCACTTGCAACATCGTCAACAAAAAAGGCTTCTGATATACGGCTGATATATGGCTATTGGATTTCGGATGTTGTAATCATATTACACCACAAAGAGTGTGGTTTCGTAATTATACGACAAGGATAACTACACGAACCATTAGCACAATCTTCCACACAAGACTTCGAATAAAACCACTCCAAATGAGTAGACTAGTCCTTCTTTGTATGTGTAATAATACAGCTAGGTGGCCGACATGCCTTACATTATTACTAAAATACAAATGACATCACACCACTCAAAAAGAAAAGTTGAAAAAAGTAGAAAAAGTGGTTGCTGAATAATTGCCGCATTACGCGTCTTCAATAATTCTATTATTTTTTGTCTTCTTTGCTTTGGATTTTTGCGTCGACAATAATTCTTGAATTCTTGTCTTCATTCTTGCATTTGTGTATCGGTACAGTATTCACAGAGATGTCTTCCTGAGCTTTCTAATTCTCGACATAGTGCAATCTTGAAATCTTCCGGTAATTCTGCAAGTGGTCCGGAAAAATCTTCAAATGGCTTCTCAAAATCTGCTAAAATTTTTGATCTTCTTCACTAATTTTTTGTCCTGAGAAACGTGAATAAATCAAAATGTTATCCCTAAAATAATTGATTTTAACTTCTGATTTTTGTCTTCGTCCTATTCCTATTTTTGATGATGTGGTAAAAACTCCGGCTAGAGCTTCCACGAAATTTCTGATGGATGGAGTTGTTGGTGACATTTTATCTCTGAGATCATCGCATCTCGCAATCTGTTAAAACGTTTGTCGGAATTCGTTTCTGAATAGCAGATCATACTACACGAACCATTAGCACAATCTTCCACACAAGACTTCGAATAAAACCACTCCAAATGAGTAGACTAAACGCTTGGTGATACGGGTTTGTGTTTCAGATGAGCGTAATCAGAAACTTAAGCATTCAGTTTTCACACAGAGTGGCCTATTTGCGCTTTTAATATCGCGGAAGATAAGTTTTTAGTAGGTAGTTGTGGAATTATGAAGGTAGTATAGCCCACGTTTAGCCGCAAGACAAGCAAGCGATGGTGTAGCATCATGCACCAAGGTAGCCATGGGCATGAAGAACACAGTGGTACATGTGTATTCTATCATAGCAAATCATGAGAGATATGAAAGGTTCAAGTCTAAAGGAGCACTTGATGTGCTTAAATAAATAAATGAGATAAGATGCCGGCCTTTCGAAAGTATACTAGCACTCATGTGTAAAGATGTTGACCCATAAATTATTTGGATAATCCATAAATTATTTGTATAAATATAATTGTATTGTTTCTTTTTAAACTTTTCATATGCAATATGTTACACAGTATTAGATGCAATATTTTGCTAATGTATACATGAATTAAATTGATTTGCACAATTTTAATCTTTATTCGCAATAGTATTAAACAGTTGTACGTTAATTATAGCCATTTTAATTTTTAACTACTTATACACTTAAGTATGCAAATAAAACAATATAGTGTACAAGACAAATAAAACAATATAGTGTACAAGACACTTCTTATATATAAAAATCGAACCCACAAAATATAATTGGAAAATGTGTTACTCCCATTATTCCAAAATAAATGTCTCGTTTTAAAATGAATGAAGTTTTAAAAAAATTTAGAGTTAATTGCGTTTTGGTCTTTGTGATATAGCCAAATTGCAGATTTGGTCTTTAAAACTTTGAAAATGCATTGGACGTCCTTGTTGTCTAGGCTCATGAGACCAAAACGCAATGTAAACTTGAAACGAAACGTTCAACGACTTTCAAAGTTTTAAGATTAAATCTACAATTTGCTATATCACAAGAACCAAAATGCAATTAACTCAAAATTTTATTAACTATATTATCTATCAACCAAATATTATCATTACCCATCAAACTATATTTTGATTAGTTAAAACGAATAGAAAGCCCGCGACGCAATGGATTGAACTCAGGACTTATTTTCAGAGCGACACTTAAACTTGAAATTGTTTTTGCCAAGTTGTGAAACTTTGCATTTAACGTTCGGACTTACTTTGCAACGATCTTAAACCTCGGACTGTTTTGCTTAAGTTGTGAAACTTTCGTTTAATGTTTGAACTTGGTTTTTAATGACACCTAAACGCGCGGGTCATTCTCTTGCAGTGTCACAAACTTTGATAAATCTTTGAGACACATGGCGAAAGACACGTGTTCGCTTTTAGTTAATATAGATAATATAAAGTAAACATTTTTCAACATACTAAAATGTTAAGTTTTGAGAGAAAAATTATAGAGTAGCCCTTTGGAAAAATGAAGAGGGTTGATACTCATATAATTTTTTCTTATACATACATTTTATTGTAAAATATTGTAATGCATATTATACAAGATAGTAATGTACAAATATAGTGTATGTATAAAAAAAATAGTGCAAATATTATATGTCCATGACCATGTGCCCATCAGCCCATGTGGTATGATGATGCATTTTTTTTATAAACGATTCGATTATTATATAAATAATCGGTGATAATGCTAACAAAAAGTCAAAAAAGGTGGGTATCAATTAAATGTGATAATTGCATGTGTGCTCACCTCCTTTCACGCCGGGTCACTTTTACTAGTAGTATTTTGGATTCTTTCTTTTATTACATTTAAATATATACGTGTCACACTTGTTACCACAAAATATAATAAAATAATAAATCAAATTTCAAGAGCATCCGTTTTTCAGAAAGAAAAGAAAAAATTTGAAGGTGATTTTAACATTCTCATAAATAATTCAAATATTTTAATTAGAGTGTGGTAACATTTATATTTTTATAAGATAAAAATGGGTAAAAGTAATATAAGAGTATAAATGTCAGAATACTTTAATTTAAAATGTCTCAATCATTTATGAGAATGTGCAAATCATCTCTAAAAAAAACCTTCATCGACGAAGATGTTATCAATTAAAAAAAAAACGTGTTTAAGGTAACTTTTATTTTGCAAAAAGATCATATCATTTGATGAAAGTAAAAAATATTTTTTAATTTCTTGTTTAATAAAAGAAATAAAAGGTTGCCTAACAAGAGAATCACTAATACTTATAATACACAAACCACTATCTCTCCTATTTAATTTTCTTTTCAGACTTGAAAGTCTTAAAGCGTGATGCATAAATACATTAAAGACAAAATTGACTTACAACCACATATGCATAATATACAACACATTTATACACATATTAAATATAGAAACAATAAGTACTTCATTCTTTCTTCCTTTCGGTTAAACACAAAACGAAACCACAACATATCATCTTACCCGAGACCTTGATATTTCAAGTACTTACACTGATCTTAAACACACGAATAGAAAATATCATCATAGGTCTATGAAGAGATTAAACTCATATTTTTTATATCCGAATCATTTACAAAAACAAACAAATACCAAATCGTTTTTCATCCGTCTTTTTGTTCGGTTATAACGATATCAAAAGATCTTGAAGTTCTTGTGAGCTTCGAATAACAAAAGATGACAAAAAGGGTCATGGTAAGGTTGTGGTAGAAATAAATCGAATGAGGCTTATTGTTAATTTTGGGTTTGTACTTGGGAGATTCAATAGGTTGAGATATGAGTTGATTTTTGTTCGTGTAGCTTGATCTGCAAAAACGAGAGGAAAAATAGAGATGGAAGCGGAGTGTTTAGGATGTGTGTGTCTAATTAAGGTTAGTAGTTGCTTGTAACCGGATATTAGGATTGTAGGTGAACTGGGCCTCTTCCGGGTTTTGTGTTGGGCTGAGACACCGGACACGGGCCACCATTATTTTGCGTTGGGTTTGTATTGTGATGGTTAACACAAGACACGGGTTTATCTTGTGTTATTTTGGGTTTGATTTGCGTTGCTGGCAGACTGCGAAATAAAATTTTAAATGAATCATGTATTTTAATTTATTATGTTCTTTACACAATAAATTTACTGGATATCAAATTTCGTTTTAACCCGTTCTGTGCTCAAACCCATTTGTCTCTGTTGTCTGATTCGGCCGAGTATTTATATAATGTCTTTATTATTTGTATTAGTGACATTTAATGCAGGAATTGTGTTTAATTTGGTTGTATAGTAAAATATATAATCAAATAATATTTGTTCGCCAAAAGTTTTGATTACATTGCAATGCCACAGAATGTGGCGGATCGTCTCTAATATCTAATATGTATGAATGAGTCGGCATTACTCTGACTAGTAGTTGTAACTAAACACATGACGAGGGTGATGTCAACAAAGACTACACTTCAACAAGATGTTCTTATTTCATGTATTGGAATACCTATGTCACATCTTTTGATGTATGCATTATAATTTGTGCGTTACAGTTTGTACCATACATATTATAATGCACAAATTGTGATATATAACTGTTGTGCCATCGAGTAAAACACTCAGTTTGAATTCCGTTGCATATCATGAAATTAGGGATGTTACAGATTGATACCAGAGCCATGGTTATAGAGAAACGGGCTAAACTATAACTACTTTTACAAATAAAAATATTTTATAGCCTTCCGTTCTTCGTGTGTTCCATCATCCGGAAGATTATGGACTTTAAAAAGATAATTATGCTACACTAACATATTAGTATATTGATATATACAAACTTGGCACATTTTGAATATTTTTTTATAAACATTGAGTTTATTTAGACATCATATCCTTTTTGTAGACACTATGTCTGTACCTGCATCTCCCGATTACGTTCCGGCAACACCCGATTCCAAACATTCCACTTATTCCGGAACTTAATTTTCCGGCTATCAATGATGACTACCTTGATGCCATCGATTACGATGATGAACCATACGAAGATTTGGCCGACGAAAAAGATGAGGATCATGTTGTACCAGATTCTCCTGAATATCTTGTTCAAGATTGGGTTGAACCCGAGGAAGATCAAGAAGTAGACTATGCATATGATATAGCACCATTATCACCACATCCTGCCTCGGAAACATCTTCCGAACCTAATTTTACTACTCCTACTCAAGGACCAACATCCACTTATGTGAAGGAAATCTTTGGTATGTAGAGGTGCAATTATGAAAGTAGTATAGCTCACGTTTAGCCGCAAGACAAGCAAGCGGGAGTGTAGCATCATGCACCAACAAGGTAGCCATGATCAAGACTCCCATGAAGAACACACTGGTAGATGTGTATTCTATCATCGCAAATCATGCATGAAAGAGATGAAAGGTTTAACTCTAAAGGAGCACTTCATGTGCTTAAATAATTAAATAATTTCTAGTTGTGTAAAGATGTCGACCAAAGCACCGCACGGTATTAGATGCAATATTTTTCTAATGTATATATATTAAGTCGATAAAAGAAATATAATAAAAAATGTGTTTTTGATTATTTAATAATCGGTGATAATGCTAAAAGTCTAAAAAAATTTGTATCAATTAAATGTGATAATTGCATGTGTGCCACGATGTCGACCAAAGCTTTTAATATTTTGGATTCTTTTACTACATTTGAATATAATACGTGTCACTCTTTTACTACAAAAATATAATAAAATAATAAATCAACTCAGTGTTCAAGAGCATCCAATGCATTAGACTATTTTTTGTCAAATGAAAGGAAAAAAGAAAACCTGCATCGACAAAGATGTTATCAATTTTTTTAAAAAATACATGTTTTAGGTCACTTTTATTTTGTAAAAAAATCATGTCATTTGATGAAAGTAAAAATTGTTTTTTAATTTCTTACGCTAAAGATTTAACTGAGCGAATCTTCGTATAAAGACAGATCGTTTTGTGTTAAAATTTTTTTTATGAGTTATAAAAATATATGTACCCATTAATAAACTTGTAAAACACGACATTTATGTTACTTTAACTTATTTAAAAATGTGTTTCAAGTCACTCATATTAAGGCTAAAATTATAGAATAGTAATCTAGACGTTAATTATTATAATTTGAGTAACTCAAATAAAAAAAATGAAAGTTAGTTACTTTATGCCTTTTTTTTTTAAAGTTTAACCGGTATGGTTTCTAATCCATTTCATTTTACACACAAAAATAGGGTTAAGCAAAAGAGAAAATTATTAAAAGGGGCTAAAAATCTAACATTGATCCAAAAGATGCTTTTATCAATAACCTTCTCGAGATATTGCAAAATCCAAACTCGTCATCTACGTCAAATCCCGCAATACCTTCATCCGCAAACTCAATATCTTCACACCCCCAATTTGCTCCATTTGGTACTATGCCAACATACACACCCGAACAATATTATCTTCAACAACAACAACATCAAGCACAAGTGGGATACGGCATGACCCTTTCACCCGGTTCATGACACCGGATTTACCAGGCTATTCATAGACGATCCAATATCACGTCCCCCTCTAAAACTACATGCAGTGGAAAAACTAAATCGCGAGCCACAAGGAATAGCCCATACCATTTTGGAGACTGTACAAAATGAATTAAGACTCAAACAGGAGGCCACTCAAGAGATGTACGTGATGACAAAAGCGAAGGGCGTGACAATAATGAGGTTGGGAAATTAGGATTCTCAGCACAAGCATTGTAGGGTAATCGGATAAGGATGCCTTCATTATCAACATGCAAAAAGAAGAAATCCCGAAAAAAATATAAACGTGATATGTAGTTGTCTACATTTTTTTTTCGTATTGTAATTTATGTTTTTATTTTAATGAACGAAAACTTTATTGGTTTGAAAAAAAAAAGTTAAAATAAAATGATTGGTCTTAAAAGAGGGAATTTGGCTTGAGCCATAACGGATGTTGTTTTTGGGTATGTGAGTGATAAGGAAAGTGAAAATGAAAAATGTTGAGTTGGCATGACGTGACAATTTTTAGGTTTTGGCTTGAGCCATTGCATCTGATACTCTTATAGTCTTATATGATGCAATACTTCTTTAATAAGTAACTAATCTTCATGTTAGACCTCATCTATATTAAGCAACTTTAAATTGTGACAAAAATGATATCTATATCTCTTCTTGTTGTATATAAAAACAAAAATATTCATGTTAAAAACTTTAAAACTTAAAATTGAGTAATGTTCGGTACTTAAAATACTTTTTGAAATCCTAACTTTCAAATTTTGTTTACTTGATCATTTAAAAATTCAAACAATATTGTTTTATGAAATAGTTGACTTAACAACAAAAAGCATTTTTTTTAATCATAATTAATAATTTCTAAAAATTAATCCACAAACTCTACGATATAAGATATCATATTACAACTTCTTTTTATTATTGTGTTAGTTAATAGTTTATAACGAGCGGGGTAACCCGCGCGTTGCTGCGGGAGTGCGTTAGTCATAGATTATGTGTTTTCGGTTTTATAATGTATATGTTTTAAAGTTGTTATTTTTTGTTTAAGTAGAGTAGATGACGTATTTTTGCAATATATGTTTTTTTTATCTAGACTCTAATAGCTAATTTCCTTTTCTCTCAAATGTGCAATCATCTTGATAAAGCAAAGTAGTAAACACATTTTGAATTAAAAAAGTATAAAAATAAATGTATACATAAAAAAACATGCTTTCCAGCAACCTCAACATCAAACCCTTTGATCGTAATAAATTTATTCAGATCATAAGGTTTCAAATAAGCCCAAAAAATGTATAATGCATGACAGAGCATGTATATAAGCTATGAGTTTCATTATATTAGTTCCATTTAGTCCCATTTCATCATCCAAACTCTCCTATTTCAGCACCAAAAGACATTCATTACGCCTCCCTTTTTAGCACCCAATCGCACCCTTATCAGCCCCCATTTCAGCCCCCAATCCAACATCCTTTTCAGTCCTCAAATTCACCCATGTTAATGCCCACTTCAGCCCCCAAACAGACCCGTTTTAGATGTATTTCATCACCCAAACCCACCCATTCAGCCGCCAAATGCACCAACTTCAGCACTTCAAGTGGCGGCAAGGCCTCACTTGACTTACTCTTCAGCCATAGTTTCTTCGCATTTTCCTTGAATTTTGTTACGCTCTATAACCATGTTACTGAAAAACAGTAGACAGAAACGGAGTAACGCCATCATCAGTTTCAATATTAAGTTGCTAAACAATCACCACCACATTTACAATTTATAAAAGGATATACATACATATATATGTAATATACAAAATAGCCATCAATAAAGTCTTAGATGAGCCTTGTGTTTTAGTAAACGTTTTGAAGCATCTTGCACTGCATGATCAGTAGCCCAACTGCACATGCTGAATCTCCGGAAACGCTCCACCATCACCAAAATAAACGGCCTATACTTAAGCAGTTACGTCGTATTATAAACCGGCATCTGATTAGTTTTAACAAAGTCGGAAACAAATCATCTATTGGCCACTAATTTAAACATACCAACTATTTAGTACCTTGGAAAAACGAAGGTTCTTATTCAAAATAGCTTATTTTAACCACAAATACCCACAAAGCAAGTCTGATCACAACTTTTTCACTACAAAAAAATTGCATATGTATCACAAACACAGTACCGCAATAAGCAACACTATCTAAGTTTCGTACTTTTATCTCTACCAATTTTACTAACTCAACAATATAGTTTAACATTCAAACGTCAACTATACAATGTGTATTAGTACCTGCTAAGTTCTGGTTGTCAGCGCAACTACCAACTTTTATATAAAGCGGGTCGTAGCGGACAAACAATGTCTATTAATACCTGCGCCAACAATAGACATTGTTTTTACGCCACGGCTCCCTTTATATAAAAGTTGGTGCTTCCACTTATAGAATCCATCCCTACATGCAAACAACGCCCACAAACCTGTTTTTCTCTTCTTCTTCTTTTTTTTTTATTATCGAAACCAAAAAAAACATATAAACATTTGTAATCAGCATATCCCAAACACCCCTCAAAACACCTAACTTTGAATTAATTATGTTAGGTGTTTTTAGCATCTAAATAAATACCAAATACCCATCCAATTTGTTTTAGTACATTTTTAATTAGGCGATTATCTCTTAATTAGTAAGAAACAATGGGTACCAACACAGCACTAATCATATATGCACTGTGACACACAACGAACATATTCTAAGAAGTCAGATTCTATACTAACAAAACCAAACAGAATATCTCATCTAATGTAATAAAAACAAAACATGTTTCACTTTAGATTCTAGAAGAAAGAAAACCAAAAAAATACAAGAAAACAATCATACCTTTTTCTTTGAGCCATTTCATCGATCACTTGGTGATCGCTTCAAGTACACCTTTTTCTTTGAGGCTATTAGACGTTTTAGAAAAAATAGCTTATCCGTGGACCTGGCAATACAAAATAAAAATTCCGTCTGAAACACCACGTTAAGATGCCATAACAGTTAATACATATTTGAACTTTATCAATTCAACAGTTAGTACTATAAGAACTGAGTTAAAACATAAATAAAAATAGTTCCCAAACTTAAAAAAACGAAAGGTGTGACCCAAGTGGATTTAGCAAAATGGGTCGCAATACTTACTCTGTTTTTCGTCCATTTGTTGGTATGTAGAACTTGAACTTCTTTAGGAGCCTTAGTGGCCGCCTTCTTTTTCTTGTTCTTTTAGCCTTCCAACTATCAATACAGTTGGTGCCTGGTGGAAAACAATATGGCTTATTGGTATATTTGTATACAAAAGGTGTCTAAATATCGTATTTGCTTCCATCATTTCATGTATGCTTTTGTGGTTTTCAAACATCTAAAGGAATCTACATATTCTAGAAGACTAAAGCTTTCAACGTTGTAGTAATTATTTTATATCGACCATTAAAGGTTGTAACTTTAATGTCAGGATTAGCTTTCATATTAACCCAAAGTCACATAATACTGATTTAAACCATTTCCAACATCAATAATAAGTTTCCATATAAATAACTTACTTGAACCAAACTTAATTCAGTTATGTACTTGTATATCCGCCATGGCCGCCAATTAACCACCCAAAGTATCGAAAATGAAGCCGACCCCAAAACCGAAAAAAGGGTACCCGAAATTATGCATGCCAACATTAACTTCTTATCCTCCCCATCCATGGCTTCTTTTTCCTTTTTTCTCTATACCTTTAATTACACCAAAAAATAATAAATAAATAAATAAATCAACAAACTTACAAAAACACAAATCATATCATTTCATCCTATTGTATACTATAACATACAATTGTACACAAAACTTCTTTTTTTACTTTTTGGGTAACCGTGGTTTCAGACCCTGCGGCCAACTAACAAAGACTCAAACCTAAGGTAAAGCACAATCCCCCATTTTCATCATACTTTGTTTCTTTATGTAGCTTTTTATGTTGTTATCTTTACTTAGCCAAAAAAACCTAGGCTTGTGGTTATGGTTTGTTAGGCTAAGTGAAAATGACAAATCTAGTTTGACGCTTTAAAATGGCAGGCCTTTGAGGTGCTTGCGTTATTACTTATTAGTCTTCTATGTTATGGATGTCCCCAATGTTTTTGTAAAACAATATCATAACAACACATTAGCTTACGATGCGGCACATATAGATTTTTTTACCTTAAGAACCACCTGATCCAGACTTGTTACCGAAGATGATCAGCTGTAGCTTGTGATTACCTGAAAAGAATGATATGCGTACAACGCGTTCGAAGTCAAAGGAGCTTCCTTTCGTTGAAGAAGTTTTTCAACACCTGCAGCGATGAACCTGTCGTTGTAGTGTAGTATTAGGGTAAGTTCGGGAATTGATATCGTTAAAAGTGTCAACATGATGGTTGAGTGAGTTCGTAGAGTTTGTTTAACAAGTAAGGCTTTTAGAGAACGCTCATGCAACAAAGGCAAAGTTTTGGTCATTTAGAGTAGCCCAAAGCGTAGGCGTTGTAAATCCACACGCCCAAGTTTCACCATACAAAACTTCAGAACGTATTCACAACCCCCGCCAAAATATGTCTAGTTTATGTTCAAGCACACTGTCACAATTCTCAATTTCCGGTTATTTCTCAAATTTACTATTCATCTCAGGAATTTACTATTCATCAGTTACTATTCATCATTTTACTATTCATCGTTTTCGGAGTCGATTTGTTATTCTGAGAATGTATTTTGAAATTTTACTATTCACAAAACACTATTCATTCCCGGATAAAATCACTATTCATGCTTTACTATTCATCACTTATCGTAAACTAGGTTTACGAGTATCAAATTCGCGTAACCTAAATAGTTTATCTGCGAATTCATGAACACATCATCGAGGACATTTCATATAGACTAGATTTAGTCTACATATCATTAGCAACATCATCGTCTTACTAGTTCATGCATGGATTTGCATGTTTCATTAAACGTATAATTTCCTATTAAATAAACGCTATCGCGTAATCATTTATTTTGAACAATTGATCCGACGCTCCAAAATAATCCTAATATATTTTATACTCATTTTAAGACTATAAAAATTATATCATTAGTTCTAGATGTTTTCAATTTATTTTATATATAAATTGTTATGTATAAATATTCTGACGGTTTTCGTAAATTCAACTTGATAATTATTTATTCACTCAATACTTGTGAGAAATGTATTTTTATAATTTTTATGACTTCAATACATGTTATTTTGTCCCGTTAAAATCTCTTTATAGTTAACGCTATACTAAATACCTATTCATACCTACAAATTATACACTATACTTAACAAATAATACATTACTACATCAAAATACACCTCAACCCCCTTTGCACCCCATGGCTGGCCACTAGTCATCAAAGGTGACCAAATTGGTTTTTGATTCTAAGGTGTACACATATGCATACTAAATTAGATATTTACATACTATATCTTTTATACAAAAAGCATAAACACATAGAAAACACACATTTGAAGGTGAAGTAAACTTAAAACCCTCTCATCTTACTCATGTGGATTGGTAAAGAAGAGAAACCATGAAATTTTTCTAGCTCAACTATTATACAAGTGATATTAGTAATCTATGTCAAGGTTTTGAAATAAAAACCTATAGATTAATAAGGTTTTCATCATCTTTTTCACATAATCATTCAAGTAAGCATTTCATGATCTTCATAACTCTTTCATATTCATATTTATGTTATTTCATCATTTTTGCAAGAAAACATGCAAGTTACATGTGAATCTATACCACTTTTATTGTTTTTATTACTTATTATGAAATATAATCATCCTATAATTAATCCTTTGAAACGTATTATTTTTGATGATGTTTAGGAACCCATGAAACCCTAAGAAGGTGTATGGTAGGTTTAGAATAGCTTTGGCGTTGATTTGAAGTGGTGAGAATAAGTATTACGCGAGAAAAACCCATTTCGACAACTATAAATAAAGGTCGATCATTTTACTAAATCTGGAAATTTTGACAGTTTACAAAATATTTTGGGATAGATATCTGAAAATATACTTTAAAAGAAAGCGTGGTCGTTGAAGCGGGTTAAAGCGGAGTTATAACGAAGAAGTTATGTTATTTTCAAGTTTAACGACGAAAACTATATTTCTGAAAAACTGCATGCTGTCAAGAGTAGAGGTGGCAAAACGGGCGGGCCGGGCGGGCACGGGCACGGGCATAAATGGGCACGGGCTTAAACGGACACGGGCCAAACAGACACATATTATACAAATTCTTAATAAAAGACATAAAACGACGAAATAAATTCCTTAAACGTAATATCTTATTTATCTTAAAAAAACTTAAATATATTATATAAAAAAAAATTCTTTAAAAAGATTGCAATGTTCTACAATTGAGGAAAAAAATCTTGTTAGAGCCCATTTAAATTTTCAATGGGCTATATGTGCCCATTTCAAAAAAAAAGAAGAAATTAAATGTAATAAATCTTTTAAAAATTTGCCCATTTAGGCCATTTTTTTGCTTTTGGGCACACTTTGCCACCTCTAGTCAAGAGTTAATTTAAGGGCAAAAACGAGTTTTAAACATTGTCTAAATGAGTCGATTTGTCAAAAATATATTAGTATACTTTAACACGAAGCTATGGACATATAAAACGTAGAAAACGGACTTATAACGATTAAATTGTACGCGTTTAAATAAGGATGACGTAACTATTTTTACAAATATAACACTATTATATTTTCTAATAGCCAAAAATTACGGCCGCGAATTACCATGTTGAGAGTCGTTTTTAACATCGATAGATTAATTTTTAGAAAGCGAAGTCTTCTAGTAAATGTAAGTTCACCTAGCCTATTTTCCAAAATGTCCAACCGTTCGTCAAACGGAGTTTTAATGAATAAAATACGGTCACTCAAACTTTGCCAAAAATTACCCTTAAACTATATTTTTGGTATAAGTACCTTACTTCACCTATGTTTTTCTCCATGATCGAGACCTCTATGATAAAATTTTAAAAGCTAAGACTTTTAGGTAATGCTACAAGCGTTCTAAAACCATTGAGTTTGTTTCATAACACTCGATATTCACTATTTTACGATCAACTTTTCGAGATCATTTAGTCACTTTCACAAATTATCAAAGTATATTATTTTGCGACGAAAAGCTATAAATTCTTGATAAATCACTAAACGACTATCGTAGGAGGTTGTTTCAACGTAAATACTTGTAAAGTATTTTATAATATGACGAGATGTCATAAACATATATTTCGACGATAAACATTATTTTCAAATGTACAAGTGGTATGGATATCATATAAGTTTGCATGCACGACATTGTTTCATGACTTATATTAGAGTACATCATTCATATAGGGTTGCGGATTGAGATTGCGTCTCATTTCTGTGTATTCACTTTGGCATCATAATCACTGCATCAGGTGAGTTCGTAGCCCCACTTTTACTCATTTAATTGTTTTATAAACTCTTTGGGGGAGATACATGCTCAACTACTTGCTTTTACTTTACACTTATATGAACTTAAATATCTTTTGTTTCACTACTTATGCTAGTAAGTAGATTGTGCTGGAACTAAATTGATAACTATGTTATGAACACTACTATTTGAACTACTTTCCTTGATTTTGAGCCCTTCGACATATATATATATATATATATATATGTGAACTCTTTTAACTTGATAGGAACATACTGGCATAGATTTGAACACTTTAACTTGATTTAATTTATTTTGACATATAATTAATCTCTTTTAACTTAATATTGAACCTTTGACTATTTTGAACATGTTTGACATAATATTGAACCATTTGACTAAGTTGGACTTGTTTGACTTTATATTGAACCCTTTATAGTGATGCTCCGAAGATGGGAGAATTTATAGTGATGCTCCGATCATGGGAGACTTTAGGTCAAGGTCATAGCACGTACTATTCAATAAGTTCAAACAAGTCATAAGTTCGTATTTAAGTTCAAGGGTTCCATTCAAAAGTTCGTAATTAAGTTCAAGTGTTCCATTCAAAAGTTCGTAATTCAATGGAGATCCAAGGAATTAAGCTTAACCTACTCACTCAATTCAATGGAGATGGAAAACAACCAATCAAACTCTTCTACACCAAGGCTACCTAAGCTCAAACTAAATGAGTTTGAGATGTGGAGGATCTTGATTGAGCAATACTTTCATTCGGGACTATGCTCGTGGGAGATCATTCAAACCGGTGATTCTTTGAAGGCGTGACTAGTCTTTGTGAAGGTTGGTGACACGGATGTTGTGAAAGTTTCTATGCTCGAATCTAGTGTTGAAAAGGCTTGCAAGAAGAATGATCTTAAAGCTAGAAGTTTGTTCTTGATGACTCTTCTAGAGATCGGATCATTGCATTTAGCAAGTACACAACCGCAAAGGAACTTTGAAGAGATTTGCTCGGTGTTTGATGGTAATGATGCTACAAAGAAGACAAAAAGACATTATTGAAGCAAAGTTATGAAAATTCTCTGCTTGACAATGACTCTCTTGATAGCATCTTCACCAAACTCCGTAAGATTGTTACTCAACCGATCGTGCTTGGAATTGAGGTAGAAAGGAAGACCTCAATTTGAAGTTTCTAAGAAGTTTGCCTTGAGTTTCAAACCAATGTTACCATGCGGGAAAACAAATCGGATATAGAAAAATGAAGCTCGATGACCTTTACAACAACTTCAAACTTATTGAGCAAATGTTGAAGAAAGCGGAAACTTGGCACAAGCTCTAGTAGCTTGGCATTGTTGTCAACCTCATTGACGATGATGATTCTGAAGATGACGGTGATGATGAAGTTGCCATTCTTTGGTTCTAAAGTTTCCATCGGTAATGTGAATGTTACCACCGCAGTTTAAAGAAGAAGGTCGCTAGTATTGGAGATTCTACCTTTTATGCTTTCATATCCACAAGTTGATGGCTCTGTCTTAACTCATGAAGATATAGAGCAAATTGATGACGATGACTTGGAAGAGATGGATATAAAATGGCAGATAGCTCTTCTTAGGATGAGGGCTAGGAAATTCTACAAGAAGACTGGCAAACCTATTTACATCAATGGTGATGAAACTGCAGGATTTGATAAGAAGAAAGTGGAGTGCTTTAACTGCCACAACTTTGGACACTTTGCTAGAGAATGAAGAAGACCAAAGACCAAGGACAACAGGTCTACTTGGTACAAGCAAAGAAGGGACCAAGCGTGGAAGAACCAAAGGCGATCTTGGCGATTGATGGCGTGAGCTATGATTGGAGTTTCATGGTCGATGAACAAGAAGAAGAACATTATGATCTTGCTCTTGTTGCTACCGAATTTGCTCTCATGGCTTTCTCAACTCGAGGTACAAAACTTTGATAGTTGTTCTAAAACATGTAGGGAACGCTAAAGAAGTTGAAAGACTTAATGATTTATATTCTAATGAAAGACAAGAGTTATATCACGCTAATTATACTATGTCTAATCTTAGGAGAGCTATGGCGATTAGAAAAGCAAATAGAGCACTATCGGGCAAATGAGTCAAAATATAATGATGATATGATTCTTCTAGAAGAGGTAGAACATAGAAGCTGCGTGAATGAAGCATATCAAAAGAGCTTGAAAAACTTCAAAAGAAAAATGAAAATGTCAATTTAACTTTAGACACATGTTATCATCGGTCTAAGTCAATTGATAAAATTTGGAATGCTCAAATATATAATAAAGCTAAGTCGATATGGGTTATAATACGGTGCCTCCACCACCAAGAGGTGTTCCATCACCTCGGTATAGATTTAGCTAATACAGTTTAGAAGACTTTAAGGATCTTAAAGAGAATAAGATCCTTTAAAGGACACAATGGTGAAAAGTGAGGAAGAGCTTAAGCATGATAATGATGTTTTTGAGAGTGCTAGTGACTAATCATTGTTGATGAGAATGTTAAAAAGAATGTAGAGGCTTTATCCCAAAAGTTGTTAATCTTGTTACAGAGGAACCTAGGAAACCGGTTAATAAACCTAGACCAACTGTAAGGTATCTTTGAGATGTATAGGAACAAGCCTACGACTCTAGGGGTAACCAGAGGATTTGGAATCATGTTAAATCTCAACAACTAGGTAGTGATTTTGTAATGTACAATAAGGCATGCTATATCGTGGTAGTTTTGATCATTTACATGCTTATTGTGACTATCATGTTGGGAGAAGGAAGTCCATGGAGTAAAAGGGTGGAGACTAACGGGTTTCAAAATAATGTACACCCTAATTCACATTGAAAAATGGTCCCAAGAGCGGTTTAACTTAGAAGTGGCCTCAAAACTTTTGCCCTTGCAAAAGCTGCTAACACCGCTCACCTAAGTCACCGTTAAAAGTGCAAACCTAAAACAACTTTTGCAAAATCTGCACAAACAAGGAAAGGAACCTTTCAAGTTAAAGGTAAATAATAACCACCGGTGGGTGCCTAAAGAAACCGTGATTACCATCTGCTCATTCAAAAGTTACCACCGCAATGGTTGTAAACAAGAAAAGAGGGACATGGGCAATCTTTGTGAAGGCCTCGACGTTGGGAATGGAAACCTAAAGGAAATACCTCTACAACCAATCCCAATGGTGTATCAATGACCTTTGATAGATTTAACTATATTGATACACGAGGCAGATCTAAGTCAATTATGGATTGGGTCCCCAAAAGAATCTAACTCTTTACTCTTATGTGCAGGAACATCCAAGGACAAAAAAATCAGATCAAGGATATATAGATAGTGGGTGTTCAAGGTACATGACTGGCAACAAGTCCTATCTCTCTGATTTTGAGCATTATGATGGACAGTATGTCAGTTTTGATAATGAAGTTAGTGGAACAAAATGTGTGATGCAGGAACACTAAAGATAAAGGAAAACATGGATTATTATTATTATTATTTCACAAAACTGCACTCTAAGTGCAGCAGTTACATCCATGGAATACAAATTACAAGCATCACTACACCAACTTAAAACAACTACCAACAACCTACCCCAAACACAAGCTTCCTAACCCATCCCCTACCTACCCATCATCTACCATCTATGACTTCTTTGGGAAGCCCCAGCTTGGCATCACCTTAGGAGCTCCATGCATGTTAATCCACTCGTACACTCTAGGGCTTGCTAATCCAATTACTACTATCCCAGTAGGTGGTGAGGATGATGAAGGATTGGCTGATGGTGGAGCTGATTGCAATGGTAGAAACGGTGATGTTGAGCTCTTCAGAAGGAGGTATTGCTGCAAGAAGGGGAACACTCAGGACTCTTCCAGAGGTCTCATCATCTGTATCTACATATGGAGATACATAGGGCCGATCTACGAGCTATCTTCCTTGATTAATGCATCCCGAGGCTCGGTTGGAGTGATGAAGGACCAACAGGAAAAGCATTTGAAAGAACAATTGAATGTTTTCTCTTCCGGATACAACCTTCTCATACTCTTCTTTTCAACTCTCCGGGGTTTTTCAAAACAAAGTCATCCATGAACTATCAGATGAGCGCTAGAAGAAAGATTGATTGGACTAAATTGACTCATGGTGTTGTTGGAGAAATGATCTTTGAAGAGTGAAATTTTTGGAGTATGTGATTTGAGTGGTTTGTCTTAAAAGGTTTGTTTCTTATATGTTAAGTTGGATTCAAGAAGTTAATGAGGGGAAGCTGTAAGTGGTTGAGAAGTTAATTGGAGTCATGTGGCCTTGGAAAGTGTATCAATGCTTATGAGTTGACTTTATTGAGTATAGCCTCTGCTATGTTCATTCCTTTTAATGTACTAACCATTGCCAAAACTCAACAGTGATTCCAGTGTTTGGTTTATGTTCGTGAATTGCAGATTTGAAGGATTCTTTGTTTACATTGAATGGTTACAATTTGATGTTTGATTTCTAGTTGTCCACTGATGTTTATGCAGAAATTATTTAACAGTGGGAACTATATTGCAACCAGTGGTAATATGCTTACAGTGGAAAAAGGAAAACAAAGGGACTTCATTTCATTGATATAATGTGATTCATTACAACCAAAGTGAAAGTACTTATCATCATCAAAACACAAAATACTGCAACCTAGCACATCCTACACCTAACTTCAGCTACTCCATTGGTCTCTTGCCTTTGCCCATATAGTCATGCTTGTTTCTCTGTGCCCTCTTTTGTTTGTTCTCAAAAGTGGATTGCATTCTTGGACATGGAAGCCCAAGAATTTGTGGAGGAGGCTTTGGTAGCATTGCAGGCTTTGTTGGAATGGATATCTGCTTCATGTTGGAGATAGCTGTTTCCAGTGCTATTGAAAGAGCTTTTGGCAAATCTTTAGCCATGGAATAGGTTTCATCATTCGCCTCGTCATCATCTGATGAGCTAGAGTAGAACTCAAGAGATTTTGCAGGTTTAGCTGCAGGCACACGCTTAGCAGTTTATTTCGTATACTTTGTGGAAGAAGTACCAGCCCCTGGTGGGAAATATCCTAACCATCCTGATGTCTCTGAGGATGTCTCTGACTCGATTACATTTTCTTCTTCTGAATCAAAAGAGATGTCGATGGTGTTGGAAGGGTTGCTCATGATTATGTTTTTGGGGATATTATGTTTGAATGTGAATTGATGAAGTTTACCTAAAGCCAAGCCTCCTTATATAGACAAAGTCGGTTGAAAGGGTTAATTAATGAGTATATTTACTTTTTCCTATTTTGGTAGGTTAAGGAGTAAATATAGATATTATTGGATTGACTTTGGAAGATATTTTACTTGGATAATGGTTTGGTTAAAGGTAACTTTGGTAATTATCAAGTTGGTTATTTCTATCTCTTTACAGATACATAACCAAGTCTTGATGGGAATTGAATTTAAAAGGTGTATATCGAGATACACAACAAATGGTTATTGATTCACCATGTCTTACACATAAGAATCAACTAGTCCGAGCAAACGGCTCTTGGTAAAGACTTGACAAATCCGTTTATGGTTGATAGTTTACCAAAACTATATGGTTATCAACTCACCATATTCTTTATGATTAAGATTTGGCTAGTCCATAGCAAACGGCTCATGGTAAAGACATATCAAATCCGTTGATAGGTGGTAGTTTGCTAAAACTATGATAAGAGTAGTCTTGTTATCACATGATTTTATTTACCTCGCTCTTTGAAATTTTTGTGAAAATTACCTTTGCTAGTTCACGGTTTCCATCGACGGTGTTATTTTACCCTTGTTTTTCTAGCCGTTACAACCGATTATGTCGGTAACTAATTTTTACTAGCCGTTGAAAGTAACCATCGATAACCATATATATAGGGTTAAAATTTTAAGGAATATCTTCTTTCCATATCTTAATAAATATTTCTAAAGATAATTTTACTTGCGCAATAATTCTAAACCCTAACCCTATATATCTTTCTCTCTCAATTGGCTAGTTATTCTTTCACTATTACTAACATAATATCGTTTTTCATCAAAATTTTCTATGGCATCTTTGAAATTTGCAGATGAGCACAACCTAGTGGCCTATCTACAAAGTCTAATAAGAAGAGCGGCCCTGTTTTTCATCATATTGTGGACTTTCTCAATACCACTCATATAAGGTATGCTTTGCTTTTAAAACCCACAATCTATATCTCTCAAATCAAATAGTTTTGGACTTACGCTAAGTCCATAACACTTGAGATTGAGATACACATGAAGCGATGGATGCTCTACGAGCGGCTGTGGATGGGGTAACTATTGATGTTCTTGAGGCATCCTCGAGGAGAGTACTCCACTTGGATGATCTCAATGGTCTCATCACATTACCTTTGTCTGACATTCATGATACTTTATCATCCATGGGGTATGATACCACTGACAAAAAGGCTACTTTCAAAAAGAGTGGTTTTTGTTCCCAATGGAGATTTTTGATTCATACTTTGTTACATTGTCATAGTCCTAAGAAAACATCTTATGAGAAATTTAGTTCAACCATGGCTTACCCTTTGGTTTGTCTAGTCACTGATAAGATTTTCAACTGGTCAAATTATATTTTTACAAGTATGAAAGGCAATGTACATAGTAAAACAAAAATTTTAATGTATCCAAGGTTTGTGCAAGAAGTGCTAAATGAGTTTCAACTGCAACCCCACACTAATGTTTATCAAATCAGTTGCCTAAAGCCTAAAGTTTTTCAAAATTTGAACAAAGATGGCAATATGATTTTTACACCTCTCCTACCCCAAATGCTTGCTAAAATTACATCTGAATAAAACATACCCATAATTAATGTTCCAAACATTGATTATACCCACCGATTTCAAGAACCTATGAGAGAAGGCCTAAGCAGTCAACTCCTCTCATGACAACACAACAATTTTCTCAACCTTATGGTCTAGGAACAAGCGTTGGTGGTTCTAGACTTCAACCTAGTCCAACTAGGGAGAATCGAACCTTTGCCCATGATCCACCTCTCCCAACAGGGTAACACGGTTGGAAGTGATGAGGCGGTGGGAACCAATTGGAATTGATGGTTTTGTGTACCAAGTTAGCCAAGCGGGTTGAATCTCTGAAGGATTTGGCACATGTCAAGAAGCGGCATGCAAAGATGTTAAACATTTAAAGGAAGAGATTCGGACCTTAAATGAAGAGATGCAAGGGTTGAAAAAGCACAAGATGATCGCAAAGTTGGTGATTTCATCTTCATCCTCACCACGATGGTGATCCGGTGATCATGATTTGGGAAATTCTCCCAAACGGGGAGGAAAAGCAGTCTTGACATCGAGGGAGGACAATTGATTTTGAAAATGAAGGAGATACAAGTAAAGGACCAAAGGAAGGTGAAACTCATGAGAGAAACTTGAAGATCAAGACATTTTCCAAAGCGCAACTAATTTTACAAGCGATTTTATTTCACGCAGAGCCAACTTTTGCCTTTGCAAGTGAAGAATTTGAAAAATTGAAGAAAGACAAGGTAAGCGGTTATGGAGGATGTAGAGCAAACTGGAAGTAAGATTTCAAAGAAAAGACAAGTTCAGATTGATCTTGATAGAGAACTTGATAAGAAGATAACAGAAGAACAAGTTGATGAGAAGAAAAAGCTTGAAGAAATGGAAGTTGCAAGCTTTTTGGAGACTAAAAGATTGAATAAAATGGAAGATTTTGTTGAAGTTCCACTTTCCTTTGTTCAACCTACAGTTCTTAGAGAAAAGACTTGAGTTTAGTTATGTTCCCATCGAAGATGATATTGAATTCTTGATTGCTAATAATCCAAATCAAGAAAAGGCAATTGACACAGTAGGCGATGCATCATTAATTGAGGATAAAAGAACAGCTCAGTTAAAGGATTTCATTCAAATAAAGAACAATCAAGCACTTGAAGATGTGATTAATTCAGTCAAAAAGGTTCAGAAGAAACATAGACAACCAACCAAAGCACAAATTCTTTCATATATGAAGACTTATTGTTGTCATGTTGGTGGTTGGAAGAAGCATCAATTTAAAAGAATGCCTGATGATCAAGTTGAAAAGGCTTACTACAGAGCTCTAAAACAAGATAAAGCCTTTATTCCAATGGGTTCTGAAGAATAAGAAAGAAGGATTCCTAGATTGAAGAGAAAGGCCAAAGTAAGTGATTCTCAAACTATTAAGAAGACTAAGGTTGATGAAGATCAAACAATGTCTACTAAGAAGGAAATTCCTACTGAGAAATTCACTGAAGATCAATTGAGTGGAATGATTTTGATTGAAGAAAGAGATTTTATCCGGAACCACCGCAAGTTCGACATCCTATTATTGATTGGGAAGTTTACACGCTAGCAATTTTGCTCCATCATGGAAGATCACAAGGTGGGAGGTGAAACTTCATCATTCATGACATTTGAAGATCTTATTAAAGCTTTTGACAGAGATGACCTTAATACACTATGCGAGTTAGTTCAAGAAAGGTTTAATGCTCAAGATCTCAAAGATACAAAGGAGATGCGATTATGGGTGAATCTTAGAAAGCTCTATGAACCAAATGTTGATGATGACACGGAAAACCTTATTCACATGTTTTGGTACTAAATGGTTTTACTATGATTCATGTGAAGTTCATCATGTCTCTGACTAATGGAGAATACTTTTTCATGCTTCTTTGAGAAAGAATATCCACTCGGAGTGGAGCTCTTCTGATGATGTTAAGCTTAACAATAAGAGTTCATGAAGATAATGAGAAGGTCGAGCATTGTTACAAAGGCTTCAAGATCAATGTTCAAGAGCTATCTGAAGTTAAGGAAGAAGTGAAGTGTTTGGTTGAATTCCCAAATCCTTGAAGATAATGCATATTGAAGAAACTTATTGATTTGCGGAGAAATCATAAGTTTAGGGAGGATTGTTGGGAATAATCCGTTACCACGGATATTTGTGGTTTACATTGCTTGGATTAACACTAGCGGTGGAAGCGTATTCCCAATGCCAGTTCATTTTACCATCGCTATCGGTTTATGATAAGGTTAACGCGTCTAGATAAGTATAGAATAGATCTTGTGTATATTCTATTATGTTAGCTTTATACTTATCTTGTAAAGGACTCCTTGTTGTATAAAAGGAGGTCCTAGGTCATTGTCTTAGTTACTTGTTAATTTATCTACGTATTACTCACAAAAGCTTCAAGTTGTAACCCTATTGATAAGCTAAGATCACTCGTATTATTCATCAATAATATTGGAGCTTAAGTTTTGTGTTTAATCTGTGTTTACATATATTACATCATATAATTCATCTTCTAACTATTACTAAGTAAATTTCGCGTGCTTAATAATTTCATACAAAATATCATTGACACAAGGAGTGTGTCAATATCAATCACGGTATAAGTTCATATAAGTGTAAATTAAAAGCATGAAGTTAAGCATGTATCTCCTCCGAAGAGTTTATAAAACAATTAAAGAAGTAAAAGTGGGGCTACGAACTCACATGATGTAATGATTATGATGACAAAAGTGGGTACACTGAAATGAGGTGCGATCTCTATCTAATGTAAGCCATGAAACAATGTCGTGCATGCAAACTCATATGATATCTATACCACTTGTACAATTTTGAAAATAAAGTTTATCGTCGAAAATAAGTTTATAACGTCTTGACAAGTTATAAATTACTTTGCAAGTATTTACGTTGAAATGATATTCTACGATAATCATTTAGTGATTTATTAAGAAATTATAGTTTTTCGTCGTAAAACAATATGATTTGATAATTCATAAAAGTGACTAAATGGCCTCGAAAAGCTAGTCGTAAAATAGTGAATATCGAGTGTTAGGAAACAAACTCAACGATTTTGGAAAGCTTGTAGCATTATCTCAAAGTCTTAGCTTTTAAATTTTTTATCATAGGGGTCTCGAACATGGGGAAAAACATAGGTGAAGTAGGGTACTTGAACTAAAAATATTGTTTAAGTATAGTTTTCGGCAAAGTTTGAGTGTCCGTATTTTATTCGTTGCAACTCCGTTTGACACACGGTTGAACATTTTGGAAAATATGCTAGGTGAACTTATTTTTACTAGAAGACAACGTTTTCTCAAAAGTATTCTACCGATATTAAAAACAACTCTCAACATGGTCACTCGTGACAACAATTTTTGACTAATAGGAAATATATATAATTGTTATACTTGTGAAAATAGTTACGTTAACCTTATTTAAACGCGTGTAATTTAGTCGTTATAAGTCCGTTTTCTACGTTTTATATATCCTTAGCTTCTTGTTAATGTATACTAATATATTTTTGATAAATCGACTCATTTAGATAACGCTTAAAACTCATTTTTGACCCTTAAAAATTCTGGACAACATGGTATTTCCCGGAAAATATAGTTTTCGTCGTTAAACTTGAAAATAGCATAACTTCTTCGTTATAAATCCGTTTTAACCCGTTCAAGCAATTCGTTTTAAAGTATATTTTCTGAATTTCTAGCCCAAAATATTTTATAAACTGTCGAATTTTCCAGATTTCACAAATATGATCAGACCACTATTTATTGTTGTCGAAATTAATTTTTCTCGCGTAATACTTATTCTAACCACTTCAAATCAACGCCAAATCTATTCTAAACCTACCATACACATTCTTAGGGTGTCATGGGTTCCTAAACATCATAAAAAATGATATGTTTTAAGGGATTAATTATAGGATGATATATACTAATTATAAGTACTAAAAACATTAAAAGTGGTATAGATACTCATACAACTTGCATGGTTTCTTTCAAGCATAATAAAAATAACCAAAGTATGAATATGAAAGATAAAAAATGATCATGAAATGCTTACTAGTATGATGATGAGGTTTATGGAACAAGGTTTTTCCTAATCACCCTATGTTTTTATTGCAAAACCTTAATTAAAAGTATAATAGAGTGTATAAAATAACTTGATCTTGCAAAAACTTGCTTTCTTCCTTGGTTTTTCTCCTGGGCGGTTATGTTGTAGAAAGTAGAGAGGTTTTTTTTTTTTTTTTTTTTTTTTTTTTTACACCTTAGTATATGAGTGTATGTATGTGTAACTTAGAATATAATTAAAGATAATACAAGGCAAGTCTATAAAGGTATATGTGTTAGTTTAGTGAAGATTTTTGTATCAAAAGTGTTGTGTCATGCATTTTGGTCGACAATGGTACAAACAAAAGAAAGGGTGGTGTATTTTGTTGCATTAATGTATAAATGATTAAGTATAGTATATATTTAGTATGTATAATTAGGTTTTTAGGGTAGCGTTAGCTAAAAATAAATTTTAACGGAACAAAATAAAATATATTAAAGTCATAAAATTTATAAAAATGCATTTCTTACAAGAATTGAGTGAATAAATAATTATCGAGTTGCATTTACGAAAGCCGTCGTAAATTTTTATACATAACAATTAAATATACAAAATAAATTGAAAACATCGGGTAAGCTAATAATATAATTTTTATAGTCTTAAAATAAGTATAAAAATATATTAGTATCATTTTTGGAAGTGTCGGATCAATTATTAAAAATAAATGATTGTGCGATAGCGTTTATTTAATAAGAAAAATATACGTTAATGAGATATAACTTTTTCTCCGGGAATAAATAGTGTTTCGTGAATAGTAAATTTTGAAATACGTAATCAGAATATCAAATCGACTTCAAAAAAGATGAATAGGAAAATAACAAATAGTAACCGATGAATAGTAAATTCCAGAGATGAATAGTAAAAAATTTAAAGTTTGCAAAATGACCGGAAATTAAGAATTGTGACATTCTTCCTCTGTTAGGGGAATCACGTCCTCGTGATTCGAATATTGATAACTATAGCCCGAACCGCGACAAGGGTTCCAAAATTTTATGCTCGTGTATGAAGAGAATAAATTCAGAAAAAACAAACGAAAAAATCCAAAATATTAAAAGCGACCCGGCGTGAAAGGAAGTGGGCACACATGCAATTATCACATTTAATTGACACCAACTTTTTTGACTTTTTAGGCATTATCACCGATTATTTTTATAATAATCAAATTGTTTATAAAAAAAATGCATCATCATACCAAAACTTAATATTTTAGTATGTTAAAAAAATATCCACTATATATTTTAACTAATCAAAATATAGTTTGATGGGTAATTATAATATTTGGTTGATAGATAATATAGTTAATAAAATTTTGAGTTAATTGCATTTTTGGTTCTTGTGATATGACCAAATTGCAGATTTAGTATTTAAAACTTTGAAAGTGCACTGAACGTTTTTATTTTGAAGTTTTGTTGCATTTTTTGTCCCTTGAGCCTAGACAATAAGGACGTCCAATGCATTTTCAAAGTTTTAAAGATCAAATCTGCAATTTGGCTATATCACAAAGACAAAAATGCAATTAACTCTAAAATTTTTAAAACTTTATACATTTTAAAATGAGACATTTATTTTGGAACAATGGGAGTAACACATTTTCCAATTATATTTTATGGGTTCGATTTTTATATATAAGAAGTGACTTGTACACTATATTGTTTTATTTGCATACTTAAGTGTATAAGTAGTTAAAAAGGCTATAATTAACGTACAATTGTTTAATACTATTTTGTATGTGAATAAAGATTAAAATTGTGCAAATCAATTTAATTCATGTATACATTAGCAAAATATTGCATCTAATAGTGTGTGACATATTGCATATGAGAAAAATAATTGTTGTGATTAATAATCATGCCAACATATGTACATAATGATTTAAAAAATTTATTGGTAAAAATTTAAAAAGAAACAATAAATAATATATTTATATAAATAATTTATGGATTATACAAATAATTTATTGGTCAACATCTTTACACATGAGTGCTGGTATACACTCGAAAGGCCGGCATCTTATCTTATTTAATTATTTAAGCACATGAAGTGCTCTTTTAGAGTTGAACCTTTCATCTCATTCATTCATGATTTGCTATGATAGAATACACATCTACCACTGTGTTCTTCATTGGAGTCTTGATCATGGCTACCTTGTTGGTGCATGATGCTACACTCCCGCTTGCTTGTCTTGCGGCTAAACGTGAGCTATACTACTTTCATAATTGCACCGCTACATACCAAAGATTTCCTGAAGATCTCGAACCTGAGTAGTCAAACTAGCAACCAAACTCCTCAACTCTCCAATCGACCCAGTAAGGTAACAATACTCTCACGAGCTAGTGATAACTCCCATGCTGACGCGTAACTCGTCTGTGCCATCTCGGCTCTGTCGTATAACTCGTGCATCTCCGCCTCAACTCGATGTCGCTCCCGTCCTCTAAGCGCCTATTCAGTATACTCGATGTGCCAAATCAATAGAAACCCCGCCTATCACGGGCCCTCGACCTCCTCCTCAATGACCCTAGTCTATCTAACGACAGTTCCTCCAACCGCCGCGACATCCTATCTATCTCGAATCTGCGACTATCTATACGAGCTCCTAACGCCTCGAGAAGGTCTGTCTAGCACCGCGACCTTAGAGCTCTCGCCTATCTCGAACCTAACGGTGGCTCGGGTTACGTAGAAGGTGGTGTCGGGATGTCAAACGAGCACGCTTTTTGAGCGGCAAGTCCGATGTAGGCAAAGGATCCCTAAGATAATACGATGAGGAGGATGATGATGATAGTAGTGGTGATGGTGGGTGTATCGGGTCATGGCGGGGCTAACATGTGGAGTAGGTGCGACCGCCTCCTCAAAGGGTTCGGTCTCCGTGTCGGTCAAAATAGGTGGAAAGGCTGGAGTAGAGCCAATCGAAGATAAGATCTCAGTGGAGTGCGATAAGGCATCATCCATGTTAGGGTCAGCTGGGACATCTTCCGTGTTAGTGTCCGATGATATAGTGATGGGACGTGAATCTGAAGACATCTATGTGACAACCGATGTGAAATGAAAGTAAATAACTCGAATAAAGTGTAAATGAACCCGCATGAAAAGTGAATATACACTTATGATGAAATGATGAGATGCTATGATAATGTAGCTATAGTCTAGGGTCAATGATGCAACCTAGTTCTCTATAATCGTAGCTCGTACCAATCTGTCACACCCCAAATTACACATTTAGCGCGGAATGGAATTCACAGGGGTCAATCATCATGCTACCACAATCACAAGTTATATTGAGCGACCTAAAGTGTCGTTTAAAAACACATCGTTTGATATTTAATAAAAGCGTTCACGTTACAACATAGGTCCCAAAAGTTTATAAAGTTTATGGAAATATAAATATATTACAAGTCCAAAAGATGTTTTGAAAGAAAGTGCCATAATGTACAATGATATAAGTCGACTTGTGACTCAAAAGGTTCCTTAACCATGCCGGGATGAGTATGTCTTAGTTAGCGAAAATACATTGCTAAACGGTCAACAATAATGTTGGTGAGAAATCATAGGTTTATGTAAATGTTTTATACGACTCACGCAAGTATAGACAGTGTATGACAATCGTGTCACGAAAAATGTTACAATTGCTATAAGTCCATGACACCGAAACTAGGCTATTCATAATGTACGCCCAACAGAGTGTTTGCCGACAACTCAATAATGTTATTAAATGAAATGCATCCGTATGACTAGTTGGGATTCACCAACCCGGATGGAGCGTCACCTCGATAGATCTATCCACTCACCCTCGCTTCTACGATTAACGGTTCATGTAATATAATGGGACTTTCAATTGGCATGTGGTAACTTAAGCAATGTAAATGAATTTAATATACTTGGTATCGTAATAAAAATGTTGTGCAATGTATTCTCCCCCGTAGGTTTGAAAATAATTAAACATGTACGACGGGGCTATGAAAACTCACTTGATAAATTGGTATGATGACAAGAGTGAGTACACTGAGATGTAGCGGGATACTTTAATCTTGACCTATTATGAATTATATGATACGCAATGAGTTATGATGTAATGTTATGCATGCATTTCGTATGTTATTTATACCATTTGTGAGTTTTGAAAATAATACTCTTCGTCGAAAAATACTCTTTTGACGTCTTGATCATTCTTAAATTACTTTACAAGTATTTACGTCAAAATGTCACCCTACAATAGTTTATTAATGATTTATTGTGAAATTTTAACTTTTCGTCGTAAAATAATGTCGTCGGAAATTTCATGAAAGTGACAAAATGGCTTGAAAAGCTTGTCGTAAAATGGTGTCGTTGAGCGTTAGGAAACGAACTCAACGGTTTTGGAAAGCTTGTATCAAAATCTAGAAGTTTTAGTACATGAGTTTTCGTCATAGAGGTCTCGAACATAAAGATAATAGAGGTTAAATATGGTGATTTTGTCCAAATGTTGTGTAAAAAGTGAGTTTCGGCAAAGTTTAAGCAACCGTAAATAATTTATTACAACTCCGCTATACAAATGGTTGGTCGTTTTGGAAAATATGCTTGGTGATCTCGATTTTATTAGAAGACATCTCGTTACAAAAAAGGTCTACGTCATCGTTAAAAATAGCCTTCAATATGGTCGTTTTGTTTACCGTAACACTTGTCTCGTAAAAATAATATAGTTTTTCTTAAATAAGAAAGTTATGGCAATTTTTATGAAAACGTGTATATTTTAGTCGTTATAAATCCGTTTTCTACGTTTTATACGTCCTTAGCTTCGTATCAAGGTATACTAATATATTTTTGATAAGTCGAAATAATTTATAAAGCTTAAGACTCGTTTTTGACTCGTACAACACTAAAACTGCTTGCTGAAATTTTCGAAAATATATATTTAAGTCGTTAAACTTGAAAAATTCATAACTTCTTCGTTATAACTCCGTTTTAATCCGTTCAAGCGCCACGGATTCGTTTTAAAGTATATTTTCTAGATATCTAGGCCAAAATTCGTGTCACTGTCGGATTTTCCGAAATACAAAACAAGATCAGACCACTTTTTATACTTGTCGAAAAGAGTTTTTCTCGTACTAAACCTATTCCAATCCCTTCAAAACAACTCCAAAGCTATTCTAATCCTACCATACACCTTCTTAGGGTGTCATGGGTTCCTAAACATCATCAAGACCAATATATAACAAGGGATAAATTATAGGATGACTTATATGTATAAAACTCTAAAAACAATGTTAAAAATGGTATAAATAACAATAAGTCTTGCATGCTTGCTAAAAAAATGAAGAAATAAATATGAAATGAAAATGAAAGATATAAAATGAAAGTGATATGCTTACAAGCTACTATGATGAGGTGATTAGAATAAGGATTAACCTAAACACCCTAGGTTTTTATTTCAAAACCTTTAATAAGAGTGTAACTAGAGTGTTTAAACTTGAGCTTGAAAAATTTTATGATCCCTTCTTAACTCCTATGTAGAACCGGTTTGTAGAGGAAGAACAAAGAGAGAAAAACACTAACTTGTCTTGAATTATTGTGGTGAATAAATGAAGTGAATGAAATAAGATATTTGAGGTGAAGTGTAAATCTTTACATGTAGAAAAATTTTTACCAAACATTAAATGCAACCCCCCCTTGGTCGGCCAAGGGGGGAAGTATTTACAAAATCTATTTTTTTTTTCTTTAATTTGTACATAATTGATAAAAAGTGTAAGTAAAAATGTTGTTAATAATAACTTGTAAGGTTTTTATATACATTAGTGTATTTAAGGTAGTTTTAGGTAAAAGTAATTTTTAATAGATCAAAGTAAAGTATAATGAGATCATAAAAATTGTAAAAATACATTTCTTGTAAAATTTGAGTGATATAATAATTATCGTGTAGTTTTTAAGAAAAACGTCGTAATAATATAAATTTAACGATTTATATACAAAATAAATTTAAAACACTAGGTAAACTCAAAATATAGTTTTTATAAACTAAATGTAAGTATAAAATATGTCGGGATCATTTTTAGAAGTATCGGATTAAATGTTCAAAATAATAACTCCCGCGATAACGTTTATTTAATATGAAATTTACGCGTTTAAGGTGAAATGCAAAGTCATGAATGATAACATGATGCAAATGATGCTAATGAAGTGTAGACTAAACTTAGTCCATATGAAATGTCCGTGATGATATGATCATGAATTCGCCGCTAAACCATTAAGGTAATGGTTACGCGAATTTGGAACACACAAACCTAGTTTACGATAAATGATGAAATGGTGAAGCATGAATTGTTTCGAGAAATGACCTGAAAGTACGGGTTGTCACATTAGTAGCCTTCCCACTTATTTCATGTCGCTTTACAGGGCTCCCGTCTCCATTTGCTCTAAGTTGGAGTCAATGCGAAACAACTTCTTTACTGGTGGTGAGAGGGGTGAGAAAAAAATTTCTTGGGTGAGTTGGAATAAATGCCTAGCTAGCAAGAATTCGGAGGTCTTGGTATTGGCGGCATATTTGCCCTTAATCTGGTCTTTTGTTTAAATGGATTTGGCGATTCATGCAAACTCGGTGACCTTTGGGCTAGAGCGATTAAGGCTATATATGGTCACAATGGAGGTATACATCGATTCCATGCATTCTTCTAATCGAGGTACGTGGTGCGGTATTTTGTCTATGGTTAATTCTCTTAAACTAAAAAGGATAGATCTTTTGTCTTTGTGTTCTCGGAAATTAGGGAATGGGGCTTCATTCGATTTTGGGATGATATATGGTGTGGGAACCTTCTTTTAAAAACATCTTCCGCAGATATATGCTTGATATTGACAAAGGATGTTATGTTGTCAATCGGATTTCTCATGATTGGAGTAGTTTTCTTAGAAGAAACCGAGAGGTGGCATTGAAGCTTCTCAATTCTTGAATTTGCAAAATCTTATCCGAGATGTTGTGTTATCTCATAAGCGTGATTCTTGGATATGGTCACGGATATGTCCAAAGGATTCACTTTGTTGCTTGATTCGGCATTTGATCGATTCCGCATGCTAGATGTTGGCCCTAATGCTACTCGTTGGAACCGAGCTATTCCTATAAAAGTTAATGTTTTCCTATGGAGGTTGTCGCTTAATAAGCTTCCTTCTAGAGTGAACTTGGACAAGAAAGGTATTGATGTAGATTCGCTTCTATGTCCCATTTGCAACAAAGATGTAGAAACGGTTAATCACCTTTTCTTTACTTGTGATATGGCAATGGACATGTGGGCTTTGTTGGCCAGATGGTGGGAGCTAGATATTCCTTTTTGTTTGAGTATTGCGGAATGGTTTGCGTGGCTTGATTCTTTGTCCATCTCTCATAATGCGCGGGTGTTTCTTGAAGGAGCGGGAGGGACTCTTTTGTGGTTTATTTGGAGCTTTCGCAACCGGTTGGTTTTTTCTAATACTTCTCTAAGAAGGCGTTGGTTTGGGATGGTATTGTCTCAATCATTTTATGGATTTCATCTAGAAATCCTAAATTTAAAATTAGTTGGGTAGGTTGGTTGAAAATCCTATAGCTACTATAGCTTCTTTGTAATTTTCTAGCTTTTCTAGCTTTTATAATATCACCGTTCTAAAAAAAAGGTTATAAATAGCGAAGGCGTGGCGGGTGGCGTGACAGCGCCTCACGCATTTTTGCGGCTAAAGCGGCTTTTTCGTTTATAAGGCGTGATATAAGCGTAGAAAGTATGAAAATATTTATATATTCATATCATAATTCATATATATCGAGTTACAAAACATGTGGCGATAAGGCGTGGCGGCATGGCGGCATGGCTTAGAAGACGACCAAGCTCACGCACTGCGATGGCGCTGCGGGCGCTGCGAGCTTTTTGAAACGATGCTTTTAATCCTTTTATTATTGTGGGCTGGTTTTGAACTCTATTCACTATTTCTTATTTTCTATCTTATTTCAAACTCAAATTAAACTATCGTTAGACCTTTCCAGATGTCTACTACCCTTTGGTTACTTTTTTACTAATATTACTACGTAGTTTTTTATGTTAACTTTTATAATCATTTCACGAAGGACCTTTTTAATATATGTCGACTAAGATTTTATAGTCTCGTGCCAGCTGCTAATCGCCTATTAAAGATAAAAACATGTTTGGGTTAAACCGCATTCCAAATATTAACGTTCTTGCGCATTGTTTTCAAGAAAATCATGTACATGAAATGATGTTTGATGTTTGATGTTTATGAAATGTATTTCTAGCTTTTCATGTTTTACGGAAATAATTAAGAGCATATTTAATAAAACACATAAAATGGTTTAGAGTTTCATACGGTGTATGTACCAAATGTTTGGTGCACAGTGGGACGGAAAAAGTCGGTCATGAGCATGGCTCGACCGACTTTGAAGCTAGTTACCTCACTGTGGGCTTGGAAGCAAATATCGGTCTTGCACATCATGTAGAAAACTAGAAGGGGTTGAATAGTTTACCAATTAAAACTTTGTTTTGAAACTTATTGAAAGATCAATTGATATTGATCTTGGTATGTTAATGAAATATGCAAGCAATGTGTAATAAGTAAATAAGGAAAGAAATGATCAAACCACAACAAGTTGTTTATAGTGGTTCGCCTACAAGGACTCTTTTTCCTTGCCTACTCCACTCCCCGAGTCTCACACTCGAGAGTTTAACTTCACTAGTCAACAAGCTCCTTTCACCGTGGAGAAAACCTTTACACTTCGCTTACACTATTTCCGACACTAAGCTAGATGTCGAGTTCTTTCCAAGGGTACAACTACTCCCACACACAATGTATTTTGAGGACTAAAATACTAACCACTCACACTCACAAGATTATGATGGTTTGATACAACAATGAAGTATGGATCAACACTAGATCATACAACACTAAACAAACAAGACTTCCAACTTCTCGTTGAAGCTTGAATATGACTTGATCTTCTTTGCTACAAAAGAGATCACTAATATGATATGAAACCGAGTTAGAAAGGTTAGAGAAGATATGTATGAGAGTATGTTAGAAAGGGATGAAAAACTACTTGGCTTGGCATTGCTATTTATAGCCAAAATGGACGAGGCGTCCACGGACGGCGGACCCTTAAAGGGTTCCGCCGTGTACCATTTTGGTACCGTTGGTCGACGACCAAGATATCAAATCTTGCCAAAGTCAACTCTATCTAAGTGAGATTGTGCAAGATATGAAGAGTACAAATCTACACAAAATATCTAATGGAATCTTACAATGATTTCCATGATGTAATATATGTTGTATTTCTATTTTTAGAAATATGCAAATGCTTAAGTAGTGTTTGGTTTTAAGAACCTAACACATTCTAAAAACTACTATCATACATAATGATTAGAGTCATATCAAGATGTTACTAATCATAAATGTAAATGCTTGAATGATGAATATATTGTTTGAAAAAGCTTGTTTAAATATCTATTAAACTTGACAAGCTTTAAGCTTTTATAAATTAAATTTACTTTTGTCGTTAACAAAACTTAGGCAAAGATCAAAATATAAATAACGTTTAATGACGATATTTGTATTAACAATCTCCTTTTTGTTGAGGACAAAATATAAATTTTATTTTTATAAAAGATACAAAGTTTGTACAAGAGTTATAAAAATATTAGTTTTAGAACTTGAAAAGGAAATGATAATGCAAGTGTATGATGTTTGACTTTTTATGAAAGTCAAAGTATTCACTAGTTGATGCATGATGTTTGACTTTTTTTAAGAAAAGCCAAGTATTATCAATGAGGGTTCCTGTTTGACTTTAGGAAGTCAAATGTATATGCAGTTTGACTTTTTCAGAAAAGTCAAATATAAATAATTTCAAAGTTCTATATTTTCTCCCCCTTTTTGTCTCAACAAAAAGAAGAGGCTATGCGGAATATAATGAGCCCGAGCCATTATCTCCCCCTTGTTCAAAGCTCCCCCTAAATTGGGTGCTTTAATGGAGAGATTCATGGATTGTGAAAATAAAGCTACAAAAAAAATTGTTAGTAATAATGATCATTCACAAGCATTTCCAAACATTATGTGATGACACCAACAATATAATAAACAACATTCATTAGTTAAAATTTTTCATGAGTAAAGATCATGAAAAGAGAACACAATGATGTGTTTTTAGTACAAGAAATAAAAATTATCCTAAGAAAGTAAAAACAAGAAAGACTAGTCTAAAACCATCCTAAAGTGATGGTGGATGGGAAAGAGCGTTGAGACGCTCAAGGATGTGGTTGAGGATGAACCTCATTTCTTCTTGGAAGTCATGGACCATAACCCGGTCCGTTCCACGGTTTGGCCCGTTTGCTCACAAGTTGAGCAACCATGCCTTGGAGGGTAGAATGTTTGGGGAGGTTGTGGTGGTGGAATGGTGGATGTGTTGGTGGTGTTGGGGATGTTTGGAGTGGGCATGATGGATGCAAGCAAAGCATTTTGCATTTGCATTGTCTCACTTAAGTGAGAATCCACCATGCCTTTGAATTGGTGGAGGTTGTGGAGTTCGCTTGAATCTCCTCTCTAGTGGGATTGGCATCCCATACACTCCTCAATGTCCTCAAGATGAGAGGACATTGATGGGGGAAGTGGATGGTCCCCATACAAAGGACCATGAATGTCTTTGTGAATGGGGTGGAAGAGAAGAGGTTTAGGCCCTAATGGGGCATTTGGGTCAAGCGATGACCGAGGTGACTCATGAGCAATCCGCTCAATTGTGCCAAATGATGGCAATGGTGGTGGATGATTTGGCCTAGCAGGCAAGTCATCCAAGTCCTCTAGGAAAGGATTTGGTGAAGTTGGTGGAGTTGAAAATAACTCCATAGGAATGAGAGTTGGAGACCTTGGTGGTGAAGGTGGTGAGGTGTTTTGGATGTTTGGATGGGTGGGAGGAGGTGAAGTTGGTGTTTTGTAGGTGGTGGAGTGGTGATCACAATGTGTGATTGATTTGGTGTAGCCAAGGTGAGGCTTGTATCATCTCGGATGGGAGATGAGATTGTGAGTGGAGAAGACTCGGATGAGGAGCTAATGTTAACGAAGCAACAAGGCCTAACGCTAATTCTAGCGGTCTTCTTGCAAGTTTTTGGAGAGGATTTTGTCTATTTTTGATTTGGGTTTTACTTTGCTAGATAATAGTAAGAATGAAGAAGGTGTGAGGATGATCATGGTAAAACCTCTCAATTTATAGAAGTGAAAAATTGTTGAGAAATGTGTTTGATTAGATGTTGAACCATTGAAGAGATGAGGTTCCTAATGATTTGGAAGTGGGTTGAATGCTAGTCATATCACCCAAGTCAATCCATACAAGAGAGATGGAGTGAAGAAGAAAAGATTTGCAATAAATGTGTGCTAATGAGTGGAATTTCCTAACAATCAGATCACCCACGGATTTGAAGGTACCAAAATTTGGTTCCTTCCTTTATGCCAAAGGGCTCCTTGGGTGGATTTTTCAAATTTTGAATTTTGGTGGAAATGGATTTCTTATATACCTTAGTGAATTATACTAATTCTAATAATAGTATAAACTAGTTAAGATTGATTTATAAGTGATGGAAGATAATTTGGAATCACGAAAGAGTCGAAATTCAAAAATTACGGAGGATCCACGGCACCAAAATCATACACGCACGGTACCCTAAAAGGGTGCCGTCTGGTCCGCCTATCTGTGCACGGCGGTACCAAAATACATAAAGGACGGTACCAAAATTATGGTGCCGTCGATCCGTGGAGTCTTGAAATATGGATGAGTGCGTTTTAGGTGTCGGGGACATTTCAAACACGAAATTTTTCTCAAAAGCTGTTATACTAAACATTTCTAGTTAGGAAAAGCAAATAACACATGTATAAACATAGTGGAGCATAAATTTTGAGCAAGGCTTTTGATTTCCACAATATAGTGAAAATGGGTAAAATTTGATAGCATACTAGCTATCCTCCTGCATAAGATTGTTAGCAAACGACAATTTTAGAAGTTATATTATCATCCTACAAGATAAAAACAACAAAATAGTATCAAACATTAGAGAAAGTGCATTGTTCCAAACACTCCTTAAAGTATCCTCATTTGTCCAACTTCTTGTAAATCTTGTTCATCATCCTACCAAGGCACTTGAACATTCCCTTAGTTTGTTTGAACTCTGTTGATTCATTCTCGATCTCGGGAAGAGACGCGTAATACTCATGAGGTGGAAGACGAGAGCTTGGAAGACCATCCTCGGAGCTATTTGATGATGATGATGAAGGAGTTGGAGGTTTAGCTCTCTTGCCTTTAGTCTTAGCAACTCGAGCATCACTCAAAGGTACAAAGATGTGAGGGATGAGTTCATAGTGAAGGTGCATCCCTTTTGGGGTTGGTGGAATTGGTGCGAAGTTTCTATAGAGACGGGTGAGAAGCATCCGTATGGAAGAGCAACCGATCCTTGAGTTGGAATATCAATCATTCTCCTAGCTATGTAGTAGGCCAAGTTGAATGGTTGTCGGGTGGACAAGTTGTAGAGCATGTGGCAAAGACAAGCGTTTATGTGATCCCTATTTCCTATGGTGCTAATAACGTTGGCTCTAAGTAACTCCTCCCATTTCTTAAATTCGGGCTTAAGTTCATTTAGCTCCATTCCATATGGATCTCGGTCTACCTCTTTTCCTTTCGGGTAACTCGGGTTGTATCACTTTTGGGTTAAAAAGGTGTTCACGGATGACATCCTTATCGGCCAAACGGGTTAGATAGGGAGAAGTGCGGTCGTTGATTGCATCAAGAGCGGTGAGTGACCACTTATCCGTGTAGACACAAGTTCCTCGGTTGGGAATTCCTAGTACTTTAGCAAATTCGCTTAAGGTGATGGTGTAGTCATTTTGGTTGATTCTAAAGCTAAGACAAAATTCATCATCGTCTTCATCACTAAAGCCGGTCACACTAGCATAGAATTCTAACACAAACCTAGGACAAATTGGTTCATCAATGTCAAGAAGACAATCGAATTGAATGGCGGCTAGTTCTTCACGAAGATTGGTATGTTCAAGGAAGGATGAGGCTCATGGAAATACCTTGATTCTAGACCCTAAATATTTCTACTGTTCCTTGGTAAGTCCTTTGGTTTTGTGGTGTTTGGGAATGTAGTTAAGGGTGTCTTTGTGATCATAGAATCTTGCGGCTACCATGGTTATTCCTAAGGACAAGAATTAAAAAAAATGAGAATAAATTTTAACGTTTTTGGTTCTAGTGTGTGCCTACATGAAAACAATTTGGAGTTGCGGTTATCTCGACTCATTTTATGCACAAAAATGGTTTTAGTGGGGTGTTTGGCAAATACCATGAGATAACCCAAATGCTCCTAATTCAATGTGGCTTCATTTGAATATACCCGGGAATGCATATTAGTTATGCAATACCTTTAGTATTCAAGAGCATGCAAGTGATGAAAATTTAACGTTTCTATTTGTATTAGCAATGACAAAAAAAAAATTGTTTTCCTACAAGTGAGAAGCTTTTCAAAACTTTTGACATGGGGTGTTTGGTTGTTTGAATAAGGCCTTATATTCATTATCTATCAATTAGTGGGAAACATGATTTGTTTATGCAATATGATAATGTAGTACCTAATTTCAATGACTAGTTATGCAATTTGCCAATTGAATTCATATTTGGTATAAAAGCATACATAAAACCCCATGTAATGATTTGTGATAGTTTTGTGCATAAATAAGAATCCTAGACTCGAATTAAGAGATGAAATGTAGTTAGGATACTTACAATGATGTTATCTTGATGATTAGTGAGTGGGAAGATGACAATAATGAGCTTGGTTTAAGTTTTACACGTTTTGGTAAAGTGGGTTTTGAGGAAGAGGATGATTTGTATATAGCGGTTTTGTACATCAGACACCACGGACGAGACGGTACCAAAAATTTGGTTCCGTCTTTGTTGTCGTTGGTGCCGTGGCTACGATGGTGTACAAGACAAAATTGTTTTGTTTTGATTATTCTAATGTTTTGGGCTATGTTTATCCTACATGTTTGGTTCCATTAATCCTAAACCAAGTCTAAGAAGATTAAAAGGTTCTCGTTTAAGAGGTTTAGTTAAGATGTCGGCAATGTTGTCTTGGAGGATACTTTCTCGATTGAAATGTTTCCTTTTGAACATTGTCGCGAAGAAAGTGATGAATGATTTCAATGTGCTTTATACGAGCATGTTGAGCGGGATTCTTCTTTGAGATCGATGGCTCCTTTGTTGTCGCAAAGTATCACAATGTCGTTGAGATGAATTCGTAGTCTCACGAGAGCTTGCTTCATCCAAAGAGCTTGTTGACATGCTTTTCCGGTGAGGCGTACTCGGCTTGATGGTTGAGATGGCTAAAGCCGTTTGCTTCTTTGCAAACCATGAGGTGAGACAATGTCCAACAAAAGTGCAAATACCACTTGTACTTTTCTATCGACATAATCACCGGCATGATCCGAGTCGGCATACACTATGGTTTCTATACCCGTTCCTTTGGGATACCATAATCCTAAACACGTTGTTCCCTTAATATATCTAAAATCCTTTTAAGGCTTCTAAGTGTGATGCCTTTGGGTTTTCTTGAAAGCGAGCACATAGACAAACACTAAACATAATGTCGGGTCTACTAGCCGTAAGATAGAGTAGGCTACCAATCATTCCTCTATATTTAGTGTTATCTACGGATTCACCTTCTTCGTCCTTGGTGAGTTTAGTGTCCGAGGACATGGGTGTTTTAGTTGGTTTGGAATCTTCAAGACCAAATTTCTTAAGCATGTCTTTTATATATTTAGATTGGTTAAAGAAAATACCATCTTCTAGTTGTTTAATTTGAAGTCCTAGAAAGAAGTTTAACTCACCCATCATACTCATTTCAAACTCGTCATGCATGATTTTAGAGAAATCATCACATAGTTCTTGACAAGTTGATCCGAATATAATGTCATCAACGTATATTTGAACAATAATAATTTGTGATTCCTTTTTCTTGGTAAAAAGAGTATTATCTACTAATCCCATAGTATATTTGTTATCAATAAGAAAAGTCTTAAGTCAGTCGTACCAAGCTTTAGGTGCTTGTTTAAGGCCGTATAATGCTTTCTTGAGTTTGAAGACATGATGTGGTTTCTCAAAGTCGGTAAAACCGGGAGGTTGAGCAACATACACTTCTTCGTTAATAAACCCATTAAGGAAAGCACTTTTAACATCCATTTGAAATAATTTAAAGTCATAAGCACATGCATAAGCAAGTAATATTCTAATAGATTCAAGTCTAGCTACCGGTGCATAAGTTTCATCATAGTCAATTCCTTCTTGTTGATTATAACCTTGTGCAACAAGCCTAGCTTTGTTTCTAGATACTACACCATTTTCGTCCATTTTGTTTTGAAAGACCCATTTTGTTCCAATTATAGTTTGATCTTTGGGTTTTGGAACTAGTTTCCAAACATCATTTCTAACGAATTGGTTTAATTCTTCTTGCATGGCAATTACCCATGATTCATCTTTTATTGCTTCATTTATGGTTTTCGGTTCAATGGTGGATACAAAACAAAAATGATTACTTTGATTTTGGGCTTGTGACCTTAAGGTTCTTTGATTAAGTTGTCCTATGACCTTTTCTAATGGATGACTTTTAGATTCTTTGATGTTGACAATTTCCTTATTTAATGGTTCATCTTCCTTGTTATTATTAATTTGACTTTCTATTATTTGACTTTCAACTAAGTCATCATCTACCAAAGGTGATGTCTTAGAGGGAGGTGGACTTTCGTCAAATGTTATGTTCAACGATTCCTCGACTATCATTGTTTCTTTATTTAAGACAATGTAAGCTTTACTAGTTTGAGAGTAACCAAGAAATACACCTTCATAAGACTTTGGGTCAAACTTGGTGAGATAATCCTTAGTATTAAGAATAAAGCATTTACAACCAAAGACTCTAAAATATCCTAATGTTGGCTTTTACCTTTATAAAGTTCATATGGTGTTTTGTTTAGGAAAGGACGTATTAAGACTCTATTTAAAATATATGTAGAAGTGTCAACGGCGTTACACCAAAACTTTTGAGGAATGTTTTGTTCATTAAGCATTGTTCTACTCATTTCTTGAATTGTTCTATTTTACGTTCTACTACTCCATTTGATTGAGGTGTTCGTGGAGCGGAAAAGTTATGTGTTATACCATTTGTATCACAAAAGTTTCCAAATTGAGTTTCGTTGTCAAATTCACGACCATGATCCGTTCGGATCGACACAATTTGACACCTAGAAGATTTTGAATTTTCTTGCTAAGTATTTCAAATTTATCAAAAGCTTCATTTTGGTTTTCAAAATAACGTCCAAGTAAACCTTGAGTAATCATCTACTATGACCAAAGTGTATAAGTTGCCTCCATAGCTTCTTATAGCGGATGGTCCAAACAAGTCCATATGTAATAATTCTAGACACTTAGATGTGGACACCATATTTTTAGATTTGTGACTACTATGTGTTTGTTTACCAATTTTGCAAGCGTCGCAAAAGTGTTGGTCATATTTTAGTTTTGGTAAATTCCTAACCAACTCTTTTGAAGATAGGTTTTGTATAAGTCTCATATTAGCGTGACCTAAGCGTCTATGCCAAAGAGATGAGCTATCGTCTAATGTTGTTAAGCAAAGTTTGTCATTATATGTTTTATCTATTTTCATGACGTATATGTTATTTTTCCTAACTCCTTTAGCTATGGTGATACCATCTTTTAGTATTTTACTACCATTTTCATCAAATAGTACTTTATACTTTTTATCACATAGTTGGCTAATACTAAGTAGATTAAATCCTAACCTATCCACATGAGCAACATTTTCAATAGTTAGGGAGTTATGAGCAATCGTACCTTTGCCAATGATTTTGCTTTTGAGATTGCTACCGAAAGTGACATTACCTCCGTCATACTCTTGGTATGATGAGAAGAGACTTTTGTTGCCCGTCATGTGTCGTGAGCATCCACTATCTTTTATCCATTCATCAGGTTCCAATCCAACTTTTAAGCATACCTAAGAAGCAAATAACTCAAGCATTTGGTCCCCAATATCTCATGGGTCCGTTTGGGTTAAACATACCATTTATTTGATTTATGTATGGAAATGATGGATAAGAGTTCCATGGCATGTAATCTGGAGTTTGATATGGTCTAGGGAAACTTTGATTCCAACCGTTGTGTTGGTAGTTAGGTTGAACGTTGTGGTTGCTCTTAGGAAAGGGGCGTTTGGCAAAAGAAGTTTTATATCGTTGTTGAGTAGTTTTGATCTAAATTCATTTTAATAAGTCCTACTCGATGTAATAGCTGGTTTTAGTTTAACATTATCATTGGTTTTCTTTGTTACTTTAACAAATTGATGCGGTCCGTATTGCGAACATTACATTACTGTTGAAGTACCCGCGGTACCATTTTGCTGTGGACGGAACCCTTATTTTGGTTCCGTCGGTCCGTCTTTATCTGCGACAATTTTGATGAATGTTCGTCCTTTTCGCCGTTTTGTTTTGACTCTTTGGAATTAATACTTCATTAAAACCTAGCCCATTCATGTCTCCGGTGTTTTATGGATTTTAACTATTTCATCGGCAAGAGCGATGTTTTTGTTAAACCTTTTAAACTTAGAATTATTTTCGATTAGAACTTCTTGTGTGAGCTTTAGTTTTCTATTTCAAGATTAAGCTCTTGACATGATTTACAATCATCGTCATTTGCCTTTTCCTTTTCAAGTCGTTTTGCTTTTCTTTCAACTCATATACTTCATTTTCCAAAATTCCTTTTGATTTTTAGAAATTTATTTTTAGTTATGATTTTTAGACTTAGCTCACACAATTGATTATATTGTTTTTGCAAGGTGTCATCATCTATAGAAGAATAAGAAGAGTCGGAAAGTACCTCATTTGACTCATGTGCCATTAGAGCGATCTCTTCCTTGCTTGATTCTTCATCGTCTTCACTATCACTCCAAGCACCACTTACAAAAGCTCGTTGAGTTTTGCTTTTAGGTGGCTTGGGACATTCTCTATGAGATGACTTGCATCACCACATCTAAAACACTTTCTTTCACCTTTACTCTTCTTATCATCCCGATCTTTTCGGAATGGCTTCTTTTCTTCTCGAGGTTGTCTTACAAACTTTCCTTTTCTTCTAAAGAACTTCTTGAAATCTCTAACGGCCATGGCATACTCCTCATCTTCACTACCGGAACAAGATTCATCATCATCGCTGATTCCGCCTTTGCTTTTAGAGCAACGGTTTGATCTTCTCCTTTCTTCCTTTGATGATCTCCGAATCTTTCTCCATTACCATTTCGTGAACTTTGAGGTTGCCAATTAGCTCGTCTAGTGACATTATTGAGAGATCTTTTGATTCTTCAATAGCGGTCACTTTAGCTCTCCATTTGGGATGGAGTGCTCTAAGAAATTTCGACAAAGTTCTTACTACGAAAAGATTCATCAAGTGCTTTAAGTGATGTAATGATAGTGTTGAAGCGAGCAAAGCCACAATCAATGGTTTCATCTTGGGGATAACAAATTGTTCATATTGTTGAACAAGAAGATCAATTTTGTTATCCTTGACTTGTGAATTACCTTGATGTGTAACAATTAAAGATTCCCAAATATCTTTGGCGGTTTCACACATAAAAATTCTTTCATATTCTTTTCTAGGTAAAGCATTATAAAGCATCATTTTAGCTTCATTATTTTTAGCAACTAATTTCTTTTGTTCATCAACGGAAATATCCTTTGTTGTAGAACTAAAATCTCCTTTAACAATAATAAACCAAAGATCTATATCTTTTGATTTTACATATGTTTCAAAACGGTTTTTCCAATAGATAAATCCATTGGTTTCAAAGAGTGGTGGTCTTTGCATAGATTGCCCTTCTTTAAAGTTTTCAGAATCCATGAATCGTTTCAAGTTTATAAAATACAAGTTATTTTAGAAATTCTTGAGCAACGAGGCTCTGGTACCAATTGTAGAAAACTAGAAGGGGTTGAATAGTTTACCAATTAAAACTTTGTTTTGAAACTTATTGAAAGATCAATTGATATTGATCTTGAGTATGTTAATGAAATATGCAAGCAATGTGTAATAAGTAAATAAGGAAAGAAATGATCAAACCACAACAAGTTGTTTATAGTGGTTCGCCTACAAGGACTCTTTTTCCTTGCCTACTCCACTCCCGAGTCTCACACTCGAGAGTTTAACTTCACTAGTCAACAAGCTCCTTTCACCGTGGAGAAAACCTTTACACTTCGCTTACACTATTTCCGACACTAAGCTAGATGTCGAGTTCTTTCCAAGGGTACAACTACTCCCACACACAATGTATTTTGAGGACTAAAATACTAACCACTCACACTCACAAGATTATGATGGTTTGATACAACAATGAAGTATGGATCAACACTAGATCATACAACACTAAACAAACAAGACTTCCAACTTCTCGTTGAAGCTTGAATATGACTTGATCTTCTTTGCTACAAAGAGATCACTAATATGATATGAAACCGAGTTAGAAAGGTTAGAGAGAAGATATGTATGAGAGTATGTTAGAAAGGGATGAAAAACTACTTGGCTTGGCATTGCTATTTATAGCCAAAATGGACGGGAGGCGTCCACGGACGGCGGACCCCTTAAAGGGTTCGCCCGTGTACCATTTGGTACCACCGGTCGGACGACGACCAAGATATCAAATCTTGCCAAAGTCAACTCTATCTAAGTGAGATTGTGCAAGATATGAAGAGTACAAATCTACACAAAATATCTAATGGAATCTTACAATGATTTCCATGATGTAATACATGATGTCATATGTTGTATTTCTATTTTTAGAAATATGCAAATGCTTAAGTAGTGTTTGGTTTTAAGAACCTAACACATTCTAAAAACTACTATCATACATAATGATTAGAGTCATATCAAGATGTTACTAATCATAAATGTAAATGCTTGAATGATGAATATATTGTTTGAAAAAGCTTGTTTAAATATCTATTAAACTTGACAAGCTTTAAGCTTTTATAAATTAAATTTACTTTTGTCGTTAACAAAACTTAGGCAAAGATCAAAAATATAAATAACGTTTAATGACGATATTTGTATTAACAATCTCCCCCTTTTTGTTGAGGACAAAATATAAATTTTATTTTATAAAAGAAACAAAGTTTGTACAAGAGTTATAAAATATTAGTTTTAGAACTTGAAAAGGAAATGATAATGCAAGTGTATGATGTTTGACTTTTATGAAAGTTATTCACTAGTTGATGCATGATGTTTGACTTTTTAAGAAAAGCCAAGTATTATCAATGAGGGTTCTGTTTGACTTTTAGAAAGTCAAATGTATGCGCTTGACTTTTCGGAAAAGTCAAATATAAATAATTTCAAAGTTCTATATTTTCTCCCCTTTTGTCTCAACAAAACAAGAGGCTATCACGGAATGTAATGAGCCGAGCTACTATCTCCCCTTGTTCAATGCTCCCCTAAATTGGGTGCTTTAATGGGAAGATTCATGGATTGTGAAAATAAAGCTACAAAAAAAATTGTTAGTAATAATGATCATTCACAAGCATTTCCAAACACTATGTAATGACACCAACAATATAATAAACAACATTCATTAGTTAAAATTTTCATGAGTAAAGATCATGAAAAGAGAACACAATGATGTGTTTTAGTACAAGAAATAAAAATTATCCTAAGAAAGTAAAAACAAGAAAGACTAGTCTAAAACCATCCTAAAGTGATGGTGGATGGGAAAAAGAGCGTTGAGACCTCGCTTGAAGTCAGGATGTGGTTGAGGATGAACCTCATTTCTTCTTGGAAGTCATGGACCATAACCCTTTTGTATCATCTCGGATGGGAGATGAGATTGTGAGTGGAGAAGACTCGGATGAGGAGCTAATGTTAACGAAGCAACAAGGCCTAACGCTAATTCTAGCGGTCTTCTTGCAAGTTTTGGAGAGGATTTTGTCATTTTGATTTGGGTTTTACTTTGCTAGATAATAGTAAGAATGAAGAAGGTGTGAGGATGATCATGGTAAAACCTCTCAATTTATAGAAGTGAAAAATTGTTGAGAAATGTGTTTGATTAGATGTTGAACCATTGAAGAGATGAGGTTCCTAATGATTTGGAAGTGGGTTGAATGCTAGTCATATCACCCAAGTCAATCCATACAAGAGAGATGGAGTGAAGAAGAAAATATTTGCAATAAATGTGTGCTAATAATGAGTGGAATTTCCTAACAATCAGATCACCCACGGATTTGAAGGTACCAAAAATTTGGTTCCTTCCTTTATGCCAAAGGGCTCTTTGGGTGGATTTTTCAAAATTTTGAATTTGGGTGGTTCCTTCCTTTTAATAGTTAATGACCAAACGGTCAATTTTTGAAAATTGTTTTGAATTTATACCGGTCAAATATGATTGGGAACATGGATTTGGAAGCATTAACATCGAGTGAAAATGTGCTCGATATGTGTCCATTTTGGTACACGACCGATGTGGCAACCGAGAGTCCCAATCGTGAGGACCGATGTCCAAATCAGTTGAGGTGGAAAAAAATTGGTGCCAAACCGATGTTCAAGTGTCGAATGCGTCCAGCCTTAGAAAAACTGAATAACATGTCAAAATTTTGAACAGTTTTCAAAACTCAGAATAAACCAATCGAACGAACCCTCATGTTAGCTTGTAATGGAGTTCCATTTTTAAATGCTCAAAGTACCTCTTTACTTACTGAACAACGATTTGCTCTAGAAAAGATAAAGCAGCTGATGCATACAAGACTAATATGATAAGATTGAATAGTATACATCATCACCCATACTATAATATGTTTAGTATGGTTGAAACTCGTATTGTTTTCTTGTCTTGCTCGAATTTGCTTTGCAGCATCATTATCTCTGCAATGAGTCAACAATTTTTAACATAAAATCAGTAATTGTAATAGTAGAGGTGCCAGTTTCGACCCATTTCCTTATAAATGGATAGATTGAGGTTGTATTATTGGGTCCAAATTGTATTCTTAAGGCCATGAAAACCCCTAAATTATTTTATACACAAACACACAACAAAACGACAGTTTATCAATATAATTATTAGTAGAAAACACAATGTTTTAAGACAAAAAGTGACCCAACACGTTTTGACCCATTTGACCGCTCTTTTAACAACCTCTAGCTAAAAGCAAACATGTAAAAAGTAATGAGCATATTGTTTCGTTATGCCTCCCTTTTCTGAAAATGATAGAAGTTGAGGCTAACTTCTTTATCTTTCTTCTTTGACAAATTATCCATGACAGCAGCCGGAACATGTATTTCAGGTCTATGATGTCGGAAGCTGGCACGGAAGGGCAAAGACTAAATCAAGAAGGTTATAATTATTTTATCATTCAATAAAGATATCAAAAGACTTTATATTTGATGCATTTTGTAAGCAATGGAACAAACTGGGATCTATTGTTGTAAACTCTGATATATTTCAATAATTTGAATGATAAGTCTTTTTTAAGCTACTCCTTTAGAGATCGTTTTCTATTACTATGACTGTTGTGTCATCAAGTAACACCCAGTTTAATTCCGCTGCATATCATGAAATTGGGGGTGTTACAGATTGGTACCAGAGCCATGGTTATAGAAAGCAGTCTAAATTGAGACATAAACTATAACTACTTTTAGAAACAAAAATATTTTATAGCCTTCCGTTCTCCGTGCCTTCCATCCTATAGACGATTATGGCCTTTTAAGACATTTTATAATAGCGTGAACATATTAGTATATTGATATGTACACTTGAAATATTTGAGCATTCCCCATAAACGTTAGAATTGTTTTAACATCGTAGCTTCTTATTATAGACATCATGTCGATACCTCCATCTCCTGTTCACCTTCCCGCTATGCCCGTTCACTTACCAATTCTTCCTTGATTCGATGATCCATATCTTGAAGCACTTGACTATGACAATGAAGAAGAACCTTATGAGGATATATTCAGTTCGACAACTTGTAAATTTCAGGTCATTTCTCAAATTTACTATTCATCTCGGGAATTTACTATTCACTAGTTACTATTCATCATTTTACTATTCATCATTTGTGAAGTCAGTTTACGACTTTGAGAGGTTATTTCAAAATTTTACTATTCACAAAACACTATTCATTCAGGGAGAAATCACTATTCATGATTCACTATTCATCATTTTTCGTAAACTAGGTTTACAAGTATCAAATTCGCGTAACCGTAAGGGTTTTGCTGCGTATTCATGAAAAATCATTGAGAACACTTCACATAGACTAGAGTTAGTGTACATATCATCAGTAACATCATCATCATATTAGTTCATGCATGTGTTTGCATATTTCACTAACGTATATTTATCTATTAAATAAACGTTATCGCACGATCATTTATTTTGAATAATTGATCTGACACTTCCAACAATTATACTGACATATTTTTATACTCATTTTAAGACTATAAAAATTATATTATTAGTTTACCGATGTTTTAAATTTATTTTGTATATAAATTGTATATATATATATATATATATATATATATATATATATATATATATATATATATATATTTACTGACGGTTTTCAGTAAATTCAACTCAATAATTATTTACTCACTCAATACTTGCGAGAAATGTATTTTTATAATTTTTATGGCTTCAATATATTTTATATTGTTCCGTTAAAATTGATTTCTAGCTAACGCTACACATAATACTTAATTATATTTACCAAATACACATTATTCTTAAACATTAAATACCTTAAGTCATCAAAAATACAAAACCCTTATCCCCAAAATGCCCTTGCCGACCACCCCTTATTAGTCACCATTTTTTTTATAAAAATCTTGCCTAGTATGTACACATACACACTTTGTAGGCTAGACACATGTATTATACTAGATATTATTAACAAAAACACATACACTACACATTCTAAAGGTGAAAATAAAATCAAAACCTCTCCTCTCTTTGTGGTGCTTCGGCCAAGCAAGAAACAAGGAAGAAACATAAAGTTTTTCAAAGATCAAGTGATAATTTAACCCTAGTATACTTCTATATAAGGTTTTGGAATAAAAAACCAAGAAGTAATTAGTACCTAGCTACCTTAAACCTCATCATAATACTAGTAAGCTTTTCATATATTTTACTACTCTTTCATCATCTTACTTGAACTATTTTTATCATGTTAGTAAAAAAACATGCAAGTATCATATGTATTTATACCACTTTTACTTGTTTTTATTTCATATTACAAGTTTTAATCATCCTATAATTATTCCCTTAAAACATATCATTGTTTATGAATTTTAGGAACCCATGACACCCTAAGAAGGTGTATGGTAGGATTAGAGTAGATTTGGTGTTGATTTGAAGTGGTTGAAACAAGATTTACGCAAGAAAAATCAAGTTAGACGATAAATAAATAGTCGCTGTCCATTTTTGTAAAATCTGGAACTTTCGACAGATAATGGACTATTTTGGTTTATATTTTATGAAAATAGACTTCAAAACGAAACCGTGGTCGCTTGAACGGGTTAAAACGGGTTTATAACGAAAAAGTTACGCTATTTTCAAGTTTTGCGACGAAAACTAATTTTCTGAAAATTTACAAGCTGTCAAGGATTATTTAAGGGGCAAAAATGAGTTTTAAACCTTATCTAAATGAGTCGATTTATCAAAAATATATTAGTATACATTAACACGAAACCAAGGATATATAAAACGTAGAAAACGGACTTATAACGACTAAGTTACACACGTTTTAAATATGACTATCGTAACTATTTTATACAAGTAATAACTCTTACATATTTCTACTAGACCAAAATGTTTATCGCAAGTGAGCATCTTTGGAGCTATTTTTCATATCGATAGAATACTTTTTAGAAAACGATGTATTCAAGTAAAAGTGAGTTCACCTATTCTATTTTTCAAAATGCCCAACCGTTTGTCAAACGAAGTTATAATGAATAATATACGATCACTCAAAATTAGCCATTTTCATGAGTTGTCTAATTATGTTGTTTTACGACGAAAAACTATAATTTCTTAATAAATCACTAAATGACTATCGTAGGATATCATTTCAACATAAGTACTTGTAAAATAGTTTATAACTTGACAAGACGTTATAAACTTATTTTTCGACGATAAATTTTATTTTCAAAATGCACAAGTAGTATGGATATCATATGAGTTGCATGCATAACATTATATCATGACTTATATTAGATCATATCATTTATAATAGGTCGCGGTAAGAGATTGCGCCTCATTTCAGTGTATCCACTTTTGCCATCATATCATTGTATCAAGTGAGTTCTCATAGCCCCGTCTTTCAAGTTTATACTTTATTTCAAACCTACGAGGGAGAATACATTGCACATCATTTTATTACGAGCCCAAATATATCAAATTCGTTACATTGCTTAAGTTACCTCATTGCCAATTGAATGTCCCCATATCATAATCATGAACCGTTAATTACGGAGTAAGTGAGGGTGAGTGAATAGATCTATTGAGGGTGACTCCTCCATACGGGTTGGTGGTTCCAACTGGTCAAACGGATGCATTTCATTTAATATCAGAATTAGAGTTGTTTGGCAAACACTCTGTTGGGGCGAACATCATGATCAGTCTAGCTTCGGTGTCATGTGCTTATAGCAGTTGTAACATTTTTATGTGACATATTTGTCATACATGGCTTATACTTGTGGTAGTCGTATAAAACATTTTCATAAACCTATGATTTCTCACCAACATTATTGTTGACCGTTTTAGCAATGTATTTTCAGGTATCTAAGGCATAGACTTCATGGCATGCATACGGACCTATCATAGAGTCGCGGTGACGACGCGTCTCACTTGTATATTATAGCACTTTTAAAACATCGTTTGGATTTTAATAAACTTATTTCCGCAAACTTTGACTACCTTTTGGGACCTATCTTTTGTAACTCTGAATGCTTTTAATATATCAAACGATGTGCTTTTCAAACGACACTTTAGGTCGTTCAATATAACTGTGACAACTCGTACTTTCAGGTCATTTCTCAAATTTACTATTTATCTCGGGAATTTACTATTCATCGGTTACTATTCATCATTTTCGGAGTTGATTTGATATTCAGAGAACATATTTCAAAATTTTACTATTCACGAAACACTATTCATTTCCGGAGAAAATCACTATTCATGCTTCACTATTTATCGTTTATCGTAAACTAGGTTTACGAGTATCAAATTCGCGTAACCTTAATCGTTTAGCTGCGAATTCATGAACAATCATCAAGGACATTTCATATAGACTAGGTTTAGTCTACATATCATTAGTAACATTATCATCATATTAGTTCATGCATGGTTTTCCATTTTACATTAAACGTATAATTTCCTATTAAATAAACGCTATCGCGTAATCATTTATTTTGAACATTTGATCCGACACTCCAATAAATTATTCTGATATATTTTTTTATACTCATATTAAGATTATAAAAATAATATTATTAGTTTACCGGTGTTTTAAATTTATTTTGTATATAAATTGTTATATTTATATAATTCTGACGGTTTTAAGTAAATACTACTCGATAATTATTATTTCACTCAATTTTGTAAGAAACGTATTTTTATAATTTTATGACTTTGATATATTTTATTTTGTTCCATTAAAATTTATTTTTAGCTAACGCTACTCTAAATACTTAATTATATATACAATTACCAACTATACATAAATAATTATACAATTACTAATACACTTATACATTAAATGGTACAAAATACACCAAGCCTTTTTTGTCTTATGCTTGTCGACACAAGGATGACACACAAAATATTTGAGTACCAAAATATCTATGTATACAATTTTACTTACATAGGTTTAATATATTCTAATACTTAACACATACATAAGATAATATCAAAGTGTGAAAAAAAAGTACTCTCTCATCCTCTTCACTCCATGAACCAGCCATAAGGAAAAGAAGCAAGGAATCCATAAATTTTCAAGAACAAGTTAATTACACAACTTTAGTATACTCTTAATCAAGGTTTTGAAATAAAAACCTAGGGTATTAGGATAAACCCTTGTTCTTTAAACCTCATCAATTAACTAGTAAGCATTTCATGATCATTTTCATTTTTCATATTCATACTTTGGTCATTTTATCATGCTTGAGGAAAAAATGCAAGTTATATGATTATCTATACCACTTTATTTGTTTTTAAGTGCTATTAATGAATATATATCATCATATAATTATGCCTTGAAACATATCATTTTTGATGATGTCTAGGAACCCATGACACCCTAAGAAGGTGTATGGTAGGTTTAGAATAGCTTTGGCGTTGGTTTGAAGTGGTTATAATAACTAATACGCGAGAAAAATTCATTTCGACAACTATATATAGGGGTCTGATCATTTTTGCTAATTCTGAAAATTTCGACAGATTGTAAAAGTTTTTGGGCTAGATATTTAGAAAATATACTTTAAAACGGAAACGTGACCGCTTGAATGGGTTAAAACGGAGTTATAACGAAGAAGTTATGTTATCAAGTTTAACGACGAAAACTAAATTTTCAGAAAATTTCAGCATGTTGTCCCAAACTATTACGAGTCAAAAATGAGTCTTAAGCGTTATTAAATGAGTCAATTTATCAAAAATATATTAGTATACTTTAACACGAAGCTAAGGACATATAAAACGTAGAAAACAGACTTGTAACGATTAAATTACACACGTTTAAACAAGGTTGTCGTAACTATTTCATATAAGCATAATTAATATATTTTCTAATAGCCAAAAATTTACGGCCGCGAATGACCATGTTGAGGGTCGTTTTTAACATCGATTGAGTACTTTTTATAAAATGATGTCTTCTAGTAAAAGTAATTTCGCCTAGCCTATTTCCAAAATGTCCAACCGTTCGTCAAACGTAGTTGTAACGAATAAAATACGGTCACTCAAACTTTGCCGAAAGTTACCCTTAAACAATATTTTTGGTACAAGTACCCTACTTTACCTATGTTTTTCTCCATGATCGAGACATCTATGATAAAAACTTAAAAGATAAAACTTTGAGATAATGATACAAGCTTTCCAAAACCGTTGAGTTTGTTTCCTAACACTCGATATGCACCATTTTATGACTAGCTTTTCGAGTCAATTTAGTCACTTTTTATGAATTGTCAAATGACATTGTTTTACGACGAAAAGCTATAATTTCATAATAAATCACTAAATGACTATCGTAGGATATCATTTCAACATAAATACTTGTAAAGTAATTTATAAATTGCCAAGACGTTATAAGATTATTTTTCGACGATAAGTGTTATTTTCAAAATTCACAAGTGGTATAGATATCATACGAATTGCATGCATAACATTACATCATAACTTATTATATATCATATCATTCGACGATAAGTGTTATTTTCAAAATTCACAAGTGGTAGAGAATCGGTTATAGAGAACTAGGTTGCATCATTGACCCTAGACTATAACCACATCATCATAGCATCTCATCATATCATTATAAGTGCACATTCTTTATACATGCGGACTTATGACTCAACACCAAACATCATATGAGTCGATTAGTCCAAGCATTGCATAGTTACTCTAAATTATACATAGCCCGATCACCTATGTCTAATTCGGGAAGAATCATGCAATGAAGGAGTAGTAGTCTCATATGTAAGTAATTCGTAATCAAGCCAAATTTTCAAAGATTTTCTTCAAACCACTTGTTTCCGGTTTGATCCGAGCGACGTTCTTGTTTGATGAGTTGCAAAGATCGAGCTAGAAACAAGTCGTTACCTAAACCGATTTAGCCTAATCGTATGACGTTCTTGTTTGATGAAGTTGTGGGATTAAGTAAAAATCGGTTACCGAAAGTCTTTAAAAATTTTGCTGAGAATGGAAAGCTTGTCTCATCGAGCCTAATCATAAGAAAGCATGTATTTAGGATGGGAATTGCTCACGATAGCACGGGAACGTATCTTATTGGACGAGTAACTCATATGCATGAGCATTGACATAATCATATAGACCATACACAAGCATAAACTTTTAGAACCCTTGCCGAGGTTCGAACCATAGTATCATCGATTGAATCACGAGGACGTGATTCCTCTGACATAGGAAGAATGTCACAATTCTCAATTTTTGGTCATTTCTCAAACTCTACATTCATCATACTAGTCATGCATGGGTTTTGCATTTCACATTAAACGCATAATTTCATATTAAATAAACGTTATCGCGTAACATTATTTTGAACAATTGATACAATACTTCCAAAAATTTATCACAATATATTTTTATACTCATATTAAGTCTATAAAAATATTATGAGTTTACCCAATGTTTTAAATTTATTTTGTAACTAAATTGTTGTATTTATATAATTCTGACGCTTTTTCTTAAATTCGACACGATTATTATTATATCACTCAAATTTTGCAAGGAATGTATTTTATAATTTTATGACCTAAAAATATTTTAACTTGACCCGTGAAAATTTATTTTTATTCAACGCTACCCTAAATATTTACAAATGCTACAACTTACCACTTAACTCATTTAAATTTACAAAAATCTTACAAGTTTCTTACACTATTACAATTAGAAAAAAAAAAAAAAAACATAAACAAAGATGAATTCACACCCTTGTCGACACAAGGGGTGAATCACCAAGATATTTGCACAAATATCTCAATACATGTATTATACTATAATCCCTTTCACTTCATTTCTTTCTTTTACAAAATAGAAGACCAATTTCATCTCTCTTTTCTCTCTATAATTTCGGCAGCCAAGGGATCAAAGAAAAGAAGCATTCCAAGTTTACAAGTCAAGTTTATTTAAACACTAGTATCATTTGTTGCAAGGTTTTGTAATATAAACCTCAAGTGATTAGGAAAACCTTTCGTCCATTAAACCTCATCATATCACTAGTAAGCATTCATGGTCATATTTTTATTTCATATTCATTTTTGGAGTCATATCATTTTATTGGTGAAACATGCAAGTCATATGATGTTGTACCACTTTTTCAATGATTTTCAAGAGTTATATGTATATATAAGTCATCCTATAATTATTCCTTGTTATATATTAGTTTTGGTGATGTCTAGGAAACCATGACACCCTAAGAAGGTGTATGGTAGGATTAGAATAGCTCCGGAGTTGTTTTGAATGGGTTAGAATAGATTTGGCGCGAGAAAAACTCATTTCGACACGTATAAAATAGGGTCTGTCCATATTTTAAATTCTGGGAAAATCCAACAGTGGGTATACTATTTTGGGCTAGATATTTAGAAAATACACTTTAAAACGAAAACGTGGCCGCTTGAACGGATTAAAACGGAGCTATAACGAAGAAGTTATGAATTTTTCAAGTTTGACGAGGAAAACTATTAATTTCGAAATTTCAGATGAAAATGTCACTCCACGAGTCAAAATGAGTCTTAAGCTTTATAAATTGTGTCGACTTATCAAAATATATTAGTATACTTTGACACGAATCTAAGGATGTAGAAAACGGACTTGTAACGATTAAATTATCCAAGATAAACCAAGTTGCCGTAACTATATTCTATTAGCAAAATTAATATATTCTTTATTAAAAACATAATACGGCAACAAAAGGACCATGTTGGCGGACGTTTTTAACAATGATGTAGAACTTTTTATAACGTGATGTCTTATAGTAAAAGTAAGTTCACCAAGCATATTTTCCAAAATGTTAAACCGTTTGTTGAGCGGAGTTGTAACGAATAACATATAGTCACTCAAACTTTGCCGAAAACCATCCTTTAAACTATATTTTTGGACTAAAGCGCAATACTTAACCTATATTTTTCTTGGTGATCGAGACCTCTAGGATGGAAACTTAAACACTAAAACTTTGAGATAATGATACAAGCTTCCCAAAACCGTTGAGTTCATTTCCTAACACTCGACGTGCACCATTTACGACTAGCTTTTCAAGGCCGTTTTAGTCACTTTCATGAAAAATTTCAACGACATTAGTTTACGACGAAAAGTTATAATTTCACAATAAATCATTAAATGACTATCGTGTGATATCATTTCAACGTAAATACTTGTAAAGTATTTTATAATATGACGGGATGTCATAAACCTATTTTGACGATAAACATTATTTCCAAAACGTACAAGTGGTATGGATATCATATGGAGTTGCATGCACGACATTGTATCACGCATTCACAACAACATATCATAACTCAAGTCATGACATTCATTTAGGTCGCGGATAGTTTCCGAGCCTCATTTTAGTGCACTTCATTTTGTTAGCATATCAATCATACCGGTGAGTTCATACCCGCTTTTACTCATTTAAATTCCTATAAACTATTTGGGCGAGATATATGCTTATTTATCCAAACATTTAAACTCTTTTGCCAAACAACATTACTTATACTTTACACTTGATTCGTTATATACTTGATTGGGTTATACTTGATTTCATATGCATATTTGGAACGAACATACAAGAATTAGTGGCTCCAAATTAAGTTGTTGGAAGGCTATTAATTTACAAACATACAAGAATTAGTGGCTCCAAATTAAGTTGTTGGAAGGCTATTAATTTACAAACATACAAGAATTAGTGGCTCCAAATTAAGTTGTTGGAAGGCTATTAATTTACAAACATCACAATATTTATATGTTGGAAGACTCTTGTGGTGACATTTATACTTTTAACTACCTTATTAGCGATATTCATGATTGTCGTATTATTTTTAGCGGTGGGTTGTAAACACACGAGTTGCAAGTTTTGTATGGGCGAACTTGGAACCGAGTGGATTTACAATGCCTTTTTTGTGTGAACATTCTCTAAGTATTTCGATCATTTTATCACAAACTTATGAACTCACCAACCTTGTGTTGACACTTTTAGCATATTTATCTCAGTTGTAAAGCGATAGCATTTCATGGAGCTTTTGGGTCTCATGGCATACATTGGAGTCTAGTGTTTTTATCTATTACCATTCGACATGTTTTGTAAACCTTTATGTATTAACAAACTTTGGAATCTCATGTGTTGTAAACTTTATATTATATAATCGAATGGTAAACTCTTTAAAACGTCTCATTATAGAGGTCGTTTTCTTTATCCATACTTTGTGCTATGACGTCATACCCCAATGACACTATCGTTCCGCTGCGATGTTTTGGGGGTGTGACAGATTGGTATCAGAGAATCGGTTATAGAGAACTAGGTTGCATCATTGACCCTAGACTATAACCACATCATCATAGCATCTCATCATATCGTTATAAGTGCACATTCTTTATACATGCGGACTTATGACTCAACACCAAACATCATATGAGTCGATTAGTCCAAGCATTGCATAGTTACTCCTAAATTATACATAGCCTGATCACCTATGTCTAATTCAGGAAGAATCATGCAATGAAGGGAGTAGTAGTCTCATATGTGTAAGCAATTCCGTAATCAAGCCAAACTTTCAAAAGATTTTCTTCAAACCACTTGTTTCCAGTTTGATCCGAGCGACAGTTCTTGTTTGATGAGTTGCAAAGATCGAGCTAGAACCAAGTCGTTACCTAAACCGATTTAGCCTAATCGTATGACAGTTCTTGTTTGATGAAGTTGTGGGATTAAGTAAAAATCGGTTACCAGAAAGTCTTTTAAAAATTTTGCTTGAGAATGGGAAAGCTTGTCTCATCGAGCCTAATCATAAGAAAGCATGTATTTAGGATGGGAATTGCTCACGATAGCACGGGAACGTATCTTGTTGGACGAGTAACTCATATGCATGAGCATTGACATAATCATATAGACCATACACAAGCATAAACTTTTAGAACCCTTGCCGAGGTTCGAACCATAGTATCATCGATTGAATCACGAGGACGTGATTCCCCGACATAGGAAGAATGTCACAATTCTCAATTTTGGTCATTTCTCAAACTCTACATTCATCATACTAGTCATGCATGGGTTTTGCATTTCACATTAAACGCATAATTTCATATTAAATAAACGTTATCGCGTAACATTATTTTGAACAATTGATACAATACTTCCAAAAATTTATCACAATATATTTTTATACTCATATTAAGTCTATAAAAATATTATGAGTTTACCCAATGTTTTAAATTTATTTTGTAACTAAATTGTTGTATTTATATAATTATGACGTTTTTCTTAAATTCGACACGATTATTATTATATCACTCAAATTTTGCAAGGAATGTATTTTATAATTTTATGACCTAAAAATATTTTAACTTGACCCGTGAAAATTTATTTTTATTCAACGCTACCCTAAATATTTACAAATGTTACAACTTACCACTTAACTCATTTAAATTTACAAAATCTTACAAGTTTCTTACATTATTACAATTAGAAAAAAAAAAAAAAAAAACATAAACAAAGATGATTCACACCTCGTCGACACTGAGGGTGAATCACCAAGATATTTGCACAAATATCTCAATACATGTATTATACTATAATCCCTTTCACTTCATTTCTTTCTTTTACAAAATAGAAGACCAATTTCATCTCTCTTTTCTCTCTATAATTTCGGCAGCCAAGGGATCAAAGAAAAGAAGCATTCCAAGTTTACAAGTCAAGTTTATTTAAACACTAGTATCATTTGTTGCAAGGTTTTGTAATATAAACCTCAAGTGATTAGGAAAACCTTTTGTCCATTAAACCTCATCATATCACTAGTAAGCATTCATGGTCATATTTTTATTTCATATTCATTTTTGAGTCATATCATTTTATTGGTGAAACATGCAAGTCATATGATGTTGTACCACTTTTCAATGATTTTCAAGAGTTATATGTATATATAAGTCATCCTATAATTATTCCTTGTTATATATTAGTTTTGGTGATGTCTAGGAAACCATGACACCCTAAGAAGGTGTATGGTAGGATTAGAATAGCTCAGGAGTTGTTTTGAATGGGTTAGAATAGATTTGGCGCGAGAAAACTCATTTAAACACGTATAAAATAGGGTCTGTCCATATTTTAAATTCTGGAAAATCCAACAGTGAGTATACTATTTTGGGCTAGATATTTAGAAAATACACTTTAAAACGAAACGTGGCCGCTTGAACGGATTAAAACGGAGCTATAACGAAGAAGTTATGGATTTTCAAGTTTGACGAGGAAAACTATTAATTTCGAAATTTCGGCATGAAAATGTCACTCCTTACGAGTCAAAATGAGTCTTAAGCTTTATAAATTGTGTCGACTTATCAAAAATATATTAGTATACTTTGACACGAATCTAAGGATGTAGAAAACGTAGAAAACGGACTTGTAACGATTAAATTATCCAAGATAAACCAAGTTGCCGTAACTATATTCTATTAGCAAAATTAATATATTCTTTATTAAAAACATAATACGGCAACAAAAGGACCATGTTGGCGGACGTTTTTAACAATGATGTAGAACTTTTTATAACGTGATGTCTTCTAGTAAAAGTAAGTTCACCAAGCATATTTTCCAAAATGTTAAACCGTTTGTTGAGCGGAGTTGTAACGAAGAACATATAGTCACTCAAACTTTGCGAAAACCATCCTTTAAACTATATTTTTGGACCAAAGCGCAATACTTAACCTATATTTTTCTTGGTGATCGAGACCTCTAGGATGGAAACTTAAACACTAAAACTTTGAGATAATGATACAAGCTTCCCAAAACCGTTGAGTTCATTTCCTAACACTCGACGTGCACCATTTACGACTAGCTTTTCAAGGCCGTTTTAGTCACTTTCATGAAAAATTTCAACGACATTAGTTTACGACGAAAAGTTATAATTTCACAATAAATCATTAAATGACTATCGTGTGATATCATTTCAACGTAAATACTTGTAAAGTATTTTATAATATGACGGGATGTCATAAACCTATTTTGACGATGAACATTATTTCCAAAACGTACAAGTGGTATGGATATCATATGGAGTTGCATGCACGACATTGTATCACGATTCACAACAACATATCATAACTCAAGTCATGACATTCATTTAGGTCGCGGATAGTTTCCAGTCTCATTTTAGTGCACTTCATTTTGTTAGCATATCAATCATACCGGTGAGTTCATACCCGCTTTTACTCATTTAAATTCCTATAAACTATTTGGGGCGTAGATATATGCTTATTTATCCAAACATTTAAACTCTTTTGCCAAACAACATTACTTATACTTTACACTTGATTGCGTTATATACTTGATTGGGTTATACTTGATTTCATATGCATATTTGGAACGAACATACAAGAATTAGTGGCTCCAAATTAAGTTGTTGGAAGGCTATTAATTTACAAACATACAAGAATTAGTGGCTCCAAATTAAGTTGTTGGAAGGCTATTAATTTAAAAACATACAAGAATTAGTGGCTCCAAATTAAGTTGTTGGAAGGCTATTAATTTACAAACATCCAAATATTTATATGTTGGAAGACTCTTGTGGTGACATTTATACTTTTAACTACCTTATTGCGCATACTCATGATTGTCGTACTATTTTTAGCAGTGGGTTGTAAACACACAGGTTGCAAGTTTTGTATGGGCGGAACTTGGAACTGAGTGGATTTACAATGCCTTTACTGTGTGAACATTTCTCTAAGTATTTCATATCATTTTATCACAAACTTATGAACTCACCAACCTTTGTGTTGACACTTTTAGCATATTTATCTCGGGTTGTAAGGCGATAGCATTTCATGTAGCTTTTGGGTCTCATGGCATACATTGAGTCTAGTGTTTTATCTATTACCATTCGACATGTTTTGTAAACCTTTATGTATTAAAAAACTTTGGAATCTCATGTGTTGTAAACTTTATATTATATAATCGAATGGTAAACTCTTTAAAACGTCTCATTATAGAGGTCGTTTTCTTTATCCATACTTTGTGCTATGACGTCATACCCCAATGACACTATCGTTCCGCTGCGATATTTTGGGGGTGTGACAGTTACCTCATGCCAATTGAATGTCCCCGTTACATAATCATGAACCGTTAATTCTGAAAGAAGCGAGGGTGAGTGAATAGATCTATTGAGGTGACTCTCCATCCGGGTTGGTGGTCCCAATGGTCAAACGGATACATTTCATTTAATATCATTATTGAGTTGTTTGGCAAACACTCTGTTGGGGCGAACATCAGGAACAGTCTAGCTTCGGTGTCATGTGCTTATAGCAATTGTAACATTTTTATGAGGCATATTTGTCATACATGGCCTATACTTGTATAGTCGTATAAAACATTTTTCATAAACCTATTATTTCTCACAAACATTATTGTTGACCGTTTTAGCAATGTATTTTCAGGTAACTAAGGCATTATAACATAGCACGCATATGGACCATCATAGAGTCGCGGCGACGACGGTTCTCACTTGTAGATTATGGCATTTTCAAAACATCTTTTGGCTTGTAATAAACATATTTCCGCAACTTTATCTATTTTTGGGATCTATCTTGTAACTCTAAATGTTTTAAATAAATATCAAACGATGTGTTTTCAAACGACACTTTAGGTCATTCAATATAACTGTGATTGTGATGCTATGACAGTCAACCCCCAAGAATTTCATTCCGCTGCAAAACAGGTAATTTGAGGGTGTGACATATTAGCATCAAAGCTTCAGTTATAGAGAACTAGGTTGCATCATTGACCATCGACTATAACTACATCATCATAGCATCTCATCATATCATCATAAGTGCATATTCACTTTACATGCGGATTCATATACACTTTATTCGAGTTATTTAATTTTATTTTACATCGGTTGTCACATAGATGTCTTCAGATTCACATCCCATCACTATATCATATAACACTGACATGGAGCATGTCTCATCGGACACTAACATGAATGATGTCTTGTCACACTCTAGTTTAGCCTTGTCTTCGGTTGGCTCCACAGCAGATATACCACTTATAGTATCCGACACGGAGACTGAACCCTTTGAGGAAGGCGAAGTCGCACCCACACCACCAGTTAGCCCTACTCACGGCCCGATTCACCCACCATCACCACTATCCTCATCATCATCTTCATCATACTACCTTAGGGATCCTTTGCCCACATCGGACTTGCCGCTCAAGAAGCGCGCACGTTTTGACATACCTACATCACCACTACTAAGCCCGAACCACCTGCTAGGTTCGAGATAGGGGAGAGCTCTAGGGCTGCTGCTGCTAGACAGCCTACCATTGCCACATTAGGGGCACGATTAGATAGTCAGCAGGTTCAGATTGACAGGATGTTAGTACAGTTAGAGGAGCTTTCATTGGATCGAGTGGAGACTATGGAGGAGGATATTGAGAGTCTTGTGATAGGTAGAGTTTCTATCGATGTTTCTCATCAGGGGTTAGAGTCTAGGCAGCTAGAGAACAGAGAGCATATTACCGAGTTGAGGATGTCTTATCAGAATCTGACATGGAGGATGTCTCATCAGATTCTGACGTGGAGGATGTCTCATCAGACTCTGACATGGAGGATGTCTTATCCGACTCTGACATGGATGATGTCTTATCACTCACTCCTATAGCCTTAACATCAGTTGGATAACCAGACTAACCACTCATATTATCCGATACTGAGACTGAACCATTTATGTAGCAGGCAATTATGAAAGTAGTATAACTCACGTTTAGCCACAAGACAAGCAAGCGGAAGTGTGGCATCATGCACCAACAAGGTAGCCATGATCAAGACTCCCATGAAGAACACAGTGGTACATATGTATTCTATCATTGCGAATCATGAATGAAAGAGATGAAAGGTAACTCTAAATGAGCACTTGATGTGCTTAAATAATTAAATAATTTCTAGTCATGTGTAAAGATGTCGACCAAAGCATCGCACAGTATTAGATGCAATATTTTTCTAATGTATATATATTAAGTCGATAAAAGAAACATAATAAAAAGTGAATTGCATATATATCTCCAAAGACACATAATTACATATATATCCAATCAAAACTCAAATTGATATATATCCTTTCAAACAATTAAAATTGTCACATATATCCAAATTATTATTTTATATATATTTAATATCAAAAGAGTATGATAATTATAAATTAAATATAAATTGACTATTATACCCTTATTTGTATCATTTTTTTTAATTACAAATATATCTTTTAACCATTCTTTTAAGAAAAAAAATAACAACAGTTTATAGATCAAATGATATTTTGTAGATCAAATATGAGCTGATTCAAGCATTATATAGTAAACAATGGAGTATTAACACACTGATTCAATCATTAAGATACTTATAGAGATCAAATGATATAACAAATATTAAACGAGGACACCTATGCAAACCATTAATTAATTGATTCAATAACATGATAAATTTCGTTGGTTATGGTGGAATTTTCGCCGATTCAATTACAGAATAGAAGATACTAGATTAAGTAAAAGCAAGAATAACACAAAAACATTATATAGAAAAGTTATACAATCATGATTCACCTAATCAAATTTAGGATTTAATGTTGTAGGAAAATATGTGTGTTTAGAGAAACTGATGAGTTAATGTACATGGGTAAATGGTAAGTTTTTTAAGTTTGTGATAAAAAGAAGGGCATAATCGTCATTATATATATATCAATTGTAATTATTAATTTTTTTACTATTAAATATATGTTAAATAATCATTTGAACATATATGATAATTTTATGTCTTTGAAAGGATATATATGTAATTTTGAGTTTTGGTTAGATATATATGCAATTTAGTTTTTGGAGGATATATACGCAATTCTCTAAAAATGTGTTTTCGATTATTTAATAATCGGTGATAATGCTAAAAGTCTAAAAAGTGGGTATCAATTAGAGGGGAGGGAGTGGGCATCGGGTACCAAATCGGGTAGAGGTACCCGATCGGTAACACCGCCGCCGGTAGGGCGGGTATCAAATTCGGCTATCAATTTCGGCTTGGTAACCCGAGCGTGTGTAGGAGCGTTTTTTTGAAAAAAATGGGACGTTGCAAACCAAACGGCTATATTTGGCCATAAAATAAAAAAAAAAAAAAAAAAATTTCCTCTTTAAAACCAAACCATTTCACTTCATTTTTCAAAATAACAATTCACAAACCAAACCATTTCACACATTAATCTTTCAAACTTTGGCGAAACCATGGATTCAAGAAGAGGTAAAAAACCAACCACCTCGCGTCAAGGTCGTTCTCAACCGTCCCCGAATCAACCACAACAAACTCCGTTAGGATTTAGCCAATTTTATTCTCAACCACCCCCGAATTTTTACGTTCCACAACCCCAATCTCCACCCTTTTTCCAATATAATATGGGTCCTCCTCAAATGAATCCACAACACTACAACATCACTACTACAAGCGAGTTTTCCTGCTCCAAAACATTGATGAAGTAGAGTACGCACCAAACACAACCACTACCAAACGAAGAAGACGAAGATGAGGAAGTTCAAGAAGTTGATCCGAGAGGAAGAAAAAGCTCACGTAGGAGGCCCGTGAATTTTGGTCACCCAAGACAAGAGGAGGCTTTGGCGAAGCATGGATTCAAATCTCAGATGTGGTGTTGTCGGTAATGAACAAAAGTCCGGCGGTTTTGAAACGGGTTCTCAAGCATTACGAGTCAAGTATGGGTTCGAGTTCACGAACTTTTCATTCGTTGAATACCAAGTGGAAAACAATGAACACGGCTACGTGGGTATTTTCAACCGCTACTACATCCAAGCGGTACAAGTTATATTTATACTTTTTATTTTACATAATCTATACTTTTATTTTACATAATCTATACTATATTATTTACAATTACATTATTTGTTTAAGCTATATTTTATTATTTTGTATATAATGTAGAAACGTCTAAAAATTAGTGGGTCTGCAACGACTTGGGCGTGGTGAGGAAGTCGAGTTGGATTACTATACAAAGAAAGAAAAGACAATTTACTCATACTTTGGCGTGGGAGGTTGTCGAGGTCATGACAAATGGACCGAAAGCAAGAATGTTTCAAGCTATTCCGGTTCGACAAGCAACTCTTCAAAAGGAAGTCGGGGAGTATGAATCGGCAAGCAACACCGCTTCCGATATGAATGAAGACCCCACCCTCCACTTTCAAGAAAGATGAAAAAGAAGAAATTTGTATCCTCGTCGATCTCAAGTGTTGGAAGAAATCAACTCGCATACAAAAAAGCGGAATATTTGGCGGAAAAAGCGAGAAGGATGCTGGCAAAAAAGCAGTTGTTGGCTACACAAATCGAGGGGCGAAGTTCAAGAATGAACAACGGAGATGAAGTATTTTGGAGCCGCGTGATCACATTCGCGATCCCGCTTATGTTGGAATTGTTCGAACCAAAACGTCAACTCATGACCCAAACACGGATGGGCTTGCAATTTTTAAGTTAATAGTTTCAACTGTTTTAATTTCAAATTATGTAATGTTTTTAAGTATTATGTTATCTTTTTTTTTAAGTATTATGTAATGTTTTATTTTATTTAATGAAATGGTATGTTTTTATTTTAAATATTGTATGTGATTTTATGTAAAAAAAAAAAAAAAAAAAAAAAATCGGGTAGTGTAGGTGACCACCCTCCACTTAGGGTATGGTTAGGGTAAAATTGGGTAGTTTTGATGTGTAAGGTTTTTATTGGATGGAGTGAGGTGGCAAGACTCCAGAGACAGTGACCACTCCCCTCCCTTAAATGTGATAATTGCATGTGTGCCACCTCCTTTTAATAGATGTCGACCAAAGCTTTTAATATTTTGGATTCTTTTATTGCATTTAAAATACGTGTCACTCTTGTTACCACTTACCACATAATAAATAAAACAAATAAGAGCATCCGATGCATTAAGACTATTTTAATATGAAAAAAAAAGTTGTCATTCATAAAATACAAAAACTCATTACAGAGCTATTTTAGCACGTAAAATAATAACAGGGTTGATAGACAAAGATTTTACTGATTTAAAAAAAAATAACGTGCATAAAGGAACCAACTTTTATTTTGTTCACTTAAATTACTAAACTTATAGAACATGACATTTTTATTTATTAACTCAATTATAAAGTATGTGTTTCATGTCACGAGGCTAGCTTAAAGGCTAAAGCTTTTGCTTTAAAAACTTGAGGATGTTTAATTAAAAAAAAATGTAAATTGGCGAGAACATTTGAATTTATCCTATAAGGAATAGCTCTAACAACTTTTCTCTGCCTAATAGCAAGACCAACCTGGAGTGAAAGACGAAAGAAAGACCTGGACCACATGAGACTTGAACCAGGTGTTCCAAACCATTGGACTAACGCCCAGGTGAAAATCGAAGATGCCTAACAAGAGTATATACGATGTATGAATGAGACTTCTCACAAGAATTTCCTGATGTAAGAGACTTCTCACAACAATTTTCGGAGAACGTGTTGAACACGCCACCAGAAGATATCTTTCCAGTATTCCCACCGACTGAGAACGTTGTGAACACTCCACCGGCTGTGAACTTGAATCCCCACCGGGTGAGAACGTGTTGAACACTCCACCGGGTGTGCTACGCGGAGACAAACCGGGATTTTTATCTGGGGACCAACTACGCCAATTTGAGCAGGTTGAGCAAGTAGTTCGAAGAAAATGTAGCAAGTGAGGAAGCTGCTCGCAAGGAGCATGAAACAAGGGATGAAGAGTACCGCAGAAACAACTGGCTTGACATCGCGGAATGCGAGTATTATGACGGCAAATATGATTATCCAGATTCTCCGGATTACAGCGGGGTTACAACTAAGACTTTTCATTGTAGTTTGTATTTTTATTTTCATTTCCGTATTGTTTAATGTATGTACTATGTAATCCGTATTTTTAATTTAACGTTTAATGTATTTTCATTTCCGTATAATCTTTAAACATTACATGTATGTGCCATAACTATTTATAAGGTTGTAAAGTGGAATGGCTTTTTTTTTTTTTTTTTTTTTTTAATATGCAAGCGTAATAAGTTTTTTTTAGAGTTTTTGTGATGTGCAAAGACCGATATTTGCTTCCAAGCCCACAGTGGGGGTGACTAACTTCAAAGTCGGTCGAGCTATGCTTAAGACCACTTTTTCCGTCCCCCTGTGTGCAGCTTAACATTTAGTACATACGCCGTATGAAACTCTAAACCATTTTATGTGTTTTATTAAATATGCTCTTAATTATTTCCGTAAAACATGAAAATCTAGAAATACATTTCATAAACATCAAACATCATTTCATGTACATGATTTTCTTGAAAACAATGCGCAAAAACGTTAATATTTGGAATGCGGTTTAACCCAAACACGTTTTATCTTTAATAGGCGATTAGCAGCTGGCACGAGACTATAAAATCTTAGTCGACATATATTAAAAAGGTCCTTCGTGAAATGATTATAAAAGTTTTAACATAAAAAACTAGTTATATTAGTAGAAAAGTAACCAAAGGGTAGTAGACATCTGGAAAGGTCTAACGATAGTTTAGGGGCCGTTTGGTTTGACGTGTTATTTGGATTTGAATTTGGATTAGGATTTGTGTTGGGATTTTATTTAAATAATATTTATAATATATGTTATTTTAGTATATATGATAAGTAGAAAGGGACTCATCTAATTTTTAATAGAAAAACAAATTTTGATAATAAAATAATAATAACTTGTGGCTGTGAACTCATGCTCGATTTTCAAACAAATAAATATCAATATGCATTTGCAAAACCTATCTAGTGGACGAGAGATTACACAAGGTTGTATTTTAAGGCATCATGCCAAATCTAATCCCTACACTTTTAAAATAAACATTTCTTTAATGTCACATCACAACAAAAAGCCAAAGTAGTCAAACAAACGCACCATTAATTTGAGTTTGAAATAAGATAGAAAATAGTAAGAAATAGTGAATAGAGTTGAAAAACCAGCCCACAATAATGGAGGATTAAAAGTAACCTTACGCCATATGTTTTGTGTAATCTAGAAAAGACTACTGGTAATGAAAATTCAACTTTATTAAAATTCCTTTGTCTCTTGAATAAAAGGAAGATCCAAGTGACAAGAATTGAAATTCTAACAAGATAAAATTACGATTTTGATATTGTGATGAGTGTTTAGATAGCGTGCTCAAATAATACGAACCGATACAAATGAATTGCAAACCAACAGACTTATACGATAACTAAAGTCCAAGAAAAAATCTTAACATCTATCAAACAACATATAAAACATTTAAGAAAACCGAAAGTAAAATTACATCGCCAGATAAAAACTAACAAACACACGTTACTCGTCACGTAAAACTTCGATACACAACATTTGAAGTGTAGATTCTCGCTTGACTAACTCTTCGGTGGTTTAACCGACGAAATTATTATTACATTAGAATCCATAAATATTAATACATAACGATACAATCAACAACGGTAGAGCTAATGTTACAAAGACCACCAAGTAGGGAAGAGAATCATTGAACGGTTGACCCACTAAGCTAACGAAAAACAACACTACGCCCACGAGAGCAAGACTCACAACCGGATGCAACACCATAAATATTCTGCGTAATACGAGAATAAAAGCGGGTTATTGAGTGCGGTAAGTAAAATGTTAAGAGACATAAATCGATAAGTAAAGAACATAAATAGAATTGTCATAACACATTTGTTTATCTTAAAAAAAAAAAAAAAAAAAAAAAAAAAAACTTCATAAGAAATAAACTGAAACAATGATTTATTACTAACACTTATGCGTGCAATGCTATCTATTACCTCCAAAGTATATCTACGCCAACCTCTAGGACCACGATTGGAGCTAAAACCACTAAGACCCCAGCCAAATACTCATAACCTTCTTCATTTGGGGCGTTGGTCAAGTAGATAGCAGCGGCTACAACATACACGATCGCAACAATGGTGATAATATGCGGTTCAAGAAGATCTTTGGTATGTAGCGGTGAAATTATGAAGGTAGTATAGACCACGTTTGGCCGCAAGGCAAGCAAGTGGGAGTGTAGCATCATGCACCAACAAAGTAGCCATGATCAAGACTCCCATGAATAACACAGTGGTAGATGTGTATTCTATCATTGCAAATCATGAATGAAAGAGATGAAAGGTTTAACTCTAAAGGAGCACTTCATGTTCATGTGCTTAAATAAATAAATAATTTTTAGTCATGTGTAAAGATGTCCACCAAAGCAACGCACGGTATTAGATGCAATATTTTTTTAGGGAGTTTAACACGTATAACGGCCACACGTTAAGACACTAAAACGACATGACCCACGAAAAGACGCTCGGATCCAAAAAAATACACTTTTCAAATAAAATACGCGGCCACGACGCTCTTTTCGTAGATCTCATCATTATATTAACACGCGTCGAAGACACGTTAAAAATCGATTTATATTAAGTCGATAAAATAAATATAATAAAAAAAAAAGACAAAAATAGCCCAAAATCTTTTTCAAGCCCTCTTCACAAGTTTTAATCCAACGTCAAAATAACATAAGAACCACTGATCACAGCCCATTCAAAATTCGCCACGCTGTCCAAACGAAAGACACTTTTGTACTTTTTTATTATTCAGACTTTTGACTTTCATTTAGACACGCCACGAATTTTCAAAGTGAATACAATGATCGGCCATTACAAGAATTCAAGAATTTCAGGTGGAACATGAAATGAAATGGTACGCATTTAACCATTTTTGACATCGAGTTAAAAACGATCACAAAGGGGACTCAAAAAAATTTGGCTGTGTTTTCGATTAAATAAAGTCTGAAAAAGTGGGTATCAATTCAATGTGATAATTGCATGTGCGTACCTACTTTCACGCCGGGTCGCTTTTAATATTTTGGATTCTTTTATTACATTTAAATATACTCAGTGTTAAAGAGCATCCAATGCATTAGACTATTTTTTGTCAAATGAAAAAAAGAAAAACAAAAAACAAAAACTTCATCGACAAAGATGTTATCAATTTTTTAAAAAAAACACATGTTTAAGGTCACTTTTATTTTGTAAAAGAATCATGTCATTTGATGAAAGTAAAAAATGTTTTTTTATTTTTTATTTATACTACATATAATGTAAAACTACTATACGTTAAAAATTAAAAACAAAAGCCGAGATAAATGTATGATGTAATTAATACTCTTATTAAAACACCTTATTATTTAAAAGTACAATAATTTATTCACATTATACAACTAACTAAAAGCATATCTACCAAATTAAAAACAACTAATTAAAACACCCTTACTAAAAATTACAATAAAGATTTCACAATGTACAATTTAAACAAGCTACAACATAATACAAAATATAAAATAATTAAACACACTAAGAATACTATTATTTTAAAACACCATAAAATGAAAGATACGTTATTATACACATTATAAAAATTAATAAACACACAAAGTTTCATACAACCTAATCTAATACTGATGACATATATATTAAAATCTGACCGACCAACGGCTCAATCCCAGAACCGGTGTCGCCACCGCTCGACTAACCAATAAAAGTCATTCGAAAACGAACCAAAGAGAACCCGTTGAAACCGATACAAACTGGTGAATCAGATCTCATCGAGATCTTTCTCCGGTTAATCGTCACAGGATGTCCGCCGCCGCAACGATCGGGTACCTTGCTATACTATATATATAAAGGAAAAACCAAAAAGTAGAAGTGAAAATTTGAACTAAAAAAAGAAATATTGAAAACTTATTTTTTCAAAAGGAACCTATTAATACATACCGAAAACCGGCCAACCTGACGCCTGCACCGTGGATCGACCCGCTTAATTTGACCTGCTTTTACCCAACCCGTGAGTTGACTCTGTTTGAATCGAATTGCCGACTAGAATGGTTCAACTGTTGAACCACCCGGTCGAACCGGTTTCAAAACATTATGCTTAATCCCCAAATCTTCAAACTTTTATTATTTTTTGTTTATAACCCATAATTTTTTTCAGAACACAAAACGATCCGTCGCTATAAAATTTCTTTCACATGCACGGCATCGCTCATATTTTGAATGTACACAAAACACTTACGACAATATCACATATCGTTAATTGTCTTCTGTTAGGAACTGCTGCCCCTAAATGCGGGTACTCGCCTAGTTTAATAAAAAGAAAAAAGGTTGTTCAAACATACTTCGAAAAGATGCCTAACGAGAGAATATCTAATATGTATGTATTTCTTTCTTCTTGATGACACTAGCAAAATTTGTAGCAAAGTAAGAATTGGAGATGGGTAAAGAAAATTCACTCTTACGTGTCGTTTGTTTTTTCAGAGTTTTTACCTCTTCATCTGCAAATCATGTCTGCAAAAGAAGAGATGCATTTAAGCTCTTCATCCGCAAGCACCGCTTGCTTTTTTTCGCGCTATCAAGACTTCTTTTCTTTTTTTTTTTTTTCTTTTCACTAGTATTTTTGTGCTATCAAGTAATTTTTTTTCCTTTTCTTTTCACTAGTTTTTGTGCTATCGAGTGCAAAACAAGAATCGCTTAAAATACGGGAGATTAAAGACAATACATATTCGCTCAAAACATACAAATATCGACCGCTTTTTGTGCTATAAACCATTTTGTCATATGGGTCAAATAGATCATTGGTTTCTTACGCTTTGGTATTTTTTTTTACGCCAATCGCTTTTTACATTTTCGCCCTGCTTTTTACGCCTTCATCCTGCTTTTTATGTTTTCAACCCTTTTTATGTTTTTGTTTGTTTTTACACATACTTGTCCCTTTTTTAATGTTTTCGCCGCTTTTTACGATTTTGTTGGTTTTTACGTTTAGTCCATTTCGCCCGCTTTACGCCAGATGTTTTACGCTTTCTCTTTTTACGCTTTTCGCTTTTTACGCTTTCATCTCGCTTTTAACGTTTCTTCCGCTGCTCTTTTACGTTGCTCGTTTCATCATTTTTACGCCGTCGTTTTTATGCCGAACGTTTTACGTTGCCTTTTTACGTTTCGTTTTTACGCCGACCGCTTACGCTTTCGCTCGCTTTTCACGCTTTTACCGCTTTTTCGCTTTCATCCGCTTTCTTCGGTTTTCTTACATTATCTTACGCTTTGTTAGGTAAGATAAATCAACGTACAAAAACTAATAAAATCATATGAAAACGTAAGCTAAACAGATGAAAATATAAAAACGAACCAAAATGTAAACGAACGAAAGCGTAAAAACGGATGAAACGTAAAAATGGACAAAATGTAAAAAGCGTAAAAACGGACGAAAAAGTAAAAATGGGAAAACGTAGGAAACCGACGAAAACGTAAGAAAATTGATGAAAACGAAACAATGCCCGAAACGTAAAAAGGCGAAACGAACGGAAAACCGACAAAACATAAAATGTATTTAAAACGTAAAAGGCGAAACGTAAGAAAACGTAAAAAAAGGTAAAAACTGAAGAAAACAGGTGAACACGGAGAAAAACGGACGAAAACGTAAAAAAACGGACGAAAACATAAGAAAACAGGTGAAAACGGACGAAAACGTAAGAAAACGGACGAAAACGTAAAAAAATGGCGAAAACGTAAAAGAGATGTAAGATATTGAGAAAGAGATGTAGGGGTTATGAAAGAAAAGGTAAGAAGTGAAAGATAATGTCTGAAATTTAGAAGAGGACAGAAATGAAAGGAAGCACTTATGTCTGCAGAAAAACAAACAGAAACCTCTGCCCTCCTGCAGACAAAAGAAATGAAAAGAGGAAAAAATTGCTTATTGGGGAAAAAAAACGACACGTTAATGTACAAAAAGATAAAGAACAACTAAGAAAAGTTAAGACTAAAAGAGATGTATCACTCAACTTTTTTTAAAAATATGCGTAAGATAATGAGAGTCATTGAACTTATAAACCATGACATTTGGGTCACTCAACTTGAAAAAATATACGTATTCATCAATAAACTTGTAAAACACGACATTTAAGTTACTTTAACTTATTTAAAATTGTGTTTCAAGTCACTTATATTAAGACTGAAATTATTGAATAGTAATCTAAATGTTAATTATTACTTCTAATTTTAGTAACCCAGATAAATAAAATGAAGTTAGTTACTTTATGCCCTTTTCTTTTGAAAAGTTTAACGAGTATGATTCTTAATCCTAGTCATTTTACACACAGGGTCGAGCAAAATCACCCGAAAACCAACCTGAACCGACAAACCGATCGAAACCGAGCTGAACTGAACCGACCTTATTCGGTTCTATTTTCGGTTTTGTATAATTATTTCGGTTTTACTCAGTTTGTTTGGTTTCCGTTCAAGTCAAAACACCGAAATAGCTAAACCGACCCAACATTAGACGATTCGGTTTCGGTTGCTTTTACTCGGTTCGGTTCTTGCTCATTTGGAATAATTTATATCAAAATGGTGCATGTATAAACCCGCCAACAGCACTCCCAGCTAAATTGGGAATAATTTATATCAAATGGAGTCGATAAACTATAGGTTCACTAATAATAAACAAAGCGGTAAAATATTTTCATTAGAAAACCGAATAACATATCAAAATTTTGAACAGCTTTTCCAAACTCGTAATAAACTAATCGAACGAACCCTCATGTTAGCTTGTAATGGAGTTCCATTTTTAAATGCTCAGTACCGCTTTACTTACGTAACAACGACTTGCTCTAGAAAAGATAAAGCAGCTGATGCATACAAGACTAATATGATAAGATTGTATAGTATACAGCATACTATAATATACTTAGTATGGTCGAAACTTCCTTGCAGCCCTCAATTCTTGTATTCTTTTCTTGTCATGCTCGAATTTGCTTTGCAGCATCATTATCTCTGCAATGAGTCAGCAATTTTTAACATAAAATAAGTAATTGTAATGGTAGAGGTGCTAGTTTCGATCAATTTCCTTATAAATGGATAGATTGAGGTTGTATTATTGGGTCCAAATTGTATTCTTAAGGTCATGAAAAACCCTAAATCGTTTTATACACAAACACACAAAAAAAAGACAGTTTATCAATATAACTATTAGGAGAAAACTCAATGTTTTAAGACAAAAAGTGACCCAATACGTTTTGACACATTTGACCCACTCCTTTAACAACCTCTAATGAAAGCAAACATGTAAAGAGTAATAACAGATTGTATGCGCCCTTTGTCATGAAAAAGGTATTCATAAAGAGATTGTCCAAAGCTCAAAAACTAAGTACAAGTATTACAAAGGCAAAGTTGTAATGACACTAATGTACCCGAAAGTGTGAAAGATGAATGGTTAGATCTCTCACTTGCAATATCGTCAACAAAAAAGGCTTCTGATATATGGCTGATATATGGCAATTGGATTTCGGATGTTGTAATCATATGACACCACAATGAGTGTGGTTTTGTAATTATATGGAAACAGTAACTACATGAACCATTAGCACAATCTTTCACACAAGACTTCGAATAAAACCACTCCAAATGAGTAGACTAAATGCTTGGTTATACGGGTTTGTCTTTCAGATGAGCGTAATCAGAAACTTAAGCATTCAGTTTTGAGATAGAGTAGACTATTTGCGCTTTTAATATCGCGAAAGATAGGTCTTTGGTGTGTAGTTGTGGAATTATGAAGGCAGTTTAGCCCATGTTTAGCCGCAAGACAAGCAAGCGAGTGGAGAATGTTTCAATCATTTACGTGATTAAGCAAATCACATAAAAAAAACCTTCATCGACAAAGATGTTATCAATTTTAAATTTAAAAAAAAGAGTTAATTGCATTTTTGGTCCTTGTGATATGGCCAAATTGTAGGTCTGGTTCTTAAAACATTAAAAGTTTAGTGATAGTCTCTATTTTGAAGTTTCGATTGCATTTTTTTGTCTTTGGTCAATGTGAAATTACTTAATTACCTTTCTTTTCTTAAAATAAAGCAAAAGGCATTTTAGTTATTTTGTTTTATCTAGAAACCAAAATTGCAATTCAAACTTTAAAATGACAACTATCATTGTACTTTCAAAATTTTAAGGACCAAACCTACAATTTGGCTATACCACAAGAACCAAAAATGCAATTAACTCATAAAAAAAAACTTGTTTAAGGTAACTTTTATTTTGTAAAAAAGTCATGTCATTTGATGAAAGTAAAAAATGTCTTATAATTTCTTGTTCGATAAAAGAAAAAAGGTTATGATCAAGAGAATATCTAATGGGTTGACTATATAAACCTTACTACGGCCAAATCATACTAATATTCCTTTGTTCTCCTACTTTTTCAAGACAACATTTTTGTCGGGTTCGTTCAGATTTACGCTTTAAGCTGTTTCGCTTATTAAACTTTATATTTACAATCAGATTTTCGGTTTATATTTTTGATATAAACAAAATTATAAAAATAAAAAATAAATAAAAAATAAAAAATAAAACAAAAAAAGTAGGGAGGGTCAATCTAAAAAACTATGTACCGTCCCAATAACGCAGCCCTATCTAATATGTATGAATGAGTCGGCATTACTCTGACTAGTAGTAGTTGTAACTAAACACATGACGAGGGTGATGTCAACATCACATCTTTATATTTATACATCATAATTCATGCATTATAAATATTACGCATAATATCAGAATGCATAAATTATGATGATGATCAAAACGTAGCGAGATCACCTCCTTTAAAAATGTGGGAGTATTTCATGTGTTGCTTCCGCTGCAGCCCCCCAGTGTTATTATCAGCTGCTTCGCTCCTCGTGCTTTTGATACCGCTTTAACTAATTTCTTGATTGCACCGGAGTCATTGGTTGAGGTGCTTTGGCGCCATGATTCTTAATAAATACCAAAATGTTCAACACATTGAATATTGATATGAGGTAAAATTTTACAATGCGTAGAAAAGATAATAGTATAAGGAATTCAGACAACACTTTATTAAAACGTAAACTACTTTACAAAGTAGATTATATATTTGTTACATCGATTACAAAATTAAAACTTATTACAAGTTTCTACGATGTCACTAACTGAGACTCTCATTCTAGTGATTACAAAAGTTTACTACTAATATGTTAAGGGTCATACTATATGAACGGGGTCTACCCCTTAGACTGCCAAACACTAGAGAGGCGTAGGTCCTCCTTTGTCCTCCCTCTCTCTTTCACATGCGGCGGCAGCCATGCACCATTGTCCTTTTCTTTTTTTCTTTTATTTTTTATTTTTTTTTTATTTTTATTTTATTTAATTGTGTATAGTTTATTTTGTGCAGATATTTAATTTGTGATTGTTTTATATATATCGCAGATTTATTTGTGTGGTGTATTTAATTTTATAGTGTTTTATATGTATATAGTGTATTTATTTGTGTAGTGCTTTTATATGTAGAGTATTTATTATTTTATTTGTGTATTGTTTCCACTTAATTAAACAATAACAATAAAACATTTTATAAACTTTTTTACATTACTTTTTATAAAAAATTTATAAATTTTTATAAACTTTATTATAAATTTTTATAAACCTTTTTATAAACTTTTTATAAACTTTTTATAAAGTTTTTTATAAAGTTTTATAAACTTTTGTTATAAACTTTTTATAAACTTTTATAAACTTTTTTATAAACTTTTATAAACTTATTTTATAAATTTATTTTATAAACTTTTTTAAACTTTTTTATAAACTTTTTATAAATTTTTATAAACCTTTTATAAATTTTTATAAAAAATTATAAGAAATTTAAAAAAATTTATAAAAATAGTTTATAAAATCTTTATAAAAAAAGTTTATAAAAAATTTATAAAAAAAGTTTATAAAAAGTAACGTAAAATAAATAACATATAAAAAACTACACAATTAAAAACACTATACATATAAAAACACTACACAAATAAATACACTATACATATAACTAAACACTACACAATTAAATTAAAAAAATAAATAAGTAAAATAAAATAAAACAAATTAAGACAACCACGCTGAGTGGACCCCACCGCTTATGTGGGAGAGAGAGGGGGACAAAGGGGGAGGGGGGGGGGGACAAAAATACCCTAAAATATAAGAAGGGTTAATCTAAAAAACTAGGCCCCGTCTAAATAACCCAACCCTATGTTAATCTACTTCGGGCTTGATGGTTCTTGTGGTGGTTGAGAATCCCTTTTGATAGCAAGAACATCAATACTATTAATGTCCATCCTACACATATCAGGGTGTGTATTTGCGATCTATGATCGTACTTGGTATAACTCTCTCTCTAGCCTATTTTGATCAATCCTCAAGTCAGCATCGATTCGAGTGGATGTTAATTGATGTTTGAGTGTTTTGATTTCCATGTTGTGTTTTTGTTCTCGCCGCCTCCCGACATAGCTCTTCTAGGATAAATATATAAGGCGCGACTTGGGCTCTTCCTACCTCATCTTGAGCTTTAGCAGCTTGCTTTTACGATTTTATTTCCGATATAGGGTTTCGTAATGCCTGAGTTCGTGCATTTTTGTTTTAGGCAATATAAGTCGATTGAGGAGAGGGTTTCATGGATCATCCACAATAACACCGCATTCATAAATCTCGCTCAATACGAACTTTATCGCTTGAAACAACTCAACAGAAGTTCAAAGTATGGCATGGCAAATGGATAAACATGAACTTTGTTATTTCAGCCAAAACCGAGGCCATTCACACTCGCCAACGCCTTGATTCGCTCATCTTAGATATGTGTGATGCTGCATTACGAAAGAAGATAGCCCACGCTTAGCCGCAAGACAAGCAAGCGAGAGTGTAGCATCATGCACCAACAAGGTAGCCATGATCAAGACTCCCATGAAGAACACAGTGGTACATATGTATTCTATGCGAATCATGAATGAAAGAGATGAAAGGTTCAACTGATAAAGGAGCACTTCATGTGCTTAAAGCCTTAAATAAACAAATAATTTCTAGTAATGTGTAAAGATGTCGACCAAAGCACCGCACAGTATTAGATGCAATATTTTTCTAATGTATATATATTAAGTCGATAAAAGAAATATATTAAAAAAAAATGTGTTTTCGATTATTTAATAATCGGTGATAATGCTAAAAGTCTAAAAAAATGGGTATCAATTAAATGTGATAATTGCATGTGTGCCACCTCCTTTTAATAGAGGTCGACCAAAGCTTTTAATATTTTGGATTCTTTTATTGCATTTAAAATACGTGTCACTCTTGTTACCACTTACCACATAATAAATAAATCAAATAAGAGCATCCGATGCATTAATATGAAAAAAAAAAGTTGTCATTCATAAAATACAAAAACATCATTACAGAGCTATTTTAGCACGTTAAATAATAACACGGTTAATAGACAAAGATTTTACTGATTTAAAAAAATAACGTGCATAAAGGAACCAACTTTATTTTGTTCACTTAAATTATTAAACTTATAAAACATGACATTTTTATTTATTAACTCAATTATAAAGTATGTGTTTCATGTCACGAGGCTAGCTTAAAGGCTAAAGCTTTTGCTTTAAAAACTTGAGGATGTTTAATTTAAAAAAAACGTAAATTACGGTAACATTGAATTTATCCTATAAGGAATAGCTCTAACAACTTTTCTCACTTAATAAAAGACTAACCGGAGTGAAAGACGACTAAAGACTCGAACCTCGATGGGACTTGAACCAGGTGTTCCAAACCATCGGACTAACGCTCCAAAGAAAATCGAAAATGCCTAACAAGAGTATATACGATGTATGAATGAGACTTATCACAAGAATTTCCTGATGTAAGAGACTTCTCACAACAATTTTCGGAGAACGTGATGAACACGCCACCAGAAGATATCTTTCCAGTATTCCCACCGACTGAGAACGTGGTGAACACTCCACCGGCTGTGAACTTGAATCCCCCACCGGGTGACAACGTGTTGAACACTCCACCGTAAAGCTATGCAGACAAACCGGATTTTTATCCTGGGATCAACTACGCCAGTTTGAGCATGTTGAGCAAGTAGTTCGAAGAAAATGAAGCAAGTGAGGAAGCTGCTCGTAAGGAGCAGGAAGCAAGGGATGAAGAGTACCGCAGGAACAACTGGCTTGACATAGCGGAATGCGAGTATTATGTCGGCAAATATGATTATCTAGATTCTCCGGATTACAGCGAGGGTTACAACTAAAACTTTTCATCGTAGTTTATATTTTTATTTTCATTTCGGTATTCTTTAGTGTATGTGCTATGTAATCCAGATTTTCAATTTAATGTTTAATGTATTTTCATTTCGTATAATCTTTAAACATTACATGTATGTGCCATAACTATTTATAAGGTTGTAAAGTGGAATGGCTTTTATAAAGTGTTTTTTTTTTTTTTTTTTTTTTTAATTATGCAAACGTAATAAGTTTTTTTTTTAGAGTTTTTGTGATGTGCAAAGACCGATATTTGCTTCCAAGCCCACTGTGGGGTGACTAACTTCAAAGTCGGTCGAGCTATGCTTAAGACCTACTTTTTCCGTCCCACTGTGTGCAGCATAACATTTAGTACATACACCGTATGAAACTCTAAACCATTTTATGTGTTTTATTAAATATGCTCTTAATTATTTCCGTAAAACATGAAAATCTAGAAATACATTTCATAAACATCAAACATCATTTTCATATAAACATGAAACATCATTTCATGTACATGATTTTCTTGAAAACAATGCGCAAAAACGTTAATATTTGGAATGCGGTTTAACCCAAACACGTTTTATCTTTAATAGGCGATTAGCAGCTGGCACGAGACTATAAAATCTTAGTCGACATATATTAAAAAGGTCCTTCGTGAAATGATTATAAAAGTTAACATAAAAAACTACGTGGTAATATTAGTAAAAAAGTAACCAAAGGGTAGTAGACATCTGGAAAGGTCTAACGATAGTTTAATTTGAGTTTGAAATAAGATAGAAAATAAGAAATAGTGAATAGAGTTGAAAAACCAGCCCACAATAATGGAGGATTAAAAGTACTGGTAATGAAAATTCAACTTATTAATATTCCTTTGTCTCTTGTTCTCATGAAGACCGTCAAGACAAGAACGAAAATTTCTAGCAGATATAATTACGATTTTGATATCAAGTTAGTGTTTTGTGTAGCTCAAAATAAAACACGAACCGATCCAAATGTAATTGCAAACAACAGACTTATACGATAACTAAAAGCCTAGAAAAAATCTTAACATCTATCAAACAACATATAAAACGCTTAAGAAACCGAAAGTAAACATTACATCGGGCCAGATAAAAACTAACAAACATACGTTACTCGTCACGTAAAACTTCGATACACAACATTGAAGTCAGTAGATTCGTCACGAACTCTCTTCGACCTGGTTTAACCGACGTAAATTATTATTACATTCGAATCCATAAATATTAATACATAACGATATAATCAACAACGGTAGAGCTAATGTTACAAAGACCACCAAGTAGGGAAGAGAATCATTGAACAGTTGATCCACTAAGCTAACGAAAAACAACACTACGCCCACGAGAGTAAGACTCACAACCGGATCCAACACCATAAATATTATGCGTAATACGAGAATAAAAGCGGGTTATTGAGTGCGGTAAGTAAAATGTTAAGAGACATAGATCGCTAAGTAAATAACACAAATAGAATTGTCATAACACATTCGTTAAAAAAAAACTACATAAGAAATAAATAAAACAATGATTTACTACTAACACTTACGCGTGCAATAATAACTTTTACTTTTTCTTTTCTGTGTGGTGTGATGTAAGGTTTGTATTTTAGTAATAATGTGAGCCTAATAATGTAAGGCCAACAAAAGAAAAAGTTCAAGAAATTGTTCAGGAATCAAGTATTGGAAAAAAGAAATGGTACGTCATCTTTGACGGACGAAACAGAGGAATATATTCAGATTGGGCACTCGCCAGTCCACACATAATCGGAAAAAATGTCGGTCACAAGAGTTACACATCAAGAGAAGCAGCTGAAGAAGCACTAGAAAAAACATACAAGACCGTAGCAACAGAAGAAATCAAGAGATCCAAAAGATTCATGTTTTTGAATCAAGGGTTTCTCGAATTGTGCTAAAATCTTTTGATCTTCCTCACTAATACTTGCTCTTGAGAAGTTCGAAAAAATCAAAATATTGTCTTGAAAGTAATTGATTCTGACTTCCGATCTTTGTTTTCGTCCTATTCCTAATTTTGATGATGCCATAAAAACTCTGACTAGAGCTTCTACAAAATTTTGATGGATGGAGTTGTTGGTAGTATCTCGTCTCTTGGAGGATATTTTCCGTTGCTGACTCCTAGTTCTGCTATTACAATGGATGGTACTAATAACTGTTGATCTCTGCTGAAAATTGGATAACTTGAATGAATGCTGAGGAACAATGATCGTTTCTTGGCGAAATTATCATCGTATGTTCTTATGACTCTCTGAATTCGTGTCGGGAAATCTTGAAATTCTTTAAGACCTCCTTCTTTTGTGTACATGGTGTCTAATAATCCATGAACGAAATATTCATGAACAATTGCTGGTTCTGCTTCTGGTCCTGCTTCTCGATTCTTTGGATAAAACAACTTGGTAGCCTGTACTTCGTTGTAGTGAACAATGCTATCTATTACCTCCAAAGTATATCTACGCCAACCGCTAGGACCACGATTGGAGCTAAAACCACTAAGACCCGGCCAAATACTCATAACCTTCTTCATTTGGGACGCCAAGTAGATAGTAGCGGCTACAACATACACGATTGCAACAATGGTGATAACATGCGGTGCAATCATGAAGGTCTTTGGTATGTAGCGGTGCAATTATGAAGGTAGTATAGACCACGTTTGGCAGCAAAGCAAGCAAGTGGGAGTGTAGCATCGTGCACCAACAAAGTAGCCATGATCAAGACTCTCATGAAGAACACAGTGGTAGATGTGTATTCTATCATTGCAAATCATGAATGAAAGAGATGAAATGTTCAACTCTAAAGGAGCACTTCATGTGCTTAAATATATAAATAATTTCTAGTCATGTGTAAAGATGTCGACATAAAATAAATATAATAAAAATATGTGTTTTCGATTATTTAATAATCAGTGACACTAAAAGTCAAAAAAATGGGTATCAATTAAATGTGATAATTGCATCATTGCATGTCCTCCTTTCACGCCGGGTGGCTTTTAATATTTTGGATTCTTTTATTACATTTAAATATAATACGTGTCACTCTTGTTATCATAAAAATATAATAAAATAATAAATCAACTCAGTGTTCAAGAACATCCAATACATTAGACTATTTTTGTCAAATGAAAAAAAAAAAAAACTTCATCGACAAAGATGTTTTAATTTTTTTAAAATACTACATGTTTAAGTTCACTTTTATTTTGTAAAAGAATCATGTCATTTGATGAAAGTAAAAATGTTTTTCTATTTCTTATCTATATTACATATAATAGAAAAACTACATACTTTAAAAAATCGAAAGTCAAAGCGAGAGAAACGTATGGTGAATTAATACTTTTATTAAAACACCTAATTACTTAAAAGACAATAATTTATTCACATTATACACCGACTAAAATCATATTTACCAAATTAAAACAACTAATTAAAACACCCTTACTAAAAATTACAATAAAATTTCACAATGTACAATTTAAAAGCCTACAACATAATACAAAATATAAAATAATTAAACACACTAATTAATGTTATTTTTAAAACACCATAAAATGAAAGTACATGTTATTATACACATTATACAAATTAATAAAACACACAAAGCTTCATATAACGTAACTAGTTGATGGTACATATAGTTTTGAAAATCGGACCGGACCAACGGGTTTAACTGGTAACCAGTGTCGCCACCAGTTCGACTAACCAATAAAAGCCATCCGAAAACGAACCAGAGAGAACCCGTTGAAACCGACACAACCGGTGAATCGATCTCATCGAGATCTTTTCTCCGTTAATCGTCACAGATGCTCGCCGTCAGCAACGGTCGGGTACTTGCTATACTATATATATAAAGGAAACCAAAAGAAAAGTGAAAAGTTGAACTAAAAAGAAATATTGAAAACATATATTTCAAAAGGAACCTATTAATACATACCGAAAACCGGTTGACCCGAACGCTTGCACTGTGGGTTGACCCGTTTAATTTGACCTGCTTTTACCAAACCCGCCGAGTTGACTCGGTTTATATCGACCGTTGACCGAACGGTTCAACCGGTTGAACCACCCGGTCGAACCGGCTTCAAAACATTATGTTTAATCCCAAATCTTCAAACTTTTATTATTTTTGTTCATAACCCATTAATTTTTTGTAACACAAAACGATCTGTCGCTATAAATTTTTTGTTATGCACGTCTTGCCTATATTTTGAATGTACATTAAACACTTACGACAATATCACATATCGTTAATTGTCTTCTCACATGAATCCGCCACTAAACACGCAGACTCACCTGGTTTAATAAAAAGAAAAAGGTTGTTCAAACATATGTCGAAAAGATGCCTAATGAGAGAATATCTAATATGTATGTATTTCTTTCTTCTTGATGATGCTAGCAAAATTTTTGTAGCAAAGTAAGAATTGAGATGGGTAAAGAAAATTCACTCTGTGCTGTCGTTTTTTTTTCGTAGCCTTTACCTCTTCATCCGCAAATCATGTTTAAAAGAAGATATGCACGAAATTTCTTCATCCGCAAAGAAGTTAAAACCGCTTATTTTTCAGACTATCAAGACTTTTTACTTTTTCTTCTTTTTTCTTTTTCTTTTCTTTTTCTTTTCACTAGTATTTTGTGCTATTGAAGTAATTTTTTTTCTTTTCTTTTCACTAGTTTTTGTGCCATCGAGTGCAAACAAGAATCGCTTAAAATACAAGATTAAAGACAATACATAATGGTTCAAAATATACAAATATCGACCTTTTTGTGCTATAAACCATTTTGTCACATGGGTCAAATGGGTCATCGGTTTCTTACGCTTTGGTTTTTTTATGTTTTCGATCGCTTTTACATTTTCGTCTGCTTTTACGATTCATCTCGTTTTTTAAGTTTTCGACCCTTTTTATGTTTTGTTTGTTTTATACAAATTTGTCCCTTTTTACGTTTCATCCGTTTTACGATTACCGGTTTTACGCCGTCTGCTTTTACGTTTTCTGCTTTTTAAGTTTTCATCTCCTTTACGCTTTTGTCCGCTTTTTACGCTTTCATATGTTTTAACGTTTTCCGCTTTCACATTTTGTACCGCTTTTACGTTGTCGTTTTCATCATTTACGCCGTCGTTTTTAAGTTGCCGACCATTTTACGCCGCCTTTTACGCTTTTACGCCGACCCCTTTTACGTTTCGCTTGTTTTACGTTTTAGTCTGTTTCTTTTCGTTTTCATCCGCCGCGTTTTCTTACATTATCTTACGCTTTGTTAGGTAAGATAAATCAACGACAAAAACTAATGAAACCATATGAAAACGGATGAAAACGTAAACTAAAGAAAAGACTAAACGTAAACTAAACAGATGAAAATATAAAAACGGACCAAAACGTAAAACGAACGAAAGCATAAAAACCGATGAAAACGAAAATGGACGAAATGTAAAAAGCGTAGAAAACGGACGAAAAAGTAAAAAATGGGAAAACGAAGGAACCGACGAAACGTAAGAAAATTGATGAAAACGTAAAACAATGCCCGAAACGTAAAAGGGGCGAAACGAACGAAAACCGACAAAAATATAAAACCGACGAAACGTAAAAAGGCGAAACGTAAGAAAACGGACGAAAATGTAAAAAACGGACGAAAACGTAAAAAAACATGAAAACGGACAAAAACGTAAGAAAACGGGCGAAAACGTAAAAAAAGACAAAAACGTAAGAAAACAGGTGAAAACGGACAAAAACGTAAGAAAACGGATTAAAACGTAAAAAAACGGACGAAAACGTAAGAAAACGAGAAAAACAGACGAAAACGTAAAAAAATGGCGAAAACGTAAAAAAGAGGCGAAACCGTAAAATAACGAACGAAAACGTAAAAAAAACGGACGAAAACGTAAAAAGACGGACGAAACGTAAAAGAGATGTAAGATATTAAGAAAGAGATGTAGGGGTTGGGAAAGAAGAGGTAGAAGTGAAAGATAATGTCCCTAATTTGTAAGAGAAAAAGTGAAAATAAGACTTATGTCCAGAAAACAAATGTAAACCTCTCGCCTCCCATGCATAAAAGAAATGAAAAGAGGAAAAAGACTTATTGAGGAAAAAATGACACCTTAATGTACAAAAGATAAAGAACAACTAAGAAAAGTTAAGACTAAAAGAGATGTATCACTCAACTTTTACTAAAAATATGCGTAAGTTAACGAGAGTTAATGAACTTATAAACTATGACATTTGGGTCACTCAACTTATAAAAATATATGTATTCATCAATAAACTTGTAAAACTCGACATGTAAGTTGATTTAGCTTATTTAAAATGTGTTTCAAGTCACTCATATTAAGACCGATATTATAGAATAGTAATCTAAATGTTAATTATTACTTATAATTTTAGTAACCCGTATAAATAAAATGAAGTTAGTTACTTTATGCCCTTTTCTTTTGAAAAGTTTAACGAGTATGGTTCTTAATCCTATTCATTTTAAACACAAAATAGGGTCGAGCAAAATCACCCGAAACCAATCGAACCGACAAACCGATCGAAACCGAAGTTGAACCGAACCGACCTTATTCGGTTCTATTTTTGGTTTTGTATAATTATTTCGGTTTGTTTGGTTTCGGTTCGAGTCAAAACACCGAAATAGCTAAACCGACCCAACATTATACGATTCGGTTTCGGTTGCTTTTACTCGGTTCGGTTCTCGGTTCATTTGGAATAATTTATATCAAAATGGTGCACAGAAGTAAACCCGCAAACAGGCACTCATGGCTAAATTTGGAATAATTTATATCAAAATGGAGTCGATAAAACTATAGGTTCACTAATAATAAACAAATCGGTAAAATATTTTTCATTAGAAAAACTGAATAACATATCAAAATTCTGAACAGTTTTCCAAACTCGTAATAAACTAATCGAACGAACCCTCATGTTAGCTTGTAATGGAGTTCCATTTTTAAATGCTCAAAGTACCTCTTTACTTACTCAACAACGACTTGCTCTAGAAAAGATAAAGCAAATGATGCATACAAGACTAATATGATAAGATTGTATAGTATACAAGATCACCCATACTATAATATACGTAGTACTTAGTATGGTCGAAACTTCCTTGCAGCCCTCAATTTTGTATTCTTTTCTTGTCTTGCTCGAATTTGCTTTGCAAAGATCATTATCTCTCGCAATGGGTCAGAATTTTTAACATAAAATCGATACTTGTAAGAGTAGAGGTGATAATTTTGACCCATTTCCTTATAAATGGGTAGATCGAGGTTGTGTTATTGGGTCCAAATTGTATTCTTAAGGTCATTCAAACCCCTAAACCATTTTATACAATAAATAAATAATCTTAAAAGACAGTTTAGTAGTATAAGTATTATAGAAAACTCAAATGTTTTAAGACAAAAAGTGACCCAACACGTTTTGACACATTTGACCCACTCCTTTAACAACCTCTAGCTGAAAGCAAACATGTAAAGAGTAACAACAGATTGTATGCTTCCTTTGTCATGAAAAAGGTATTCATAAAGAGATTGTCCAAAGCTCAAAACGAAGTACAAGTATTACAAAGGCAAAGTTGTAGAATGACACGAATGTACCCGAGTGTGAAAGATGAATGGTTAGATCTCTCACTTGCAATATCGCCAACAAAAAGGCTTCGATATATGGCAATTGGATTTCGGATGTTGTAATTATATGACACCACAATGAGTGTGGTTTTGTAATTATACTGAAACAATAACTACATGAACCATTAGCACAATCTGAAAGGTTTATGGATAATTATTAATATTAGTACGACCGGATTCGAACTCGAGACTTTGGATTGCACACATTACGATGAGAATCGATGTAAATAATTATAATATATAAAACGTTATTATTATTAATTATTAGTCACGAAATAAATACTTAACGATGGTTAATATTTAACGAGGTTTGGCTAACGGTCGTTAAATGTAAACTTAAAGGACTAGAGATGAGATTATAAGTCTGAAGGATCTAGAATCCGTTGGGATTGATTGGCCGATCGGTTGGGGTTTCCTAACCCAACCCACACATTAATTTGTCCTCCAAGATTGGTTAACTATAAATACAATCCTATTGTGTTCATTCTAAACCTAATCTTGGTGACTTGCAAACCTAATTTCTCCTTCTCCTCTTTCTTTTGTGGTCGGTCGAACTCTCATTCCCATAGGGATTCGATTTGCTTAACTTAAGAATAAGTATTTGGTTTGTTTCGTGATCAAGAAACTAGCTTTTCACATCAAATCGCTATTAGTACGTGTGTACAAGAACGGCGACAAGCACGCTGAGCTTGCGAATCTTGGTGGTTGATTTCATTGGTGGGTCGACATAGGTGTTGGTCGACATTCACAAACCCTAATTTATTAGGGTTTAGGTTTCTTGTTCTTGATCCTAATTTGGGGTTTTTCCATAAACCCTAATTGCATTGATTCGCAAAAGGTACGCACATACTTTTAATTCGGTTAGTTAATTTACAAGTATTATTCCTATTACTCACCGCATGCTTTGATGGTGTTTACTTGTTTATATAAAATTGTTATGATTAGTAAAACCCAACAGTGGCATCACGAGCCGTTAATATGTTGTAATTAATCATCAAACACATAAAAATTGAATCTTTATGATTATTATATGCTTTTATGGTTTCTAGGGTTTTGAAAATTGGAACCCTAATTTTTATTATTGGGTCGACACCCTTTAATTGTTTATTAGGTTTTATTTTTGTAAAACTTGTAGAAACCCTAGGATTGCATGTATATTTTATGTGGTTTTCATGAATAATTGTTATGTGCCATGATTATATGTGTATCTTGGGATTATAATTGTTATGAGGAATCCATGGTGAAACATGCATGTTTTGCCATGGAGTATTTTTTTTTGATTAATTGTTAAGTGATATACACATGTTTATTTATTTGATAATATTGAATCGGGAAGACCTCAATTATACTAATAAAAATTGCTATGTGCTATTTGGTATAATATTGACTTTGGCTTACGAATCGACTTGTCGATGTATGTGGCTCATCTACCTTGTAGTTGAAAGCCCTAGTTGATGTATGCATTTTTACGCCTAGAATTGTTTATTAGGTTTTATCGAAATAATTATGCATGTGGCTAATTGTTTTACATATGTTAATTGTTGTTATATGTATATATTATTTGAGTTCCTTTGATTTTTATTAAAATGCTTTTTGTTTATATATTGTTTGACATGTTAGTAAGCAAAAGGGTTTTTATGAATAGAAAATTAAATGGACTAAATAATGGCTAAACCGATTTGTTATCTAAGTATTATTCTTGAACTTTTAATCGATTGACGCGGTTGCATTAAATGGTTAGAACGGCTCACCCACTAGAACAAACTATAAAGGGTTGTTCAAGAAGTGGCACAACAAGACCGAATGGATGTGTAAGGTTATGCTTCAGGCTTACCCGGTCCTCTCGCCTCGTGAGTTCGATTGAGCTACCTAGTATAACCATTCTATGTACGAAGCATCTTAGTGCAAAGTTGTAAGTTTCTCAACGATCGATTAAAACTTTGTAGAATTTAATCTTAGCAATTAAAATCGTATGTAAGGTTTTCAAAATATTTAGTTATAAAGTTGTATGCATGCTTCTTTATACATAAGTTTTGATTACACGTCAAAATTGTACCCTTTAAATTTAAGTTTATGCCATCTAATGATATGAAACACTTGAAGTTGTAATTTACTTATGTGAGACCTTGATCTAGATTACAATAACAAGGTGAATTATTTTGTTGTGTGAGACCTCGACTTAATGATTTGCGCTTTAAATTAGACAACTTAATTAAGTTAGTTAGTGAGACCTATGACTTAAGGCATAAGATGGGATAAACATGCTTACATTTTGCATTAATTGTTTTGGCAAAATTGTAAATCCCATATTTTTAGGAATTGAAAACTTGTTTGTCAATTATTGTTCTTCGACAATTACCTATTCTATACTTTCATCACTAGCGATCAACCGATGTGGTGAAACTATGATAATGAGGGTCCTAGATTCAAGGAAAATTCTATGGTTAATATGAATATCGACCAAGGGTATTTTATTTTCTTGAAAGATTTTATTATCGAAAATACTAAAACCGAATTTTGAAAATTCTTTTGATTGTATTAATGCAACATTAAACCGTAACGTAGTTTGGGCTTTGGTAAATTGATCTAGTTCTCAAGAAAAATTTACTAAAAGACAAACATAAACTCTTTTCCATGGAAGAAGAGCGACTCAATCCTATTCCTTTTCATTATTGAGAAAGGTATGATAGAACATTAGAATTGTCTAAATTCTAATATAACTCATAGCAACTTTAATAGTTAAGAAAATTGCACACCATGTTTTCCTTAAGAGATTTCATTACCCTCACAGTGATTGAATTCTTATATGACATTTTGGTCAACTAGAAAACATGTTTGATATTATATGAGTTATTACATTAGAATCTAGACTAATTACCGCAAAATTGGTAAAAGACAAACTAGTATATTGTATCTAGTTGTTTTGATTTGATTTAATTAAAGGTGCTACACACCATGCGGGATAGTAGACCTATCGAGGAAGAAATTGCATGCTCAATTTTTCAAGTTAATAGTATGATGGATGATTCATCATCTACTGAGTAGAATACACTCTTTAGTACCTAAGTAATTGTTACGAATAGTCTTTGAAAGGAGTTACAACGTAATAGCGCTATTTTCATCGGTTAATGCAACACTTACAATGTTGTCAAATCAAGTGGGAGTATTGTGGTGTATTCTTCAATAAGACATTATTGTAACGTTGTTCAATTCGAGGGAGTTACAAGATTTATTATCTTGGTAGTGACTCGATTATTTCTAGATTTTCTTGAAATAATACATTACGCTTAAAATGTAGACATTCATATTCTCAAGGATAGTCATGAACGTTTCCTTGATAATTAAGTGCTCCTACATCTACTTGTAATGCTTATATATCTATGACACTATCATATTGCTCACATAAACAAACGAATGTCATGGTGTTTATATGCTATATGGTGTTGTTCTATGCACAAGTGGGAGAAGTTTTAATTGTGTGCAAAAGAACAAACAAATACAAATATGATTAATGAATTCTCTTGATCGTAAGATAAGAGATTATCATTCTAATAAGATTGACTTGTTTAGAACATGTGTCAAGATTATAACATAGACTACTTTTATGTCTTATGTCATTCAAAATTATAGAAACACTTGAAGTTACATTTTAGTTTAAGTGAGATCTTGGCTAGATTGTAATATCAAGGTAAATCTCCACTTGTCGCGGATCAAGTGGATGTTTTTTGCGCTTCTTAAGTTGAACACTTCTTGGAATGACATAAAATAAATATAGTAAAGTAATACTATCTTAAATATTTATGTATTTTAGAATGACATAAATAGATAGAGTAGTATATTAACTTGAAAATAAATTAATTGAAACCATGATGTGGTGTTCATAATTACTTTAAATTATAAATGTTTATGTGTTTCTTTGTAAAGTCACAAACATGAAGTCTTTTCATTATTACAAGACATATAATATAAAGTAATACGTTAACTTGTTATGTCTTCTTATTAAGACATAAAGTCATTGGTAAATGACTTATAACGATAATGAGATTATAACTGCTTATGTTTTCTAGTCGAGACATGGACATGAAGTGACTTGATCAAAAGTACTTGAGTTATAAAGCATGCAATTGGCTTGGAATTCTATTATACCATTGTTGTCTTAGTTGGTAAATAGGTAAGCCAAAAGGAATATGTTTATCTTATATATTGTTAGATTGTCTTACAATATTAATTCTAATGAAATATCGTATGTATATGGAATGTTCAGCTAGAAGAATCAAACATTTGTTATATTGTTTGATTTAAGATAATAATATCTTCTTTCTTCCAAAATTTATCAAGGTTAGAAAATCGAGTATTGATTGGATATACTTAATAAAATCAAACCTAGAAGATTAATAAGACACCATTTTAGTATGGAATGTGATGAATCACATTGAGTCTTATACTGAAGTTTTGAATTGTTAAAACTACTTATGGAGTAGGTTATTAACGAACAAGATTTACGAACTGTCAATGTGTTTTGTAGTATCCCAAAAGAAAACAATTTGGTGTTGTTCTACTTGCTAAAGTATTTATAGATAGTCTTTAAATTACAAAAGCAAGTGGGAGTTTTGTTTAGATCTTGAAGAAAACAATTTGGTGTTGTTCTACTTGCTAAAGTATTTATAGATAGTCTTTAAATTACAAAAGCAAGTAGGAGTTTTGTTTAGATCTTGAAGAGATTAAATTACAATTACAAAACACATAATCTTCTAAAATACACTAGTGAATATCATGATGAGGTCAAATATGATAGACCTCAAATGATGGAATTCTCATTCATAGATCCGCAAGGATATCTCTTGATATTTGATATGATGAGAAATATGAATTACTGTGATCATGGTAAACCCGTTAATCATAATGATATATTACCTAATATTGAATTGTGGTAAATTATTCATACTATGAATGTAAAGATGTCATTCAAAGAGATAATCAACTTTGTAAACTTGGTTTATCTTCGATAAAGACGAGTTTCTTCAAAGGAAGGAAAACCCTAGTGGTTTAAATCTTTGTGTAGAAATCATATGGACAATATTGTACTTGTGTTTAATGCATGACTCGTGATTAAGATTATTAATCACACTTAAGCAATTAACCGTGATTGAATATTCTTTCCTTGGCACATTAAATATATAATGATTATAATTGTCATACTTATTTTCATTGATATGAAAATGACAATTGGATATTAAAACTCTTTCTTGTGTGATTGCTTTATGAGGACGATAAGTAATACAAATGAGTTTTATGAATTCACATAATCTTTGAAATGTACAAACCGCAAGAATCCATGAATGGATATATGCATGCATCTAGAGATGATTCTTATGTTTAACTATTAAACCGAGTTTTGGTTTAAAATTAAAATAAGATAATTTCTAAGTATTCCCGAAAGCTAGTGGAGTATTATGATTATTTTCTTTAAATCTCATATGATGTGGGTAGTAACATTCCATCTAAGATAAAATGTTAAGTTCTGTTTCGAATGGAACTTCACTTGAAAGATTTAGAAAATAAGACATACAACCTGAGTATATGTTTATTGTTAATAAACATGGCGGTATTAAATTAATGAGTCTAATAGAACATGATATATCATTTGGAAAATGGATATGTAGAACATGAATTAAATCTTTGTTCGACATATGGATTTTTCATATACATCATGTTATTGTTGTATCATGCTTGAATGCAAGATGATTTGACAACATTGATATCAAATGAAGTTATTAGATAACTAGTGTAATGAATATTCTAATAGAATATGTTTGAATCTAGAATTACATTCCTCACCGGATTTGCTCTCAAAATTCTAAGGATGAGCAATACAAAGAATTGTTGCATAATTGTCATAGCCAACAAACTTGAAAGTTTGGAAGGTATCAAACATTACACTATAGATATTGAAGTTTACGGAGATTTTAAAGAGCATATTGTTGTTTGTATACAATGATGCTGGTTTAATTGAGATGACACTCAATACTAGTTATGGGAAGATTTCATCCTTGTAAATGGCCATGTGAACTAGTTGTGCTCAACCAAGAGCATAATTGCATTATACAATAAAGAATTAGAATGCTTTAAACTTTAAAAATTGTTTGAAAGTTTGATTGTCATAAATTGTGTCGAGGATGTCACACACTTTATGAAATATATTATGCGGCAATATCAAGATATTTTGAATGCACACGACAAGAACTTCACTAGTTGAATTCTTGAAATAAGTATTCTCAAAATTTCGATAGATCAAAGTTAGTTGAAATTATGCCTTGTCAACAAGTATGATTGTCATTACTTGAGACATAATTCATTAACCAAGATTATCATGCATTGATCTATTTAGTATTTGGATAAGGGATGTTTTGTACAAATATTATTTAAATGAAATAAAATATTGGTTATGTTTATTTTCATTTTCTTAATATTATATCCTATATTTGCATGTTTAATCCATGAATAACTTATGTTATTCTAAAAGTCCGTTGTCGATCAATGATGTGGGAATATCATTGAATTAAGACAACCGAGTTTTAGTAGAATATAATTTAAGATATTGATGCGTGGGACATGCCAATTCACATGATATTCAATGAATCGAATATAGGACATATCCCAACTTTACATGATGATACTTTATGGATCTTTGTCATTAAGTATATCATGAAGTGTTTATCCTCGGACTTGAGATACCGATAATAATTATGAATGTAGTGCATTTGTGTAAGATAGTCTAACGCTATCCGTGAATCGGTAGTTATAAGGGCTATTTTCTAAGTGTTACAAAGTTCATGAGTTATGTTTGTAGTCAAGAGAATTTGTTCCTTTGAATTTGTTTCAAAGCATAATACTATATTTGGGCCCTCGTAGGATTGGCAAGATGTTTGTAAGGCCTTACCCAAGATCTATCCGAATACGCTCGTATGATTTGGTAATCTTGTTCAATCGAATAAACGCGAAATGTAATATTAACTTATGAAATGACTTGATCCATATTCATAGTTAATGTAGTATTAGTAACAAAAGGATAAGTAAAATGATGAATCATTAAATGGTTTTTCCAGAGACCATACTCGATTTGATCCGGGGCGTTGGCGGTGAAAGCTAGATTAACTAATGTCATTACTATATTAAGTAATATCCAAGTGGGAGCTGAAAGGCTTATGGATAATTATTAATATTAGTATGACCGGATTCGAACTCGAGACTTCGGGATTGCACACATTACGTATGAGAATCGATGTAAATAATTATAATATATAAAACGTTATTATTATTAATTATTAGTCACGAAATAAATACTTAACGATGGTTAATATTTAACGAGGTTTGGCTAACGGTCGTTAAATGTAAACTTAAAGGACTAGAGATTAAATTATAAGTCGGGAAGGATCTAGAATCCTTTGGGATTGATTGGCCGATCGGTTGGGGTTTCCTAACCCAACCCACACATTAACTCTGTCCTCCAAGATTGGTTAACTATAAATACAATCCTATTGTGTTCATTCTAAACCTAATCTTAAGCGACTTGCAAACCTAATTTCTCTCCTTCTCCTCTTTCTTTTGTGTGGCGGTCGAACTCTCATTCCCATGGGATTCGATTTGCTTAACTTAAGAATAAGTATTTGGTTTGTTTCGTGATCAAAACTAGCTTTTCACATCAAATCGCTATTAGTACGTGTACAAGAACGAAGCGACAAGCACGCTGAGCTTGTGAATCTTGGTGGTTGATTTCACCGGTGGGTCGACATAGGTGTTGGTCGACATTCACAAACCCTAATTTATTAGGGTTTCTTGTTCTTGATCCCTAATTTGGGGTTTTTCCATAAACCTAATTGCATTGATTGGCAAAAGGTACGCACATACTTTTAATTCGGTTAGTTAATTTACAAGTATTATTCCTATTACTACCGCATGCTTTGATGGTGTTTACTTGTTTATATAAAATTGTTATGATTAGTAAAACCCAACACAATCTTCCACACAAGACTTCGAATAAAACCACTCCAAATGAGTAGACTAAATGCTTGGTTATATGGGTTTGTCTTTCAGATGAGCGTAATCAGAAACTTAAGCATTCAGTTTTGAGATAGAGTAGACTATTTGCGCTTTTAATATCGCGGAAGATAGGTCTTTGGTGTGTAGTTGTGGAATTATGAAGGCAGTATAGCCCACGTTTAGCCGCAAGACAAGCAAGCGAGAGTGTAGCATCATGCACCAACAAGGTAGCCATGATCAAGACTCCCATGAAGAACAAAGTGGTAGATGTGTATTCTATCATTGCAATTCATGAATGAAAGAGATGAAAGGTTCAAGTCTAAAGGAGCACTTCGTGTGCTTAAATAATTAAATGAGATAAGATGACGGCATTTCGAGAGTATACTAGTACTCATGTGTAAAGATGTTGACCCACAACACGGTATTAGATGCATGAGTTACGATCCACTACAAAGTAGAAAAAATTAAAAAGTTTGCAAAACCACTCACTTAGTGTCACGTGTCTCCCGCTCACTATTTCTTTTTCTTTTTTTAGTATTTTCGGTTAGAGGTGTTTTGGTCATTTGATCATTTTTTTTTAATTCCATTCTAAACTTCAAACGTAAATAACTTTTAAACGAAAAAATTTTACAAAAAGCTGATTTCACCATAATTTTTAAAATTTAATTCTTTTTAATTTGGTATACAGTTTGATATATGAGTTGCATTTTTTTCAACTTTTTAAGTGGTTTATAATTTTTGAAATTTTTGGCATTTTCGATTATAACTTTATCTAGTTAGTGTTGTTCATCAATGACAAACGGATGGACAATACTAATCGATGAACAAAACGACATTTTTTAAATAACGATTAAAAAATCACTATTTGAGTCTTACATTACCAAAATGATTAATGATGCGTTCGTTATAAAATTTAGAGCATTTAATGCATTTTAATACAAAAAGTCTAAGCTTAACATTTCATCAAACTCATCACAGGCAACAAATATGACTAAAACGTCATCTTTAACGTGTGATATCTGATTCATTTAATCTCAGATTTGAGTGATTCAAAAACCTGTTTAAAGAGTGAACTGAATTTTATAAATTTATGTTTTAAGTGTTCACGATTCGGCATTTTCAAAGGTAAAAATAGGGCTTAAAATGCCCAAAATAAAAATAAAATAAACACCCCATTTGATATGTAAATTTCTAACAAAATTTATATCAAATTAAAGAGTATTAAATTTTATAAATTGTGGTGAAATTGGTTTTTCTAAAGTTTGTCATTTGTGAGTTATGTACGCTTGAAATTTGAGGGTGTAAAAGAAAAATGAATCAATTTACTATAATACCTCTTTAACAAAAATAATTAAAAGAGGAAGGAAGTAGACTAGATATAATACAACGCTGAGATCACTTTTAGAATTTGCAAATTGATACACTTTTAATAGATCATGTACCTCATATGCATAAAGTACACATTATTAGATGCAAAAGTACATGCTTAAATACATGCATATAGTGTACAAGTCACTTCTTATATATAAAGATCGAACCCATAAAATATAATTGGAAAATGTTACTCCCATTGTTCCAAAACAAATGCCTTATTTTAAGGAGAGAGTTATTTTACATACTAAACTTTTCTTACATGCCAAAGACTCATCTCCACCATTCATCTAAAAAAAAATCAATGACTGAGATTGAAACCATTTTATTATTTCACCTATTTTTTATAATATAAATATCTCTTAAATCGTTAATCGTTAAGTGAAAATATTTACACCGTCGCGAAGAACATTTAGTTATCTTTCTATGGACTAGCACTTTGATATACTTTCGAAAAAAGAAAAAAAAATCGTTTTTTCACGTTCTTTCGTCTTTTTTACGTTACTTGAAATTTGCATTAAAAAAATCATATATGATTAAACAATAATTTGAGTATCACATGTGATATTAGTGTTAAATCATATATGATATGTATATCATATGTGATTTTATACTAATATCACATATGATATTACATATCATATATGATATAACACTAATATCACATGTGATATTCAAATTAACGTTTAATCATATATGTTTTTTAACGCAAGTTTCAAGAACGTAAAAAGGGAAAACTTAAAAAATGTGAAAAATACGGAAAAAAATTGTCGAAAGTATATCAAAGTGCCTATCTCAGAACGATAATTAAATGCTCGTCGCAATAATATTTTTTTTCTCTTAACGATTAACGGCTTAAAAGTTATTAATATTTAAAATAGAGGATGAAAGTGGGTTTTAAATTAGTGAGATTAATCTCATCCACTGATCAAATAAAATGGACTATGCGGATTGATCCCTAGATGTAAATAATATTTTGTCTTCAAACGATCTTAAATCTATTTTAAATGTATAAAGTTTTAAAAATTTAGAGTTAATTGCATTTTGATCCTTGTGATATAACCAAATTGCGATTTGGTCTTTATTTGAAAGTGCATTAAACGCCTTCGCTTTTAAAGTTTTGTTGCATTTTTATCCTTGTGATATGGCCAAATTGCATATTTGGTCCCTAAATCTTTAACGTGATATGAGCCTGCGACCAAAACGCAATGTAAACTTTAAAATAAAAACGCTCAACGACTTTCAAAGCTTTTAAAACTAAATCGCAATTTAGCCATATCACAAAGACCAAAACGCAATTAACTTAAAATTTTATTAACTGTATTATCTATCAACCAAATATTATCATTACCCATCAAACTATATTTTGATTAGTTAAAATATAAAATGAACATTTTTTTAACATACTAAAATATTAAATTTTGAGAGAAATTATAGAGTACCCATCAAACTATATTAACTGTATTATCTATCAACCAAATATTATCATTACCCATCAAACTATATTTTGATTAGTTAAAATATAAAATGAACATTTTTTTTAACATACTAAAATATTAAATTTTGAGAGAAATTATAGAGTAATCTCTTGGAAAAATGAAAGAAAGTCAAGTTTAGACGAATATTATATGTCCATGACCATCTGCCCGTGTGGTATGATGATGCATTTTTTTTATAAACAATTCGATTATTATATAAATAATCGGTGATAACTAGCGGTTAACCCGCTATGTTGTGAAGCAAGTGTGTTCTTCTCGATTATTTTATTTACGGAATGAATTCATAAAGTTTTTTGTTTTTGGTTTTTTTGTTTTTGTTTTTTTTTCAGATCAGATATATATATTTTTTGTTATTAAGAACAAAATTTGCAAAAGGTCGATAACGGGACTAACAGACGATTTGAAGCTAATTTGAGGGACTAAAAGTGTAAATTACGAATGAGCAGTGCATGTACTATTCAAAACTGGATGTGTATCGAAAGGTGTACGTGTTGCACCGCTACGAACCAGCGATAATATTTTCGTTTCGGTCCACGAAATTGGCGGGGTTGTAACGTTAGTCCTAACGGTGAAAAAAGGGTAACCTCGAAATGCTTTTGCTTAATATTTGCATTTAAATAGCCCTCAAGTTATTATTCCGCTTCAAATTTAATCCTCGACCGTTAGTTAACGGACGTTAAGGACTAACTTTGCAATTGGCAAATAACCTCGGGGCTAAAAGTGGCAAAAGCGAAAAGCGCGCGACATCAGAGCTACTGAGGCACCGCAATGTGTTTTAGTATATCTGACGGGTTAACCTGCGTTCTAAATGGTCGTTGCTTTATAGCTTACATGTTTACGGTTTTATAATACATATTGTTTTTCTAAACGTGGAGTAATTTTTTTTTTAAAAGTTGTTGTTGCATTCTTGTCGGGTTATGGCAGGACGTTTTATGTCGCTGATTATATGCGTTTTTTGAGTGACAAAATTTTGAGTTGCTTATTCATAACCAAATATCGTACAAAGCACATGAAATCACATTGTCAGCACTGAAAATAAATCTTGAAACATAAAAAGTAAACAAAGGCGTAACTGATGGACCCTTGATTGCAATAAATTAGTTAAGGAAAATATTCGCAAGTTTCAAGAATATCAAATCAAATAATCTTTGTTGGACTTTAAATAACTATATGATATATATTCTCTCGACTCGGTAAATGAACTGAACCAAATAGGTAAGTTCCAAACGACACAATTTGTATCATCAAACACCCTTTCGGGGCAGAAAATACGCAAACCAAACGCTCTCATTGAGCTGAAAATAAGCTGAACCAAACGCCGATGGCTCAAAATATGCAGCATCAAATACCCCTTTGTGCGTAAAAATAAGCAAACAAACGCACTTTTTGCGGAAAAATCAAGACCAAATGTACCCTTTTGTGCGAAAAAGCAAAGAACTAAATGTACCCTTTTGTGCGTAAAATCAAGAACCAAATGCGAAAAATCAGAAGAAAACGCACTCTTTTGTGCGTAAAATCAAAGAACAAAACACACCCTTTGTGCATGAAAACCGTAAAGCAGAGCGCACTTTTGTGCGTAAAAATCAAGAACCAATGCACCCGACGAGGTATTTTTTCTTTGTAATGATGCTTGGTGCTCTCATCCTACTTTCCCTAGTCTTGCATTACAAAACCAGTATTCTCCAATCCAACATCAAGACCGCACACAAAGAGAGACCCTCTCATTACCTAATGTATTATGAATCATACAATCCCATCTAGTGGAAAACAACACCTTGATATATTTAATACGCTCCAAATATATGCATTAATAATGAGCGCTATAATTGTCTTATGGGATTTATTAAATCAATTCCGTCTCAAAGAACATCCTTCATGGGTCGCCGCTTCTTTTCTTTTTGCATATGCTTCATGTAACAGGAGATTTGCTTATACGCTCAAACCTGATACAATAGGACATACGTAGCGGTGAATTTGTTGCTCTTGCTAATGTGCTCTAATAATCTCATATACATCTTTCAAAACCAAAGCTTGAATGCCACAATGCATATGCATCATTTAACCCAAACTAATACTAAGAACAAACTTAAAGCCTATTAAAACATGTAATCATCTTTATACATCGGATGTGTGTCACTCGCATTTAGCACATCGGATATGTATTTAATCGCCCCTTTTCCAAGGTTTCGGTTACATGTACTACAACAACAACTCGATGTCCATTCATATATTTTGAACAACTATTTATATATCGTATGCAACAACTAAACGATTGTAAACATAAATAAGCTGCGCATACCTTGATTCATAAAGTCGCTCGAACCGTTATTGGGCGTAGCTTTGTACTTTCTATTAACGACTTTGAAATGTTTCATATACTTTCTTAGCCTCGGTCAACTAATGCCTAAGCAGGATATGAAAAAGCAGATATATAAGTAAAGGCAAAATCGATATAAACACCGTTTGGTGTTGCAAAATAGTGTCGCGAAAATCCGCTATAAATAACCACGGTTTTGCTTTTTCTCGAACATTGATGACGATAGTCCGAGTCGGTCATGAACCCACCACGACCCATTACTTGCAAGCCCGGCATTTAGCGGGCCAATATCAATACGCGTTTGGGCTCACGAAAGCCCAAGCCCATATCTATTTATGGAATAGATATCCGATATCTTCTAAAAGAAGAAGATAATCATTCCCAACCGACTTACGCGGGATGCGCCGAAGGTTGGGGAACACGGAACCAACAAGGATTCCGTGTGTATATAAAGGGGAATTATATCCCTCGTTTAAGGTACGATCTTCTAACCCTAAAACTCCTTAAACCCTAAACCGATTACTCACTCTCACGCCGGAGGATAATCGTGGGAGACAATCCCACGGTAAGCCTAACGGTGTTTCTTGTCTCTTAGCGCGCAGGTCTCAGCGGCAAATCTCAATTGGTACGAGAAGGAGCTCCAAACTAAGGCGATCCAACTTTTGTATCAACAAGTGGCGCCATCCGTGGGACCCTACACTAAGAATCGACACTAGAATGACAAAGCACGGCAATCGGCGATCGCGATCGGATCTTATGGGGAAGAAGTCGCAGAGTGGGTGACCCCTAGCGGACCTCCTCAGGACAACCAGTGGCGCTAAAAATAAAGGATCGACCCAAGACTTGATCTTCCTCCGGGTGGAACCGCTCGGGAACAACCCAAGCCGCTACAACCACCACGAGTGGAGTAGACCCAGCAAGACCGCCTTTACTACTCCTTCCAATCGGTGCTAAACCGACCTAACAAAGGTACCGGAGGCACCGGTCGGGATAAGAGTCGTGAGAAACAAACGCACTCACTCGGGGAGTCACGCGAGTAGCACCGTAAGTTTCGATCCCAAAACTACGAAGCATTGGTCGCCCTCATGCAAGAGGAAGAAGAATAGATCGTATGAACCCGAAAGCCCGACTCAATTTCGATTCGAATCGATACTTCCCACCACGCCACCGTAAAGAAAAGCGCAGAAGGCGGTCATAAACCCCGATGATTCAATGTAATCGGGAGGAGAATCGAGGGTGATGAGACATCTCACCGCAACACTCGAGTGATAGTGATAGAAGAACGGCGTCCAAGATTCACGCGATTGGGTAGCCGTAGAGTACATGATAGGCGGGCGAAAGCATTCCCAGTTGAAAGCCCTTCGATCCGGACTATAAGTCGATTACGAGGATGGCGGCGCAAACGCCGTAAGAAGGAAAATTCATCTTCGATAACTCCTGACAACGAGGATAGTGATACAGACATTGAAGTCGAGCGCACGCGACAACAAGAGGAAGACATGTCTCCCATGGCGGCCGTCGAGAAAGTGGATCGTTCACCAAACGCATTAGTGATTTCTCGAGAACAAGAAAAGGCGCATGCACATAAAGCGTTAAAACCTATGATGGGACAGTGATCCCGATGATCACCTAAAATCTTTGAATCACCGCGACCATTGAAAATCGCCACAACCGGTGTGGTGCCACATGTTTAATTCCACATTGGTGGGAAGCGCGGGAATCGGTTCAACAAACCCGAAGGAGCATAAATGGTTTTGAAGAGTTGAGATAGCGTTCGCCTAAATTTTACTCAACGGAAAAAAGGCGCCAAAAATCTGCCGAACTCGCGAGTAAAGCGGCACCAAGGAGAATCTACGAGTGCATTCATGGAACGCTTTAAAGATGAATGCATGCAAGTTAAAGCATGTCCTGAAGTACTAAAGATCTCGGCTTCATGAATGGGATTAATAATCCGAACTCATCAAGAGGTTAAATGACAAGATCCCGAAACCTTTGATGAACTCATGAAGCGCCTCGATCTTTTGTCCAGGGAAGTCGCCGCGGCAGATGCAAAAGAACTACTCGAGTTACGGTCACAGAACAACTCGGGAGACAATCCAATGACCGAGGTAGTAACCAGAATAGAGCTATCGCGAATGAGGAGCGGCAGAGATAATGACAGTACACTCCACGATCAAAACCCCAAAGGAAATACTGCAATGTATAGGCGCGAATTTCCCAAAACCGCGCAGAGCGCGCACACCGTAAGATCGGCGCGACCGGGAATGGATCTTGCGACTACCACGCACAAAAGTGGTCACGCTACTAACGAATGTGTCCGGTGCGCCAACTCATCGACAAGATGGTCAAAGAGGTAGATCGGATCACTTGGTTAAAAACATTAAAGAGGAAGAGATAAACAAAGAATGGAAACAAGAAGGAAATACCAAAAGATAAGGCCGACATAATCTACATGATACAAACATGGCAACGAGTCACTAGACAAAAGGTCAGCCAGGAGTTTTATCGAATAAGCGAAATCTCTTTCTACCCTCATCTGCGGACAACGCAGCAGCGTGAGCCACTCACCATTGAAATCGGTGCGGTGGTCATGATATACACCGCATGTACATTGATGGTGGGGCATCGGCAAATATCATGTATGAGCATTGCTTTAAAAGACTACGGCCCGAAATCGTAGCCGTTAAACCCGGCCAAGACAAAGACTCATCGGTTTCACGGTGAAAAGATATGGCCTATGGGGCAATGCGATTACTAGTCGGCATTGGCAGCGAGCACTCTACGACAACTGGATGGACTTCATGGTGATCAAATCTCCTCGCCATACAATGGCATCATTGGGAGACACAGGATATCGACCATGCGTGCGGTGCCATCAACACAGCGCGGGATGCTTAAATTTCGATGCGGGCGTTGTCACTCTTTACAATGCCACGGTACCAAATAGAGAATGTAACACGGTCGCATGCGAAATGGCACCGGTCCCAGCGTCTTGCGGCCAAAATCCCCAACTGAAGGTCGCGATTCACCCAGTTACCCGAGCGAAATAACCATTGGAGGGTCATTGTCGGACAACGGCAAAGCGACCGACGCTATCGCTCCTACAAAAGAACGTGGATATTTTCGCATGGGAACCAAAACACATGACCGAGTACCACGCTCGATCACGAGCATAAAGCGAGAATCCGACAAGGATACACCGATCGCCCGAAGAAGCGTGGCCAAGCCCGGGCGTCGCGCAGTAATCTGGCAGAGGTACGGAAATTGGTAAACGCAGAATTATCGTGAAGTCTACTACCACGATCGGCTTTCTAACCCGAGAATGGTGAAAAGAGCGACAGTGGTGGCGAATGTCGCGAGACTTCACCGACCTTAACAAAGCATGCCCGGGATCGCTATCCATTACCGAGATAGGCGGAAGATAGAGTCCTTGCGCGGATACCGGTTGAAGTGTTTTCTCGGCGTACAAGGTATATCACCGGATCTGGATGGCTAAGAAGGCGAGGAAAAACTTTCCATACAAGCCAAGGCGTTCTTGTTATACAAAATGCCCTTTGGCTTGAAGAATGCGGGTGCCACTATCGGTTAGTAGACAATGCCTTTGAAAACTCTACGAGGAAAACGACTTTCCATAAAAGCCACATCGAAGTTGAGCTTGTGCGCGACATAGCAGTAGACGTTCAAAACTCTACGTGAGATCAACATGGTGAATCTAAGAAATGCACCTTGAGCGCCATGAAGGCATGTTCCTAGGATACCGATAGAAACCGACGACATAAAACCTTGTCGAGAAAAGACAAAGGTCGAATAGATCTTCCCTCACCACGCGAAGGAAGTCCAATCCTTAACAGGCGGCGGCCTAAGCGGGTTCTGTCTAAGTCAGAGAAATCATTGCCTCTTTTCAAAAACGCTCGAAGTGTATGAAAAGAGTGACTTCGGTGGACAACGGAGGTCAAGGCCTTCACTACACTCAAACAAAGATCAGCAACGCCCCAACACTCGTTGCACCCGACTGTGGGAAGAGTTGATCATGTATTTATCGGCCAACTCATGGGGCGGTCGGTATGATGCTACTCGCGAGATAGGGACTCGATGCAAACCCTATCTATTTTGTCGACAAAGCGCTCAAGAAGGCGGAGATGAACTACGATTGCCATGGAGAAGTTAGTCTTGGCATTAGTGTTTGCCGCCAGCGATTACGCCGGTACTTCCAGCGCACCCGATAGCGGTAATCACGGATCAAGCCACAAAGCGGATCATCTCCAAGCGGATCGTCGGGGCGACTCGAGTGGAGTGTCTTATTAGCGAACACAATATCTCTTACGAGACCACGCACCGCAATAAAAGGACAAGTTACGGCGATTTCATCATTGAGAAACCGAGATCTTGATGAGGTACCCACACCAAGAGAGCATGAACTACGGATCCATGGATTTTGTTTACGACGGATCCTCGTGCGTGAGCGGATCGAGTCGGCCTTATTCTCACAAACCCGGAGGAATGGAATTCACTTACGCATCGCTGCGTTTTGAATTCTGACCACAAACAATGAGGCGTAATCTGAAGCCCTAATCGCGGACACGATCGCATCTCGAATGGGTGTGCGTAACTTGAAGCGAATGTAGATTCGGCTAGTAGCCAACCATGTGTTGGGCGAATCGTGGCCAAAGAAGAGAATATGATTCAAGATTATCGAGAAGACTAAGTCATCGATCAAAGGCTTTGACAGATTTACTATCAAGCAAGTCCCTAGAGCGAGGAAAATCGCAAGGCGGATGCACCGAGCAAGATCGCCTCGACAAGCTTCGCAGACATTTATCAAAGCAAGTCTTGGTGGAAACACCGAAAAGCAAATCCATATCGGAGATGGAAGTATCCGCGGTCATAGAAGAGGATGGTCCTACATGGATGACACCGATTACTGAATTCTAAGCAAGGGAAAATTACCACAAGAGCGGATGAGCTCGCGAGAATACGAGCGCCTGTCAGTAGAGATTTGAATCTGAGACAACATATTGTACCGAGCGTTCCTTCCTCCAACCATGGCTCACTGCGTTGGCCTCTACAAGCAAATTATGTGTCATGAAATACATGAAGGGTCATGCGGCATGCATGCGAGGGCCACGATGCGTTGTAGCACGAGCCATGCGATCGAGGATACTATTGCCAACCATGCATCGGGATGCGCGGGACTTAATACGGAAGTGTGGCGATTGCCAAGTTCATAGACCAGTCCGCGCAAGAAACCACGGCGAGCTAACGCCAATCACGGCGCCATGGCCATTCTACAAATGGGGCATCGATATTGCGGGTCCTTTTCCAGCGGCAATGGTGGTCTTAAGTTTCTCATAGTAGCTATAGACTACTTCACCAAGTGGATCGAGGCAAAAGCGTGGCGACAATCACCGGCAACGTGTGAAACGCTTTGTCTGGGACAACATTGTATGCCGCTTCGGATTACCTGGTGAAATCATCTCGGACAACGGAAACAATTCTGACAACCCCTTCAAAGATTGGTGCGAAAAGTTAAACATCACCCAACACTTGGCGTCGATTACACCCACGAACCAATGGCTTAGTAGCGCGCAAATCGAGCCTCGGGCGAAGGAATCAAAGCGGCGCTGGACAGCACAAAGGAAGGTGGGTCGAAGAGCTTTCGCATGTCTTGTGGGCTCACCGCACCTCAATAAAAACCGGTCGGGGACACCCCTTCTCTCTAGTCTACGGATCGAGGCCATCATACCAACCGAGATCGGCATGCCAACTATCCGCGCGCGAGGTCAATGTGACAACAAGCGATGATGAAAGGCGTGTCGACTTGGATTTCTTTGGAAGAAAGACGCGAGCAGCGACCATACGGGAGGCAAAGTCGAAGTCAAAATGAAAGGATACTATGATGCCAAGGCACGCGGTGTTTCATTCGGACGTGTGACTTTGTCTACCGTGCTAATGAGGCGAGCCCGCAGAAGATACTGAAAGCTCGGACCAAAGTGGGAGGGACCTTGAGGTCGGCTGAAGCAATAAACGCAGTGCGTACATGCTACTGAGGCTTGGATGGTCGTGACCTACCACGCATGGAACATCGGCAACCTCAAGAGGTGCTACCTATAAGAATAACTCTGACCGTGTCACACAGACTCCGCGACTCTCGAGGCTCAATAAACATTCACGTATTTTTTTTATTTTTACATATCTTCGTTTTCTTTGTTATTTCTCAATAAACTTGCAAGTATCAATAAAATGCCGCGGTTTCTAGCTAACTCCGCGACGCCTTTTCAGTTGTTACTTTCATATACCGTATGTCTTAACAATTTTTTATTTCTTGCCCATGATGGCGTGCATGCACTACGAATAAACCCACGATGGTAAAAGGATAAGTTAACCTACTAACTAACTTGTTGAGTAAGAGGGTTGCAAACCTATCAACACTGGATCACGCATCCTTGTTAAACACCTTGTTCTCAAGACGTTGGAATAAGTTATATGTGCATCCCACGATGGTTGCGCAACAACGCACACGCGTGCGTTTAACAACTTAGGAACCAAGACGCTTGATTCCTTAATCGGATATTCTGATCGTTGTGAATCATAACGCATAACGATTATGATAAAGTACTTAGAATTATTTTACAAGTATACTATGATTTTCATACATGACTATGAATTTCCTACATTCGCTTTGGCTTACGTTTGTTTCTTGACACCAATACCTCTTTAATGCAAAAGACAAACGGATGGGTTTATATTACATGTTTTAATCATATCCACGTGAAAAAATTTTATTCATAACTACGAGTTATTACAAAAGATAGCCAACATGTCCACTTCCGCCTACTACAACGCTTAAGCAAAGAAGTACCAACGCGACTCGTTGCTTCTTGGGCTCCGCTTAACACCTTTCAACACGCCTCGCATCACGATGTGATACGGTGGCCACACTGCGGCACCCATCGGACCGGCAGTGTGCGCACCAACCCCCACAAAATGGCCTTACCGCTATACCTTCTTTCTTAGCAAGACGGGTGGCATGCGCTTCCAAGACTTCCTTTAAAGGTACCTCCTTCTCTAAAGCAAATGGATTCGACTATCCACAGGGGCAGCAAAGACGGTACTTGGAGCCGAGACTCATGAGGTTTCAAAAATAGTCCGGTGTGTGTGGCATCCTCGGCGATGACGGCCAAAGTCGATCCGCCATAATAACACTTATCGGGTAATCTTGATCGCGCTCAAGCTCGAAATCATTGGGAGCTCTAATTCTTTCATTCTCTGCATGGCAATGACAAATGATCATATGATTGACATCATAACGGTACCTTATCAACGAGCGCTCAGCAGTTACGCCTCATGGAGTCTTTCAAGCGCTTCGATTTACAAGGCGCTCAGCGCCTCGCACAACCTCTCCGAAGGCATTCACCACCTCGGTGATTCCAGTGCTAAAGCGACTAAGCGGGCATGCGTGGCCTATGAGCCACCTGCGCTCGCAATGGTGGACATGGTGAGGATACAACTCCTCGTCATACTCGATGCTCATCTTGCGCAGTTTGGCCTCCTGCGACTTCCAAAGACCACTCACGGTAGCCCCAAGCTCCCCAATCTGCGAACAAACTCTCCTTACCCCGCTCCAAATGTTTAAGTGCCCGGTAACGCAGACTTATACACGGCGACCTCGGACGATCGACTAATTTGACACATTAGTGCCATCTTGTCCTCGGCTTTGTTTTTGAGCATATCGCTCGGATCCTAGCCTCTGCAGGCACTATCCGGTTGTGCTCGGGTGCTTGCGATTGCGCCTCCAACAAAGTTATTGTTTGGTCTTCATGCACTTTGGTCCTCCCCTTTGAGACCCGGTCTTTCAACTTTACAATTAGTGCGGACTGTTGTGCGGAGACTGCATCAATTCTTCGACCAAATGCTCGAGGCACATCCGCATCGAGTTGGTTTCATTATCCACGCTCTGCGGCTCGAGAATGCGCCGATCAGTCGGACTCGCCGGGAGGAGACTCATGACTGCTCCATCCTGCGAATGATTACCGGCGCAATGTTAGAATCACAACTAGCACATTCACCAACTAAAGAAAATTATACATATGCGGTTTTACTTACTTTGGCTCGCGTCATCGGCGAGAAGGGTGCGGCGGCGCTTTATCGATGGAGGACAACTCCACGATGCACCACGGACGTTTCTTCCTTGAAGGCCCGCACCATCATCTCTTGGTCCTTTTGCGACTAAGCGCAGCCTCTTCTTCTTCCTTCTTGAGGATGCGCCCTTGTGCAGGCGATGGTGTGCTACGGCGAAGTTACCGAGATTGGGGCGACTCTGCGGGCGTTGCCTCCGCTGGCGAGGCGGTCCTGTATCCCGGCATTCAGCTACGTGACACGCCTGCGATTCTGCGGCTAAAATAGGTTCCTCGTCATCCTTTAAAGGTCTTACTCACATCCTTACGGCTACGGGCTTTGCTAGGCATGCGGCGGTGAATAGATCCATCTGCGCAAGATAAGACACATATACAAGCAGGTTATATAATGCGCGACAAAGATGGAAGATTGATCTTACATTATTTACACACACGTATATGCGGAGGAATAAGTACCGCCCGCCATTGGCGTCTAAAAAGATAGGGATCTCATCTTGGGCCGAAATAATTACGGTGATTCCATGTGCACCAAAATCCCTCGGGATATGCACTAATGGGGATGCGGTTAGCATTATCGATTCGCATCCTCGGCGTTATAAGACCGAGGCAATGGGCACTCATCCCTCCGTAATGTTCCGGGTATAAAAATCATAATTCCGTGGAAAGCACGTATCATCTACCCGGAAGAAATACTCCTCCAATTTCTAAGTGCATCTAATTTATCTCGTATAACACCGCACCTACCGGTAGCGTTTGAAAAAGATACCCGCCCATGCGCCCAACGTGGTGTGATAAAATCTGCGGAATAGGTGGATGGTGGGGTTAATCCCGACAACGGCAATTTACTTCAAAATTGGTAATTTTAGCGGCCGATACAATGCGGTTGCGATATGTGTAGATTATAATAGTTTAACACATCGCACAAAAGCGTGATAAGGGGCACGTTGATTCGCGACCGAATAACCGTGTGTATACACCCACTTTCCGCCGGAAATCATAATCGTGGCTTGTGCATCCGGAACAACCGGATGCACATCCGAGTATAAAGTGTCGAGGTGAATTCCATCGGATCGATCACGGAAAGGTCGGAGGTAAAGTCAGACAACTGTTTCACCATCGTGTTATTATTTTTTGGTTTAACGCACGCGCGGTTACCTTTGTGGTTGGTTACTTTCGGTTTACAACTCTTGGCTGCTTTCGAAATAGTGGATGAAGTTTTTTACTGTGAGGAATCCGGTGAAAATGAAACGTCTAGTTATATATCCTTTCTCTTCCACACGATCGGCGACACGTGGATCCCACTAGTCCTCACTATGTGGTTGTGATTGCTTGATGGGACGGCAAGGCGTAACTTTCCCGAATAACGAGGTATTTTCATTTTACACGGATGTCTAGGTGCATTGCACCTACGGGTATGTTTGGCTTCTTTACTACGTTTCGAAGTTTTTCTTTTCTTTCGAACTACGGTCATTAGTCTAGCATCCATGATTCGCGCTCGCGCGCACCAGCTGGGGGACATGATGACGTATAGTGCGGGTCGGGTCATGAACCCGACCGCGCCCATTACTTGCAAGCCGGTGCATTTGGGCCAATATCAATCTGCGTTTGGGCTCGCGAAAGCCCAAGCCCATATCTGTTATGGAATAGATATCCGATATCTTCTAAAGAAGAAGATAATCATTCCCAACCGACTTACGGCGGGATGCGCCAGAAGGTTGGGAACACGAACCAACAAGGATTCCGTTGTGTATATAAAGGGAATTATATCCCTCGTTTAAGATGCGATCTAACCCTAAAACTCCTTAAACCTAAACCGATTACTCACTCTCACATGGGAGGATAATCGTGGGAGACAATCCCACTGTAAGCCTAACGGTGTTTCTTATCTCTTAGTGCGCGGTCTCAGCGGCAAATCTCAATTGATGCGAGGCCGAGCTCCAAACTAGGAACGTCCAACTTTTGTATCAACAAACATAAAAAGTGTAACACGAACAGTGAACAACCATGGGCGCACTTAGTCCGGTTTGTGGCATTTGCGATTCCGTGTCTTAATAACTGGCGTGCACAACCAACTCCATCAAGTTATAATCATACTACTTGAAGAAGCAGTTACTTTAGCTTGAGTATTCGGTTAAAAAGGATACAAACCGAAGGCAAACATATTTAGAGGGTGTTTGGTATTGGTTGTTTTACTATGCTTATTAAAAGAAGCACATAAGCAACTTATTATTTTCCAAAGGTAATCGGGTTTCATCGATATCAACTTATTAAAAAAGCACATAAGCAACTTATTATGCCACCTATATTGCTAGGTTGTACCCATCTGTTTTGACCATGATAACCAAATGGTGAACACACGGATAATGGCCACGATAAGTCGTACCCACGCGATTGTGTATAGTTTGGAATATAAAACTTAATATTGCTAGGTTGTAGCCATCTGTTTTGACCCTGATAACAAATGGTAACCACACGGATAATGGCCCCGCTAGGTTGTACCCACGGCCGGTGTGTATAGGTGGAATATAAAACTTGTAAAGCCAACATAGGTAACCACATTAAGCAATGGTTTCTTTGGATGATCTATCACTAAAACAAAATTGACAAATATCATACTCAAAACACCAAAAACTAAATAATCATACACAAAACACAAAAACACCAAAAACTAAATCTCAAAAATTATATAAAGCTTATACCCTTTGCAACATAGTGAATTGCTATTCTACTATTTTACTTCCTAAAACATGCTAATTTAGACAAATGTTATCCAAAACCTTAACAATAAACACCATCTTGAAATATAAAGCGCGCAAATGAATGACATAAGCACCCTCATACCGCATCGGGAACAACTTGGTCCTCTCTTTGGTGGTGACACCAACTCACCGGTCGCTTGAGGTCATCTTTCTCACCTTCACCCTTATTAAAGGGCATAGAGCGTCAATAAAATATTAACATATACTAAACACGTAATCAAATCTCAAATGCAAGCCTTTACAAAATAAGAAAATAAAACCAAAACTAATGCTTTTTAAGCAAGTTATTACCTTTCCGCCAAAGCGTATATCTTCGAATTCCATGTTTAGTAAAATATGCACCCCGTCAATAACATACCATGAAGTGCATCCGCAACCACACCTTGATAACAATAGAACCCATCTTGAACCCAAAATCCGATGCAAGCAAAATTGTACCACAAAAGCTAAAACCAAAAATAATAATAAATAAAAGTTCTGAAAAGGGAAAAAAAATAGAAATGTAAATTATTGTATAAAATTAGGGTTAACACCTACCTTATAATTATAAATTGGTGGTTCTTCAATCTTGAGTTTGGTCTAATTAATCAAAACCCATATCAAAACACAAAAAAACTCTTAATTGGATGAATTATTGTTTTCAACATCATCTTCTTGATGACCCCTTTGCTTGATTTCCTTTTTTCCCTAATTTTTAGTAAGGGATTTTTTAGGTAATGATTCAACCGCTGTTTTTTTTTTTTTTTTTTTGGTAGATGAAGTGGCGATCGAAATTTCAGGGTTTTTTCTTTAAGCTTTTGATTTGCGGTAGATTTGAGAGAGAAGACAAAGGTATGTATGTGTGCTTTGTGTTTGAGGTTTGTAGGTTGTTGAATTTGTGAGTGTTGTGGAATTTATGAGAGTGTTCTGGAATTTGTGGGAGAGGACCATGGGTGTAGTAAATGTGTGGATATACACATCGCAAACCAAAGGAAAACCAAAAGTAATGGTGTACTGTTCATGAGGTCCTGTGCACCATCTTTGTTGGCCGGTTATATCTTTGCCAAGTGTGCAAAATATCACTAATACCTTTGAAGCGACCAATAGAAATCAAGATTAGCATTGTAAATCACCTAAGTTGGTTCACTTGCTGCATTGCCTTTTAGTATATATAATATAATATAATAATAATGCTAAAAGGTTAAATTAAAAAAAAGTTGGGTATCAATTAAATGTGATAATTGCATGTAGGGGTGGAAGCAGTAGCCAGCTCGTGAAAAGCTCGGGATCGGATCGGTAAAAGCACGAGGCAGTAGAGCCTAAGCGAGCTCGAGCCTAAGTTTGGGCTCATTTAATAATCGAGCACGAGCCAGAGCTCTATAGAAAAGGCTCGTTTAGGCTCGCGAGGTCTAAGCGAGCCCTAGAAATATATCGTATATATATGTTCTATCATTATAGCAGTGTTAACGAGCTCGGCCTTGCATTAGCAGTCGAGCTTTGTGTTAACGAGCCGAGCTCGAGCTCAAAATGTGAGGCTCGAAGCGAGCTCGAGCTCGAGTTTTTACATATAAGCGAGTAGAGCTCGGCCTGAACAGACTCGAGCTCGGCTCGGCTTTCACCCTAATTGCATGTGTGCCCACCTCTTTCTGTTGGGTGCTTTTAATATTATGGGTTGATTTATACACTTTTATAAATGATTAGATACTATAATTAGAGTGTCGTGATATTTATATCCTCATAGGATAAAAATGAGTAAAAGTAAAATGAGAGTATAAATGTCAAAACACTCTAATTTATAATGTTTCAATCATTTACGTGATTAAGCAAATCACATAAAAAAACCTTCATCGACAAAGATGTTATCAATTTTAAAATTAAAAAAAGAGTTAATTGCATTTTGGTCCTTGTGATATGGTCAAATTGTAGGTTTGGTTCTTAAAAACTTTAAAAGTGTAGTGATAGTCCATTTTAAAGTTTAATTGCATTTTGTCTTTGGTCAATGTGAAATTACTAAATTACCCTTCTTTTCTTTGAATAAAGCAAAAGGCATTTTAGTCATTTTGTTTTATCTAAAGACCAAAATTGCAACTCAAACTTCAAAATGACAACTATCATTGTACTTTCAAAATTTTAAGGACCAAACTTACAATTTGGCTATACCACAAAAACCAAAAATGCAATTAACTCATAAAAAAAAACTTGTTTAAGGTAACTTTTATTTTGTAAAAAAATCATGCCATTTGATGAAAGTAAAAAATGTCTTTTAATTTCTTGTTCGATAAAAGAAAAAAAGGTTTGCCTATCAAGAGAATATCTAATATGTATGAATGAGTCGGCATTACTCTGACTAGTAGTAGTTGTAACTAAACACATGACGAGGGTGATGTCAACATCACATCTTTATATTTATACATCATAATTTGTGCATTATAGTTTACTACGTACAATATTGTAATGCATAAATTATGATGTATGTATCAAAAAATGTAGTGTGAGTATCACCTCCTTTAAAAATGTGGGAGTATTTGCGGTGTTGCTTCCGCTTGCAGCTCCCCCAGTGTTATTAACAGTTGCTTCGCGTTCCTCAAGTGCTTCGGTTACGCTGTCGGCAACTAATTTCTTGATTGCAGCTGGAGTCATTGGTTGAGGTGCTTTCTTTGGCGCCATGATTCTTAATAAATACCAAAATGTTCAACACATTGAATATTGATACGAGGTAAAATTTTACAATGCGTAGAAAAGGTAATAGTATAAGGAATTCAGACAACACTTTATTAAAACGTAAACTACTTTACAAAGTAGATTTTATATTTGTTACATCGATTACAAAATTAAAACTTATTACAAGTTTCTACTATGTCACTAATTGAGACTCTCATTCTAGCGATTACAAAGGTTACTACTAATATGTTAAGGGTCATATTATATGAGCAGGGTCACCCCCAGACCGCCAAACACTGAGAGGCGTGGGTCCCTTTGTCTCCTCTCTCTCTTCACACTGCGGCATGCACCGTGCACCATTGTTTTTTTTTTTTTTTTTTTTTTTTTTTTTTAGATTGTGTATAGTTTATTTTTGTGGTATATTTAATTTGTGTAGTGTTTTTATATGTATATAGTGTATTTATTTGTGTAGTGTTTTTATATGTAGAAGTATTTATTTGTTTATTGTTTCCATTTAATTAAACAATAATAATAAAACATTTATAAACTTTTTACGTTACTTTTATAAACTTTTATTATAAATTTTTATAAACCTTTTTTATAAACTTTTTGTTATAAACTTTTTTATAAACTTTTATAAACTTTTTAAACTTTTTATAAATTTTTATAAACCTTTTTATAAATCTTTTATAAAAATTTATAAAAATTTATAAAAAGTTTATAAAATATTTATAAAAAAGTTTATAAAAAGTAACGTAAAATAAATACCATATAAAAACACTACACAATTAAAAACACTATACATATAAAAACACTACACAAATAAATACACTATACATATACCTAAACACTACACAATTAAATTAAAAAATATATATAAAAAATTAGTACAAGCCGTGTGAGGGGACCTGACCGTAGTGTGAGAGAGAGAGGGGGAAAGAGGGGACAAAAATACCCTAAAATATAAGAAGGTTAATCTAAAAAACTATGCCCGTCTAAATAACCCAACCTATGTTAATCTACTTGGGCTTGATGGTTCTTGTGGTGGTTGAGAATCCTTTGATAGCAAGAACATCAATACTATCAATGTCCATCCTACACATATCGAGGGTGTGTATTTGCAATCTATGATCGTACTTGGTATAACTCTCTACAACCTATTTTGATCAATCCTCATGAAGTTATTCTTGATTTGAGTGGATGTTAATTGATGTTTAGTGTTTTGATTTCCATGTTGTGTTTTTGTTCTCGTCGGCTCCTCGACATAGCTCTCTTCTAGGATAAATATATGAAGGCGCAGCTTGCGGGCTCTTCCGGCCTCATTTTGAGCTTTAGCAGTTTCTGTTTTACGTATTTTCATTTCCCGATATAGGGTTTCGGTAATGCCTTGGAGTTCGATGCATTTTTGTTTTAGGCAATATAAGTCGTATTGAGGAGAGGGTTTTGCGGATCATCCACAATAACACCTGCATTCATAAATTCTGCTCAATATGAACTTTATCGTTTGAAACAGCACCTTGATCTAACTCAGCGTAAAGCTCAAAGTATGGCATGGCAAATGGATAAACATGAATCCTTTGTTATTTCAGCCAAAACCGAGGCCATTCACACTCGTCAACGCCTTGATTCGTTCATCTTAGATATGTGTAGCGGTGCAATTATGAAAGTAGTATAGCCCACGTTTAGCCGCAAGACAAGCAAGCGAGAGTGTAGCATCATGCACCAACAAGGTAGCCATGATCAAGACTCCCATGAAGAACACAATTGGTACATATGTATTCTATCACGAATCATGAAATGAAAGAGATGAAAGGTTCAACTAATAAAGGAGCACTTCATGTGCTTAAAGCTTTAAATAAACAAATAATTTCTAGTAATGTGTAAAGATGTGTTAAATAAACAAATAATTTCTAGTAATGTGTAAAGATGTCGACCAAAGCACCGCACGGTATTAGATGCAATATTTTTCTAATGTATATATGAAGTCGACTCAAAAAATATAATAAAAAATATGTTTCGATTATTTAATAATCGGTGATAATGCTAAAAGTCTAAAAAATTTGTATCAATTAAATGTGATAATTGCATGTGTGCCACGATGTCGACCAAAGCTTTTAATATTTTGGATTCTTTTATTACATTTAAAATACGGAATGTGATATGATCATTTTTATATTATCGCGTCAATAAACTTTGATCAATGTCTGACAACCCGTGATTTATCTTTGTATAAACCGACAATGCGTTCGATGATTTGATACCTCTTTATTGAAGGGTATGAATATCTCACCTCTTAAAATACGTGTTACCACTTACCACATAGTAATAAATAAATGAGAATGTCTAGCCAATGCCAAGTGAATTGGTTAAGATTATCCTTTGTGATGTATAATAACTATTTATGTGGGTCCCCCGTTCAAATATGTAATTATGTGTCATTATAAGGATCATTTGTGTAACTAAAAATCACAAGAGACAAATCTTAACCAATGCCCTTAGGGCATTGGTTAGACATTCACTAAATAAATAAATCAAATAAGAGCATCCGATGCATTAAGACTATTTTAATATGAAAAAAAAAAAGTTGTCATTCATCAAATACAAAAGAGCAATGATATATGAACTTAATGGTAGACCTAAAAATACACATAAATTGAGGTATCATCATCTTATTGGTGAAATTAAGTGAGTCCTCGGTTTAGGCCTCCCAAATAGGCCTCTTAATCATTTCCCAATACAAAACATCATTCTGAGCTTTATTAGCATGTTAAATAATAACAGGTTAATAGACAAAGATTTTCTTGATTTAAAAAATATAACGTGCTTAAAGTAACGAACTTTTATTTTGTTCACTTAAATTACTAAACTTATAAAATACGACATTTTTATTTATTAACTCAATAATAAAATATGTGTTTCATGTCACGAGGTTAGCTTAAAGGCTAAAGCTTTTGCTTTAAAAACTTGAGGATGCTTAATTTCATAAAAAAATGTAAACTAGCAGGAACATTTGAATTCGGGTGTCTTTTGGAGTTAGTCATTATTCATCTTACAAGGAATAACTCTGACAACTCTTCTTGCCTAGTAGGGCACCAACTGGGGTGAGCACGAGCAAAGACTCAGACCCCTGAGCTTTTATTCCACAAAGTCTCTCCAATGCGCTCATTGCGGAGGTGGGTTCTTATCTGAAACAAATGTTAATGATGGGACTTGAACCTGGGTGTTTCAACCATTAGACTAATGCTCTAGTGAAAAAATAAAAAATAGAAAAAAACCGTCGAAGATGCCTAACAAGAGTATATCCGATATGTATGAATGATTCGGCATTACTCTGTACTAGTAGTAGTTGTAACTAGGGGGAATTTCATATATACCCAAGGAAACTTCAAAAATTACATATTTCCCCAAAACACAAGTTTCTAATGCATGATGTACAATGCTATTAAAGCATGCTTTGAGGAAATATGTAATTATTGAAGTTTGGGTGAGGATGTATGTAAATGCCCCTTGTAACTAAACACATGACGAGGGTGATGTCAACAAAGACAACACTTCAACAAGATAGTTCTTCGTTAAAGAAAAAAAAAAACAAGAAAACAAAAAAAACAAGATAGTTCTTATTTTATGTATTGGGAATTGATATCTACACCATATTTTTTTATACATGCATCATAATTTGTGTATTACAGTTTGTATCGTATAATACTGTAATGCACAAATTGTGATGTATGCATACAAAAATATGATGTGAGTATCACTCCCTTATGTATTTCTTTCTTAGTGATCATACTAGCAAAATGTGTAGCAAAATAAGAATTGAAGATGGGTAAAGAAAATTCACTCTTAATGTACAAACATAAAGATAAAGAACAACTAAGAAAAGTAAAGACTATCACTCAACTTTAAAAAAAAATATCGTAAGCTAACGAGTCGTTGAACTTATAAACCATGACATTTGGGTCACTCAACTTGAAAAAATATCGTATTTATCAATAAACTTGTAAACACGACATTTAAGTTCTTTAACTTATTTAAAAATGTCTTTCAAGTCACTCATATTAAGACCGAAATTATAGAATAGTAATCTACATGTTAATTATTATAATTTCAGTAACCAAAATAAATAAAATGAAAGTTAGTTACTTTATGCCTTTTTTGAAAGTTCCTAATCCATTTCATTTTACGCACAAAAATAGGTTCGAGCAAAATCATTCAAAATTAACTCAACCAATAAACCAACCGAAACCGAGCAAAATGAACCGAACCGACCGTATTCGGTTTTGTAAATTTATTTTGGTTTTACTCGATTCGGTTGATTTTGGTTCGGTTCGGGTCAAAACACAGAAATAGCTAAAACGACCCAACCTTATTCAGTTCGGTTTCGGTTTCGATTGCTTAAACTCGGTTCGATTCTCGGTTCATGTTTTACAGTGGTCGGGTTGGGTTGGGTTGGGGGTCCGGTTTGACCCGTTGCTCTGCCCTACACAAAAATATGCTTCCTAGTTCATACTATATGTCTATATGCCTAATAGTTTTCCAAGTGATCTCTATATTGTTTACACATGCAAACTTAAATTCCAGATCGACATACCCCGTGATGTGGTAAATCCACATCGACACTAGTTGTGCACAGAAGTAAACCCACAAACAGGCACCCCGGCTAAATTGGAACAATATATATCAAAATGGAGTCGATAAACCTATAGGTTCAATAATAATAAACAAAGCGGTAAAATATTTTTCATTAGAAAAACTGAATAACATATCAAAATTTTGAACAGTTTTCCAAACTCAGAATAAACTAATCGAACAAACCCTCATGTTAGCTTGTAATGGAGTTCCATTTTTAAATGCTCAAAGTACCTCTTTACTTACCGAACAATGACTTGCTCTAGAAAAGATAAAACAGCTGATGCATACAAGACTAATATGATAAGATTGTATACTTAGTATGGTCGAAACTTCCTTGCAGCCCTCAATTCTTGTATTCTTTTCTTGTCTTGCTCGAATTTGCTTTGCAGCATCATTATCTCTGCAATGGGTCAGAATTTTTTAACATAAAATCGATACTTGTAATGGTAGAGGTGCCAATTTTGACCCATTTCCTTATAAATGGGTAGATCGAGGTTGTATTATTGGGTCCAAATTGTATTCTTAAGGTCATTCAAACCCTAAACCATTTTATACAATAAATAATAATCTTAAAGACTTAAGACAAAAGTGACCCAACACGTTTTGACCCATTTGACCCGCTCCTTTAACAACCTCTAGCTGAAAGCAAACATGTAAAAGTAACGAGCATACCGTTTCGTTTGCCTCCCTTTTCTGAAACGAATAAAAATTTTGGGCAACTTCTTTATCTTTCTTTTTGACAATTTATCCATGACGGCAGCGAACAACTGAACCAACAGTCGTACCACTTTCAGCCTCTGTTGTTTTCTTCCTACCCTTTTGATGTGTAACTACCGTCCATCCTCCTTCTTGACTTCTTCTTCTCTTTTTTTCTTTTCCTGCATATTGCATACATTCAAACTCCGTGAGAAAAAGGAAGTGCAGACGGGCAATTTCAATATAAGTCAAGAAAAAGGTCAATTTTGGTTAAATTCTAGAAAAGGGTAGAAGCATTACGAATCAGATAAAAAGTATGTTTGTGTAAAAAATGAGCATAATTACCTGTTCCTTTTGTGCCGCGTAGTCAACTAAGAAGTCATTGATATTTTCCATTAAAACCTCGGCTCCAGGTCTAGCACCATGGTATATAGTGATCCATCCTATCAACATTAACAAAGTAGATTAGTTAAGCCCAATATAACAGAGTACATTAAGTTTGATTTTGTGTATCAGAAGTTCAAAACCACTAACACAGGCCTATTTATCTTCAAATTTTTAGCAATTAAAGCATCATGAACATTTGTATATCTAGAATATTCCTAAACCTAGTCTAGTTATAAAAGCGACATACTTTTCATTCCGTTGTCTCATCCTCGTCCCTGAAGACATTTCATAGACTTCATCTTAGTCTTCAAACAAAGTTGCAGCCTCATCTATTTGAGATGTGCTCTTCAAATTACCTACAAGATACTAATTTGCATGAGATTGATTGATAGGATAATAGTTTAGCTAAAGTTTGCGAGTGCTAACCACTTTGTTGGTCAGCATCATTTGAATATGAAACATTTTCACGGGCACTCTCTCTTTCTACTTTTTATCTCTTTTATTTTTCTTGATTTGCTAGTTTTCTTGTCTCTTTTCCATCACTGCTTTTGCCTTCATGAGGAGCATCTTGGGATAGCAGAGACAACAACCGGTTGTTTCGGCCTCAGGTAGCTCTGTGCCTTTTCTTTTCTTCTTGCTTGAAACTTTTTCACCTTCTTGTCAGATTTTGCAACATCCATAATATCTGCTATGTTTAAAAATAACGCAATCAGCTACTTATTATCATAAGTTTGTCATAACCTGTACAAGACATTCCAGCACAATCTAAAAAAGCTTTTAGGGGCTTTCATGAGAAAAATTGGCTTCAAAGATCAAAATTTGCTTATAAAAAAGATGGTTGAACTCAATATCCCTATAATGCGAAAAAGATTTGGAATAACAAAAGGTGTCGGCACTAATGATACCTAAATGTAAGTTAATGATGATGTGACTAGTAGAAATATAGTTCAAAGATAGGTAGGTGATGATAAAACTTGAAGGCGGGTACAGAACATAAAAGCCAGTTATGAAAAAAAAATGAAAGAAAGCACATAATCAATTGATCCTAGATGATCTTCGACACAAAGGTTGCTGTAAAATCGAGCATAACCCAACGTGCATCAGTTTAACAATAAAAATGGAAAAGAAAAGCGTGACTACAAGCCAATGAGCATGAGAAGTTGAGAACCATCACCTCTGTGTTCTCATGTTGACCAGAAGTCTATGGAGAAATGCCTTTCGCATTTAGTTCCTAATGTTTTATATAAGGGAGCGAAGAAAGTAAGATTGAGCATTGGGTTAAAACCGACCCGGACCGACAAAAATCGAACCGAAAACCGATTTTGTGGAAAACATTAACCGAGAACCGAACCGACTCGGTTAGGTTCGGTTTTGTGTTGGTCCGTTTGGATCGGTTTGGTTTATCTGATTTAGCCATTTAGGTGGTTTTGCTCGGTTTTGGGTTGAGCGAACCAAAACCAAAAATCATAAATATATAGAACCAAAAACCTAACCGGTCGGTTCAGCTGGGTTTTCGCTAGTGAATGGCCGTGAGTTTGCGTATTGTTTTAACAACATTGTGGTTGAAAATGAAGAACACTATTGTCTGACGTTGAGTATTAAACTGTGAATCAAACACTTACAAGTTACAACGAGCGTAAAGGCGAATTGTGGTTAAACACTTGCATTCGATCGACACTTAGAATGTTTGTGGTTACACTTATAAGTAAAATGTGAATAGCCAAATACATAATCATCAACATTCTAATTTCTAAATCAGTTGTGTAGTGATTCATCGTTGGAAGCCCAGTGTAGGGGTAGGATCTGTCTACATTTACCACCACCCCCATACCGCCTAGGCGGGATTGGGTTTGTTTAGTTGTGTAGTGATTCATGAGAGGTGGCAACATAACAAAGACAAATAATTTGCTCCTAGAGACGTTGCTCATTAAAGGCATTACTTCAAACATAATATTATGTAGTAATTAATATATATTCTTTTAACAACATTGTGGTTGAAAATGAAGAACACTAATGTCTGACGTTGGATATTAAACTGTGAATCAAACAGTTACAAGTTACAACAAATGTAAAGAGCCTAATTGTGATTAAACATTTTGATATCACACCTACAACGTTTGTGGTTACACTTAAAAGTAAAATGTGAATAGCCAAATACATAATCATCAACATTTGAAAGGTGTTGCGTAGTGATTCATGAGAGGTGGAAACATAAAATACAAATGATTTGCTCCTAGGGATGTTGCTAATTAAAGGCATAATAACTTAAAACATATAATATATAAGGCTATGTATGTAGTAATAAACGAAAATAATAAAGGTTAGTGAAAGAGTGATACCAGTGGTCTGTAGGTTAGAATGATCATCATTATCGTTATCCGTTAATAAAGGTGTTTGTTTGATTTTCTTCAATTTCTCCCTTTTCTTCCTTTTATCAATTGTCTTGCTGCTATCGGAGGAGACCAAAACTTGTTGAGCTAATTTTCTCTTGTTATCCTCGCTTGTTTTTCATTTTCTTCTTCTTCATCTTCTTCTTCTTGTCAGAGGTAATTTAATCCATCATCTGATACAGAATAATAATAATAATAAAGTCAATAAAATGTAACTAGTTAAGTTGAGTAATCTAAATAACTAGCTTAGGTTCCTGTTTGTAATGAATGAATCAATTTACTAGTAGTGCTACCAATTAAAACAGCAAACTAGGTATATATAAAAAAAGATAATGAATGAATGATTATTATTATTACCGTTAGATACAGAAGAAGGTGTTGGCTTAGTTTTCATTATCAAAAACCCTAAACCTTACTTAGAAGCTGCTAGCTAGCTAGCTAGGGTTTATTATCTAGCAGAACAACAACAAACAAAAAAGAAGGAAAGAGGGGAATGTGTGAAAATGAAACAAGTGTTTGTGACTTCAACAACTAATGGCCCATCTTCTTCTTGTTCAATTGGCCCGTTATTCTTCCTCGGCCCGTTATTATTTTTCTTCGCTACTTTACTTTCTCTCAAAACCAATAATTAAATTTGCTCGCTAACTGTAAAAATCAAATCAATGTTTAACACTTTTCTTTCAACATAATGTTTAACACTTCAACTTATCACTTATACATCTTTACATTATACTAGACGAGTACCCGTGTATAGCAACGGGATTTTATAGCGGCAGATATTTTTAGTGATAAAAAAAAGTTTATTGGTTATAAACGAAAAATAATAAAAGTTTGAGAATTTGGGGATTAAATATAATGTTTGAAACTCGATTCGACCGGCGGTTCAACCGGTTTAACCGTTCGGCCGATCGGTCAAATTAAACCGGGTGAACCGCGAGGTTAGGTCAAAAAAGGTCAACCCGCCAAATTTGAAGCGACCGGGTCAACCCGATTTTCGATGTATATTAATAGTGTGTTAATAGTTTCCAGCTTTGCATATGCTTTCGAAAATAATATAAAGACTTCCTAAAATATTTAAAGTTTCTCTCACATTTGACCATTTTCAACTTTCAACATTTCACCTTTACCATTTTTTATTTTATGTAGTTAAGATTAAAATAAACCCTTTTACACAACCATTTTACACACAATCTAATCTTTCACTTTCATTTCATTTTCATTTTTATGATATCGCAAAATGAGTCATCCAAATAATGCTTTTATCAATAACCTTCTCATGATACCGCAAAATCCAACTCATCATCTTGATCAACCTTCATCACAAACTCAATATCTTCACAACCCCAATTTTCTCCGTTTGCTAGCCAATATACTATGCCTACATATACACCGAGCAATATTAACTTTAACTATTTCAACATCTTCAACAACATCCATCATGAGTGAGATGCTTGGGTGAACCGTTGACTGGTTGATGACACAAGATTTCTTGAGCTATTCGGATATGATTCAGACCACGTCCCCGGCAAACCATGTGCGATGGAAAAACTAAATCGGGCATCACATGGAGTAACTACGTAATATTTTGGTAAGATTGTACAAAATGAATTAAGATTCAAACGGTGAGGTCGCTCAAGAGATGTATGTGATGACTAAAGCGAAGTACACGACAATAATGAGGTTGGGGAATTAGGTTTCTCAATACTAGAACCACGAGTTATCGGATCGGATACCTTCATCATCAACATGCAAAAACAAAATCCGACAAAAATATAGATGAGATATGTAGCCTTCTACGTTATATTTTTCCATGTTTTTTTCTTTTCTTTTTAATTTATATTTTATTTTTATTTTCACATTGTAATTTGTAATTATTCTATTGAATGAAAATTTAGTTTGTTTGAAAAAAATAGAAATTAAAATAATATGGTAGGTACCAAAAGTGAGGTTTTGGCGAACCATTAGGGAGATAGTTTTAGGTGTGTGTGTGGTGATGGGGTGTTATTCGAGTTGACCGGTCGGGTTGGTCAATTCGGGTCAAGACTTAAAACATACCCGAACCCGACCCTATTTACAACTCGGGTTAGTCGGGGTTGGTCAACGAGTATATGTAAAATCATTAAAAAATGGCTTACTTGATATTTTTACATTGTAAAAGTGGTAGTCGAGTCGGGTTTGTCGGGTTGGTCAATTCGGGTTGAGGCTAATAAAAAATACCTGGACCCGACCCTAGTTAGAACTCGGGTCATTCGGGTTGACCCTGAATTTTGTACCCGAGTAACCCGATCTAAATAGTCATATTTGAGTTTGCGTCAAGTCGGGTTTTATGACACCCATAGTGATACGGAGTGAAAATACAAAATGTCGAGGTGGCATGACGTGACACCCTAGGTTTTGATTTGAAACACTGCACCTGATTCTCTTATGTGATACAATACTTCTTTAACAAGTAACCAATCTTCATGTTAGACCTCATCTATACTACTGGGTACCATGCGATCTGTGGTGGTACTTTGACTAAATTTTTGGAGAACAAATGGTATTTTGTTTTGAATTCTTGAATTCGGTTATGATTTGGAAGCTTAATTAGATTGTACATTGTGGTTAAATAGTTGTATATTTTGATGAATGGGTGTTTTTAATAGTGTATTAATTGTATGTGTTGATTAGTGATTTTTAGTTTTATTTGTGTTTTAAATACTTGTAAATTATGCTTATTCACTTGTATTTGCTTAAAATCTATTTTAATTTATTCATGTGTGGAAGCTTAATTATATTGTACTTTGTGGTTAAAACTTGTATTTTTGGATGAAATGGTGTTTTTAATAGTGTATTAATTGTATTATATGAGTAGTGTGTTTTAGTTTCATGTGTGCTTTAGATACTTTGGGAGGATATATATGCATTTTGCCTATTGATCGGGTCCCAAACGGTCGGGGTTTTATCACACAAGCCAACCACTATGAATGGTCAACCGTAATAAACTTCAAACACTCGGAACCAATGCAATGAAGATCGAGGAGTATAGTGTTTCCCGGTCGTTATGTCCCGTAGTATGCAATGGATTATCAAGCGTATAGTGATCGCGAGATTTGAACGGAAAGAGATTTGGAATTATTATGACTACGGAAAACCGGGGCTTGTGTGGATGAATTTGAAGCTGATGTGTAAGTGCTTAATGGAATAAGCACTTGAACAAGCAAATAAGCACAAGATAGCACCAACAGATTACATAAGCTAAAGAACACCAAATCTACTCTAAAGCAACTATATACATCTAATCCTAACACCTAATAAGCAGTTTAACAAGGATTATAGCTAACTGAAATATAAGCTCAACAGGCAATCTGACCCTACATTTAAGCACTTGCAAACTGCTTATTCAATAAGCTAAAAGGAAAACATGAAGTGTGGATCTCAAGACCACCAACCAGAGAACATGTGCTCAAAATTTCAGTTAATAAGGACCTAAGGTGAATAATTTAAAGAGCAAACAAAATGGTCGCATAGCGAAGCTTAAGCGATGCGAAACACAGATAAATAGGCACCTACTTTGAGCTTATCTATAAGCTTATTCAAGAAGCTAAAGCTAAAACCGAGATATTGTAGTCTCAAGTTGACCTAGCAAAGATCTTATAAACCAATATCTGAGACCTAGTAATCTATTTTGACCCCGAGCAGGATCTCGCAAAGGCGAGAAAGGGCCCTTATAGGCACTTTTGACTTTTATACAAAACTAAAAGTTTGACTAATTTGAGTTTTGATCCGATTCGGGGCCGATATAGAAGTAATAAGATTAAATGAGATTATAACAAGTTGCATTTATGAAATGTAAACACAAAATTAGCTTTTGAAATCAAAAATCCCAACAGATGCATAGTTAAAAGCAGGTTGGCATACCATTTTGACTATGGATATGTGCAGCACATAAGTAAGGCGGATAATAGATCAAATGAGCTTCACAAGCTTATCACAACAAGATTCTATCAATGAACAATCCTCTAAGGCAAGTATAAGTACCAATTCCAAACACCCTTTTAAAAGCGAATTACAAACTAAAGCAGATAAAGATACTTAACTAACTACTATAACTGATCAAAATAAGTTTACATTACCTAATTACAACTTATTAAACACATAAAATCAAGTTATGACCACAGATACACTTATAAGCAAAATATGCCACTTTTGACTTGAAAATTGAAAATGAAATATACTACATGGATCCAACTGTGTAGCGGACTAAAACAAACCCAAACCTACTCTATGCTAGTCTAATCCAACCCAAACAAAAGGTCTGCAACACCAATATCCATTTCCTTCTTCACTTTTACCCATTTTGACTTTCATTGACCATTAACCAAATTTACTTGAACGGTACTTAAGCTTGCAAAAGCTTTGAATGGCTTAAATAAGCAATGAAGCTTAAAATAAACTTCTAACAACTTGACGGTATACTTTGGCGAAAATTTTCAACAGTGGGCATGAACTTAGGAGCTTAAATAATGAGACTTTGATTGATATTCAAAACACATTACAAAGTTAATTTAACATAAATGTGATAAAAAAACTGAAACATTTGATTACAAACGACATTTAAAGAAAACACAAAACTAGCTACTCCTTTCAAGCTTCTCTATCCTCCTTTTTATATCAAAAGCTCTCTCCCATGACTTCGAGCTAATCCCACCAATAATTTGGACTTTTGATGGTAAGAGATGATCTTGGCCGTTTATCATATTTTGGCGGGAAAGGTTTATCAACAGTGGGGTTGAGTGAGGTGAGGAGATGCAATAAATGATTTTGTAGTTTAGGTGAGTGGAGGGACAAAGGTGATGATATGTTGAGGTGGAGAGAGGGAGGTTGTGTGTGGCAGAGGCGGTGGGTGAAGGAGAAGGTGGGCGGGAAACCAGGAAATCAGAAGACATACAAGCCAAACAGATATCTACAGGAAAGCGGAAGCAATAAATAAATCAGTGAGCATGGCAATTCACACAGGTCTAAACTCTTAATTGAAATTATAACCAGTATCATAACAGCAGAAATACTAACAGAGTCAAAACATGGCAGTCACACGAAACAAGTAGGAAATACAGTATGAATATTATAATTAAATGGATTAAAGACATAGCAGAGCAACTAAATAAATTAACAAGCTAGACTTCATCGGTTGAACCATTTACCCATTCAAACCGTAGCATAAATATAATGCAAACATGGCGGTCAACAATACGCGAGATAAGGATACCACGGATAGTCATAGTCCACGAGATTAATCGAGCGAGGTACAAAAGATAAAGCAGATCAACAATCGATTACACAAGCACGTTTACAGACAAATCAAAGGATCACATAACGGAAGATAGCATATCATCGAGATGACAACGGTAAATCTTATATCGCATACATACATATCGTCATGAGTAAGCGGTGAGTCATATAAACATGAATATCATAATCAAATCCAATAACATATAATAACCCGTGCGTGAAAGGAACCATAGTGCGAAGTAACAGAATGAAAGTGTGAGATCAATGTAATGGAGTATCTATATCTTGGTACAAGTACATCATATAAGGGTATTGAGTAATGAACAAATGTCTGATTATGGTGCGTTGGGAATACAGAAGGTACAATATAGGTTTATCAAAAGTGTAAGGGTTATCAAATCTACCGAGCCGAAACATATCATATCATATCATATCATATCATAGTAGCCATTGTATTCGGAGGTGACCTCGGAATACCATACATAATAGGAGGAGACCTCGGTAACAAATGGAGTAGCTAGCTCCCGAATTGTGACGCGGATTGCACCGACATCATTCACCGAAAAAGCTCCAATCGGATCAAATCCTCGAAACATATCAAATCTAGGATGCATCCATCGCCCCGGAACATATAATGGCCAAATCATATACATCTAGTGAGCTCATAATCATATCAAATGGGGACGGTGTGCAACATCACTCGTGCACACTGAGTCATGCCATTGGTGCATCAATGACACGGTCGAGTTACCTTCCGACTAGGAAACATATTTTGGCTCGGGTATCAAACGAAGGGTTAAAGCATATACATATCATAAGGGTTCATATCATATTTCATATCAAAGTTTCATATCATATTTTCATATCGTAGTTTCATATCAAAGGTTCGTATCAAAGGTTCATATCAAAGGAGTATAGCAAAGTCATAAGGAAGCCCTAATCAAGAGGCTTAGAGTACAACGTGTGATTCAAGCTAATATCGAAAGATGTATAAGAATCACGAAATCTTAAGAGATAAGGTCCGAATATACGTACCTTAGCAACGAAATCAAAGCAAACAAGAAAGTTACACCGGAAGCAACGTCGTATCTCCTTCAACGTATCTACGAATTGATATCATATATTACTTATATACTCAATTTATAAGCTTCATGCATGTGTAAGTGTTTTACTTATTGATATCCTTGTTTTATCTTTCCTTTTCTTAAACTCATATTTGGACCAGACTTTAGCGATTTTTATAAAATACTTTCTTAGCTCAAAAGAAATCAAGTAAAATGCCAGGGGTTCCCATATGAGTTAAAAGAGTCTCCAAAATTGGTGGGTTCTATCTCTATGCCAAATGGCCTATGGAAAATCACAAGTCCGACCTACCCGTAAAGTGGTCGGAAAATACACCTTAAAAGTTTACACTCATTGGACCTGTTTAGACACCTTGGAAAAATTCCCAAAACTCCCAGAAATTCATTTATAACCTAAATGTCACTCCTGTAAAAGGAGAGCTCCCAATTCTTTATGGTTTGAAAATGAAAAATCAAACAATCCAACCAAATTTCAGACCCGTTTTATCAGCTTTGACACTTGATCTTGTAAAATTCAAAAGTACGACTTAGACAACTCCAAATTCGACCAAACCACTTGGAAAACTTAACTAAGACATAAAATAGACTTTTCCAACAAAAACCCAGATTATTTCACTTATAAAACTTGATATATGACACACACAAATTCGACATATGATCTTTGTCCGGTTTAGGGTCTATTAAAACCATTATAAGCACATGTTTTACCTACCCAAACGCACCCACTTTGATCCAAAACAGCCCCCATTCAATGTTTTGCTATTTTCTTTTCTAACCTTTTGGTAACAATTTTATTATCGACAACGTTATCATTTTATGTGACAAACATATTCATTTAACATGTCATATATCATACGATTTATAAAGATTACGAATCAAGGTTTTATGTACACTTGTTTTATCATTTTATGTAACAAAAGAATCATGATTTTATGTGTTATACAAATCGAATACAAGCCCTAGAAATCACTTCCATGGCGCGTATGAAATGAGAAAAAAGGAAAAGGTGTGAGATGATGATCGTTACCCTCGTGGCGTGACGTGACAAAGAAACACGAATCAAAGCAACACGATCACAACCAAGCCTCCTTGGCCAAACACACCCACGACACCATAACAAACCCACAACCAAGCTTAAATTCGAACCAAACACAATCCCGTCCACCAATCGATCATACACTATCACGAGCCTCAAGGAACCTTTTGTTTGGAAAAATTCGGATCAAAATGAAGAAATAAGATGATGGCGCCACTTGGATGAGAGAAAAATAGTTTAGGGTTTTCTTGGTATTTTGAAATGAAGATGGAAATGGTAAATGTGATTAATATAATTGATTGAGAAATAAATGGAGGAGTAATGGGAGACCGGTCATAGGGGAGAAGACCAAGTTTAATGATTTTCCAAACTTATCTCTTATCATGCATCTAGTCTCTTTTGTAGACCAAGTTAATATGTACACTTTGGTATGTTTAAAAAGTTACTTAGGATTTAATCTTTCATGTTTCTTTAATTTATATCATAAGTATATTACTTTCATAATGTGTATAGATTATGGATGATATAATTTGTTTAACGATGTTGAAGTGTTTCCCGAGTTTGTAAAATTTTAAATTGGAGGGCAAAATTGTCATTTCACGCGATTGAGATTTTAGGGTTTTACATTAAATGACAAAGAAGCTTAATCAAACAACAAACAAAGCATTTTATGCCTCTTAAAATTTGACTAGACTAACCCTCGAAAACCATGACAGTCTCCGGTTATGTCGGCAAAACCGGTTGCCTACGGAGTGTTGAAACCCGACGGAGTCGGTGAACCAGTGCCAGTTTTTAGTGCGAAAAAATGACTTTGATTAGTTATGGCTCCTACCTATTGAATAGAAAAGGAAGAAGAAAATAATAAAATATGCAAAGTTTTGAGCAGTAATAAAAAGAGAAATTGAAACGTATGCAAAATAACTTGTAAAAGTAAAATACCCTAACCCTAAAATGTTGTAAAACTATCTTGACCTTGGTTCGCATTTTGGGCTTCCAGCCCATCACAGCCCGTCAAATAAAATATATATTTTCCACGAAATCAATTTGACTTGAATATGTTCCATATTAACCAGACTACATTTATATAAAATGCACAAACTACAAATTCAACCATTTACTAAAAAGTGTTTGTCGTTACCAAAAAAAGACCGTAAATTTATAAGGGGTCTTTTTTTTTATTGCCTTACCTATGAATTGAATAACAACTTTTTATGTTTCCGATTTTCTTTCGCTTGTGAGTTGTGACTTTAATGACATTATAAAGTACTACGTCATGCTTATTTATGTATGATATAAATTGCTATTACATTAAGTTATTTCAATCTAAAATTCCTCATCAATGAAGATTGACATAAAAATTGTTTTATAACTAAAAATTATTAGGTTCATCGCCATCGCCGCAAAGTTATATCATATAAAATATAGTGTAAATATTTAGTATATACTAGTATATTTAATGATTAGTTTGTGTATAATTTTATAAAGCAAAGTGAACAACTTTGATCATACACCTCTATAATATTACGCACTATCACCTTTATATTGTAGATTTGTAATTGCATCACTCTCGTACCTTACTTTTTTATATGAAATAGTTTGTTATTGCTCAAAGTTATTACAGCTTAAAAGTATCATCATCTGTAAGTTATTGTCACGAAATATGTATAATCGTAAAACATTGTACGTCAGAAATTTTAGTTTCAGCTGTTAATTATCTTTAATACTCGATTAGTAGCTGGCAAGAGAGTATACAATCTCAGTCGACATATATAAAAAAAAGGTCCCTCATGACTTGGTGAAATGATTATAAAATTTCACATAAAGAAAATAATATTAAGTAAAAAAGTAACCAAAGGGGTAGCATACTCCTGGTAGAAGCATTCGGAAGGTCTAACGATAGTTTTTGACTTTGAAATAAAAGGAAAAAAAAATGAGAAATAGTAAATTGAGTTGAAAAACCAGCCCACAATAATATAAAAGGGGTGGGTTTTCGTTAAAAGTAAGCTTACGCCATATGTTTTGTGTAATATCTAGAAAAAAACTAGTAATGAAAATTCAACTTTACTAATAATATTCTTTAGTCTCTTTATTATATAGTTTAAGGCTACAGCCAGCCCATTCGCATATGTCCTAAAAATTTTCAAAGTAAAGCCCGACCGAAAGGAAGTTGTCAAACTTGTTTCGTATCCGATTCATCCACGAAACATAAACACAACCAGTTTGAAGAATTAAGAGTGGGCGGTTGGGAAAATGGAAAACAATAACTATTTGGGATGTGAGATGAAAGTGGAGAAAGGGGAAGCAGGTTATGTCCTTGAAGATGTTCCTCACTTGACCGATTACATCCCCGATCTTCCTGTATGCTTTTTTTGTATTTTTTTATTTATTTTTACAAGACAGACAGTGTATTTATTTGTTTGTTTTTAGATCTGTTACTTTCATAGTTATTACTCTTATTTTGATTTGACTGATATTTGTTGTAGACGTATCCCAATCCACTGCGATCCAATCCTGCCTACTCCGTTGTCAAGTAAGTGATACATGTTACATTTGTATGTTTAAACTTGTTTCTTATGTTATTTTCTAACTGTCTGTCCATCACAGGCAGTACTTTGTTGATGCCGATGATACCGTCCCTCAAAAAGTTGTTGTCCACAAGGACGGTCCCAGAGGAATTCATTTTCGACGTGCTGGACCTCGCCAAAGGGTACCTATGTTCTTTACCTTTACAAAATACAAATGGCCCATTTGCTTGATGAATAGGTTGATTCGGGTTATGCACTTATTCTTTATCTCCTATGGGTCAATTTCTCATAAACTCTTTTACTCGTTAATCATTACGGCTTTTGTAAATGTGCAACATTATTTTCTACGGATCAAATTACCCTGATCCACAAAAAAATAAGCTGATAAGGTCTACCGGTCGATTTTGCGACCTCTATATAGAATCTGTCTGGAACTTAACATTGGCTTTGCTAAAAGAGAGTGTTCGTTTCTGCAGGTTTATTTTGCACCAGATGAGGTGCATGCTGCCATCGTAACATGTGGTGGTTTGTGTCCCGGCTAAATACTGTCATCAGGGAAATTGTGTGTGCTCTTTATCACATGTATGGTGTGACCAAAGTTCTTGGGATAGATGTAAGTCTTTTTTCTATATATCACTAGTAGTTCTGATTATAGTCTTCCTTTACGGCGTACTTGGTATGAACCCTTAGATTTGACTTTAGAATACATGGAAGAAATTGCAACATTAATTTCCACAAGATTTGACAATGAAATTGCGATTTATATTCGTCGAAACCAAGTCTTATATCAGGATATTACAATAAGATCAAATAACCTTCTTTCTAAGTATATATTGATATGTCATTTTGCATTCTATCTTGCAAGTGTTTGAAAAAAGCTTTAAGCGAAGTTCCAACCTTCCGGGCCTTTATTGCCTAAGTAGTTCAGTGTAAATATATAAGGTTACATCAGGTTTAGATCATATAAATTGTTCATTGTTGTTTCTTCAATTAATACTGTAAAACAAAAATCAATAAAAAGGTGTAGTTATTAAGTAACTTTATACCTTTATAATCGTACATCTGTTTTTGCGCAGGGAGGGTATAGGGGCTTCTACTCCAAAAATACTATCACTTTGACACCGAAGGTCGTGAATGACATCCACAAACGTGGAGGTACAATTATCGGTACCTCTCGAGGGGGCCACGATAAACCAAAGATAGTTGACAGTATTCAGGATCGTGGTATCAATCAGGTTTGTGACCTTTCACATACATAGCACTGCGTTTTTTGTTAGGCCTCATTCATATATGTTAGGTTCCATATGGCTTTTGGTTGTTTGATTCGACACAACTTATGGTTAGGGGTGGAAAATCATGTTATCCCAAAACCCTATTGTCGAAAAACTGAAGTCTACACATTTAGGTGATTTTCGGGATTCGAGGCGTTTCCTTTTAAATGTAATCTAGATGTTTAAGGAGGTTTATTATGCATGTCAAAGACACTTTAGGCGAATTTTGAGATTCTACCCATTATCTTTCAAGCGAATTTTTTATAATTGCCTATTTGACCCTTTAAAGATAAACATGATCAGAAGTGGGTAGAAACTGTCACCTATAATACAGTAATGAACCATTTGTCGGTTCTGTTTATGTATCAGGTTTATATCATTGGAGGTGATGGAACTCAAAAGGGAGCAGCAGTTATATATCAGGTAATTAAATGGTAACCTTGTTACATTGTGAAGAGAAGTATTTTGTCTATGTTTTACCTTTCTATTCTCTTCAGGTTAACTATATAAAACTCGTGAGAATATATTAAAATGGAGATGTATAAACTGTAGTATGATGATTAACCCTGCTCCACAAAAGTATACTACATGCTTTACAATCCCATATATTTGCAGGAAGTAAGAAGGCGTGGGCTTAAAGCTGTTGTGGCTGGAATCCCAAAGACAATCGATAATGACATTCCGGTACGTGCACTGAATTTTCTATATTAAGGCACCAATATTCCAATTACATTGGATATATGGCTCATGCATCAGGACAGTAACTTTTCATGGTCTGGGAACTGGGGTTATGGTGCACATTTAAGAGTTTTCTTATATTTTTGTGAGTTAGGTGGATATATTGACCCTTTTACATAAACATGGATCAGTTTGCACTCTGTTATATTTTTACAGGAATTGGTCAGATGAGTACATTTTGAAAACTTAATTAATAGGTCAAACGGGTCAAAATGGCACCTAAAGTGTTCAAAGGCTTACAACCTGCTCAATCGTGTTATTGAAGAAAAGGAAAATTAGATTATTAAGTTAATAGTATAGTTTTTCTAATCATATTATTGCCTTATCTTTAATTAAAAAAAAATGGACAAAAAAGTGTTGATGGGTAAACCCAGCATGGCCCATCCTTACTGTCACCTCCTTCATGGTAAAACTGGCCGGGTCTGGTGGGTTAGTGGACCAACTAAAGTGAGCGAAACGTGACGATTGCAAAACTTATTTTTGGGTTAAAAATAGGTGTGCTGTCACTTAACTATGTATCATGGAGGCATTTTCATGGCAATTACAATATATTTCCATAATCTTTAGTTATACAAATGTGACATCTCATAATACTGTTCCACTGTGGATTTTTCGGATTTCATTTGTTTTACCCTTGGATATCTATTGGATGTTTATACCAGGTGATTGATAAGTCATTTGGTTTTGATACTGCTGTTGAAGAGGCTCAACGTGCCATTAATGCTGCACATGTGGAGGCGGAAAGTGCTGAGAATGGCATAGGGGTGGTCAAACTGATGGGGCGCTACTGTGGTATGCCTCTAATTGATTATGTAAATCATAATAATTTTAAAAAGAAATGCATCCCTAAAGGTTGTCCAGTTTTTATTTGAGGGTGAAATCTTTTTAGTGACCACATATTTTGTTGTGCTCAGGGTTTATTGCAATGTATGCAACTTTGGCAAGCCGAGATGTTGATTTGTGCTTAATTCGGAATCACCTTTTATCTTGAGGAGAAGGTGGACTTTTAGAATATGTAGAGAAACGTCTTAAAGAGAATGGACACATGGTTATTGTTGTAGCAGAAGGTGCCGGCCAGGAACTTCTTGCAGCAGAAACGAAAACTTCAACTGCACAAGATGCTTCAGGAAATAAGCTACTTCAAGATGTTGGATTGTGGATTTCTGATAAAATCAAGGTATTTCTTAACCATGATGATATATACTTTTTATTTTGCTAACAGTTACTTCCTTCCACTAACTGGCAATGTTTACTTTTTTTAATCCTTTACACGATTAATATATCTGTTGAGTTTTAACTTTTTGCAGGGTCATTTTGCTAAACAGCCCTCCATGCCCATTACTCTTAAATATATTGGTAATTCTTGAAAACCTTATTTGAGTTTTGTGTTTTTATTCTGTCCCAAAGACGTCCACGTTATGATTTAGAAGGTATTTAAAACTTTTAATTTGGACAAATCTAACCTTGTTTGAGTAAATATATGAAACATGATTTTTTAACTTCATTGATAGAAAAATGATAAAGTGGGCTCTCTTTTGGGACCAATTGACCTTTAAGTTATGATGATACATGCACACACATATCTGCATAACACTAGAATACAAAATGGTTAAAATGGTTGGGCATGATCTTGTTGTATGGCAGATCCTACTTACATGATCCGGGCGGTTCCAAGTAATGCATCTGACAATGTGTATTGCACTCTCCTTGCTCAAAGTTGTGTCCATGGAGTGATGGCAGGTTACACTGGCTTCACGAGTGGGCTTGTCAATGGTAGACAGACTTATATTCCATTCAATGTAAGCTAATATGGATGCAAAACTTTTCTCTTATTTTACTCGTGATTTGACATCCGTTTTATTACTGCTTATTATCTGATTCATAGTTAAGTCCCACGTGATTACTTGGATAACATAGATCCAAACACCCCTAAATCTCACGAACAATCTTATGTTGTATTGCAGCGCATAACTGAGAAGCAGAACAATGTTGTGATAACTGATAGGATGTGGGCAAGGCTTCTGTCATCCACAAATCAACCAAGCTTTTTGCGATCTAAAGACGTGATTGAAGTCATGAAACAGGAAGCCCCACCAACTCAGTTATTGGATGGAGAAAATAGCAAGAAAGTTGATAACTAAAGTCAAGAATGAAGATTCACTACCTTATGCACAAAAATAATAACACCACAAAGTTGGTATTTTGGATGTAGTTGAACATGTTAATGCAAATTTTTTAAAGAGAAGTTTACCTTCCTCTAGAAACTATATAAAACCAAGGAGTCTTGGTATATTTGGATGTGTAGTAGTGATAGTCAATTGAGATAATGAAAGCTGCTGCAGTCTATGACTGATGGTAGCATTTGATGGCTTTGTTAAGCAGAGCTAGTGATCTTTACCTACTTTGCGTTCTTGTGTGGATGAATGACATACAACGGTGGTTTACTTGTATCTCAAGGGACATTGCAAATTCAATTCGGCTCCAATGTATTAATAAAAAAGGTGTCCTTTTGTTAAAGGGCGTCGTAAAGATTAGCACTTTTTTTATATAATGAAACGAACTTTATGCTATTCATCTCTACGAAGTTTACTTTCATCATTCAGTAGAAAGAAATGAAATACTCTGTATTACTTGGTGCGTGTCGTACCCAGATGAAGTATACATTTATTTGTGTAACATTGTACTTGCTTTTTTTCGTCCCATTGTAATCGTTTGGTTAATAGTATTTATTATCATTTCAAAGGAGGCATTTTGGCAAGTATACAACGAATATTGCATTTTTTAATGGAGCATATTCTCTTAAAAAGAGCTCTTAAATTAGGAGTAAAATAATAAGATAAGAAGATAATTTAATGAGCAGAAGAAGAAGATGTAGTTGTTGATTGGAAGGAAGTAAATATGAATAATTTTGTTATCCACCACCCGAATATTTGCAGCCACCCATATAAAAAAGGACCAAACAAAACCATATCAGCAACAGCAGGAGACAGTAACAATACTACTAAGGAGTTGCGAGTATGCACCAACAGGAGTTGCAGGAGACAAGGCTCGATGGATGTCCTTCAAGTCTTGTCTGGCATCGCTCCACCCGATATCTCAGTCATTTCTTGCGGTTGCTTGAGCCGTTGTGGCTCCGGACCTAACCTTGTCATTCTACCTTCAGCAACCTTTGTCAGTCACTGCGGTACTGCTGCTCGTGCTGCTGAGGTCATGTCCAGCGTGTGCGGTGGTGGTAGTGGTAGTACTAGTACTAGTCTAGAAGCACTTTCTCTGAGGAAAAAAGCAGAGCTCGCTATTGACAACTCTGATTTCACCACAGCTGACGTTCTCTTATCTCAGGTTACTTACTAATTACTACTACAGTAAAATTCTTTGTTTTACCTTTTTAGTCTTATCTAAATAACTAGCTACTTACTTTATAGGCTATTGATCTTAATCCAGTTGGTGGAATTCATCACCTCTATAAATACAGGTACCTTTCGACTTTACTAGTGACTGACTTGCTTTGACCATTAGGTTTTTCTTTATATATGTGATATGTCTAACAGGTAGTGTGGTAATTAATTAGGTCTGTTGCGCGCTTGGGAATGAACAACAACATTGCTGCACTTGAAGATGCAATCAAAGCTTCTACTCTTGCTCCCAATTATCCGCAGGTCAATTTACTATTATATATCCACCAATTTTTAAGTCACTATAAGGGTGTTTGGCAAAGCTTTCAAAATGTGATTATTTGATTATCACGTTTTCAAAACGTGAATAATCAACTTTTGGTGTTTGGTTCAAAATGTGATAATCTGATTTTTTTTGGGCACAAAACGTGGTTTTACAACTGGAGGTGGGAGGTTACTTTTGCAAAACGTTATTTTGGTACCCACATTTCTAAACGTAATAATCAAAGCCAAACACCCCCTATGTATTTTTCCTTTCAGTTGTGATAGCTGACACATTCCCATTAAAATTTTTAAGTCATTTCCACCTTTAAATTTGAATTTTGCAGGCGTACATATGCAAGGGGGATGCTTTAATGGCTATGGAACAGTATGACGCAGTTGGGGATTCTTATTCAATGGCCTTACACTTGGATCCTTCTATCCGTCGTTCCAAATCATTCAAGGTACCCACTCCCTCTCATCATTGCTTTCTTGTAACTACTGGCAAATTGTCGGGCTGGTTTTTGTTCAGTAGGCGGGGGGGCCTTACAAGGTCTCTTTCTTGCCCTATCAATGGTGTTAATTTGTGCTGCACCTATAATCTGTTTACAATACTGCATACTGAAAACACGTAATGTCAATGTTCTTTAAAACCATTACAACATCGTCTATTAACCTCATTTAACTATAACGTCAATATTTCTTTCTAGGCAAAGATTGCAATGCTTCAGGAGAAACTCGCTACTACAAATAGTTGATTCTTGATTCTGAAGATTTGTGTAAGTTAGATACTGAATTAATATGGCTATTTTCTTACTTTTTATCGTTCAAGATCCTTTTAGCATAAAGCGTGGTCATTTCTTAATGGTTGTTTGCGAATGTGCAGGTACAAGAGTAAACATCAGTGTTCAGTAAAACAAATTCCCAAGATGTCATCCTTCTATGCATTTTCGCTTTTGTATGTGTTACTATTTTGCGAGTCCTTACCACATAAGTATCTATCCGTTGTATGTAAAAAGATGTTGGAGTCTATTTAAACCTCCAGCGTCTTTGCTTTCTAACCTTTTGGTAATTAGATTGTAACGGAATAATTAGGATAGATGTTCTGCAACTTGGTATACATCAATTCTAATGCGATATTTCCAAGAAAATATACCGTTATCAAAGTCAAGATACAGGGTCTAATGAATAAGATTCACATTTTGAACCCAAATAGTTGGACCGTCTCAAATGGATAAAAAATCAGCAAATTGATCAAGCACCACAAATATTGGAGGTTGTACAGAATTGACAATTGTTCCTTGTTCATGTGCTAAGAACAAATGGTCATGCTTCATATAAAATGACATTGCACTATTTTGAACGGGCTGCTAATTCGGACATTGCTTTTCCCGTGTTATTTTAAGACGGGCGTCTGAGTCAATTAGCGTCGCCAGTTATCCAACTATATGAAAAATATATATCACATACAAAAATTGTAACGTTTTCTTAGGCAACCATTGTTCTTGATGCCGTCACACAGACTCAAACAGGGCAAAGTCCTTCTCTTCGGAGAGGTTGACGTGACCATGTTAGGATTGTTTGAACCAAACCAATTCAAGTTAGATTTGTTATAAGTTAGTCACCTCAGCCTTGTGAATTGTTATTTTCAGTTAATCCGATTAAAGCCAAATTCACCTAACTTTGGCGATATTTGAAAAAAAGAAGTTGATTGATAAATGTTTTTGTCACGCAACTAAAGAAAATAATAAATACAAAAGAAAAATATGTATGTTTTGAAAGGAGTATATCCATTTATGATGTGAACATTGTCTATGCCAATTATATTGCACATGTTGTAACATTCAAACTTCATTAACAACACCTACCTATATTCTATCAACATAAACTTTTGTAGATTATAATACAAATGTAGGGGATATACAGTAATAACGAACACACAATCGGATATGCTTAAATCTCTGAAAGGCGTGTGAACATTTTCAGATCGAATCAATTCGGTGGTTCTATCAAATTATTCAATCGGATACAATTAAGAGAATGAGAATTTTCTGTATGTGTTTATATGAGATTTTATGAACCGAAATTAATGATCGACCAAATAAACCGTATATAACTATAATCTGGGATAATCGCCAAAGAGCTTTTAGGGTTCCAACTTGTCAATTTTGTCCTTAATTTACGAAAAATTAATTTTCGAGGAATTTTGACATAGAACTTAGTGGAAATAAAATATTTCAATGAAGGCGCGGCCTGGACTATGACCTCTGCTAAGGCGGCGCCCTGACCGTCCCTTAAGGATCATAATAAATTCAGTGGGTGTCAAGACCGCACCTCCAAGGCTAAATGATGTCTTATTATGATGAAATTGGTCAAACAAGTTAATCCAATTAAACTAAAATATCCAACAATAAATAATGTTAAAATTTGACATTGATATTTGAAAATAATGTGTTTGTCAAAACTTGTTTTTTCAAAACATTGTGGAATATGAAAATTTCAATTTGTTCGTTAAAGTTGAATAGTCACTATGTTTACTTTTATAATTTATATGCTTCTTTTCTTGGTCGTCAACAACTAAAATAGAAATTGTAATTTGCATATACAGTTTCCCATTACCATGCATAACGAACTTTGAATTATTGCATCATTGGTGTAAACAAGGTTTCGAAGGTCGGGGCCAAAATATGGTTAAGTTGCTTACGGAGAGGTGGCAAAATGGGGGCAAGGCGGCTTAGGCAACGGGTTCAAACGGGCACGGGCTTAAATGGGCACGTGTCAAACGAGCTCATGTTATATGAATCGCTTTGAAATAGACCCAAAACGACGGAAAAAAAATCTCAAACGTAATAACTCATTTATATTTAAAATTTTAAATAAATAAATATATATATATATATATATATATAAGTTTTTATAAAGTAATTGTGATGTTCGTTAAATGAAAGAAAACATGTGATCGTTAGTGCTTATTTTTTTGAGCAGCAAAATTTTATTGAAACTAGCAAGACACTAGAAAAGCATTACAAAGAAATCAAATAAGGGTTTTAACCAAGTCTCCCACAAGAAAACCATATTACATTTACTAGAACACCAAATAAAGAAAAACAATATCATCAAATATCACCGATCGTCTTGGGCGAATCATCAAAATAGAGCGATTATGAACACCCAAATATACCACCAAGCAATATAAAAATACCTTCCAACACAACCTTAACTTTTGGGAGGCGAATAGAAGAAAACCAGGAAACCCAATTCAATACCGACGTCAACTCTTGCCAAGACAAATCCCACAAACGGCAAATCTTACGCAAGACGATCTTAGCCAAATCACAATGAAACAAAATATGATGTATGGTTTCCTCAGAAGACTGACATAATGGACAGGAAACCGAATCCAATATAACACCACGATGATTGAGGTTGGATCTAGTCGGCAAACAATCACGATAAACGTACACGCCAAGCAAACACATTGATTTTGATGGGAATGTATTTCACCCATCTGGTAGAATCCAAATACGACGGAAGAAATAAGTCATCAATAATATTACGTACTTCCTTAACCCGGAATTGACCATCGCCAGATAAATCACAACACCGTCTATCTTGAACTGGCGACAAAGACACAACCTCAAGCATAGAATTCAACTCTAAAAACTGATTAAATTAGGACATCCCGAAAAAAAAGCATGGACTATCAATGTGGGAAGGAGGGAGTAATAATCATTTTTAGCCGGGTACGAGTTCAGTAACGGGCTCTGATAATACCCGTACCCATACCCATACCCATATTCGTTTGCCAGAATTCATACTCGCTTTAGTGCTATTATATATAATTAATTAGTTTTATATATAAGATATGCTTGCTTCCGATATATTCCTTTTATATAAAAATCTCTATTATATATCTGACATATTTGGACTTTGTATATCAAATATTCGAAAGCGTTATATCGTTTGATACGATATTTATTTTTTTAAAATTTTTAATTTAAGGTGTTTTGCTCTGCATTTTCAGATGGTTTCAGTCTAACTTAATTTTGAAACACGCCATTTTGCGCAACAATTATTCACTTGCGAAAGAACCTTAAAAACCAATGGATAATATTAACTGGGTAAACAACGAGTAATATGACATGTATGGATGTATATATTATAAGCGGATGCGTGTACGAGTATACTAAAACCCGCCTCGGTTCCCTAGTTGTAAATAACTAATTAATCCGGCGGCAAATATATGAAACGTTAGATAATCTAGAACTTGCAAGTTGAGACCTAAATATTTTTCAACTATTTTGAACACGTTTTCTATCCAAATCTAAAGGACCATTATGTCTTTATTTGGAACTTTGAAAAATACACGTGTAAATTCACACCAATAATTCAAACATTCAGAAAATGTTAACTCATGATTATCATTTTACGTACTAGCTAGGAATTGTTATTTGATGTTTTTAAGTTTGCAATGAGTTCTAATCTAGTATGACGTGTTTATAAAAGTCAAATGTTAAAAAATGTCTATAAATAGCATGTACCATGCAACCTTAATCCCATGCAACCTTAAATATGACGACAATCACCATTTTTACTCTTGTTCTTGTCTTGCTCTCTACACAAACACTATCCTCTACGACAACTTCTGTTACGGATCGTTTCGTTCGTTGTCTAAACGACCAGTCTGATCCTTCGTTTCCAATTACCGGGCTACTCTACACGCCCAATAACTCCTCATTTCCCTCCGTTTTGCAAACTTACATCCGAAACCTTCGCTTCAATGAATCCACAACCCCAAAACCAATCCTAATCATCACCGCGCTACATGTTTCTCACGTTCAAGCAGCCGTCGTTTGTGGTAAAGCAAACGGCTTGCTAATGAAAACAAGAAGTGGAGGACATGACTATGAAGGCCTTTCTTATGTTACAAACACCAACCAACCTTTTTTTGTTGTTGACATGTTTAACTTACGGTCGATAAACGTGAGTTTAGAACAGGAAACTGCATGGGTGCAAGCTGGTGCCACTCTTGGTGAAGTGTACTATCGAATAGCCGAGAAAAGCAACAAACTTGGCTTTCCTGCGGGTGTTTGTCCGACTGTTGGTGTTGGTGGCCATTTTAGTGGTGGTGGATATGGTAATATGATGAGAAAATACGGGCTTTCGGTTGATAATATCGTTGATGCTGAGCTAATCGATGTGAATGGTAAGCTTTTGAATCGAAAGTCTATGGGTGAAGATTTGTTTTGGGCTATTACGGGTGGTGGTGGTGTTAGCTTTGGTGTAGTTTTGTCCTACAAGATTAAACTAGTTCGTGTTCCTGAAGTTGTTACGGTTTTTATCATAGAAAGAACATATGAACAAAACCTTACCACTATTGCGCAAAAGTGGGTACAAGTTGCTGATAAGCTTGATGATGATCTTTTTCTTAGAATGAGATTCGACGTTGTAAATGATACTAACGGTGAAAAGACAATCCGTGCTGTGTTTCCATCTTTGTACTTAGGAAACTCGACAAATCTTGTTGCAATTTTGAACAAAGATTTCCCTGAGTTAGGGTTACTAAAGTCGGATTGCATAGAAATGAATTGGATTGACTCCGTAGTTTACTACACGGAGTCGTTCCCTCTTGGTACTCCAACCGACGTGCTTTTAAGCCGTACACCTCAAAGGCTAAACCCGTTCAAGATCAAATCTGATTACTTGCAAAAACCTATTTCTAAACAAGGGTTTGAGTTTATATTTGATAGAATGAAAGAACTCGAAAACCAAATGTTGGCTTTCAATCCTTATGGTGGTCGAATGAGTGAGATTTCCGAATTTGCAAAGCCTTTCCCACATCGATCCGGGAACATAGCAAAGATTCAGTATGAAGTGAACTGGGACGAACTTGGAGCTGAAGCTGCGAACCGATATCTGAATTTCACAAGGTTGATGTATGAGTACATGACTCCTTTTGTGTCAAAGAATCCAAGAGAAGCATTTTTGAACTATAGGGATTTGGATATTGGTATAAATAGTCATGGGAAGGATAGTTATGTTGAAGGTATGGTTTATGGGCACAAGTATTTTAAAGAGGCAAATTACAAGAGGTTGACAAGAATCAAGACTAGAGTTGATCCTCAAAACTTCTTTAGAAATGAGCAAAGTATTCCAACTTTGTCAATGTGAAGAACTATAAATTAAGTAAATAGACCTCTCTAATGGTATACATCTTGCTTTGGGGAAGAATACATATTCTTTAAATACATTTAAATAATGATTTCTGTTAATACAAATATCGTCTTTAAACGTTATTTATATTTTTTATCCTTACCTAAGTTTTGTTAACGACAAAAGTAAATTTAATTTATAAAAGCTTAAAGCTTGTCAAGTTTAATTGATATTAAAACAAGCTTTTTCAAACAATATATTCATCATTCAAGTATTTACATTTATGATTAGTAACATCTTGATATGAATCTAATCATTATGTATGATAGTAGTTTCTAGAATGTGTTAGGTTCTTAAAACAAAACACTACTTAAGCATTTGCATATTTCTAAAAATAGAAATACAACATATGACATCATGTATTGCATCATGGAAATCATTGGAAGATTCCATTAGATATTTTGTGTAGATTTGTACTCTTCATATCTTGCACAATCTCACTTAGATAGAGTTGACTTTGGCAAGATTTGATATCTTGGTACCGTCGGACCCGGCGATACCAAAATGGTACAGGCGTAACCCTTTAAGGGTCCGTCGTCCGTGGACGCTCCCGTCCATTTGGCTATAAATAGCAATGCCAAGCCAAGTAGTTTTCATCCCTTTCCACTATACTCTCATACATATCTTCTCTAACCTTTCTAACTCGGTTCATATCATATAAGTGATCTCTTTGTAGCAAAGAAGATCAAGTTACATTCAAGCTTCAAACGAGAAGTTGGAAGTTTTGTTTGTTTAGTGTTGTATGATCTAGTGTTGATTCATACTTCATTGTTGTATTAAACCATCATAATCTTGTGAGTGTGAGTGGTTAGTATTTTAGTCCTCAAAATACATTGTGTGTGGGAGTAGTTGTACCCTTGGAAAGAACTCGACATCTAGCTTAGTGTCGGAAATAGTGTGTTTAAGTGTAAAGGTTTTCTCCACGGTGAAAGGAGCTTGTTGACTAGTGAAGTTAAACTCTCGAGTGTGAGACTCGGGAGTGGAGTAGGCAAGGAAATAGAGTCCTTGTAGGCCGAACCACTATAAACAACTTGTTGTGGTTTGATCATTTCTTTCCTTATTTACTCTTTACATATTACTTGCATATTTCATCTACATATACAAAGATCAATATCAATTGATCTTTCAATAAGTTTCAAAACAAAGTTTTTAATTGATAAACTATTCAAACCCCTTCTAGTTTTCTACAATTGGTACCGAGCCTCGTTGCTCAAGAATTTCTAAAATAACTTGTATTTTATAGACTTGAAACGATCCATGGATTACGAAAACTTTAAAGAAGGGCAATCTATGCAAAGACCACCACTCTTTGAAACCAATGGATTTATCTATTGAAAACCGTTTGAAACATATGTAAAATCAAAAGATATAGATCTTTGGTTTATTATTGTTAAAGGGATTTTAGTTCTACAACAAAGGACATTTCCGTTGATGAACAAAAGATATTAGTTGCTAAAAATAATGAAGCTAAAATGATGCTTTATAATGCTTTACCTAGAAAAGAATATGAAAGAATTTTTATGTGTGAAACCGCCAAAGATATTTGGGAATCTTTAATTGTTACACATCAAGGTAATTCACAAGTCAAGGATAACAAAATTGATCTTCTTGTTCAACAATACGAACAATTTGTTATCCCTGAAGATGAAACCATTGATTGTGGCTTTGCTCGTTTCAACACGATTATCACATCACTTAAAGCACTTGATGAATCTTTTCGTAGTAAGAACTTTGTCAGGAAATTTCTTAGAGCACTTCATCCCAAATGGAGAGCTAAAGTGACCGCTATTGAAGAATCAAAAGATCTCTCAATAATGTCACTAGACGAGCTAATTGGCAACCTCAAAGTTCATGAAATGGTAATGGAGAAAGATTCGGAGATCATCAAAGGAAGAAGGGAGAAGATCAAATCCGTTGCTCAAAAAGCAAAGGTGGAATCAAGCGATGATGATGAATCTTGCTCCGGTAGTGAAGATGAGGAATATGCCATGGCCGTTAGAGATTTCAAGAAGTTCTTTAGAATAAGAGGAAAGTTTGTAAGACAACCTCGAGAAGAAAAGAAGCCATTCCAAAAAGATCGGGATGATAAAAAGAGTAAAGGTGAAAGAAATTGTTTTAGATGTGGTGATGCAAGTCATCTCATAGGAGAATGTCCCAAGCCACCTAAAAGTAAAACTCAACGAGCTTTTGTAAGTGGTGCTTGGAGTGATAGTGAAGACGATGAACAATCAAGCAAGGAAGAGATCGCTCTAATGGCACATGAGTCAAATGAGGTACTTTCTGACTCTTCTTATTCTTCTATAGATGATGACAATTTGCAAAAACAATATAATCAATTGTGTGAGCTAAGTCTAAAAATCATAACTAAAATAAATTTCTAAAACCAAAAGGAATTTTGGAAAATGAAGTATATGAGTTGAAAGAAAAAGCAAAACGACTTGAAAAGGAAAGCAAATGACAATGATTGTAAATCATGTCAAGAGCTTAATCTTGAAATAGAAAAACTAAAGCTCACACAAGAAGTTCTAATCGAAAATAATTCTAAGTCTAAAGGTTTAACAAAACATCGCTCTTGCCGATGAAATAGTTAAAATCCATAAAACACCGTGAGACATGAATGGGCTAGGTTTTAATGAAGTATTAATTCCAAAGAGTCAAAACAAAACGGCCGAAAAGGACGAACATTCGCCAAAATTGCTGCGAAGACAACACGGACCCGACGGAACCAAAATAAGGGTTCCGTCCACAGCAAAATGGTGTCGTGGGTACTTCAAGAGTAACGTAATGTTCGCAATACGGACCGCATGAATTTGTTAAAGTAACAAAGAAAACCAATGATAATGTTAAACTAAAACCAGCTATTACATCAGGAGTAGGACTTGTCAAAAATGAATTTAGATCAAAAACTACTCAACAACGATATAAAACTTCTTTTGCCAAACACCCCTTTCCTAAGAGCAACCACAACGTTCAACCCAACTACCAACACAACGGTTGGAATCAAAACTTTCCTAGACCATATCAAACTCCATATTACATGCCATGGAACTCTTACCCATCATTTCCATACATGAATCAAATAAATGGTATGTTTAACCCAAACGGACCCATGAGATATTGGGGACCAAATGCTTGAGTTATTTGCTTTTAGGTATGCTTGAAAGTTGGATTGGAACCGATGAATGGATAAAAGATAGTGGATGCTCACGACACATGACGGCAACAAAATCTCTTCTCATCATACCAAGAGTATGACGGAGGTAATATCACTTTCGGTAGCAATCTCAAAAGCAAAATCATTGGCAAAGGTACGATTGCTCATAACTCCCTAACTATTGAAAATGTTGCTCATGTGGATAGGTTAGGATTTAATCTACTTAGTATTAGCCAACTATGTGATAAAAAGTATAAAGTACTATTTGATGAAAATGGTAGTAAAATACTAAAAGATTGTATCACCATAGCTAAAGGAGTTAGGAAAAATAACATATACGTCATGAAAATAGATAAAACATATAATGACAAACTTTGCCTAACAACATTAGACGATAGCTCATCTCTTTGGCATAGACGCTTAGGTCACGCTAATATGAGACTTATACAAAACATATCTTCAAAAGAGTTGGTTAGGAATTTACCAAAACTAAAATATGGCCAACACTTTTGCGACGATTTCAAAATTGGTAAACAAACACATAGTAGTCACAAATCTAAAAATATGGTGTCCACATCTAAGTGTCTAGAATTATTACATATGGACTTGTTTGGACCATCCACTATAAGAAGCTATGGAGGCAACTTATACACTTTGGTCATAGTAGATGATTACTCAAGGTTTACTTGGACGTTGTTTTTGAAAACCAAAAATGAAGCTTTTGATAAATTTGAAATACTTAGCAAGAAAATTCAAAATCTTCTAGGTGTCAAATTGTGTCGATCCGAACGGATCATGGTCATGAATTTGACAACGAAACTCAATTTGGAAACTTTGTGATACAAATGGTATAACACATAACTTTTCCGCTCCACGAACACCTCAATCAAATGGAGTAGTACAACGAAAATAGAACAATTCAAGAAACGAGTAGAACAATGCTTAATGAACAAAACATTCCTCAAAAGTTTTGGTGTAACATGATTGACACTTCTACATATATCTTAAATAGAGTCTTAATACGTCCTTTCTTAAACAAAACACCATATGAACTTTATAAAGGTAAAAAGCCGACGCTAGGATATTTTAGAGTCTTTGGTTGTAAATGCTTTATTCTTAATACTAAGGATTATCTCACCAAGATTGACCCAAAGTCTTATGAAGGTGTATTTCTTGGTTACTCTCAAACTAGGAAAGCTTACATTGTCATAAATAAAGAAACAACGATAGTCAAGGAATCGTTGAACATAACATTTGACGAAAGTCCACCTCCCTCTAAGACATCACCTTTGGTAGATGATGACTTAGTTGAAAGTCAAATAATAGAAAGTCAAATTAACAATAACAAGGAATATGGACCATTAAATAAGGAAATTGTTAACATCAAAGAATCTAAAAGTCATCCTTTAGAAAAGGTCATAGGACAACTTAATCAAAGAACCTTAAGGTCACAAGCCCAAAATCAAAGTAATCATTTTTGTTTTGTATCCACCATTGAACCCAAAACCATAAATGAAGCAATAAAAGATGAATCATGGGTAATGGCCATGCAAGAAGAATTAAACCAATTCGTTAGAAATGATGTTTGGAAACTAGTTACAAAACCCAAAGATCAAACTATAATTGGAACAAAATGGGTCTTTCGAAATAAAATGGACGAAAATGGTGTAGTATCTAGAAACAAAGCTAGGCTTGTTGCACAAGGTTATAATCAACAAGAAGGAATTGACTATGATGAAACTTATGCACGGTAGATAGACTTGAATCTATTAGAATATTACTTGCTTATGCATGTGCTTATGACTTTAAATTATTTCAAATGGATGTTAAAAGTGTTTTCCTTAATGGGTTTATTAACGAAGAAGTATATGTTGCTCAACCTCCCGGTTTACCGACTTTCGTAAACTACATCATGTCTTCAAACTCAAGAAAGCATTATACGGCCTTAAACAAGCACCTAAAGCTTGGTACGACCGCCTTAAGACTTTTCTTATTGATAACAAATATACTATGGGATTAGTAGATAATACTCTCTTTACCAAGAAAAAGGAATCACAAATTATCATTGTTCAAATATCGTTGATGACATTATATTCGGATCAACTTGTCAAGAACTATGTGATGATTTCTAAAATCATGCATGACGAGTTTGAAATGAGTATGATGGGTGAGTTAAACTTCTTTCTAGGACTTCAAATTAAACAACTAGAAGATGGCATTTTCTTTAACCAATCTAAATATATAAAAGACATGCTTAAGAAATTTGGTCTTGAAGATTCCAAACCAACTAAAACACCCATGTCCTCGGACACTAAACTCACCAAGGACGAAGAAGGTGAATCCGTAGATAACACTAAATATAGAGGAATGATTGGTAGTCTGCTCTATCTTACGGCTAGTAGACCCGACATTATGTTTAGTGTTTGTCTATGTGCTCGCATTCAAGAAAACCCAAAGGCATCACACTTAGAAGCCTTAAAAAGGATTTTTAGATACATTAAGGGAACAACTTGTTTAGGATTATGGTATCCCAAAGGAACGGGTATAGAAACCATAGTGTATACCGACTTGGATCATGCCGGTGATTATGTCGATAGAAAAAGTACAAGTGGTATTTGCACTTTTGTTGGACATTGTCTCACCTCATGGTTTGCAAAGAAGCAAACGGCCTTAGCCATCTCAACCACTGAAGCCGAATACGTCTCAGCCGGAAAAGCATGTCAACAAGCTCTTTGGATGAAGCAAGCTCTTGTAGATTACGGAATTCATCTCAACGACATTGTGATACTTTGCGACAACAAAGGAGCCATCGATCTCAGCAAGAATCCCGTTCAACATGCTCGCATAAAGCATATTGAAATCCGTCATCACTTTCTTCGACAATGTTCAAAAGGAAACATTTCAATCGAGAAAGTATCCTCCAAGACAACATTGCCGACATCTTAACTAAGCCTCTTAAACGAGAACCTTTAATATTCTTAGACTTGGTTTAGGGTTAATGGAACCAAACATGTAGGATAAACATAGCCCAAAACATTAGAATAGTCAAAACAAAACAATTTTGTCTTGTACACACATCAGAGTACGGCACCAACGACAACAAAGACGGAACCAAATTTTGGTGCCGTCTCGTCCGTGGTGTCTGATGTACAACACTACTATATACAAATCATCCTCTTCCTCAAAACCCACTTTACCAAAATGTGTAAAACCTAAACCAAGCTCATTATTGTCATCTTCCCACTCACTAATCACTGAAGATAACATCATTGTAAGTATCCTAACTACATTTCATCTCTTAATTCTGAGTCTAGGATTCTTATTTATGCACAAAACTATCACAAATCATTACATGGGGTATTATGTATGCTTTTATACCAAATATGAATTCAATTGGCAAATTGCATAATTAGTCATTGAAATTAGGTACTACATTATCATATTGCATAAACAATTCATGCTTCCCACTAATTGATAGATAAAAGGCCTTATTCAAACAACCAAATACCCCATGTCAAAAGTTTTGAAAAGCTTCTCACTTGTAGGAAAACAATTTTTTCATTGCTAATACAAATAGAAACGTTAAATTTTCATCACTTGCATGCTCTTGAATACTAAAGGTATTGCATAACTAATATGCATTCCCGGATATATTCAACTGAAGCCACATTGAATTAGGAGCATTTGGGTTATCTCATGGTATTTGCCAAACACCCCACTAAAACTAATTTTTTGTGCATAAAATGAGTCGAGATAACCGCAACTCCAAATTGTTTTCATATAGGCACACACTAGAACCAAAAACGTTAAAATTTATTCTCATTTTTAACATATTAATTCTTGTCCTTAGGAATAACCATGGTAGCCGCAAGATTCTATGATCACAAAGACACACTTAACTACATTCCCAAACACCACAAAACCAAAGGACTTACCAAGGAACAAGTATAAATATTTAAGTGTCTAGAATCAAGGTATTTCCATGAGGGTAGAACCATTCACCCATCCTTCCTTCAACATACCAATCTTCATGAAGAACTAGCCGCCATTCAATTCGATTGTCTTCTTGACATCGATGAACCTATTTTTCCTAGATTTGTGTTAGAATTCTATGCTAGTGTGACCGGCTTTAGTGATGAAGACGATGATGAATTTTGTCTTAGCTTTAGAATCAACCAAAATGACTACACCATCACCTTAAGCGAATTTGATAAAGTGCTAGGAATTCCCAACCGAGGAACTTGTGTCTACACGGACAAGTGGTCCCTCACCGCTCTTGATGCAATCAATGACCGCACTTCTCGATACCTAACCCGTTTGGCCGATAAGGATACCATCCGTGAACACCTTTTTAACCCAAAAAGTGATACAACCCGAGTTACCCGAAAGGGAAAAGAGGTAAACCGAGATCCATATGGAATGGAGCTAAATGAACTTAAACCCGAATTTAAGAAATGGGAGGAGCTACTTAGAGCCAACGTCATTAGCACCGTAGAAAATAGGGATCACATAAACGCTTGTCTTTGTCATATGCTCTACAACTTGTCCACCCTCCAACAATTCAATTTAGCCTACTACATTGCTAGAAGAATGATTGATATTCCAACTCAAGGGTCGGTTGCTCTTCCATACGGGATGCTCCTTACCCGTCTCTATAGAAACTTTGCACCAATCCCACCAACTCCAAAAGGGATGCACCTTCACTATGAACTCATTCCTCACATCTTTGTACCTTTGAGTGATGAACGAGTTGCTAAGACTAAAGGCAAGAGAGCTAAACCTCCAACTCCTTCATCATCATCATCAAATAGCTCGAGGATGGTCTTCCAAGCTCTCGCCTTCCACCTCATGAGTATTACACGTCTCTTCCCGAGATCGATAATGAATCGCCAGAGTTCAAACAAACTAAGGGAATGTTCAAGTGCCTTGGTAGGATGATGAACAAGATTTACAAGAAGTTGGACAAATGAGGGTACTTTAAGGAGTGTTTGGAACAATGCATTTTCTCTAATGTTTGATACTTTTTTATCTTGTAGGATGATAATATAACCTCTAAAATTGTCGTATGCTAACAATCTTATGCAGGAGGATAGCGCAAGTATGCTATCAAAATTTACCCATTTTCACTATTATGTGATAATCAAAAAGTCTTTCTCAAAATATATGCTCCACTATGTTTATCCATGTGTTATTTACTTTTCCTAACTAGAAATGTTTAGTATAACAGCTTTAGAGAAAAATTTCAGGTTTCGAAAATGTCCCCGACACCTAAAATGTACTTTGTCCATATATCAGACTCCACGGATCGACGGCACCATAATTTTGGTACCGCCTTTATGTATTTTGTACCGCCGTGCACATGCAGACAAAGGACGTGACAAGACCCTTTTAGGGTTGGGTGGTGTATGATTTTGGTGCAGTGGATCCTCTAGGTAATCTTGAATTTTGACTCTTTCGTGATTCTAAATCAATCTTAACTAGTTTATACCGTTATTAGAACTAGTATAATTCACTAAGGTATATAAGAAATCCATTTCCACCAAAATTCAAAATTTTGAAAATCCACCCAAGGAGCCCTTTGGCATAAAGGAAGGAACCAAATTTTGGTACCTTCAAACCGCGGTAATCTGAATGTTAGGAAATTTCACTCACTAGAACACATTTATTGCAAATCTTTTCTTCTTCACTCCATGTATGGATTGACTTGGGTGATATGACTAGCATTCAACCCACTTCCAAATCATTAGGAACCTCATCTCTTCAATGGTTCAACATCAAATCAAACACATTTCTCAACAATTTTTCACTTCTATAAATTGAGAGGTTTTACCATGATCATCCTCGCACCTTCCTCATTCTCACTATTATCTAGCAAAGCAAAACCCAAGTTAAAAATGACTAAATCATCTCCAAAACCTTGCAAGAAGACCGCTAGAATTAGCGTGAGGCCTTGTTGCTTCGTTCATCTTAGCTCATCATTCGAGTCTTCTCCACACCCAATACATCACACATTGTGATCACCACTCCACCACCAACGAAAACACCTACTTCACCTCCACCGGCACCCATCCAAACATCCAAAACACCCTCACCACCTTCACCACCAAGGTCTCCAACTCTCATTCCTATGGAGCTATTTTCAACTCCACCAACATCACCAAATCCTTTCCTAGAGGACTTGGAAGACTCCTAGGCCAAGTCATCCACCACCATTGCCATCCTTTGGCACAATTGAGCGAATCGCTCATGAATCACCTCGGTCATCCTTTGACCTAAACGCCCCATTAGGGCCAAGACCTCTTCTTTTCCACCCCATTCACAAAGACATTCATGGTCCTTTATATGGGGATCATCCACTTCCATCATCAATGTCTCCTCATATTGAGGACATTCCGGAATGCATGTGGTATGACAATCCCACTAGAGAGGAGATTCAAGCGGAACTCCACAACCTCCACCAATTCAAAGGCATGGTGGATTCTCACTTAAGTGAGACAATGCAAATGTAAAATGCTTTGCTTGCATCCATCATGACCACTCCAAACATCCCCAACACCACCAACACATCCACCATTCCACCACCATAACCTCCCCAAACATTCTACCCTCCAAGGCATGGTTGCTCAACTTGTGAGCAAACGGCCCAAACCGTGGAAAGGACCCGGGTTATGGTCCATGACTTCCAAGAAGAAATGAGGTTCATCCTCAACCACATCCTTGAGCGTCTCAATGCTCTTTCCTATCCACCATCACTTTAGGATGGTTTTAGACTAGTCTTTCTAGTTTTTACTTTCTTAGGATAATTTTTATTTCTTGTACTAAAAACACATCATTGTGTTCTCTTTTCATGATCTTTACTCATGAAAAATTTTAACTAATGAATGTTGTTTATTGTATTGTTGGTGTTATTACATAGTGTTTGGAAATGCTTGTGAATGATCATTATTACTAACAATTTTTTTGTAGCTTTATTTTCATAATCCATGAATCTTCCCATTAAAGCACCCAATTTGGGGAGCTTTAAACAAGGGGAGATAATGGCTCTTGCTCATTACATTCCGATAGCCTCTTTTTTGTTGAGAAAAAAGGGAGAAAATATAGAACTTTGAAATTATTTATATTTGACTTTTCCGAAAAGTCAAGCGCATACATTTGACTTCTTAAAGTCAAACGGAACCCTCATTGATAATACTTGACTTTTCTTAAAAAGTCAAAGCGCATACTTTGACTCTGAAAAGTCAATATCATGCATCAACTAGTGTATACTTTGACTTTCATAAAAATTCAAACATCATACACTTGCATTATCATTTCCTTTTCAAGTTCTAAAACTAATATTTTTATAACTCTTGTACAAACTTTGTATCTTTTATAAAAATAAAATTTATGTTTTGTCCTCAACAAAAAGGGGGAGATCGTTAATAAAAATATCGTCTTTAAACGTTATTTATATTTTTGATCCTTACCTAAGTTTTGTTAACGACAAAAGTAAATTTAATTTATAAAAGCTTAAAGCTTGTCAAGTTTAATTGATATTAAAACAAGCTTTTTCAAACAATATATTCATCATTCAAGCATTTACATTTATGATTAGTAACATCTTGATATGACTCTAATCATTATGTATGATAGTAGTTTTTAGAATGTGTTAGGTTCTTAAAACAAACACTACTTAAGCATTTGCATATTTCTAAAAATAGAAATACAACATATGACATCATGTATTGCATCATGAAAATCATTGGAAGATTCCATTAGATATTTTGTGTAGATTTGTACTCTTCATATCTTGCACAATCTCACTTAGATAGAGTTGACTTTGGCAAGATTTGATATCTTAATTTGTCCGACCTGCGGTACCAAAATGGTACAGGCGGAACCCTTTAAGGGTCCGTCCGTCAGTGACGCTCTCCGTCCATTTTGGCTATAAATAGCAATGCCAAGCCAAGTAGTTTTCATCCCTTTCCACTATACTCTCATACATATCTTCTCTAACCTTTCTAACTCGGTTTCATATCATATAAGTGATCTCTTTGTAGCAAAGAAGATCAAGTTACATTCAAGCTTCAAACGAGAAGTTGGAAGTCTTGTTTGTTTAGTGTTGTATGATCTAGTGTTGATTCATACTTCATTGTTATATTAAACCATCATAATCTTGTGAGTGTGAGTGGTTAGTATTTTAGTCCTCAAAATACATTGTGTGTGGGAGTGGTTGTACCCTTGGAAAGAACTCGACATCTAGCTTAGTGTCGGAAATAGTGTAAAGGTTTTCTCCGCCGGTGAAAGGAGCTTGTTGACTAGTGAAGTTAAACTCTCGAGTGTGAGACTCGGGGAGTGGAGTAGGGCAAGGAAATAGAGTCCTTGTAGACCGAACCACTATAAACAACTTGTTGTGGTTTGATCATTTCTTTCCTTATTTACTCTTTACATATTACTTGCATATTTCATCTACATATACAAAGATCAATATCAATTGATCTTTCAATAAGTTTCAAAATAAAGTTTTTAATTGGTAAACTATTCAACCCCCTTCTAGTTTTCTACAATTTCTTTGTTAATTTGTGAGCGCGAGTTGTATATTTATAATAAATAAATAAATAAATCCTTCTTATAAGGTTTCATATATATGCTGAAAATGTGTGTAGTTTAGATGTATATATAATTTAGACTAAAATACACGGTTGGTCCCTAAACTTGTCAATGCGCTTCACGTTGGGACAAACCTGGGCCTTTTCATCATCGGGAGTCCTTATTTCTAGTTTTTTACTCGTTACTGGTCCGTGGACCATATTACTGTTAGTCAAGGACGTCAGATGGTGTTAGATTTGTCTTTAGTCCAAGGGTATAATTGTCAATTCCATATTTCAATTAAAAATTTCTTAATTATTGCCACATGTAATGTAACCCTCTTCCCGCCCCATAAATACATAGTCTATATTATTTTTCGTCCGAGAACTTTCGTTACAAGAATTATCAGAATTCACAAATTCTAATTGCATGTCACAAAACCCCTGTTTATCAACCATAAAACCGAAACATGGACTTTACTCTATGGAAAGAAAGAAGACATCCAGGTTATCCAGTTGATGATACCGTCCTATACGACTCTGCTAAGAAGAAATACGGTACTTTTTTTTTTTAGTCATTGGAATTTGTAATTGGGGTATTTATTGTTTGCCAATTAAGTTTTTAGAAGGCCTAAACATATATTCACATGTTTTCAGGTGGTATATCTAATATGTTTAGCATGAGGGTTCATCACAATGGTGTCTTTAAATACTGGCCTGGTAAAATATACGTTGGAGGTATGGAAACTTTAGTTGATTTGGTTGATGTTGATAGTGTGTCAATTGAAGAGATGGATGTTCTTATGTATGAATTGGGTTATGAGCTTGGTTCAAAAAATTACTATTACTTTGTTAAGCCTGGTAGTAATTTAGATGATGGTTTGTATAACTTAAGTGAGAGTGCTAATTTAGAAATATTGAAAGATCTTGTTGATGCCCATAAGATGATAGAGGTTTATGTTGAAAATGGTAAGACAACATTGGATGTTGATCAAATGTCACTAAAGTCAATTAGGACAGTTATTACTGATGTGGATGCAACAACAAAAAAGGCAGATCTTGCTATTGTTCTATATTGCTCAAATAAATTGTTCTTAGAAAATGTTGTTAATAAATCTGTGGTAGAGGATATATGTCATGTTACATGTCAACCTTTGGAAGTCAATACTTTGGTACAATCTAGTCAGATTCCAGAAATAGAACCCTTGTTTCCATCTGTAGAGGTCTGTCAGAATGAAGATGTTGTAGGTGATGTCAACCAGTATATAGATAAACATGTTGAGCATATCCATATAGATAGTCCTAAAGAGGTATGTCAAAATGATCAAGAGTTAGGTCATCATGAGGAGGAAATATGTAATCTTGTGGACTATATCCAAAAAGGTAAATCTGTGCAAGTAAGTGAAACCGATGAAGCTTTAAGTGATGACAATGTGAGTGAGACAGACAATTATATCAGTGATGATGATGATATTGAGAATAATCGTGATGGAAACACAGTTTTCAATAAGGCTAATACTTTTGAGGAGCTTGATTTTGATGTTAATCTGTTCAAAGTGACCGAGACTACAGAGTTACTATCTATAGGTACCACCAACCAGCTACCAGATGACTTTTTTAAGAAAAGTGAGTTGGATCTGTTAGATGATAATGATTTTGCAAGTGGTTCTAAGAATGAGGATGAGTATGTTATTAGGAGGGAAAAGAATGAGGGCATACAAGAAACAAAAGTTAAGTGAGGTAGCACAAACAGAGGACGAAATATATTTTTTCTGTGGTCAAATTTTTGTAACTGCAAAAGAAGTGAAAGATAGGATCTACCTGCTTTCAATAAAGACTGGGAGGAAATTGTAACTCATTAAGAATGACAAACAAAGAATAGGGTTAGGTGTCTTGGAAAAATACCTGTTTGTAGAATAACCGAAAGATCAAGGCTGGGAAAAGCCCCAAAGAGGAAAACTTGCCCGATAACTAGAGGCCTTGGAAGGGATGTATAGTTGCGAACACGCAAGGAGCAAGCAACAGATTGCCCATGGTTGTTGCATGTAGCCAAAAATACAGCTAAAGATGTATAGATTGTTCGAACTTTCAGGGATGAACACAAATGTTTGCAATCAAGAAAGATTAAATCTTGTGACTACAAGTTTCTTTCGAAGCAAATAGTTGACCAAGTTCAAGTCAATCCAGATATTCCAATCAAGGCTCTTCAAGATCACTCGATTAACAGTTTGAATTTTGGTGTCTATGCAAAAGGCATTAAGGGAAAAAACAAGGCATAAAATGAGATTAGGGGTGATCATACAAAGCAATACACCCTTTAAGAGACTATGTTGAAGAGTTGCGAAAACAAACCTAGATACAACAGTTAGGATAAGTATACAAACCGCAATGGATGCAACTAGTCCAACCGTAGTTTTCAAGAGAATGTATGTATTCTTAGGTGCTTTGAAGGAAGGATATAAAGCTTGTCAAAGAGAGTTGTTGGGGTTAGATGGTGCTTTTATGAGGGTCCTTTTCCGGACAACTTTACAAGAATCAGTATAGACAACAACAATGGAATATACCCTTTAGCTCTACTGCTGCAGCGTGTCGAAAGCAAAGACTCATGTATTTGGTTTCTTGAATGTCTAAGAGATGATCTTGACTTGCAACCAAACTCAAACTACACTTTTATCAGCGACAGGCAAAAGGTTATGTTACCATTTAGTTGATTAGATTCACTTGTATTTTCGATAAATGCAAGTTTTATTAGTAATGAATTAATGTTTATTGTGTGTGTATGGTATCATTCCAGCATTAGCAGAAGTATTCCCTAGTGCTGAACACAAATATTGTTTAAAGCACATCCATGATAATATGAAATTGCAATGGAATGCTAAAGCATACAAGGAACATTTGTGGAGATGTGCAGTAGCAACAACCATCCAACAATTTGAGGCAGCCATGCTGGCATTCAAGAGGTTTAGCGAACCTGCCCATTCTTGGTTAAGTAAGATACCACCAACCCATTAGTCAAGGTCGCATTTTTCAGGTACCGAACAAAATCTATGTCTACCTGTACATCTTTTGTTCTACGACATTTTTCTACACTGTTGTTTGTATAAATCAAACATGTTGTATAAATGTGTAGGGAGGGCTCAGTAACACATGTGTGAGGTGTTCAATGGGAAACTATTGGGAGGTAGGCACCAACCCATCATTACCGCTTTGGAATACATTAGAGAATACTGTATGAAAACATTTCATCAGATCCAAAAAACCAACTCCAACAAATCCAAATCTATCCTACTACATCCCCCTCAATACCATCTACAACTTCTCTTGACTCAACATAGAACATAAATGAAATATAATTCAAGCAAGATCTCAGAAATGGTTCAATTTTTTTGTAATCTTTTTAAAGATTGTTTTAATTGAATTATGAATCATCACTGACCTATATATGTGTTCGAAGACCAAACTATATTTGAATCATCAAGAGAAAAAGATATAACAATGATGTTATTATTCTTTCCTTAGTTCGTTCAATAGACCTACATCAAAAACAAAAACACAATCAATCTTACCCGAGACCCGTGAAAGGATCTTGAAGAGCAAAGAATATGTGTTCATCACATAAATCAAAAGAAGGTAGGATGTTCTTCATTTTTCTTGGTGTCTATTAATGTTGCTGTGATGATGAGAAGGGATATTTTATTCGGATTGATTTGATACGAGATAAGTTTTGAGAATGAGATTGTTGGTAGAGAGCAAATAAAAAGAGGCGGTGTATTTGAGGTGTTTAGGGTTAGTGATAAGATGTGTTTTAGGTTTAGGATAATGGTACTTCTATTTGTCTTATATCCTGTTAAAAGTTGGATCTGTGATGTCTTTTTCACTACCGGGTCTTTGGAACGTGGGCTTTGGCTTCACAATTCAGAGTTGGGCCTGGTGTTAATTTCATTTGGTGGGCTGACTGTGGACATGGGTCGACGAGATTTGGGCTGATATATATATTATGGCACGATGGGCACTTATTCGAATGAAATGATAACAACATTTGTCATCCGATTATTTTTGAAATTTTTTGGATACAAATTGTTGCTATAAATTAAAGAATGGTATTGTTGGTATGGTGTATTTTCACGGAGGGATACATAATTCACGGCTTGAGCGAAGATCTAAAAAAATGACTACGGGGCTTTTGTACGCTATTATTGACGAGAAATTGAAGTGACGTTTCATCGGTGAACTTCTTTATCTTTGAGACGAGGTTGGTTGGATGCATGTCTCAAGATAACTTGTCAGGGCACATAATGAACTTGACAACGGTTATAAGCGATGTAAGGAGTTACGCTAGTGCTCAAGTGTGTAACCATCACTTTAAGGAGTTACGTAGTGCTCAATGTCACACGGCGTTGTGGATTGTTCAAAAATTTTGAACAAGCAGTAAGTTACAAAGTTGGGATGTTTGCTTCCTTTTCAAGTCAGTCTTATCGGGTTATCTCCATATGTAGTCATTACAATTAGCCGGTGAATTCAAAAGAGGTTCGATTTAAGGTTGGTTTGAGAGAAAATTATTGAGAGTATTTTGCGACATATTCTCACAGAATTTTGATCAAGCTTATGTTTGAATATTGCATCAAGAAAATGGTAATACGGTATGTACGCATCATTATGATGATTCCGATAGCTCGCAACCATCGGAGGGAGAAGTTGCTATTTCATCTTCCGTGATTGGATTACGAAGGATTTGTGCTTAAGATCAAGAAGGAGAAGTAGTGTGTACATCGGGCTTTTTACCAACTGGATGCAATACTAAGTGAGATATGTTTTTATGATGTTCCCAGAATGACAACCATTGTGCTACTATTAAGAGTCTACTTTCTCCGCTGCGTGTTGGAAGAGTGTTGTCGGTTCAGGAGGGAGCAAAAGAAAAAAGTCTCACTAGTTAGGAAGGAGTAATAACCTAAATAGACCGTTACAGTTGAAGTTCAGAGCTACAAGGATTTGTGCCGTCAGAGCCAAAGATCAAATGCTGAGATCGTCGGAAGGAAATAACTTCAAGTTTGCCTCAGTATCTAGACTACAGAGACTCTGCGCTTCAACAAAGTCAACATTGTTCATTACTATTGTAATTTACTTTGTTTTGTACTTATAGGTCTCATTGTAACCATTCACGTGTGACGATATCTTGGAGGGAGATTGTTAGCCTCGCTTTTTATAAAGATAACGTCACTTACGTGAATTGGACTAGATGCGAAGTATACTTTGCCCTTAGGGACTAGTATCGTTTAAGTGGCGAAGTTAGAGCCTATAAATCCCCTCATGACTCTCCATGAGGGGTGAGGTGAATCATTTAGTGTTTTGTATTGTTTCCATTTTATTCAAGTTACTCTGTGTTCATCCTCCCTCTCTAGTTTCTCTCTCTAAACAAGATGAATTCTTTCATCTTCAATCACCAACCCCGACCACCCGAACCACATAAATCTTACGTTTTTTGATCCTAACAATATCATTTCATCAAAGAGCATGTGAAAAAGGGTACCGTTGAATTATACTTTGTTGGTACTGAACACCAACTGGCGGATCTTCTCACTAAATCCTTAGCTCCAGCAAGGTTTAATGATTTGATTCACCGGATTGGTATGAGGTGTTTGACTCTAGAAGAATTGGACGAACTTTTAAAACATTCTTGAAAAAGGTCAAACACTAAAACCTCTTTTGTAAATAAATTTTATTAAAAACAAAATAGAAAAATATAAAATCTGATAAAATTCAAAAATATTCTTCTATCTAAATTTCTTTCAAACATTGCAAGTACAAATCTTCCGTAAACACTTTGTTCCATCAAATCTTTCATCATTTTTCCCGAACAAGTGTTGAGGGGGAGAATGTAAATATTTTTCTGTCTCATAAAACCTTGTACTTGCATTTTACCTTATAATGTTGTATCTTTGGAAATGATGGATACGTTTCTGGTTAAATACTCTCCTCAGACTCAAATGTCTTAAAATTTTATCATTTCAAAAGTCGATGAGGAGTTTCATCAAGTTTCTTCCCAATAATCATGTTTTGCTTAACCAAAGTGGAAGTTATGGGTCTTGGTTAAAAATTGTTATGGTGGAGGGGCCAAACTTGTCAAAGTTAAACACCTATTTTAAATAAAACCTCCGCCTAACATATCAAAAACATTTATTACTTTCATTAATACTCCAACCTACTTATATCCATGCCTAAGAATCAAAGAACAAATCCGTGCTTCAAATTTGAAAACTGTAAGTGAGAAACGTTTCTAATAGTGATTACAAACATTGGTTTTTAATTTTACACAAATCTAACGGTTTGATTTTTACTTATGGGTGTTTTTGTGATCTACGCATACGTGTATGATCAAGGATGTGAAAACGTTTGTTTTTGATGAAATGGAAAGTGTCAAAATATTTAAAATCAAGTATTTAATCCATTTCTATCATCAAATCGTGCCCAGAAACACGTTTTAATCACTTTCGAATATTAGGGTTTATGTTCATAATTAGGCGTTTCTTTATTTGGATGTTTTAGCATGATTAGATGGCTAGGTTATGTTCTTAACATGTTTAATTGATCATATACATCATAGAATCATGCCCATAAACAACAAAATTGGAGAATTAAACTTTTAGGGTTTATACATGCGTAAAAATAGGTATTTTTGATTCTGAGTGTGTTTGATGTTATAATTTGTTGGAACTAGTTACTTTAGCATCTAAGATAGTGTAGAAATAGTTTGGATGATTTTCCATGGTTGAATCTTTTACTCGTAAGATTAGGGTTAGGGTTTAAGAACAAAACTTACGCCTAAGATGTTTTAACGCTTAACTGGTTTGAATTTGTTAAGCTTTGTGATCTTGTAAGTGGTTGGAATACATGTTAATATGCTTGTTATGTTTAAATTCTTACAGGCTTCTACGCGTACAAGATTCAGAATCAAGGTGTCTTGGCTTAAGCTTAAGGAACACATTATACGTAGAGGTTACGCATAAAAGAAATCTTACGCGTAACACTTACGCATAAGGGTCTACAATGGGACTACGCGTATCCTATGAAGGATATACGTAAACTTGGATTTCTACGCCTAAGGGCTACTCTTACGAGTAAACCTTACGCGTATGTCCTTTGCCTAAGCCTATGCGTAAGCTTATAAGCTAAGAATATACTCCTACGCGTAAGTCAATCGTACGCCTAAGGGTTACTCCTACGTCTAAGCTTAAGTCTACGCTTAAGGTTTGCATGTTTACGCATAAGCACAATAGCTTACGTCTAAGCCTACTTGTAACTTTATTTTTGAAATGTTACGCGTACAAAACTTGTAATAAGTTACTCATAATGTCACAAAACCGAAATGTCACTAATAAGCTACACAACGTTAAAATGTTGTGTGTTTAAGTAAACTTTGGACATTAACATTCAAAATTAACATACTCATGTAACTTATCATGTAAAATTTGCACAATTGGACTGAAAGTGACTTTGGACTCGTAACATTCATAAACATAACAACTTCAATAATTGGACAATAAAATCAACTTTTGACTAACATAATGTCTTTCGATATATTGGTTCTCTTGTCTCAATATCTTTTAGATCACGAATGGACGTCAACATGGAAACTCTCAATGCATCCAACGAACTCACAGTAGAAGATATGTTGGGATATGAAAGTGTCAAGACACCAAAGCATCAAGATATGAAAGTACCGTGGTACAAGAAATCTTGGAAGAAGTCAAAGAGTCAAAATCGCTAAAGACAAAGTCAGCACTGCAAGATAAAGTCAAAGCATCGCTAGAATAGAAAACATTATATTCGTTTATGGAAAGTATTGTATTCCATGTTTAGATTACTTGTCGTACAAGGTTATCAATTGTAAACCGACTAGGATATCCTTGAGCCTATAAAAGGACTCCTAGATTGGCATTAGAGGTACGATTTCGTAAAAGAGTTTTAGAGTTTACTTAATTAAGAGTTTAGAGAAAAGTTCTAATATCTTAGAGTTAGATTAGAGTATCCGCATAATAAGCGATTTAGAGTTTGTTAATAAAGTTTTCTTCTTAGCTTTGTTAAGTAAATTCCGCACTTGATAAAGATTGCTCGGTGTTTCTTTGTTAATAACTTAGGATTTATCCGAGGTTGTTAAACCTTAACAAGCTAGTTTAGTTTGATTAAAGTATATCGATCCAACAAGTGGTATCGAGCTTGTGTGGAAACTCGACTAGGAAGAAACCCTACAATTTTCAAGATGTCGACAAGTCGCTCCACAACCCTCAATCACCTCACTCGTAATTCCAATTATCAAGAAGGAGAATATGATCTCGGTGCATGAAGATGAGGCAAGATATTGCCACACAGCACTATGCTCGTGGAATGTAATTGTGAATGGGAATGAAGTTCCTCAAGAACCCATTCAAGTTGGCCGGACAACCTTTAGCACCAAAGGCGCTTTTACCAAGAAGAACCCTAAGGAATCAAGAGAAGGCTCTTAACATTCTCTTATCCGCCATTCCGATGGTCATCTTCTAAAATTTCACGATGCTAAAGATGCTAAGCGACTCGGGCTGCTCTCAAGACCGAGTTTGAGGAATGAAGCCTCTAAAAGATGCTGTAAACTTGCTAAAACAAAGAGTTTGAAACATTCACGATGAGAAAGAGAGTCTTGATGTCGCATATGATAGGTTTCGTAATCTCCTCAACATGTTGGAGTTATACAAAGGCGTAAGTATCAGTTGAGGATGCTAATTTGAAGTTTCTAGGAGTTTGCCATCTACATGGCATGTGATTGCTACTATGATCGAGAGGACAACAAGGATCGGATGTTATGGACTTTGATGATCTTTATCATCAATTAAAAGTTTATGAACATGAGATGAGTGGTCAACCAAATTCTAAATCTCACAAGATTGCCTTTCTTTCATCTCGAAAGAAGAGCAAGATTCCAAGAGTCTTGCTACTCCTCAAAGCACTGCTTCTCAAAATCTTGCTCTACAATCCCCCATCATATGCTCAAGAGCCCCACCATCTACTACTTTAAACTCAGATGAAGTTGTGTGCTCCTTCTTTGCACAACAAGCAAGCTTACTGTTACTTATGAGGAAGATCTAGCACAAATCAAGAAGATGCACTTGAAGAAATTGATATCGTGGCAAGTTGCTTTGATCACCGCAAGGATCAAAAGTATATGAAGAAGACAGCAAAAACATTGATTTCAAACCAAAACAAGGAATAACTTTTGACAAATCTAAAATTGAATGTTTCAATTGTCAAAAGATCGGTCACTTTGCAGGAGTGCGGGTTTGCTAAGTATCAAGCAAACAGAGCACCGAGAAGCCTAAACTTGAGCTCAAAGAAATTCCAATAATCAAACAAAGGCTTTGGTTGCTCAAGAGAAGTTATCAAGTAGACCGGAGTGAAGAGTTTGATGATGAACCGATGACTTCATCAGATGGTAGCGATGGAAGATGCAGTTGAAGACACCGTGGAAGCATTGGACCGGAGCACCGCTTTTGATGAAGAATCAACATGCCGCTTTGAACTCGATGATGGCTTTGGAGGATTTGATTGGAGCAAAGAAAGTGAAGATGATCCTGTTCTTCTTGTTATGGTGGCTACTTCACCAACTCGGCCTCCTATCTCGAGGTATGCTCAAACTGTTATGAGTTCTATCAAAATTGCTTAACAGCTATGTAACCGAAGAGATAATTGTATTAGGCTAGGTCTCGAGGTAGCAAAGTTACCAAATCACTTTAGAGTCTCGTAGAAGCTAAAATCATAACACATGAAAATAATGAAATGGCTTCAATGAAAAGTATGAACAACGGATTATCGTTAAAACTCGGTGAATGGAAACTATATTGTAAAATTGTGAAATTGAGAAATTAACTAAGGAAAGAGATGATTTGTTAGCTAAGTTTGTTTGCTTGGGAGAGTCCGGTTTGTCCCATGTTGCTTATGTTGAAAAAGCAGGCGGCTTACATTAGAAACAGCTTAGGATTTGGAATGGACTTTAGCAGTAGATGAAAACCAACCTAGTAATCAGGATGATGGTGTTTTGAGGACATAACCACTAGTGATGATGAACTCATTAACTATGTAGATTCATCTAGTAATGATGGCTCGAAGTGAACCACCTCCGAATATAAGAAAGACAATGGTTATCATGTCGTTCCTCATCCCATTAGTCATCACCCTCTAGGCCTCGATGTTTCTCGTTATGGTGTTGATAGTCTAGAGTTTAGGAAGAAGCTTATTGCAAAATCTAGATCCGAGAAACCCAAGGAAACCGTTGAAAACAAAGTTCAAAATCCAAAGAAGATTTTAAATCAAAGCATCGCTCAACAAGCAAGACTCTTCAAAACCTTTTCAAAACAAGATCGCTAAACCTTTTGGGATAATTTTGGTCAAAACAAATTTTATCAGTCCTCGAAGGCAAAACAATTTTGGGCATAGACATAGAAGAAATCACTTTGGACATATGGGTCAAAAACGTGTTTTGTGTTATAGTCCTACTCACTTAATCAAAGATTGTGATGACACTCGTAATATCTAAGCAAGTTTCAAGGAATAAGTCTAACAATCGAGACCTAGAGAGCACAAACCAAAGTGGACTAATTCAAATAGGGTTAATCACGTAAACTTCACACCGATCATAGATACCCACATCGTAGAAGAACTCAAGATCTCACAAGATTTTCAAAGCTTTTCGCTGCAGACAAGGTAATCGAAAACCATACTTGGGATAGAAATTTAGGAGACCTCATTATCAACCTAGAAGTTATCACAATTCATATAGGGATCTAGATCACAAGAACCTCTGTTAAACCGAATGGGTTAAAAGGAAAGAAGCTGGCCGGGAGACATACAAGACGATCAACAAAAAGTGAATCGATGTTTTGTGTCAAAAGAAAATCTCGATAATCGGTGAAAGAAATTTATGTTGAAAACCAGAGAGTTTTGAAAATCCACATGCTAAAAATCAAAAGATTATTTTGGATCATCGGTTGAGAGATAGTGAGAATTACATACTCAAAGAATTTGAGTTTGTGACTTCTCGCGGGAACACAAGTCAAGAATGGCTTGGGTTCCTAAAAGTTTCTAACTCTTTTCTTTGTGTGTGGCAACCCGTAAGAGGAGCTTAAAGATCATCTTATTGTGGATAGTGGTTGCTCGGAAGTATGACAGTGATAAAGAGATCCCGTCGATTTTAGAAGTATTAGTGGAGGAAAAGTAGCATTTGGGATTGATCCAAATGGAGGAAGGATTACAGGAAAGGAACAATTAAAGCCGGGAGAATTGATTTTGAGAATGTCGATATGTGAAGGAGCTAAAGTTCAACTTGTTGTCAGTCTCTCAAATTTGTGACAAAAGCATCCTGTGTTATTCAACGACACATAATGTCTTATCCTTTCTTCCGACTTCAAACTCGTTGATGATGACTTGGTAATACTTAGGGTACCAAGGACAAATGATGTGTATAGTTTAGACATGAAGAGTCTACATTCTTATGGAAGAGCCACATGCTTGGTGGCTAAGGCAACATCCAAGAGGCACATCAATGGCATAGAAGATTGGGCCATGTGAATTTCAAGAACATCAACAAACCGTCAAAGGAAATTTAGTTAGAGGTTTACCTTTAAAGACTTACGGTGAATGATCAATCATGTTTGGCATGCAAGAAGGGTAACAACACAAAGCTTCTTGCAAGAAGCTTGATGAAAGAAATATTAGAGAACCATTGGAGCTATTACACATGGATTTATTTGGACTGTCTCTCGTGGCAAGTTTAAATAAGAAGAAGTACTGTTTGGTTGTTCTTGATGATTGTAGTAGATTCAGTTGGGTTTTCTTTTGGGCTTTAAGGATGATACCTTTGATGCTATTCAAACTCTTATAATAGCACTAGAAACCAATTAAGACTCAAGGTTAGAGGCATTAGATGTGATAATGGAACCGAATTCAAGAACAAGCCTATGGATGATTTTGTGCAAATAAAGGCATTAAAAGGAGTTTAGTATTGCTAGAACACCACAAAGAAATGGTGTTGCAGAGAGGAAAATAGAACTTTGATTGAAGCCGCAAGGACCATGTTAGCCGATTCTCATCTCCCTATTCAATTTTGGGCGTGTCGGCACGCATGTTATGTACTCACTGTGGTTTCACACAAAACCACGTATGAAGACACCCTATGAATTGTCGATGGGCAATAAACCCAACATTCGCTTTATGAAGCCTTTTGGATGCCCTCTTACTATTTTGAACACCATTGATAATCTAGGAAGTTTGATGGCAAGTCGGAAGAAGGTTACTTATTGGGTTATTGACTAACAAGAAGGATTCGAGTCTACAACAGTAGTTACTAAGAAGATTCAAGATTGTCTTCATGTTGAGTTTTAGAGGATCAAGACAATGAGAAAGGAAAGGGTCCCGATTGGATGTTTGATCTTGAGATTTTATCTCCTTCAATGAATTATGTACCGTTAGAGAAGAAAATCAACCTTTGCATAATGAAGAAGATGTTCAATATGTTGTTCATAATATTCATCTTGGACCTAATCATCGCTCTCGATATGATCCTATGAGTCCAAAACAAAGTTCTCATTGCCTAAGCAAAAATCGATTCGCCAAAACAAAGCATTGTTGCACCACAATTCTCATTATCTCACGAGGATCAATCTATTCAAGAGGAACTTAATCGATGCTTCTTCAAGATGTATTAGCACATTCTTACGGATGAACAAAGAAGAACTTATGAAGAGGCAAAGAAGAAGAACAAGGCAGAGTTCTCTTACAAGATTTTGACAAGATTTTCAACCAAAGTATCCGCACATCTTGACAAGATTTTAGATGATTTGGATGATTCTACCATGCCCGGGTTAGAAGAAACCGATGATGAGCTTGAAGATGAAGGTATTTTCACAAATTCCAATGAAGGTGCCGATTATACTAACTTAGATGATACATATGAAGTTCCACAGTCTCCAATCTTACGAATTCATAAGAATCATCCAACCGATCAAATCATTGGTCCTTCTACATCCGGAGTTATTACTAGACACAAAGCTAAGGGTTTTACAAAACCTCATAATGCTTTACTTAGCTTTGTATATAAACAAAACAAAGTTAAATCATAAGGACCATCAAACTCGCTTATTCACTTGTTTCATCTCTCAAGAAGAACCCAAGAATATTGCTCAAGCTTTGACTAAAGAGAGTCGGGTTGAAGCTATGCAGAAGAACTTCTTCAATTTAAACTTCAAGAGGTTTGGTTTATGTGACCTTCCGATGGGAAGAGAGTTATTGGAACAAGATGGGTCTTTAGAGTTAAAAGAGATGAAAGAGGAATGTTATCAAAAACAAGGCAAGATTAGTTGCTCAAGGTTATAGAGCAGGAGGAAGGGTAGACTATGATGAGGTATTTGCTCCTGGGTACGGATTGAAGCAATTAGAATCTTTCTTGCTTTTGCTTCTTATATGGGTTTTCAAGTCTATCGATGGATGTCAAGAGTGCCTTTCTTTATGGTACTATTACGTAAGAGGTGTATGTAAAACAACCTCCGTGTTTTGAAGATCCTAAGCATCCTAACAAAGTCTATAAGGTGGTTAAGGCTTTATATGGTCTTCATCGTGCCCTAGAGCTTGGTATGAGAGGCTCTCTACATTTTATTACAACATGGATACGGAGGGAGCTATAGACAAGACTTTGTTTATCAGAGAGACAAGAAGGATATTATGTTAGTTCGGTATATGTTGATGATATTATCTTTGGGGCTACCAAACAGTCCATGGTTAAGGAGTTTGAGCAATTGATGCGAAGGAATTTCAAATGAGTTCAATGGGAGAGTTAACATTCTTTTAGGACTTCGTGTTAAGCTACCAAGGAAGGATTTTTATTAGCCAAGACAAGTATGTTACGTATATACTTAAGAAGTTTAATTTTGATGATATGAAGGTCATTATTACACCAATTAAATCTATCAATTCATTAGGAAAGGATGAAGATGGATGACTGTTGAAGTCAAGTTATACAGATCTATGATTGGCTCTCTTATGTATCTTACCGCATCAAGGCCTCGATATCATGTTTGCGCTTGTTTATGTGCGATATCAAGTTTCACCAAAGATCTCTCACCCGAATGTCACAAGAGAATATTCTCATTATTTGAAACAACAACCTAAGTTGGGGTTGTGGTATCCTAAAGAGTCACCTTTCACTTAGAAGCTTTTTCAGATAGTGACTATGCAGTGATAACTATGATAGAAGATCCATTAATCTGGTGGATGCCAATATCTTCGCGTAAGGTTAGTCTCATGGCAATGCAAAAGCAAACAATTGCAAAGAACATCATCTATCGAGGTCAATATGTAGCCGCAAGTTGTTGTGGTCAAGTTTTGTGGATGCGTAATCAACTCTTGGACTATGGGTTCAATTTTAAGAATACCCTATCAATATTGATAATGAGAGTACTATTTGTATTGTGAAGAATCCTGTATCATTCCAAGACAAAGCATATTGATTAGGCATCACTTTATCGAGATGTTATGAGCATAGGCTCATTAATGTGGTTAAAGTTCACACGGATGATAATGTAGTCGATCTACTCACCAAAGGTTTTGATGTGTCACGATTCAATCACTTGGTCGTGAGCATTGGAATGATTAACTACTAAGCTATGTTTAAGGGAGGACTATAAGATGTTTGATATAGTCCTGTATTGCTGAGGGAGGATGTTAGTTTATACTTAGTGTATATGAAGGATTTTGGCAAAGCACCGTATTTCGAAAGTACCGCTTGGGAAAGTACCGCTGGGAAAGTATCGCTTATGTGGAAAGTACTATTTGTCGATTAAAGTCTTGCTCCAACGGTAATATTGAAGGGTAATTGGTAGTGTGGTAACTTTGTTATTTAGGTCGTGATTTTCAAATCTCACCTATAAATAACTTCTTTCCGATTTTCCTCTCATATTATTACTTCACATCTTTTCCATACTTATCTTCCAATTACCATCTCTTCATTATTCGATATACTCTTTCTATTGTGCTTAATCTTTCAACAATGGTGAATCGTTTAACTGTTTCGAAGCACAATATGGTGGCTAATTTGGATAAGACTGAGGCGAACGTGGCTTTCTATGATATCATTGATTATCTAGTTGGGTCGCCTATTAGTATGCTCTTTTGGTTGAGCCAGATATAATAGAGCCATGGATTCAAGAATTTTGGGCTAATGCTAGAGAGAATATGGAGGAGGATGAATATTATATTAGATCATCGATTCTTTGGAAAGACTATTAAGATTACGAGGCCTCCATTCGTACGATTTGATATTTGATGATGAGGATGGGGCTATTAGATTTGACAAGCAATTGATTTGGGATACTTTTCGTAATTTGGGTTATGAAGGTTCTTTGATGAATGACTTTTAAGAAGGCTTTATTACATCCTCAATGGAAGTTTTTGATCCATGTCTTGCTCCACCGCATAAGTTCTAAAAGCACTTCGGGAGCAGTTTGGTTCTAATATTGCTTCCAAAGTGGTTGGTTTAGCTACGGATGGGTTTTAATTTTTCACGGCTTATTTTGGATGGAATGTTATCTCATATATCATCCGAGGCTACTTGGTTGATGTATCCAAGATTTATACAGGTTTTCTTGAACAAGCAGCTATCGATGTTCCCAAACCTACTGCTTTACTACCTGTCATTGTGCAACAAGCCAAGATTTATACATTCATGGCTAAGAGAAGCAACTTGTTCCGAGGTGGAGATATTCCTTTAACAACATCCATGATGGAAGTTGTACAAGTCGCTCGTGATGCAACCAAGAGGATCTCGAACCTCAAGGTACCGATCATCGATCAAGGTGTTGCTTCACATAGTATCGCTCAATCAAGATTACTTCAAAAAGTGCCGCTTCACAAGGTCTCGATCCGCAAGCACCGCTTCTGAAGGTCTTGCTTCGATACAAGGTGATATTTCACAAGGTGCCGAGGTTCAAGAAGAAATAGAGTACACCTACTCCATCTCCACATGCTCGCTTCAAAGGAACATTCACCAATTCAAGATGCTGCTCCTACAATTCCTCGAGAAGGTTTAACTATGGATAACTATGCTTTGACAATGGCGATAGTTTGGTTGAACAAGACTGTTGAGCGTCAAGCTAGAACTATTAGAAAATTGAAGCGAAATTATTTCTGGTTGAGAAATTTTGTTAAACCCTATATTCAAGGCTTCAATTTATGGGTTAAGGAGGAAAACAAACGCCGTAAAATTCTTCGCAAGGGGTTACAACGTAAGAAGGTTCCCAAATCATCTTCTGTCCATTTGGGGAGGAAATTAGAAGAACAGAAATTGAAAGAAGATGATAAGGAGAAACAATATGATAAGAAGAAAGATGATAACAAGGAGAGTGGATCTCAAAGCATCAAGAATTGGTTCATATTGAAAGTTCAAGAAAGGATTCGAACCTCAAAGCATCAAGAACTAATTATTGAAGATCAAGGTACCGAACATGAAAGTACCGCTTTCATGAAACTTTCAGACAAGAAGTGATAACTCCAAGGGTTTTGAATTTTGAAGAAGAAGCTGGTCCTTCTACTATTGTTATAGAGGAAGAGGAGGAAGCTACATTCAAACCAATTCATTCAGCAAGTGATGATGATGTAATTGCTACAATGATGGAATTGTCACAACCAAGAGGAGGAGTTACTATTAGAGAAGTACAAGAAGAAGAACAACCAAGAACTGATCAACCTGAAATTGATCCAAAAGACAAGGGAAAAGGTGTTTTGGTTGAAGTTAAGAAAAGAAGCTCACTTTGGCGTAACTTAGAGCATTTGAAGTTGCAAGGAATGAAGTCAGCGACTAGAAAAGTTCAAGAAGAGATAAATGCTAAAGATAGAGAAGAGCGAGAAGCTCAAGAAGCTTTAGATAGAGAAGCGACTCAAAAGGTGCAAGATGCATTGATGTTGAAACTCATGAACCTTTAAGTCTCCAACACCTGTTAGATTCATGTCAAGAAGACCTAATTTGGCTAAAGAAAAGAATGCAATGATGGCATACTTAAAAGGCAGAGGATTTAAAGGATTGCAAAAGTCAATTATGTGGATATGAAAAGATTATATGATGCCGAGAGAGGCTTATAAGAAAGATGTTGCGTGCATTAAAGACTTTAGAGAAGAAGCTCATTGATTGAAGTCTGAAAGGAAAAAGAGCTTAAAGAGGAAAAGAAAAACTGAAGCTACAGATGTTCAGTTTTCAAAGAAAGAGAAGGTTGAATTAAGATCTGAGACTGTTGATGAATTGAAGAATTATCTCAGAATAGTGGATTTTGATTATACAAAGGAAGATGAAGACATGAAGATGAACAGATCAAAGATTAGTGCTTTCAAAGTTGAGAAATCCAAGAATGGAGATTACATGATATTTTATAAAGAAGATGAAAGTTTTAAAGTTTTCAAAAGGCTATGGGATTTGCTACATATTATAGATAGAGTGGACTTATTTTACTTATATCATGCTGTGAAGGCTTATTTTGAAGATAATCCATTAGAAGGGATTGGTATGGTTTTACATGGTGATCTCATAACTTTGTGGGAAGCTGATGAAGGAAGTACTGATGATATCTGGAATAATCAAGAAAACTGGGAAATAGTTTGCTGGAGATTCTTTGAAGAATCTGGAGTTCATGTCTTGGAGCTAGAAAATGGAACAATGATTCACATGTTCGTAGAAAGAAGATATCCTTTTACAGTTGATCTAATGAGAAGAATGCTAGAGCATGGATTGGAAGTAGAAGAGGATAATGAAACTGCTTGCATGTTGATCAATTTGTTTATTGACTGGACTACCATTGCTGAAGAAGATCTTTAACTGGTATGAATTTTATTTTAATAAATATTTTTGATATCGATATTTTATTCAAAGTATCGCTTATCGACAAGATTTCATCAAAGCATCGATTCTTTGAATTAAACCATTAAATAAATATTAGAAGAAACCTTTGTCAATAATAAATATTTTTGAAATAAAGGTTGAATAAATGGTTTTTGTGATGATAACATCAATAGGTTATCAATCCACCATGGTTACAAAAGGATTGACTAATCCATGAGCAAACGGCTCGTAAAGATATATCAAATTGCTTTTAGTTGACAACTTGCTAATAAGTTGGATGGTCATCAACTCACCATATCAAGAATGTGAAGAGTTGGCTAGCCCACAAGAAATGGCTTGTGGTAAAGGCAAAGGAAAAACCATTTTGGTAATTAGTTCACCATTAGATAAAAGAACTAACTAGTCCGTATGGTACGACTTTTGGTAAAGACAAAACAAATCATTGATAGTCGGTGGTTTGCTAAAAATCATATGGTTATCAATGTACCATGGTCTTACACACCAAAACATTTGGCTACTCCAAAGATAATGGCTTTGGTAAAGAGTTCTAAATCCATTGAATTTTCAATGATTCACATAGATGTGATGAGAATAGTATGCAACTTAAATTAAATTATTGTACACATTGTCATATGTTGTCGTGTTGTCGAAAAGATGGAGATTTTCAATGTCACGTGAAGAAAACAATTCTAAGAGATACTTTGACAAAGCACGATTCTACAGAGATATAATCTAAAGACTAAAGAACAATCCATTTTAAAGATGAAGTCGTTAAAGATATATTCATAAAGGAACTTGAAGTCAATCAAGTAGAATTCAAGTTAGGGAGGATTGTTGGGATATGAAAGTGTCAAGACACCAAAGCATCAAGATATGAAAGCATCGTAAGTCGCAAAGTCACCGAAGAAGTCAAAGAGTCAAAGCATCGCTAAAGACAAAGTCAAAGCATCGCAAGATAAAGTCAAAGCATCGCTAGAATAGAAAAACTGTTATATTCGCTTATGGAAAGTATTGTATTCCATGTTTAGATTACTTGTCGTACAAGGTTATCAATTGTAAACCGACTAGATATCCTCGAGCCTATAAAAGGACTCCTAGATTGGCATTAGAGGTACGATTTCGTAAAAGAGTTTTAGAGTTTACAATTAAGAGTTTAGAGAAAAGTTCAATATCTTAGAGTTAGATTAGAGTATCCGCATAATAAGCGATTTAGAGTTTGTTAATAAAGTTTTCTTCTTAGCTTTGTTAAGTAAATTCGCACTTGATAAAGATTGCTCGGTGTTTCTTTGTTAATAACTTAGGATTTATCCGAGGTTGTTAAACCTTAACAAGCTAGTTTAGTTTGATTAAAGTATATCGATCCAACAAGATATCTTCCCAACTGATTACCGCAAAACAATTGGAAAGAACAATATCAGGGTCGATTTTGAGAACTTCACCTACTCGGAATCATCATGCAGAGTTGTTGTATATATTCTAAAAGTTCATCCCTACATTTTCATGCTTACCAACTCAGTTACAGTTCCTGAAATCTATATCCATCAATTCTGGCACACGATGGAGAAGATTGATGGTCAAGATGCTGTAAAAGTGACTCTCAACAACAAGGAAGTCACAGTCACGGTCGTTGATCTTCGTACTATTCTTCTTCTACCTGCAATTCAGCCTGCTGATTATGTGGAAACTCCAGATGAAGAGGCCATAATGCAATTCATGGTTGACATTGGATATGATGAAGCTACCGGAGTCATCACCAGACACTCCACTGTCGATCTGAAGAACATCCCTCAACCTTGGAGGACACTGTACATCATGATCGCTAAGTCTGTATCTGGAAGAGATGGCGGTCATGAGCATCCTAAACTCATGCACCTACAAACTTTCTGGGGAATGGTCAACAACCAACACATTGACTATGCAAGCCTGATATGGGAAGATATGATGCAGCATCTTAAGAAGCCCGGGTCAAAGGTTCCCTTATCAAATACACGAAGTTGTTGATCCAAAACATTTTCGGGCAAAATCGGGACATCCCAATGAGAATTAATGACCCCAAGAACCATTCTATGTTATATGAGCCAACATTGAACATTGTCAGATATAAGGACTCATCAACAAAGAAGCAAGGTGCAGTGTTACTTGACTGCCTTCTCACTGACACAATCAAGAGTCTTCCTTTGTATTATCGATACCAAGAAGCGGTGAGTGTAGGCAAAGTTGGGTTTGTGGATGAGAAGAATTATGTTGTTCCTACCAAAAAGACTAAAAGGTCAGGCAACACTGGTAGTATTGGAAGCACTGGGAGCGCTCACAAGTATCCGAAAAGGAACCCATCCGACAAGAAAAGAGTCCCAACTCAGATCGTCCGTCCTAATGTCAAACTGGAACCTATTCCAGAGGACGACGACTCTGCTACTGAGTTTGAAGAGGTAGTTTACTATTATGAAACAGCAACAGAGGAAACATCCTCACCAATGTCGGAAGACAAACCACCAAGTCCCCAATCAGACAAAGGGAAGAAACCAATGACAGAGGAATAAGATGAAGAATCAGATGAAGATAAAGACCCAAAGGATGAACAACAACAATACCATAAAACTCTCAAGCAGATGAGGATAAAGCATGTCGCTAAGGAGTTTAACCTTCAACAAACCACATGCCTCGGAGGTTCGGTGCAGGAGATCTTATCGCACCAGCCTTGATGCGTTAATCAACCCGATAAGGAACCGTGCCACCACAACGGAATCTACAGAGCAAAGAAGAAGACGATTATGAGGTTAAATTCGATTTTGAGGAAGATGAACCGAAGAAGATAGAGAAGATTACTGATGAAGATGTGAAGAGAGCGGCAAAGGAAAAGGCTGAGGAAGAAGCACGTACCAAGAAGGATGAAGAAGAAAGGATTCGAATTGAGACTGACAGCTACATTCAAGATAATCCTGAACAATCTTCGGAGCCACCCCAAGACCATTTCACAACAGAATCATCATCAACCTCTTCACCACCACCTTCTAAAGAAACAACCACCAGATCATCATCCAAGTCGGTTAACAAACCAATCGATATACGGGCATCTCGTACAAGACCAAGATCCAAAAGGTCATAGCAAGCAAGAAAACTAAACGTGGTAAATGTAAAGTTGAATCGAAGTCGACAGGTCAATTTACTTGAACAAGAGATGAACAATTTATTGAGAGAGACATCTGATCAAGCTATTCCTGAACAGAGACATTCAAGGGGAAATGGAAGAGAAGATAAAGGAATACACTCATCAGTCCTTCTTCAGTATGTCCCAGGAATAACCAAAGACATGTTCTCCAAACAATTTATCCTCGCTTGAGAATGCCGATCAAAGATAATCATTACAACACCGGTGACGATGCAGATAAGACCAAGACCGCCTCCAAATGTAACCAAACCGATCTTCATCACGCTTGATAGTTCAAATGACTGCTCGATCTTCAACACTCACTCCGGATGAATTGAAGTTTCTTGAGCTACTTCTGGCTCATTAACTGAAGACTACTTGCAAGGAAGCTTCTGGTATTGAGAAGCGCTACAGAGATGATGATGACGAGGACAAAGATCCAAAGGCTAAATGTCAGAAGAAAATAAGCGAGTCTTCATCATCCATGCCACCACCACTACCAAAGACCACCTCCACTACACAAGCATCTCGGCAGACTCCTACATCTGATAAACCTCGGGAGTCTGAGTCACCACCACCATTGGAGAAAACTGGTGATCACTTTGAATACACCGGTTATGATGACGAAGAAATTCCTGAGCCCCAACAACAACCATAATCCCCACCATCAACTAAGCAACAAACAGAATCATCCTCCAAGCCTAAGAAGAAAAGATCAACTTTAGTCGTCTCCTGGTTGGATGAAGATGATATTGCAGAATATGAATGGTTTAGCAATCTAGTTGATGCCACCCCTCGATTACCGGAAGGCCAAGAACCGGTAGATGGTCGCACTATGGAGCATGTTAAGATTATACAGGATAAGTTCAAGGTTAAAAAGATGATGAAAGGGGAGCTACACCGGATCAGGAATGATGCATTCCAGTTGCTAAAATACAGCTCCGACAGTGCTATTGAAGTCTAATATCATCTTGACAACATCGCACGAGCCATGTCTAACAACATTGACTGGCTTAACCCCAAATCGAACATCGACTTCACAAGAAAGGATAACACTCCATACTATACAAACTGGACCAAACCTCTACCAACCATTGGCCGACCAGAGCAACCCAAGATTCTTACCAATACTTCTTCAACAATGACTTAGAATTTCTTCGACACGGTAGCGACATCAGCAAGAAGTACGCTACATCACTCACCTTCAACATCCCAGCAGCAGTATTCTCCACCAATGTTGCCATCGAAGAAGAAACTACCAGAATGTTCGTTGACAATGTGGTGGATTATGATATTGATGCTAAGTATGGCATTCACCATTGGCCTCCAAGGAGAAGTCTGTACTATAGAAGCTGCCAAGTTATAAAGTCAAACAAGGAGGTTTTTAGTGATAAAAGGATCGTTGCTATAATGAATGTCACTCTGGCTACAAAATGGGATTACTCATTCCTGAACGAGATTAAAGTCAAACGCCAAGACGAACAAGAATATGATTTCACGGAGGTTGATTTTCCGAGATTATCGCTCAACGACATCGAAGACATGTATCTGGCTAAGGTATAAGGTCGGGTGAGACAATTCTCCACCAACATTCAGCTCCAGTACATCACAGCCTTGTTGATAGTCATTCGAAGCAGAGTGATCTAGGAACGTATTGAAGATCTTCAACTTACTTATGGAATCTTATCAGAAGAAAGTCAACCTCACAAAACCGTTGCTACACTTTCCAGACATAAACCAACAATCTCAGTACACCATTTTGAAGAAACCGAAGTTTGGAGTTGTTTACTGCAGTGAACTTCACCACAACTGCTTTATGGCGTACAACGAGGATCATAAGTTCTGCGATCACACATTGAAGTTGGTTCGTGATTGGCTACCATATCGGTTAAAGGACGTTAAGCAAGGCATTGGGTCAAAGAAGAGGTTGAATCATGAGGAAAGAGGATGCAAGAAGATAATCAAGAAGTCGGATGAGAGGTTGTTTCATCGAGATCGATGAGGAGGTTGGAGAGCTTTGTGGTTGGAATACGTAGTTTCTCGCCACGGATATCAACGCCAGAGAGAATTCTGTGTCTTATCAATGATTGTCCGTACTCTTCAAACTACTTTTGATTGACAATTGGATTGTATGATTTTTATATTGACTATGGCTTGTGCACACATAACAGTGTAAAACCCGTACTTGTAATGAAAGGACCCTATGGTATGCTTCAGTGCCACAATCCTTATAAAATGAGCGAAAGCTTCTTACTTTTCAGTAAAACTTATCAAAACTTTAATCATTCTAAAAGTATTGCTCAAAAGAACAAGTACTTCCCCTTATGTTTTCAAAAATCTCAAAAGTTAATATTACTTGTTGAGGGGGAGTATTTGCTAAAAATCTTTGTTCACAAAATGTTCTTCGTGGAAATCTTCCCACAAACTCGAAATGGTCATATTCGATATCAAAATTTCATCAAAATAACACTTATATGCCATTTTTGGGGAGAAAAATTATGGATACAAATATGTTGTAAATGTAAATGAATCTTCAGATGTTAAGACTTAACCCATGAATTGATGAGATCTCGAATCATCATACATCGAAAAGATTTGTCTTCCAAGACTTATCCGAGTAGATTGGACCAAACTCTTGATAGACATGAACTTTGTGGGTTTGACAACCTTTCAAGGTTTGTCCACACCTTCAAGGTAGTTATTAGAGCTAGTTGTCACCTAAAAGTCGACAATGCATCTCTTTAACTATGCAACGTAACGTGTCTCATGGGAATTGTCTATCTTGAGTCGATCAATTCAAAAGTGTGAGTTTCACCTCACCGCAGATTCGCCAAAACACTTAAGCACGTGCGAGGGGAGTATTTCTGAAAATGCAAAACTCTCAAGTGTTACAAACATGTTTTCATTCATAAACACTTTGAGAGATTTTCGTGAAAATGGTTTTATGGCAACTTAGGATAGTCATGGAGTTATATGGTGACTCAAGGTTAGAATAACCGTTCTATGATCCGCCAGAGCCGGAGGATCTACCCAAGGATACCACCAATAGTTAGTATTTAGAAGTCCTTAGGAATGATTATAAAAGGAGAAAATGAGAATCGGAGAAAGAAGGAGTGAAGAATTGAAAAGAAAAGTAAAGAAAAGTGGTGAAAAGAAATAGCCTCCAAATTATTCAACTTAGGATACCCGCCTAATTCATGTGCTCTTGGTTGTCACTAGATGACACCAGATTGAAGATTAAAGTCTTTATGGACCCAATGACGCATGCACTACTCAAGTTTCTCTCAACGTAAGCTTGTTCATTCTCACAGGAACCCCACGTAAACCATCGACTTTCTTCAGAGATTGTTGGTACAAGAAGGAGACCCTCCTAGTCTCGCCAAGAAACCAAAGTGAACTATTGAGTCTAGAACCACGAGATTCATCAAAAGATCTCTTAGAAACACTCGACATTTCATCACTTGTCGCTCAACATTAAGGACGTAAGTGTTACAATTATAGAGTCCTACATAGATCTTAGCAACTGTCGAGAACATTTATAAGGGGTTCACAACCGCGATCGTCGATGATTGAATGGAAACTCCGCCGTGGTCAACATCAAACGACCTCGACAAAGATGTCGCCGGTAGCCCATTGCGGGTTACGCCATCGTTGTCTCAAACGGTTCACATCGTGGGTGATGCTTGGTGTACCTCGGTGACTACCTAAACCGTAGATGTACTTTGGTACATCGTGGTTATCCTACTGAGGACTCCATTCAGAAATGCCTTTGCGAATTAGAGATGTGTTTTCATACTATGTTGTTAATACGCTCAAGTTCGAACTTGGCGCCGGAAATCCCGCTAAGGAGATTCCTTTCACGAATCGAGTCCTCGAAGATGCGGGTCATTACTTCAACTTGTTCAATGTAATGCCAACTATCCTCACGGATTCGGACGCCGATTCGCCCGACCAAGGTGAATGGAATCAACACATTCATCGAAGAACAATCGTAGTGGTCAATTCTCCAAGAAACGACCACGTTGATCGATTGGTGTTTTCACTAACCAATTCTTATGTTTTCTTCTTATGGATGCTCCGGGGAGATGATCGTCGATTCTCCACATGCTCATACCAACAACTACACAAATTGAAGTTCTCTCAAAAGGAAACACAAAATTCGTAATGATTCTTCTTCAAAGCCAAAGAATCTACAAAGTTTAAAGACCAAGAGAACTACATCAAACCGAATCCAACATCAAAGAGCGTGTGAGCATGTTGGAGAAAGACGGAGACGCTCGAGCAACAAAGCGGACCGATGCATAACAACAACATAACATCACCATATCCACACCGTAACAAAGAGTAAAGAACAAAGATAACGAAGACGTCAAAGCTAAAAACTTCAAAATAAGCAAGATCCTCACACTAGGGAGATTGTTGGAATCAAGACACTTCTTCTCACAAGAAAGAAGAATGTCAAAAGACGTCAAAGCAACTGCTATTACATCAACACCAACAACTTATCCAAGATTGTTGGAGTCATCATTTAATATCTAACACTTAGGGTGAGATTGTTGGAATCACTCCTAACTTGTATTTCAAGTGTTAGTATTTAATATGTAATTGGCTGCTCAAACTGGGCTTTTATGTTTGATATTAAAGGCTAGGCTTATGTAGAAAGCCCATGAGCCTATGCCAAAGCCTAATAAGGGAAGGAAGGGACTAGACATGTTGCTCTAGCTCCCTTCCCCTATAAATACTCTTGTAAACCTTCACTTGAAGGTTGGTTGTTCACTTTGCATAATACACCTACGCCTAACATTTCTCTAGTTTCATACGTGTGTGTTTAGTGTTCATCCGATCACTTTCTTTCCCATTTCTTATATATTGATCATTGTGTTATATTATGGTGACTTAACATATACGTTTTCCTTCGCTTTTTACGCTTTTGTCCGTTTTTCTTACGCTTTCATACGTTCATCCGTTCTCATCTGTTTATATACGTTTTCTCTCGTTTTCTTACGTTTTCACCCGTTTTCTTATGTTTATATACATTTTCATACGTTTTTATATGTTTTTCCGTTTAAATACATTTTCGTCTGTTTTTATTCATTTTTCTTGCGTTTTCATACATTTTTATCCGTGTTCATACGTTTTTATCCATCTTTATCCGCTTTCATATGTTTTTAAACACTTTCATCCATAAGAAAACAAGCGAAAACATATAAAAACGTATAAAACATATGAAAATAGATAAAAACGTATAAAAACGCAAGAAAAATGTTTTAAACAGATGAAAACGGGTGAAAACATAAGAAAATGAGCAAAAATGTATAAAACAGATGAAAACGTATAAAAATGGATGAAAACGTATAAAAACGTATAAAGCGGATGAAAACGTATAAAGCGGATGAAAACGTATAAAAACAGATGAAAAGATATAAAAAAGTATAAAATAATAAAACGCAAGAAAAATGTAAAAAACGGACGAAAACATATATAAATGGATGAAAACGTATAAAAACGAATGAAAACGTATAAAAATGGGTGAAAACATAAGAAAAAGAGCGAAAATGTATAAAAGCAGATGAAAACGTATAAAAACGGATGAAAACGTAAGAAAAATGGACAAAAGCGTAAAAACAGAGGAAAACGTATAAAAACAGACAAAAACGTATAAAAAAAAGGACAAAACCGTATGACAACGTAGAAAACGTATTAAAACGGATAAAAACGTAGGAAAAGTAGACGAAAACGTATAAAGATGGGCCAAAACGATAAAAACCGCGTAGAAAATAATTTTTTTTAAGTAAACCAAAATTTGTATTAATTAACGGTCGTTAGTATAAAGGACTAACGTTGCAAATGATCATTTGGTTAATGGACTAACGTTGCAACTGATTAACGGAGAAAATAATGACAGTTAAAGATAAGGACTCATAGCGTGCAATCTATAAACCATAAGGAGAAAAAAAAAATCAGAGACTATGGTAGTGATTTAGAGCAAACCACAAAACGAATGGTGTAATTCACTCTTAAAAGAAGAAGGTTGAGTTTTTTTGAAATATCACCAGCATGGGATTTTGTTTTATTAAAAAAAAAAAAGTACAACAACACCTCAAAACTAGTATTATCTATGCACTATCTATAATGACGGTGACATTTATAAATGAAGTTTTAATTTTTAAACTACACGTTATTATATTTAAGAATTCATACAATTAAATACTACACTACAAAGAATTACATTATAATATACATTAATGACACATTAATTTTAGTATTAAAATAGATGTTATAAACTTACAATAATACAAATTTAAAAGTCTAAAATTTATCATATATATTCAATTTTTACTAAGTTCAAATGAATATAATTATGAAAATCTATATTTGTATTAATATATTTTATGGAAATTTAGACACACATTTGTTTTTCCAAGAACTATCAACCCAGTAAACCGTCATATACGGATTATCATTACACACCACTAAATGATAAAAATACAACAAAAATCGCATATTTAATATCCCGCTACTTTGCACGAGAGCAAAAACTTAAGAAAAAATTACCGAAACGAGGAACATTTTTTTCAATGACACCCCGCGGCACCAAAGGATAAGCTCTTATAAACAAACACCCCCTCCTTAAAAACTAGGAACAATAGAGTTGGCACTTTGGATAGGAGATTAAAAACCCTAGCATACGCCTTCATCTCTCTGTATCCCAAATATTAGCCGATCGCATGGAGTCCAAATTTCCGGAATATAGATGTTGTTTTCATAGATCAGTACCCGAGTGTAAAGAAGTTGCAGAACCTGCTAATCCACAGTAAGTTCCGTCTTTTTATTTCTGGTTAAAGGTTTGATTATGTACCATATGTTTTTGATATAATTAACCGCTTGAATCAATTAGATCTAATTAGTAATATGAAAATTAGTTGAATCATATTACTTATTAGATCCAGTTCCGAGCCGTTACCGCATGTTTATAATTAGATCCAGTAAAATTATTTTTTCTGGTTAGACATGGACTCCAAACTTCAACAAAAGCACCTACGCTTAACTATCCCTTTTTCATTCACATTTATTTTTCTAGTGAAACAAGTATTGAGCACACTTTTTTTTTTTTTTTACCCCTGCCGGCAGTATAAGAAAATAAGTTACGTGAACTTTAAATTTCTTTATTGAGAATACAATTAAGGAATTACGACTCTTAGTTGTAGTTACCAACCCCTAGTAAAGAGTAAAAAACTTAATTAAATGATTAAATGATGCGTTGGGAGTGGTATACAATGACTGCATTTTGAAAACAATTTTGAATTGATTACCTGATTACATGACATGTAAGTAATCTTAACATCATTTCCAAACAAAGGAATCAATAAGTTCCTATATAAATGATATACAATGGTTGCATTTTGTTTCAAAGCTTCCTTGACACAGTTCTTTGTATATCATATCCTAATTCCTAATAAACAAAATATGCAAGACGCTGAGATAAACAACTTAATCTCCAATTTCCTTTGCATCTCATATATATATTTTTTGTGGCAAATGGAGTTTTAGTTGAAGTGGCTACCTCATGTGTTGTTTCATAACCAATGTGCTCTAAAAACACTCGTCTTACTTTTAAAATCAAATGAAAAAACTATGCATATCTTATCTTAGTTTATATCAAGTGACAAAACCATGTAGTAGTCCTTGCAAGAAACATTGTTAAACTCGTGTCACACCCAAAAAAAGAGCCCAAACAACATCCTTACATATTAAAACATCCAAGTAATTGGAAGGACAAAATTAAGAATGGTAAATGTGATTAGCAAATATTTTTGAATGGATGCGCGTAAACTCTAAGAACTCAGCTGGTTACATGGTTTCACAACAACTAAGAAAAGGAAGTTTGAAGTGTGCATAACTGCATATAGAGTATTTACTTTCACAGAGCAAACCAGTTTAAAAATATTACAAATAATAAAATCAGCTTACATATGGTTTTCATACAAAGGTCTAAAAGGTAGAATGTCTAACACACACATAGGGGTGAGCATCGGTCTCAGACCGACCAAGACCGAGACCGAGGACCGGACCGTATGTGGTCGGTCCGGTCTAACAAGGCAAAATAGTCGGTTTGTGATCCGGACCGACCAAGACCGAGAGCGAATTAGCCTAAAAGCTGAGACCGAGGACCGGACCAAATGTGGTCGGTCCGGTATCTGTCGGTCCGTCGGTTCGGTCGGTCCGGTCCAGTCCGTTCGGGTGGTTTGCTCAGCCCTGCACACACATTTGTAACTTTCACCACATCTCAGGCTCTCAGCGATCCTGATCTTCTCCATGTAATAGCAACCACACCTCAAAACCCAAAGTAGCAACAAGCAACTAAGTTTACCAAAATTTTTGCAACAACTACTAAAGTTAAATTAAGTGTTAAAATACTAACCTCGTATCAAATTAGAATTCAAGGTGGTCATAGGCTGTGTCATTCTAATCAAATAATCAAAGAACTTTTCATTCAAACATTTAATGCATAATATGCAAAGATAATAATCAGCAAACAAAACATGTATCGATGCTAATGAATTCATATCAGGGATTAAGGCCCAACAATACAACCAACACATTACCGGTAAATTTGATTGATACTGATACATCTCTAAAAATGAAACTAATAAAAATGAGACCTAGATGTAATCTAATTTGAACCTTCAAGCTAAACAAATCCTATCTTATATTTTAGACACCAAAACCTCGAAAAGCTATACAATCCAAAATACGGAGAGAAGAAAAAGGCAAAAATGATATACATAATAGGAAAAAAAGGTATACAAATATCTATTTTTATCCCCAACATACTTGTACTGAACTCCATTAGAAATAGTTTCAATTTCGTTGATTAAGCATTGTGTTGTTACCTAATACAGTTACACTTAATGAATTATTCTTGCTAATCATGAATGAATACATACTGTGATAAGGCTCTCAATTAACAACAAAAGGGTAAACTTGAGCTACTCAATACGTATTGCTGGGAGTTGCAAAAAAGCAAACCCCAACTCAAATACAGTGTTAAATAAAATAAAAAAACCAAAATACCAAGATGACATGGAAGGCTTAATTGATTGACACACCAGCAATTATGCTTTTGCATGATGGCAGCCAAAACTCTTACGGAGTATTTAATAGATAGTATAGATTAGCTGCAACAAAAAGAAGCACCTAAGCTCAACAAAACTTCAACAAAAACACCTAACCTTAATTATCTCATTTTCACATTTAACTTCTGGTTTTCTATCATACTTTGTAGATTACCCTTCGGTTATTATCTTGGTAACTGTGCGTGTTTTTGTGTCTTTCAGGTCATTTGCTTACTTTTCGTTTTTGTTTGCCATGGTGGCTATTATCACATTACTATTAGGAGCTGTTTCAACCTTAGTTCGCCAAAACCAATCCCTTTTTAAAGCTCATGGTGGGGTTTTTATCATCATGACCATTGTCTCAGGATCTATGGTTGTGCTAGCAACAGGGATTTTGATTCTTGCAAGGTTCTTGCTGCAAAGTTGGATGAAGGACATCCATTACACCATTCTGAAAACTATTGGCAGCTTTTCCGCAATCCTTGTACCTTTCTCTTTAGGGGCTGTTGTATTTCTTCCCTCGGGGGATCTCAATTGGATTGCATATACAGTCTTATGTGGAATCTTTGTTGGCTTACTATATGTATATTCCTTTATCTGGAAGGTTGCATGCAAGTATCACCAAGAAAAGCACTTTAACAGTTATCCTGTCCACTGGGCCATCCTTCTTATTATTCTTGTACCTTTCTCGATCACATTGGTGCCATTCTTCTCCCCAAACCTCTGGTGGGCCGTAATTTGTGTAAGCTTTTCTATTATAGTGCCTTCGTGTATTGCCTTCAGGAGATTCAACGGAGAAGACAAAGTTTGCAATTCGAATGCCATCATGTGCTCCTACAAGACAAGACTAGTGATCATTCTTGAGTTTCAGATCTGCCTGCACCAAGAATAAATTTGTAGTATAATGTTTTTATTGAATTCTGTGTTATAGAGATTTTTCTTTCTTGTTGAATTTTCATATGCTACTAACCTATCCTTTATTATATGGTTTGGTTTGGTTGTAATCATGGAATCAGTAAAACTTGTTCTGAAACATGAATGAGCATTTCAACAAACCAAGTAGTTTCTGCTTGACAGTGTATGACATATGAAACGAACATTTACAAACCTTTTTTTTAGGCATTTAATTAATTTAATCACTCAAAATGTTATTTTCTTCAGCTTCAAGATGGAGGAGTTTTTTTGTTGACCATTGTGGTTTCAAAATTAAGTTAACAAAATGAGTAGTTTGAAACATATTTAAAATAATATAACACATTTGAAAATTTCAAGTAAACCCATGTTTTATTGTAGCTACATAGTTGTTTACTTAATTTTCGTGCCAAACACAAAGCTGCTGCAATCCAAAGTAAATAAAAACATCATCAAAAAGAGATCACTACGAAAATCAAATATTCCTTTTAAAAAAAACTTCCAATAAACATAACCAAATGAGTAAACCTTGGTATAAGTCTCATTAATGTTCATTTGGGCTCTTTCATAAAGATTGTGAAATTCTTGTGCATATTATGTTGCGTAAACCTTCCAAGTATTTCAAGAAGTTCATTGTATTGTTTCACGACCGGTCTTGAATCACCATTTTGTAATTTATGAAATTACTAACAAGAAACTTCTTACTTGATGCATCCTCACCATATATTTGGCATCCAAGGAGTCTCACAGTTCTTTGGAAGATTCAATGTTCGATAAATATCAAAGAGAGCATCGACATACCATTGAGAATAAGACCTCTGCATATGTAGTCGCCATTCTCCCATTTGCTTCTCCTCATGATCCGCTCCACGGTGGCATCATCACCATCATCGTGAATTGGTGTGGTTAGCACACACACCACACTCATGCTCGATGCGATGCAAAGTGCATCTTCTTCATCACCTCCTAAAGTCCACCCCTTCAAACTTATCAAGCTTGGCAAAGTTTGAAGCCATGTGTTTCATTGTAGCAGTTGCCATTGATTATCACTAAATAGTTTTCTTTGATTGTTGGTGTGTATTCGTCCCAAAGCAGGGTAAAGATAATCAATAACTGTCGGCAGAAACAATAAAGAGTCGCGAGAATATATACCACTTCAGTGGTTACCTGATATCACTGAATCGTGTAATTACTTTCCAAAGTAAACTATTCGACCCTAATGCCGGGTATCACGAATATCTACTTGGGATAAGACATCAGATGCGCTAGAGAATTAGGCACAATTCTATAACCCTTCGCTAATAAGTGTTTATCGTTTTTATTTGATTTCAAGCGTATTTTCGTGTCTCTTCATGCATAAAATGATCTCATATTTATAGGAAATACTTGGCTAGTAAATGAAATTATGAGTATTAATCGCCCATTAATAGCCTCATAATTATCCCCATATAATGATTAGTGGTTACATGACCAATTAATCATGGTCATAATGCGCTTATAACCGCCACTGAATAGTCAAAGCCGCTACAAGCGACCTTTAACACTAGCAATACTTTCATACAACTAGCAAGATTTCATAGTGCTATCGGTGGTTACACCGCTCGGTGGAAATGCCACGCCTTCGGTGAAAACACAACTTCATGAGACACCGCCCGGTGGAAACACCACTCGGTGGAAACACCGATCCATGTAGGTAATCGCTCAAAGGAAACATCGATAATCGCGGTAACCACAACAAGATTTCACCAAGCACTACCAATCCAAACCACTACAAGAGTCAGGGTGTTCATGGACCTTATGGGTGTACAATCCGTACCTCCTAACCCATTACAAGGTGTGAACTAATCCCACAAGTGCACTAAATTTTCCAACAAAGTCTTGTACTTGCAGAAGATGGGATATAGCAGGTTTACCATGTAAACATGTTGTTGCTATTAATTGGAATATTGCTTTAAATGGGCAACAAGTAGGAGTTGTAGAAACATGAGCTCATCCTTTTTACTATCTTATCACTTGGGAGGCAACCTACAAACACCATGTCGACCTATAACTAGCAACGAACATTGGGAATAATCAACTGTGCCAACAACAATTGTTCCACCGAAAGCCGAAACAACTCTGGCTAGTTCAAAAGGTAGAAAAAGAGTTAGGATAGCTCCTGAAAGTGAAGAAATTGTGAAGAATGGTAAGCTGTCAAGGGCTTGGAAGAGTGTTAATTGTAGTATGTGTGCGATTGTCGGACACAACCAAAACCCGCTCAGGCATGGTGGAGCTCAAAGTAGTCAAACCGCCCTATGGAAATGTCTAACAAGTGCCTAAAAAGTCAGAGCAAAGAAGACACATCCTAAAGGTAACAAAGTAGCGGTAGAGATAAAGAAGGTGAATGTACATGTGTTGTTGAAAGTCAAGTTAGTGCAGTTCAAAGTTGGTGTTCAATATGAAAATCAAGATCAAGCAATCAAGATCCCATCATACATGATGCATCCTTGTCTCAATCCCAAAGAACATCAAGATGAAGCAATGAAGATCCCAATATACAAGATGAATCCTCTCAATCCTAGCAACATCAAGATGAAGCAATTGACGATCCCAACATACATGAGCAATCCTAGTGTCAATCTAAGCAACATGATCAATCACGACCGATTCTCACCGCAGCAGTGATGCAAGGCGGTTCGCTTTCAACCCGACCTACTACACGAAGAATGACTAGGCAAGAAAGCTTACTGGAAAGAATGATGGTCTCACCATAGGTCAATTATGTTATGCTAATTAGCTAGACAATGTTTCATCTAGCTTATTTCCTATGGACAAGTTATGTACTCTAAAACATATGTGTGCTTAGCTCAGAATTCTCATGCTTCGAAAAGAATGCAATTTTATGCATTGGAATTATATCCATTTGCATTAACTATGGAACCATGTCATGTGTGTGTATTTTTATAGATTGACTAAGCTTGATGTGTGAATAACTTGCATCAAAAGTAACCAAAGCCAAAACCTCATAAGAATGTTGACAATTAAAAGTCAAACCTAAACAAATTGCTAACCATCTGCATAACCATAAGGCATTAAAAGTCAAAAATAAACCAAACTGAATTCTTCATAACAATGTTGACAATTAAAAGTCAACATCTTAACCATGTGCATAAACATACGGTAAAGTGAGCATAATAACAAGATTCATAACCTTCTGGGACACAACGTTACTACAATTCAAGATAATCAACATTAACCATCTGCCCTCATTACATAAAAGCTAAACAATTATCCCAATGCATAAACAATCAAAAACAATATCCAACTGAGCACCAGGTAAATCTTTCACTTCTACACATCACCTTGAGCAACTTCTAGTCTTGCCTCAAGCTCATTTCTCCCCCTCAAAAGGCCTGGTATGATCATTCTTGAATGAGCACAGATTTCAGGATCATAACAATTGTATCGTACTTTTGATATCATTTATAAGGAATTAGTCATTAAATGGTTTGTACGACACGTTCAGTTAACAAATAATCAAAACGTTGTATTGTATAGTATTAATTACGTATAAGTGGAATAAATTGGTAAAATGATTGAACAAAAACAAAATATTATTTATAAGGTCCACTATAACTTGTTTAGCCTACCATGGTATCCACTGATAAGAAAACCCATATTCATGATTATGGCAAGTCATTAAACAACAACCATTGTTACAATGTAATTTGCTACTTGCGAAAAAAAATGATAAAATACATATCAAAAGACAATTACTTCAACAGGACAACCAAAGAATCGACGCCCTGGGTTGGCAGAGGTCCACGAAGTGTGAATTATAGCTTGCTTACCACACCAACAACATACCATGTTGAAAGGATTATTGTTTTGTAGAAAAAAGTTTTTGTAGGATAGTTTAGGGATGATAATTGACGACCAATCTGTGTTACACAAACATATAGCAACTACAAACACTGTACAACATTATGTATAAAGTAAGCTACAGTGAAAGACGGTTTTGCCCTCAACAACAAAACATTGACCTGGGCATTAATGGTCAAGGGACTGGTTTAGCCTCAAAATTCCATACTTTGGACTACTGACGATGAAAATGACAAATTTTGTCCCCCGGTGATGTTTCCAGGACAAGTTTAGGGACCAACAGTGTATTTTAGTCTTAAAAAAAGTATTACTCAATAGGGGAAGGTTGGGTTATTTTGAAATGTAAAAGTCCCCGCTTAGGATTTTGTTTTATTACATAAAAAAGATATAAAAATGGAAAAAAAAGGTACGACGACACCACAAAGACTGATGTTTTGCTAGAGAAGGGGTTTTGGTGCCATAGCAAAAAATAATGTCATGAAAAATAAGTGCCAAAATAACACCATTTTTTTTCCAGGACACCAAACAATAACTAAGGGTGCGTTTGGTTTGTCGCTATTAATCACAATGGGTATGGTTGTTGGTATAGAGTGAAATGATAATGGAGGGTATGAAGAAACGACCACACGCATAATATATGAAACATTTACATTTGTGCATCCTCATTTCATCGTTTGTAGTTCTATAACCAACCAAATAATATTAACGACCAGAAAATCATAGACTCATACCCATACCCGTACATTCCAACCAAACGGGCCTAAAGCTCTTATAAACAAACACCCCCTCCTAAAAAACTAGGAACAATAGAGTTGTCACTTTGGAAAAAATGTAAAATTTATTACCTCATTGGTGTAAAATGGTGAACTCGACATTTTTCAAAGCCAAATTTATTGCCCTTGGTTTGCTTCTTTGTCGTATGAACTATGATTGCTTCTTTGTGGTATGAACTGTGGACTGTGAATTGTGAATTGTGAATGTGATATCATTTATAACGGGCGAAAGTTCTAAATTGAGAATTTTTACTATTGTGAATTGCTTCTTGCAAATTTGAGAATCTTTACTGTTGTGAATGTGAACTTTGTCGATGAAAATACTTTTGAGATAAGGGGACGATGATAACCAAACCGATCAGAGGCAGAAAGTGAGATTTTATCACTTCTGAACCTTCAATCGACGCATTAAAAATCTCAATAATTTTTGTAATTTTTGACTATGTTTTTCAACACAACGAAAAAATAAAAATAAAAATAAAAAATTTATATATATATATATATATATATATATATATATATATATATATATATATATATATATATATATATATATATATATATATATAGGGTATATATTACAATTTATCAGAATAACCCATTCTAATTTTACGTTATAAGACGTATCCCGATTCTTTTTGTGGGTCCCGATTCTTTTCTCATATCCCAGATTTAATGCTAACAGATTTTTATAAAGGATCAGAATTAATTCCATATAAAATCAGAAATGTTTATCCCCATATATATATATATATATATATATCCAATAAGAATAATAATTAAAATGAGAAGGGTAAGTAATTTAACACACATTTTAATATGGGATGAAAATTGAATGAAGACGATCCATTTTCAGATGTAAATCAAAATGAGTGGTTGCTATTCTTCCTATCCTTCTTATTATTATTATTCTTATTTGATCTTTTATATATATATATATATATATATATATATATATATATATATATATATATATATATATATACACACGAAATACTCCTCGAGCGGCTAACCTAAACACCCAAACGAAATACTCCTCCTTAAAATCACATGCGCCCTAAAATCAGAATACTCCTCCTAAAATAAGAATACCCCTCCCAAATATTATCTGATCGCATACCCGCCCTAAAATCACATGCCCCCTAAAATCACATGCCCGCCCTAAAATCACATGCCCCCTAAAATCAGAATACTCCTCCTAAAATAAGAATACTCCTCCCAAATATTATCTGATCGCATACCCGCCCTAAAATCACATGCCCCCTAAAATCACATGCCCGCCCTAAAATCAGAATACTCCTCCCAAATATTATCTGATCGCATGGAGTCCAAAATTTCGGAATCTAAATGTTGTTTTGTTAAATCAGTACCCGAGTGTAAAGTAGTTGCAGAACCTGCTAATCCACAGTAAGTTCCGTCTGGTTAAAGGTTTGATTATGTACAATATGTTTTTGATATAATTAACCGCTTGAATCAACTAGATCTAATTAGTAATATGAAAATTAGTTGAATCATATTACTAACTAGATCCAGTTCCGAGCCGTTACCGCATGTTTATAATTAGATCCAGTAAAATTATTGTTTCTGGTTAGGCATGGATTCCAAACTTCAACAAAAGCACCTACGCTTAACTATCCCTTTTTCATTCACATTTATTTTTCTAGTGAAACAAGTATTGAGCACACTTTTTTTTTTTTTTTTTTTTTTTTTTTTTTTTTTTTTTAAACCGTGTTCGGCTCCGGCAGTATAAGATAATAAGTTAAGTGAACTTCAAATTTCTTTATTGAGAATACAATTAAGGAATTATGACTCTTGCTTGTAGTTACCAACCCCTAGTAAAGAGTAAAAAACTTAATTATCTAATCAAATTTGTAAAACAAAAATTACCAGTAATTAGTAGCTCATGATAAGCACTTTTCTCTTCAAACCAAAAGACATTTTGTGAACCTTCTTTATTATTTGATTGATTGTATACACTAGGGTGGCAATTCTCGACACGACACGAACCCGATACGGAGTTAAATAGGTTTGGGTTGAGGATAAACAGTCAACCCGCCTAACCCGCTTAATAAACGGTCGTGTATGGGTTTAGTAAGTATTAAGCAGGTCAACCAATGAACCCGCTCAAGTATATAAGCCACTAAAATTAAAGTATAAAAGCCACTACAATTAAAGTATATAACTCGGATTTTATGTAAGATTTGGAATAATGTACTTAATATATGAGTGAATTATGATTATATTTGGATATTATTGAAATTATCGCATAGTTATTTTTATGTTATTTTTATCAATTTTTAGATCATTATATCATTTTTGCATTTAAACTAGTTAAATTGACAAACCACTAACCTTATTCATCGCTTGACCTATTTACTTAAACATGTTAAACGGGTCACAAATGGGTTACTCATATTATGGAGGTTTGGGTTAGAGTTGAGTTTCTTGACACGATTAATAAATGGGTCGTGTTTCGGTAGAGGTTATAATAACATGCCAACCCGCGAATAACATGCCACCCCTAGTATACACCAAGTTCATTCATATTTGATTGATTGTATACACCAAGTTCATTCAAATATTATTTAAAAAGAACTAAAGAACTAACTTGATACAATATCTAAGCACAATTTGGTCAATATTATACAAGCAATCATAACTCAGCCAAACATAACTCAACTAGTAAAATATACAGTAATAAAATACTGTAATACTTACTCTTTTACAAAAGAGTAAATTACAAAGATGGTCCTTGTGGTTTGCGTTGACTTTCACTCTTTGCCCTTTGACTTTTGTTTTTGCATAGATAGTCCCTAACTCGGAAACCCTTAACACTAAGAGTCCCTTAACAAATACCTATTTTTATCCCCAACATACTTGTACTGAACTCCATTAGAAATAGTTTCAGTTTCATTGAATAAGCATTGTGTTGTTACCTAATACAGTTACACTTAATGAATTATTCTTGCTAATCATGAATGAATACATACTGTGATAAGTCTCTCAATTAACAACAAAAGGGTAAAACTTGAGCTACTCAATACGTATTGCTGGGAGTTGCAAAAAAGCAAACCCCAACTCAAATACAGTGTTAAATAAAATAAAAAAACCAAAATACCAAGATGACATGGAAGGCTTAATTGATTGACACACCAGCAGTTATGCTTTTGCCTGATGGCAGCCAAAACTCTTATTTGATAGATATTATAGATTAGCTGCAACAAAAAAAAGCACCTAAGCTCAACAAAACTTCAACAAAAACACCTAAGCTTAATTATCTCATTTTAACATTTAACTTTTGGTTTCTTTCATACTTTGTAGATTACCCTTCGGTTATTATCTTGGTAACTGTGCGTGTTTTTGTGTCTTTCAGGTCATTTGCTTACTTTTCGTTTTTGTTTGCCAATGTGGCTATTATCACATTACTATTAGGAGCTGTTTCAACCTTGGTTCGCCAAAACCAATCCCTTTTTAAAGCTCATGGTGGGGTTTTTATCATCATGACCATTGTCTCAGGATCTATGGTTGTGCTAGCATCAGGGATTTTGATTCTTGCGAGCTTCTTGCTGCAAAGTTGGATGAAGGACATCCATTACACCATTCTGAAAACTATTGGCAGCTTTTCCGCAATCCTTGTACCTTTCTCTTTAGGGGCTGTTGTATTTCTTCCCTCGGGGGATCTCAATTGGATTGCATATACAGTCTTATGTGTAATCTTTGTTGGCTTACTATATCTATATTCCTTTATCTGGAAGGTTGCATGCGCATATCACCAAGAAAAGCACTTTAGCAGTTATCCTGTCCACTGGGCCTTCCTTCTTATTATTCTTGTACCTTTCTCCATCACATTGGTGCCATTCTTCTCCCCAAACCTCTGGTGGGCCGTAATTTGTGTAAGCTTTTCTATTATAGTGCCTTCGTGTATTGCCTTCATGAGATTCAACGGAGAAGACAAAGTTTGCAATTCCGAATGCCATCATGTGCTCCTACAAGACAAGACTAGTGATCATTCTTGAGTTTCGTATCTGCCTGCACCAAGAATAAATTTGTAGTATAATGTTTATTGAATTCTGTGTTATAGAGATTTTTCTTTCTTGTTGAATTTTCATATGCTACTAACCTATCCTTTATTATATGGTTTGGTTTGGTTGTAATCATGGAATCAGTAAAACTTGTTCTGAAACATGAATGAGCATTTCAACAAACCAAGTAGTTTCTGCTTGACAGTGTATGACATATGAAACGAACATTTACAAACCTTTTTTTAGGCATTTAATTAATTTAATCACCAAAATGTTATTTTCTTCATATTCAAGATGGAGGAGTTTTTTTGTTGACCATTGTGGTTTCAAAAATAAGTTAACAAAATGAGTAGTTTGAAACATATTTAAAATAATATAACACATTTGAAAATTTCAATTAAACCCATGTTTTATTGTAGCTACATGGTTGTTTACTTAATTTTCGTGCCAAACACAAAGCTGCTGCAATCCAAAGTAAATAAAAACATCATCAAAAAGAGATCACTACGAAAATCAAATATTCCTTTTAAAAAAAACTTCCAATAAACATAACCAAATGAGTAAACCTTGGTATAAGTCTCATCAATGTTCATTTGGGCTCTTTCATAAAGATTGTGAAATTCTTGTGCATATTATGTTGCGTAAACCTTCCAAGTATTTCAAGAAGTTCATTGTATTGTTCCATGACTGGTCTTGAATCACCATTTTGTAATTTGTGAAATTACTAACAAGAAACTTCTTACTGATGATCCTCACCATATATTTGGCATCCAAGGAGTCTCAGATTCTTTGGAAGATTCAATGTTCGATAAATATCAAAGAGAGCATCGACATACCATTGAGAATAAGACCCTCCATATGTAGTCGTCATTCTCCCATTTGCTTCTCCTCATGATCCGCTCCACGGTGGTATCATCACCATCATCGAGAATTGGTGTGGTTAGCACATACACCACACTGGCTTGACAAAGAAGAAGTGCATCTTCTTCCGTCACCTCCTAAAGTCCACCCTTCAAACTTATAAAGCTTGGCAAAGTTTGAAGCCATGTGTTTCATTGTAGCAGATTGCCATTGATTATCACTAAATAGTTTTTTTGATTGTTGTGTGTATTCGCCCCAAAGCGGGGTAAAGATAATCAATAACCGCTTAAACAATAAAGAGTCGTGAAGAATATATACCACTTCGGTTACCTGATATCACTTGAATCGCAGTAATTACTTTCCAAAGTAAACTATTCGAACCCTAATGCCCGGTATCACGAATATCTACTTGGGATAAGACCAAATGCAGTTAGAGAATTAGGCACAATTCTATAACCCTTTCGCTAATAAGTGTTTATCGTTTTCTATTTGATTTCAAGCGTATTTCTCTGTGTCTCTTCATGCATAAAACAGATCTCATATTTATAGGAAATACTCTTGGCTAGTAAATGAAATTATGAGTATTAATCGGCCCATTAATAGCCTCATAATTATCCCCATATAGCCGTTAGTGGTTACATGACCAATTAATCATGGTTATAATGCGCTTATAATCGCCACTGAATAGGTCAAAGCCGCTACAAGCGATACCTTAACACTAGCAAGATTTCATACAACCAGCAAGACTTACAAGTGCTATCGGTGGTTACATCGCTTCAAAGGAAATGCCACGCCCCGGTGAAAACACAACTTCGGTGAGACACCACTCGTGGAAACACCACTTCATGGAAACACGATCCAAGTAGGTATCGCTCATGGAAACACCGATAATCGATGGTAACCACAACAAGATTTCACCAAGCACTACCAATCCAAACCACTACAAGAGTCGTGGTGTTCATGGACCTTATGGTGTACAATCCGCACCTCCTAACCCATGACAAGGTGTGAACTAATCCCACAAGTGCACTAAATTTTCCAACAAAGTCTTGTACTTGCAGAAGATGGGATATAGCGTGTTTACTATGTAAACATGTTGTTGCTATTAATTGGAATATTGCTTTAAACGGGCAACAAGTAGAGTTGTAGAAACATGAGATCATCCTTTTACTATCTTATCACTGGGAGGCAACCTACAAACACCATGTCGAATTCTATAACTAGCAACGAACATTGGGAATAATCAATCGCCAACAACAATTGTTCCAATCGAAAGTCAAACAACTCGCTAGTTCAAAAGGTAGAAAAAGAGTTAGGATAGCTCCTGAAAGTGAAGAAATTGTGAAGAATGGTAAGCTGTCAAGGGCTTGGAAGAGTGTTAATTGTAGTATGTGTGCGATTGCTGGACACAACCAGAAAACATGTCTAGGGCATGGTGGAGCTCAAAGTAGTCAAACTGGCCCTAAGGGAAATGTCTAACAAGTGCCTAAAAAAGCTGTAGCAAAGAAGACACATCCTAAAGGTAACAAAGTAGCAGTAGATAAAGAAGGTGAATGTACATGTGTTGTTGAAAGTCAAGTTAGTGCAGTTCAAAGAAGTGGTGTTCAATATGAAAATCAAGATCAAGCAACTGAAGATCCCATCATACATGATGCATCCTTGTCTCAATCCCAGCAACATCAAGATGAAGCAACAGAAGATCCCAATATACAAGATGAATCCCTCTCTCAATCCTAGCAACATCAAGATGAAGCAATTGACGATCCCAGCATACATGAGCAATCCTAGTGTCAATCTAAGCAACATGATCAATCACACCGATTCTCACCGCACAGTTGATGTGCAAGCGGCCGCTTCAACCCAAATCTACTACACGAAGAATGACTAAAGAAAGTTACATGGAAAGAATGATGGTCTCACCATAGGTCAATTATGTTATGCTAATTAGCTAGACAATGTTTCATCTAGCTTATTTACTATGGACAAGTTATGTACTCTAAAAACATATGTGTGTGCCTAACTGTAATTCTCATGCTTCGAAAAGAATGCAATTTTATGCATTGGAATTATATCCATTTGCATTAACTATGGAACCATGTCATGTGTGTGTATTTTTATAGATTGACTAAGCTTGATGTGTGAATAACTTGCATCAAAAGTAACCAAAGCCAAAACCTCATAAGAATGTTGACAATTAAAAGTCAAACCTAAACAAATTGCTAACCATCCGTGATAACCATAAGGCATTAAAAGTCAAAATAAACCAAACTCGAATTCTTCATAACAATGTTGACAATTAAAAGTCAACATCTTAACCATGTGCATAAACATACGGTAAAGTGAGCATAATAACAAGATTCATAACCTTCTGGGACACAACGTTACTACAATTCAAGATAATCAACATTAACCATCTGGCCTCATTACATAAAAGCTAAACAATTATCCCAATGCATAAACAATCAAAAACAATATCCAACTGAGCACCATGTAAATCTTTCACTTCTACACATCACCTTGAGCAACTTCTAGTCTTGCCTCAAGCTCATTTCTCCCCCTCAAAAGGCCTGGTATGATCATTCTTGAATGAGCACAGATTTCAGGATCATAACAATTGTATCGTACTTTTGATATCATTTATAAGGAATTAGTCATTAAATGGTTTGTACGACACGTTCAGTTAACAAATAATCAAAACGTTGTATTGTATAGTATTAATTACGGTATAAGTGGAACAAATTGGTAAAATGATTGAACAAAAACAAAATATTATTTATAAGGTCCACTATAACTTGTTTAGCCTACCATGGTATCCATCGATAAGAAAACCCATATTCATGATTATGGCAAGTCATTAAACAACAACCATTGTTACAATGTAATTTGCTACTATGAAAAAAATGATAAAATACATATCAAAAGACAATTACTTCAACAGTGACAACCAAAGAATCGACGCCTGTCAAGCAGAGGTCCACGAAGGTGAATTATAATATTACTACACCAACAACATACCATGTTGAAAGGATTATTGTTTTGTAGAAAAAGTTTTGTAGGATAGTTTAGTGGATGATAATTGACGACCAACTGTGTTACACAAACATATAGAACTACAAACACCGTGACAACATTATGTATAAAGTAAGTTTACAGGTGAAAGACGGTTTGCCGCCTCAACAACAAAACATCGACCGCATTAATGGTCGAGGACCTGGTTTAGCCTCAAAATTCCATACTTTGACCATCGACGATGAAAATGACAAATTTTGTCCCCCGGTGATGTTTCCAGGCAAGTTTAGGGACCAACAGTGTATTTTAGTCTTAAAAAAAGTATTACTCAATAGGGGAAGGTTGGGTTATTTTGAAATGTAAAAGTCCCCGCTTAGGATTTTGTTTTATTACATAAAAAGATATAAAATGGAAAAAAGGTACGACGACACCACAAAGACTCGATGTTTTGCTAGAAGTGGTTTTGTGCCATAGAAAAATAATGTCATGAAAATAAGTGCCAAAATAACACCATTTTTTCCAGACACCAAACAATAACTAAGGGTGCGTTTGGTTTGTCGCTATTAATCACAATGGGCTACATTGTGCCAGATAGAGTTGAAACGATAATTGAGATGTAAGAAACGACTCACACGCATAATATATGAGGAAACATTTACATTTGTGCATCCTCATTTCATTGTGGTAAGCCCATAACCAACCAAATAATATTAATGACTTGCAAAATCATAGACTCATACCCATACCCGTACATTCCAACCAAACGGGCCTAAAGCTCTTATAAACAAACACCCCCTCCTAAAAAACTAGGAACAATAGAGTTGTCACTTTGGAAAAAATGTAAAATTTATTACCTCATTGGTGTAAAATGGTGAACTCGACATTTTTCAAAGCCAAATTTATTGCCCTTGGTTTGCTTCTTTGTCGTATGAACTATGATTGCTTCTTTGTGGTATGAACTGTGGACTGTGAATTGTGAATTGTGAATGTGATATCATTTATAACGAAGGAAAGCCTGTAAATTGAGAATTTTTACTATTGTGAATTGCTTCTTGCAAATTTGAGAATCTTTACTGTTGTGAATGTGAACTTTGTCGATGAAAAATACTTTTGAGATAAGGGGATGATGATAACCAAACCGATAGACCAGAAAGTGAGATTTTATCACTTTCAACCTTCAAATCGGAAATTGTTAAAAATCTCAATAATTTTTGTAATTTTTGACTATGTTTTTCAACACAACTAAAAATAAAAAATAAAATAAAAAAATTATATATATATATATATATATATATATATATATATATATATATATATATATATATATATATATATATATATATATATATATATAGTAGATATATTACCATAATTTATCAGAAATTAATTGGCCAATTTTATGTTATAAGAGCACGGTCCCCGATTCTTTCATGGGTCCCGATTCTCTCATATCCCAGGATTTAATCGCTTAATGTATTTTTATAAAGGATCAGAATGACGATTAGTATAAAATCAGAAATAATTTTATCCCATATATATATATATATATATATATATCCAATAAGAAGAATAATTAAAACGGTAGGGTAGAAGAATTACCCACACATTTTAATACGAGGAAAATTGAATGAAGACGATCCATTTTCAGACAAGATCTAAAATGAGTGCTATTGCTACATTTCCTATCCTTCTTATTTTTATTATTCTTCTTATTGATCTTTATATATATATATATATATATATATATATATATATATATATATATATATATATATACACACGAAATACTCCTCCGAGCGGCTAACCTAAACACCCAAACGAAATACTCCTCCTTAAAATCACATGCGCCCTAAAATCAGAATACCTCCTAAAATAAGAATACCCTCCCAAATATTATCTGATCGCATACCCGCCCTAAAATCACATGCCCCTAAAATCACATGCCCGCCCTAAAATCACATGCCCCTAAAATCAGAATACTCCTCCTAAAATAAGAATACCTCCCAAATATTATCTGATCGCATACCCGCCCTAAAATCACATGCCCCTAAAATCACATGCCCGCCCTAAAATCAGAATACTCCTCCCAAATATTATCTGATCGCATGGAGTCCAAAATTTCGGAATCTAAATGTTGTTTTGTTAAATCAGTACCCGAGTGTAAAGTAGTTGCAGAACCTGCTAATCCACAGTAAGTTCCGTCTGGTTAAAGGTTTGATTATGTACAATATGTTTTTGATATAATTAACTGCTTGAATCAACTAGATCTAATTAGTAATATGAAAATTAGTTGAATCATATTACTAACTAGATCCAGTTCCGAGCCGTTACCGCATGTTTATAATTAGATCCAGTAAAATTATTGTTTCTGGTTAGGCATGGATTCCAAACTTCAACAAAAGCACCTACGCTTAACTATCCCTTTTCATTCACATTTATTTTCTAGTGAAACAAGTATTGAGCACACTTTTTTTTTTTTTTTTTTTTTTTTTTTTTTTAAACCGTGTTCGGCTCCGGCAGTATAAGATAATAAGTTAATGAACTTCAAATTTCTTTATTGAGAATACAATTAAGGAATTATGACTCTGCTTGTAGTTACCAACCCTAGTAAAGAGTAAAAACTTAATTATCTAATCAAATTTGTAAAACAAAAATTACCAGTAATTAGTAGCTCATGATAAGCACTTTTCTCTTCAAACCAAAAGACATTTTGTGAACCTTCTTTATTATTTGATTGATTGTATACACTAGGGTGGCAATTCTCGACACGACACGAACCCGATACGGAGTTAAATAGGTTTGGGTTGAGGATAAACAGGTCAACCCGTCTAACCCGTTTAATAAACGGGTCGTGTATGGGTTTAGTAAGTATTAAGCAGGTCAACCAATGAACCCGTTCAAGTATATAAGCCACTAAAATTAAAGTATAAAAGCCACTACAATTAAAGTATATAACTCGGATTTTATGTAAGATTTGGAATAATGTACTTAATATATGAGTGAATTATGATTATATTTGGATATTATTGAAATTATCGCATAGTTATTTTTATGTTATTTTTATCAATTTTAGATCATTATATCATTTTTGCATTTAAACTAGTTAAATTGACAAACCACTAACCTTATTCATCGCTGACCTATTTACTTAAACATGTTAAACGGGTCACAAATGGGTTACTCATATTATGGAGGTTTGGGTTAGAGTTGAGTTTTTGACACGATTTTTCTTTTTCAGGATTGGTTATCTTACAGGTTTTGTTCTTAAATTTTGGCTAATTGTTTAAAAATAACCTTTTAAACTATTGGATTTTTAATACATTTTTAGATGTTTATTCTCCTCTAGAAAGTTGGATTTGATTTTGAATCTTTGAAATTTTGATTTATATTCCTTTATTAAGTTGTGCAAGTTCCTGAATCTTACTTATTGTCACTCCATCCTTTTTTTTTTGTGTTTTGATCAATGTATATTCTTTACAAAGGTGTGTATTTGTCAAGCAATGCATTTAAAGTTATTGCCACGCATTTAATTATTTAATTTTTCAATTCATGCCATTCTACTCCAAACTGTGATTTTTGTTTCTATTTGCCTGACCAAGGAATAAATAAGATAAAGTTTATTCAATCAATGGTCTTAAAAGATATCTTCTTTTAATTCAATCCTACAATAATATTAGTTAATTGGTTATGAATTTTGTGAATAGTTAATTAGTTCAAACTATAATGGATTGCATATACAGTCTTATGTGTAATCTTTGTTGGCTTACTATATCTATATTCCTTTATCTGGAAGGTTGCATGCATATCACCAAGAAAAGCACTTTAGCAGTTATCCTGTCCACTGGGCCTTCCTTCTTATTATTCTTGTACCTTTCTCGATCACATTGGTGCCATTCTTCTCCCCAAACCTCTGGTGGGCGTAATTTGTGTAAGCTTTTCTATTATAGTGCCTTCGTGTATTGCCTTCATGAGATTCAACGGAGAAGACAAAGTTTGCAATTCGAATGCCATCATGTGCTCCTACAAGACAAGACTAGTGATCATTCTTGAGTTTCGTATCTGCCTGCACCAAGAATAAATTTGTAGTATAATGTTTTATTGAATTCTGTGTTATAGAATTTTTCTTTCTTGTTGAATTTTCATATGCTACTAACCTATCCTTTATTATATGGTTTGGTTTGGTTGTAATCATGGAATCAGTAAAACTTGTTCTGAAACATGAATGAGCATTTCAACAAACCAAGTAGTTTCTGCTTGACAGTGTATGACATATGAAACGAACATTTACAAACCTTTTTTTTAGGCATTTAATTAATTTAATCACTCAAAATGTTATTTTCTTCAGATTCAAGATGGAGGAGTTTTTTTGTTGACCATTGTGGTTTCAAAAATAAGTTAACAAAATGAGTAGTTTGAAACATATTTAAAATAATTTAACACATTTGAAAATTTCAAGTAAACCCATGTTTTATTGTAGCTACATACGTCCTCCATGTATCATGTTTCAAACCATGCCATACATGATTTGGGTTGAATGGTTCAATGTTGTCTGGTTCTCGCAATGCAACCCCCGCCATGCATTTCTTGTATGGTTACTTATTGGTGAAAAGCTGAAGACTCAAGACAAGATTCGAGCATGGGAAGTAACGGATTCAGTTAGTTTGGAAGACATGAAGTGTCCGCTTTGCAACATCATTCGTGACTCTTATTCACACTTGTTCTTCGAGTGTGGTATCTCCCTTCAGGTATGGCAAAAGACAAACGTTTTAATATGCATTCTTGATATTGAAAACTCTTGGAGGTCGGTTGTTAGTACCATCCAGTCTAGTGCTCACAAAAGGTTGGCTCGAGTTGTTGTGGCTAAAGTTCTTTTTGGTGCTACTATTTACTACATTAGGCAAGAAAGAAATAATAGGCTTTTCAAGAAGAGGCGCGCCAAGTTGATCAAATCTTCGAGTTAATCTTCTCAACAACACGGTTAAAGTTAATGTCCCTCAATATGAAGAATTAGGATCATATGGTTCGTATAAGGAGGGAATGGAACATTTCTAGTCATATTTGTGTTTTGGTTTCATTATCCTCGACGTTTTGACGTTCTTTTCATCTTTTTAGGCCTTTAGATTCGCTATCAGCTTTTGAACTATCATTGTATTGTCTTATTATTCTTTAATAATATTCTCCGAGGTAACCCTTTACCCAAAAGAAAAGAAAAAAATGACATTGGTGGTCGGTTACTAAGAAATATAGGTGGTCCTCTAAGGCGTGTCTAACTTTCTTGAAACCAGTGACCACCTGCTCTTGAGCTTCTAATTTGAGGAGCTTCCTTGGGCACCTACAAGAACTATTTTCATCAAAATAATAATAATAGCAATAGTAGCTAATATTATCTTTCTAGATGCTAGAAACCGAATAAATTGAGATATATAGCAATTACTTACCATTGCAACAAGCTAATCACGCATCCGCGGGTCTTTTTCTAGGCCTAGAAGGACATGTTTGTTGATTATGACCACTTTTTTTTGCAAATTCCGCAAAGGTTAGCTTTTTTCCCTTCTTTAATGTCCATTCCATTTCGAAGCCTTGTTGAACGAGGACGGCCTCTTCCTTTCCGTTTAAGCTCAAAATTTTGGAGCAATGTAATTGATGAGTGAGGCCAATATGCTTCATATGGGAGTGGAAAAAAACTCAGATGCCTAAGTAGTCGAATACTCTACAACCACCGAGTAGTATCTTTCACCATGTTGTGAGTTGTTCAAAGAAATAAATGCACATGCACTTAATACATGAGAGCATGGATATTTGTTAATGTCCCACTTACCACATCTGCAAGCTCGTTTCTCCAAATTAACAACTTGCACATTTTTTCCTCTTTGAGTTGTCACCTTAAAAATCCCTTTCTCCCTGTTAAATGATCTCATGATATGTGCACTAGCGTTTGTCATTGATATTGGGAGTAAATAAATTTCCGTTAGCATGAGCAACACATCCAAGAGATCGTCGCACATTAAATTAATGCACTACTCTATAGAATGTAAGTTGGACACATGTTGTTATAGGTAAGTAACGAGCACCCTTGAGGACATTATCAAATATCTCTGACATATTTGTTGTAAGCATCCCATAACACTTACCACCATCATGTTCAAGTTTCCATTTAGACAAGGGATGTCCTTCATGCCACTCACGAGCTTTCAGATTTAGATTCCCAATCTCATCCATGATTGAGTTAAACTTACGAACTTGATTCTGACTCCCAGCATGGTAAGCTAACATTTTCAAATATAGGTTTCAAAATTTATCATTAAAGTTGTTGACAAAATGCCGCAAACAATACCTCAGAAAAATATGCTTTGAGAAACTCAACTAAATATAAAAGTTATTTAAGAGAGTGATGTAAAAAATACAAAACCATGTGGCTCCAACCATGGAGATCCGTGACCGTTAACTACCTTTAAGATTCCCATTTGGCGATTAGATAACAAACAAATACCTTGACGTTCTGTCACCACATGCTTCTTGACACGATTAAGAAACCAATTCCAACTACTGTAAGATTCACTTTCAACAATGGCGAATGCAAGTGGCAAAATCTGATTGTTGCCATCATGTAAAACCCTAGAATCGTAAACGCGTTTAAATGACCATAATGCCCCTAATCTACGAATCCGTAAAATAATCGAGCTCGCCAAATACTTATTATAACAAAACTATATGGAACACTTGAAATTTATTTATTTCATTTAACTTACAAAATAAAAGAAATATAATTAAAATGTTAGTACACCAAATTAATTAACAAAATAAAGTAAATGTACAAGTGTATTTTGAGTGGGGAAATTAAATATTTGATTGTTATGATTGCCCCAAAACTTTCGGCCAAAGAGAGGAAGAAACGCCCCACATATTGTCCCAAATCCTTGCCTAAATTAAGTGATCCATATCTCCTTTTTATTCTTAACCCTCTAGCTTAAATCTTTCACAAGAAAACCTAATCTCCTCCAAAATAACATACGGAAAATACTCCCTCCCATCTCCATTTTCTGTCGACACAAGATCAAGTCCAAAGAAGGGTTCGAAGGTGATTGTAGGCTGCTGAAAACACGGGCTTGGTACGAGGTTTATTTGGTGTTGATCGTGGGAATATTGTTGCTGCTGTCGTGGTAATAGAAGCACAAAAAGAGTGGTTTTGCTTGGTCTTGATCATCGTTTTCTCTTCCTTTCACTCGCTATAAAGGTATCACCGTCGTGACCTCGTTGTTTCTTTTTCGTTTCTGATTCAGACCGTACATATATGGCAGTCATATGCATTTTTCGAACCTAATAGTTTTTAATAAAATTGTTAATTGAAGCCAAAGGGGTTGAATATTAGTTGCATGAAATCAAGATATAATCTATTCTTACGTCGACTTAACGCACTCTTCATATCTAAGATATGTACATAAATTTTGGTCATATAAAGATTATCATACGTTTGTTTCTGGTGCTTGTAAACATGCTAAGTAAATGAATAAATTTGAGCTATGGAAAGCCTAATATATAAACTACATAATATCATGAAAGACTCTATCATATGTCGATCTATATATGCTTAAAACATCGGCCTTGAACCTGATTTTTCAGACCCTCGGCATGCATTTTTTTTATGTTATCATCGAACTTAGTTAAACTTAAAACATGTGGTTACACTTAATGTTATTCGGGACAAATGGTTTTAGGTTTAGAACTTTATTATCAAGGTTTACGAGGAAATCGGTCTTGGGTAGTTTGGTCTTAAATCGATCATGCCTAGCTACTCTTTCTTTTATTTTGTCATGGATATGGTTGATTGCATGTAATATCATCAATGTCTTGAACCATGCATGCGTGCATTTGAATGTGGGAATACAAAGATGAAAACATTAAGGACTTTATGTGTATGTAAACAAACTTTTTGAATCTATATATATATATATATACGTACAAGCATAACATGAAAACATGATGGTACTTTTCAAGTATGGAGTAGAATGCTTTTAACTTGCCCACCATACGCATGCTTTGTATTAAAATATCATGTCACTAATCATTATATTAAGCAAACTAACCTAAGTTGGACCACATGAAATAATGAAAGATTGTTATGGGTCCAATCATGAATTGTTTGTGTATGGTGCTTGTCGTGGGGTTTCTACCCTACCATGCACATGTTTGTGTCATCTAAATGGTCAAAACAAGACTAAGTAAATCCTAACATATATTACTAAACGAGAGCATGAGAAAACTGGTATTCATGTGTTATATTATGCCTAGATAAGAGGTAAATCATGGGTATATATCTAATAGTGTTAGAGTCAATTGGAACATGGCCTAGTAGTAGTTCTATTAATTCGGGAGCGTATAGAATTCTGAAAGTTAGAAGGGTGTCTCGACCAGGTTAAGGGTTCACACAAATGATATGTAAACTTGTACTTAACATGTTTAAAAGGGTAAATAACATATAAGGTGGTTAAAATAAAAGCTATGGTTGTTTATGTGTACATGTACGAGTTATATAAGCTTACATGTTAAATTCATAATTATTGAAACTAAAAGGTTTGGGCTAAATGAGTAAAATAAGCAAATGAGATATATTTACACTCTAGATCCTAAACTTGTGTAATTTGACATAAATGATCCTTAAAGTATAATAATAATCAATTAACCTAATATGTCCTTAAAATGCATCATAATCGGCTAAACCTGTGATTATGGAAATATACTATTATGGAAAGATTACTAAAAGTGGAAACACACTAAAAATGGAAAGTCTTAAACAAGTGATCGATTCTTATAGAACGTTATTTAATTCATATAGGTTCCGGCGTGATTGATCTCCTTTCTTGACTTTACTTTCATTGTGATTTGCTTCAAATAAGTATGGATATTCTAACCTTTCTTATAAGGTTTCTCATGACCTCGTCGTATCTTGATCTCTTGCTACTTGCTTATTGAACATTTCTTGATATTGACCTTGCTATTGAATCCTCGCCATTGAACTGTTATTCTTGAGCTGTTGACATTGAATTGCTATGAACCTCTTTGTGACCTAATGACATTGAACCCTTGATTTATTGACTCATTCCTTTGTATCTTGGACTATATTGATCATCGGTTGATACTGAAATTGTAACTAGTCATGGGGTTCCATGACCGTGTCATTGATGCACCAATGGCATGACTCCGGTGTCTTGCGAGTGATGTTGTACAGTCCTATCTTGTCGCGATTATGCGCATTTCTTGTTATTGTTATGGGCTAATATTTGCGAGGGGCATATGGATGCATCCTAGATACATCTTATTCTTGTTGCAGATTATATATACTAGTGATGTGGTGAGTGTGCATTACACCCTCGCGTCTTGGGGCTGATCACTCCACTTGATATTGAGGTCTCCTCTTATTGGATTGGCATTCCGAGGTCACCCTCCAGATGGATTGTTATTCTTGGATCTTGGTTGTTTATTGATATTGTATTCTTGTCTTGAGCTGTAGGCTCGTGGTTGATTCTTGACTCTTTCTTTCCTCTTGTTTCTATTCTTATCTTGATTTCCGTTCATATTATAAAGCTGCTACCGTCTCATATCGAACTTCAAATTCCTATATCTTGTATTCTTGTCTTGTTATATCATTCATTGAGCTTTTAAGCTCGTAGCGTTCTTTTTCTGCGGCAGGTTATTAAGCTAGGAGCTGGGGCTTTTCTTGGGATTGAGAGTAGGATGCTTTTGTAGATTTGCCTTAGTCATCTTAGACTTTGATTACTATTGTTATCTGTTTTGGAGATTAGACATTTTATCGTTTCATTTCTGTTGGACCCTTTGGAACCTTTGTACTGCTCAAGTCGTGTTGACTTGTTATCCTTTGATATTTATTATAAGACTTCCACTTGCATGGTTTATATGTATTGTTCTGATTTGTAACCATAAGTGTGATACTTTTACCCTTATCGGGTTGGGGTGTTACAATTATGGTATCGAGCCGAGTTCGACTTATAGTCGGGACACATGACATATGGACCTAGCGTTGAACGTAGAGCTTAAGATTTGATTGGTGAGGTTTGGGTAGATTCTAGGTTTCATTATCATCATTTCCGTTCATGATCTTCATCTTATTTCCTAACCTTTACTAATCGTTTAATGATCGTTTAGATGGTGAATACCCGAAGGAATGGTGACGATAACAGGGATGATCATCCCAACTTTGAGGCTTTGATTGCCGTGCTCAGCTACCGCTATGCGAGATTATCGCCACCATCACTCAAAATGTCCGAAATGGCGCTAGCTCTTCGGTGGGGATAATGGTGGGGTGCTAACCACCTACACCCATTCATGTTTGGATCGGCGCTTGACAAACTTAAGCCGATTTCTTTTATTCGGCGGTTTCACCTAATGATGCGGAGGGTGGATTACGCATATGGAAAAGCTTTTCAATGTCTTTGGGCGTGGTGACGGTGAAAACCCGACTTGCTACCTTCAAACTCGGGGTGATGCCTCAGTGGTGGAAGGCCTATCTCTTGTCAAACAAGAGAACTTTCTAGATACTTGTGCTTGGAACACCTTGAGGACATCTTCACAAGCAGTATTTTCACAGTCGAGCAGCGAGAAATATGAAAGAAGTCTGGCCCGTGGATAAGGAAAATTCTCAAGTATATCTGACGATTTATGAGGATGGTTGGGTTTGTAGGTCTTTCTTTGTTCTTGGAGATGATCGTCGTCGAGCTCGTAAGTTCAAATGGGGTTAAAGAAGTGGGTGCTAGGCAGGTGATCAACAACGAGTATCTTGAGGTGGCTGCGATTCGCGGATCTTGCCCATGACATTGAGTTATTACATGAGGATCGGGGCTACAACAAGAGAAATAGGGATGGGATCATATTCATCCTCGGGTCGGCGGGACCATACTCGGGAGTTCGGGGTCGACATGACCGTGGTCACGACCGTGGGCGTCGAGGATACTAGGGCACATGGTTCCTGAGTGCTGACGGATCGGGAAGCGACCGTCGAGTCGTGATGGTGAGGTCGTGTCGAGTTAGGGACCAATCTTATCGTGGTGGTCGGCGGGACCGTTCTTACAGTTCGTCATATCATCGGGCCGAGATTTTGCCTCCTCCTCCCAAATGTGCCACTTGCGGCAAGAGCGCATCTAGGCGTTTGCCATATGATTTCGGGGCTTGTTACCGTTGTGGGTCAGCTGACCACGGGGTGAAGGATTGTACCAAGAGGACATCGACTACTCCATCAAACCACACCAAACCACCACCCGCTCTTGGGCGGTGTCGCAACCACTCGAGATCGGCGGAATAAAGCGTCGGTACTATTCGCCTTTGTTTATTTTGGTGATTCCACTTTGCTTTTGTTTTATTTGATCTTGGCGCGACACATTCAATCATATCAAAAATTTTGCTAAGAAGCTCAAATTATCTTCAACACCACGATGAATCAATTATCTATATCAACACCTATGAAGAATCATATACTTATTGACCGTGAATATGTGAAGCTGTCCCCTACGTTTCGATGATGGTATTCGTTCGGCTAATCTTCCCTCGGATATATCGATTTGATATCATATTGGGTATGGATTGGTTGGCCTTGCATAGGGCTACCATTGATTGTCATGCTCGTAATGTTATCTTTGGTAATATTCACCAACCTGAATTCGTTTATCATGGTGCTCAACCGCTCAAGTCGGCTAAGATCATCTCGCTATGAAAGCTCGCACTCTCATTTCTCATGGTTGTCAAGGCTTTCGGCATCCATCAGGATACTTCTTTGGAGTTCCGACTATTGAAAATCTTTACGTTGTCTTGAATTCTCGATGTTTTCTGATGAACTTCACGGCATTCCTCCGGCTAGGGAAGTTGAATTTAGCATTGATTTGATTCTGGTGCGAACCTTTATCTAAAGCTCCTTACCGTATGGAACCAATTGAATTGAAAAATTGAAAGAATAGTTGCAAGAAGCTGTTGGAGAGCGGCTTTATTAGACCAGTGTTTCACCTTGGGGTGCACTGTCTTGTTTGTGAAGAAGAAGGGCGGGAGTATGAGATTGTGTATTGACTACATGCGGTGAACCGTATCACTATCCGTAACCGCTATCCACTTCCGCGCATCGACGACTTATTTGACTAGTTGCAAGGTGCAAAATTCTTCTCTAAGATTGATCTGAGGTCCGTTTATCATCAATTACGTGTGAAGGAGCAAGATGTTCCTAAGACCGCGTTCCGTACTCGTTATGGCCATTATGAATTTCTGGTTATGCCGTTTGGTTTGACTAATACTGCGATTTTCATGGATCTTATGAACAGTATTTTCCACAGTACCTCGATAAATTTATGTCGTCTTCATTGATGACATCCTTGTGTATTCTAGAGTAGGGCCGAACATGAGCGGCACCTTCGTATTGTATTGGAGAATCTTCGACAGCGAAGTTGTATGCAAAATTTTCTAAGTGTGAGTTCGGTTGAACCAAGTTGCTTTCCTTGGTCACGTTGTGTCTGTGATGGTATCAAGATGGACACATCAAGGTTGAGCTATCACCAGTGGCGAGACCTACTCACATGTTGAGGTTAGAAGCTTTACTGGGCTTCTGGTTATTACCGTCGGTTTGTGGAGGTTTCTCTCGATTGGCGTTACCCACAGCGCGATTGATGAGAAAGGAGAAAAGTTTGAATGGAATGAGGCGTGAAAAGAGTTTGAGGTTGAAGCGGAGATTGGTTCTGCACCTATTTTGACACTTCCATGAGGTTCGGAGGTTTCGGTTATAGAGGCGCGTCAAAGAAAGGGTTGGGTTGTGTATTGATGCGGCATGGTAAGTTGATAGCCTATGCTTGAGGCAATTGAAATCGTGACGAGGAGAATTATCCTCGCATGATTTGGAGTTGGGCTGCGGTGGTTTTGCCTTAAGATTTGGAGGCATTACTTATACGGTGAGTCGTGTGATATCTTTCTTGACCACAAAAGTTTAAAGTATATATTCACAAAAGGAACTCAATATGAAGCGTGGAGATGGCTAGATCTTCTTAAGGATTATGACACGAACATCGGTATCACCGGGTAAGGCTAATGTGGTTGCGGATGCACTAAGCGAAAGTCGGGCATGATTGCTAGTTTGGAGATTGAACCCGGGTTCTTCACGACCTTGGGCTTATGGATGTGGAATTTTGTTTCGGGGTTATGATAGTTATTGGGCTAGCTTGAAGGTAGAGTCCAATCTTATGCCATGATTAAGGCTCGGAAGGATGATGGTGAGCTTTGGTCTATAGTTGAGAATATCGAGGCGGGTAGCGGTGAGTTCGGTGTTGATGGTTTTGGCGTCGTATGGTATGAGGTCGACTTTGTGTTCGAATGATCGACTTTGCGTGAAGCTGTTTTGTCGAGGCTCATGGTTCCCTTTCACTATCCATCTGGTTCTACCAAGATGTATCGGGATCTTAAGCAACATTTCGGTGGAATGGTATGAAGCAAGATGTGGCTTCATTTGTGGCTAAGTGTATGACTGTCGTGAGTTAAGATTGAGCATCGGAGGGCTAGCGGTTTGTTGCGGCCGTTAGATATTCCTACATGGAAGTGGGAAGAAATCTCCATGGATTTTGTCACGGGTTTGCCTCCTACTCGGAAAAGACATGGCCGCGATTTGGGTGGTTGTTGATCGACTAACCAAATCCGCTCATTCTACCTATCAGGAAAGACTATCGCGTTAGTAGGTTGTCGAGATTTTCGGCAAGAGATTGTTAGATTGCATGGTACTCCTCGCTATTATTTCCGATGAGATCCGCTTCCGTCACATTTTGAAAGAGTCTGCAGAGCTTGGGGCGCGTCTTAAGTTGATCTTGCTTTTCATCCTCGGCGATGGTCGAGACGGAAGGACCATTCATACTATTGAGGACATGTTGAGGCTTGTGCATTGGAATGGGTGAGGTGGGATGAGTATACGTGCTTGGTGGGTTGCCTACAACAATAGTTGGTACGCTAGCATCAAAGGAGCACCGTCTGAGTTGTTACATGGGAGGAAATGTAGAGCACCTATTTGTTGGGATGAGGTAGGTGGCGTTTGATTGAGGCCGGAACTCATTGAGATTACTAATGAGAAGGTGGCGGTTGCTAGGGAAAGATTGAAGGAGGCTCGTTCACGGAAAAGAGTTATCTTGATAAGCATAGGCGCGACTTGGTTTCGTGTTGGTGATCGTGTTTTTCTAAAAGTTTCGCCGTCCGTGGTGTTAAGCGTTTTGGAATCAAGGGCAAGCTCAGTCCTCGATTCATCGGACCTTTCGAGATTTTGGATCGTGTTGGGGAGGTTTCATACCGTTTAGCTCTACCTCCTCAGTTATCTCATGTTCATGATGTATTCCATGTATCTCTGCTGCGGGATACAACTATCATCCGTTACACGTGGTTTCCTATCCTTTGGATCAGATTCAACCAGATATGTCCTTACCGGAAGAACCCGAAGCTATTTTAGATCGACGAGATCGAGTCATGAAAAACAAAGTAATTCCGTTTGTTAAGATTCTTTGGAAGAATCACCCAGAGCGTGAAGCTACTTGGGAGACCGAGGAATCTATGCGAGCTAGTTATCCACATTTCTTTTCATCATCTGGTATGTCTTCGTTTGTTTCTTTCGTTTCCTCTTCAATTTTCGAGGACGAAATTTTTTTTTAGAGAGGAAGAGTTGTAAAACCCTAGAATCGTAAACGCGTTTAAATGACCATAATGCCCCTAATCTACGAATCCGTAAAATAATCCATTTTCCAAATACTTATTATAACAAAACTATATGGAACACTTGAAATTTATTTATTTCATTTAACACAAAATAAAGAAATATAATTAAAATGTTAGTACACCAAATTAATTAACAAAATAAAGTAAATGTACAAGTGTATTTTGAGTGGGGAAATTAAATATTTGATTGTTATGATTGCCCCAAAACTTTTGGCCAAAGAGAGGAAGAAACGCCCCACATATTGTCCTAAATCCTTGCCTAAATTAAGTGATCCATATCTCCTTTTTATTCTTAACCCTCTAGCTTAAATCTTTCACAAGAAAACCTAATCTCCTCCAAAATAACATACGGAAAATACTCCCTCCCATCTCCATTTTCCGTCGACAAAAGATCAAGTCGAAGAAGGGTTCGAAGGTAATTGTAAATTCTTTGAAAACAAGGGCTTGAGTACGAGGTTTATTTGGTGTTGATCGTGGGAATATTGTTCTTCTTTGTCGTGGTATTAGAAGCACAAAAGAGTGGTTTTGCTTGGTCTTGATCATCGTTTCTCTTCCTTTCACTCGCTATAAAGGTATCACCGTCGTGACCTCGTTGTTTCTTTTCGTTTGATTCGGACCAGTACATATATGGCGGTCATATGCATTTTGAACCTAATAGTTTTAATAAAATTGTTAATTGAAGCCAAAGGGTTGAATATTAGTTGCATGAAATCAAGATATAATCTATTCTTACGTCGACTTAACGCATTCTTCATATCTAAGATATGTACATAAATTTTGGTCATATAAAGATTATCATACGTTTGTTTCTGGTGCTTGTAAACATGCTAAGTAAATGAATAAATTTGAGCTACGGAAAGCCTAATATATAAACTACATAATATCATGAAAGACTCTATCATATGTCGATCTATATATGCTTAAAACATCGGCCTTGAACCTGATTTTTCAGACCCTCGGCATGCATTTTTTTTATGTTATCATCGAACTTAGTTAAATTTAAAACATGTGGTTACACTTAATGTTATTCGGGACAAATGGTTTTAGGTTTAGAACTTTATTATCAAGGTTTCTGAGGGGCGGAAATCTGGTCTTGGACTGGTTTGGTCTTCTAAATCTGATCATGCCTAGCTACTCTTTCTTTTATTTTGTCGTGGATATGGTTGATTGCATGTAATATCATCAATGTCTTGAACCATGCATGCGTGCATTTGAATGTGGGAATACAAAGATGAAAACATTAAGGACTTTATGTGTATGTAAACAAACTTTTTGAATCTATATATATATATATATATATATATATACGTCAAACATAACATGAAAACATGATGGTACTTTTCAAGTATGGAGTAGAATGCTTTTAACTTGCCCACCATACGCATGCTTTGTATTAAAATATCATGTCAATAAATCATTATATTAAGCAAACTAACCTAAGTTGGACCACATGAAATAATGAAAGATTGTTATGGGTCCAATCATGAATTGTTTGTGTATGGTGCTTGTCGTGGGGTTTCTACCCTACCATGCAAATGTTTGTGTCATCTAAATGGTCAAAACAAGACTAAGTAAATCCTAACATATATTACTAAACGAGAGCATGAGAAAACTGGTATTCATGTGTTATATTATGCCTAGATAAGAGGTAAATCATGGGTATATATCTAATAGTGTTAGAGTCAATTGGAACATGGCCTAGTAGTAGTTCTATTAATTCGGGAGCGTATAGAATTCTGAAAGTTAGAAGGGTGTCTCGACCAGGTTAAGGGTTCACACAAATGATATGTAAACTTGTACTTAACATGTTTAAAAGGGTAAATAACATATAATTTGGTTAAAATAAAAGCTATGGTTGTTTATGTGTACATGTACGAGTTATATAAGCTTACATGTTAAATTCATAATTATTGAAACTAAAGGTTTGGGCTAAATGAGTAAAATAAGCAAATGAGATATATTTACACTCTAGATCCTAAACTTGTGTAATTTGACATAAATGATCCTTAAAGTATAATAATAATCAATTAACCTAATATGTCCTTAAAATGCATCATAATCGGCTAAACCTGCTGATTATGGAAATATACTATTTATGGAAAGATTACTAAAAGTGGAAACCTGCTAAAAATGGAAAGCCGTCTTAAACAAGTGATCTGATTCTTATAGAACGTTATTTAATTCATATAGGTTCCGGGCGACGTGATTGATCTCCTTTTCTTGACTTTACTTTCATTGTGATTTGCTTCAAATAAGGTACATATATTCTAACCTTTCTTATAAGGTTTCTCATGACCTCGTCGTATCTTGATCTCTTACTACTTGCTTATTGAACATTTCTTCTGATATTGACCTTGCTATTGAATCCTCTGCCATTGAACTGTTATTACTGAACTGTTGACATTGAACTGTTGCTATGAACCTCTTTGTGACCTAATGACATTGAACCCTTGATCAATTGACTCATTCACTGTATACTGGACTATATTGATCATCGGTTGATACGAATTGTAACTAGTCATGGGGTTCCATGACCGTGTCATTGATGCACCAATGGCATGACTCCGATGTCTTGAGTGATGTTGTACACGTCCTATCTTTGTCTTGATTATGCGCATTTCTTTTATTGTTATGGCCACTATATATTTACGGGCGTATGGATACATCCTAGATCATCTTTATTCTTATTCGTATATATACTAGTGATGTGGTGAGTGTGTGCATTACACCCCTCACGTCTTGAGATGATCACTCCACTTGATATTGAGGTCTCCTCTTATTGGATTGGCATTCGAGGTCACCCCTACAGATAATTTGTTATTCTTGGATCTTGGTTGTTTATTGATCTTTGTATTCTTGTCTTGAGGCGTAGGCTCGTGGGTGATTCTTGACTCTCTTTCTTTTCCTCTTGTTTCTATTCTTATCTTGATTTACCGTTCATATTATAAACTGCTACCGTCTCATATCGAACTTCAAATTCCTATATCTTGTATTCTTTGTCTTGTTATATCTATTCATGAGCTTTTTAAGCTCGGCCGCATTCTTTTCTGCTGCGGGTTATTAAGCTAGGGTGGGGCTTTTCTTGGGATTGAGAGTAGGATGCCTTTGTGGATTTGCCTTAGTCATCTTAGACTTTGATTACTATTGTTATCTGTTTTGGACATTAGACATTTTATCGTTTCATTTCTGTTGGACCCTTTGGAACCTTTGTACTGCTCAAGTCGTGTTGACTTGTTATCCTTTGATATTTATTATAAGACTTCCGCTTGCATGGTTTATATGTATTGTTCTGATTTGTAACCATAAGTGTGATACTTTTACCCTTATCGGGTTGGGGTGTTACACATCAACTCCCATCGCGATCATCATCTTACCATTATACTTGCCATACAAATGCGTACCATTAATGCTAATTACAGGCCAACAATGCTCAAAGCCCTTGATAGAAGGGTCAAAAGCCCAAAAAACACATCTAAACTTCACACTATCCATGTCAAGAAGCCTTTGAGTGCTCCATTCAACAATAGTCCCAATATTGAATTTTTGAAGTGCGGATAGAAATTTCGGTAAAGCATTACAAGATTCTTCCTAGTTACCAAAGATGTGTTCTATTGCCTTCTGTTTTCATGCTCAAAGCTTCATGTACGATGGATTATAACTTAATTTATCAATTATTTCAGCTCTCAAAGTAAGAGTACTAATAGATGGTTGCTCCTTTAAAAGATGTTGTGTGTCTTGAGCAATTAAATTTGCATCTAGATTGAGATGGTCTTGTGCAATCTTGTTGTGTAAACATGTATGTGGCCATGTATACTTTCTGATTTCAAAGTATCCACTGCGTTTAGTTTTACATGCACGAAGTTGCCACTTGCAGCCACATTGTGAACTTAAACGACATCTTATTTTCCAAACTGTGGAGATGTTTCGACCACTTCATACTGCTTATGCTTTCGGATAGTGTAAAGCTTGATAGCTCGAACAAGTTCTTCCTTATTTTTGAAAGAATCTTTTTCAAACTCTCGAGTAAATTAGTTTTACTTTCAGAGTATGATATCCTCCAATTATCAATATTAGCATTATCAATTCCCTCCACACTAGTATAACAAAAGGTGCTTGCATATTAGAGTCGATTTCTTGTCTATGTACATGTGGTGCTTCATATGTTTCATCGAGATCTCTAGTTTCATCATCAACTGTTGTTGCATCCTCATCTCCAATTTCATCATCTTTCAATATCTCGTGATGCAATGAAGCATCATTGTCTATTAAACTTGATATTTGAGTTCTGCAAATAGTGTAGCAAATACATTTAATGCAATCAAAACAAGTGAAAAGTAGACTTAAAACTAAAAGATAAAATAAGTAACAAAGAATATATACGTGTGATATTTTTTATTAAAACCTACATACACAAGCTACCCAACTCAACATCTTGTAAGCTAAATTAATCTTTGATATTCCTTTGTATATACACAAACGTCTTATGTATGATCAAGGCAAATGGTTTCTCTTTAACGAAAATTTACCATTATTTTGTTAAGTTGTTTATACTTTATAATACTAAAAAAAGAACTACCTTCTTAGCTCATCAAATCTTCCTTAGTTGATCAGGGTATGTGATGTGTATTTTTCATCCTGTTTTACATTTATTAACTAAGACATACTAGGACTAACACATACTAACAGGCAATTACCCGGTCATGTGAAGTATAGCCTAGGTAAATCCGAGTGTCGTCCCAAGAGCTATTGTTCTGGAGAAATAAGGTGTTTTAATTGAATAGATTGATTAGTTGAAATGTTGTTTAATAATAAATAAATCTCTAAACTAACAGGATTAAAACATAAAATGATATGACTAATCAAGACTTTAGGTGCACGAAATCTTGTTCCTTTATTCCATATAGTGGTTAAGTGTCACTAGACTCCTCATGTCAATTTGTCTAGCCTATAATCCTAGATTCCTATTCTACCGTTTTTACTTGATAGAGGTCTTGGGTAATCTATTTTAAGTCATTAAGTACCATATATAATAGACCTATTCTTGGGGCATGAAGCACTAACCTCGACATGGTCTGCTCTGAGGTTCCCTAACTTCTTAATACCTCCACAAGGTAGGTGATCTTATGGTCAATTCACACACAAGGAAATGGTCGTCCTATAGTCAATTCTTACTATCCCTCGCAACCTACTTGGGTAGGGTCTTATGGTCAATTCAAGCTAGCCTTATAGATACTACTAAGCTTTAATATTACCGAAACAAGGATGTCCATGAATAGGCAAAGAAGATGTCTATATAGAGAAACAAAGATAAAGCACATAATCAAAACTTCGATTAGTAGAATGAATTCATCGACTGATTAAATAAAATGTGAAGCATAATCGAATTCAAACATGAAATAAACTGGAATGATTTCTAGTTAGTGGATCTCTACACGAAACTTCTTTACTCAAGCCTTCTAATCCTTCCATTTCCCTGGCTGAGGTTTGGGAATGGGAGATGATTTGTAATGCAGAATTCTTTGAGTATTTATAGGCACCAAGTGCACGGCTTTGTTACGGCGTAACCTTAAGTAACTGGTACGCCGGAACCTTTCTTTGAACTCTTCTTTTATCTAATTTTATCAACACTTACGGCGTAACTAAATTGTCCAAGTTATGTCGTAACCTCCAAGGTCAACACCCTTGGTCAACATGTTAGCCACACTACGGCGTAACCTCAAAGGTAGGTTACGTCCGTAAAATGCTCGTAAACATTTCTTCCATTTTTACGCCGTAAACCTATTAACTAGTTACGGCGTAGTCTTCAAAATGCTGGGTTGTGACTAGGTCTTCAATTATCTACGGCGTAACCTCAACGATCTGGTTACGCCTTAACCTTGAGTTTTGTAGATTTTATCATCGTGTATCACTTATTCCGTTTTGTGCCAATGTTTGCATCTATTCCGTTCAAATACTCCTTTTCACCCTGAAATGAAATAATAAGAAATAAGAGCATATTCAAATGTAAAATTGTACAATAAAGCATCATTGCGGGGGAAATTGACATTTAGAATATCAGGACTATTTGATGTTATCAAATATCCCCCACTTAAACTCTACTTGCCCTCAAGTAGACCTCATCAAATTCATTTTCAAAAAGATATCTCCCAAGTTAGCTAAGAAGATATGAGTTTAAAAACTTCCTATGCTATAATAATCAAAGCCGAAAACCACACGAAATGGGGAACAAAACACTCGCACATTCTCTAATCTAGTGTTCAATTTCAGGGTGATCACTCATACGCACAGTCATAGCATGTATACTCCTCATACATAGCATGTCGCCAATTTGGATCATTAAAAGCATCCTTATACGACTTAGGTAAAGGAGAAATAGTAGACACATGACCAGCATAACGGGGATTAGGATGAGTAGTCCCGACACGAGAACGTGTGATCATGGGATGAGTAGACACGATTGGGGTGTTAACAGGTGCAGGCTCAGGAAGAACAACATGTGGTAATACTGGTGGTGTAGGAGGTGTCTGAGGTGAATGTGGTATAGGAAGTGTAGACGGTGTAGGTGGGTTATTGATGCAGTGGAAACCGGGTTACTAGGAGTAGGTGGAGCAATGGGAGTGTTATGTTGATCGTGGTAATAACATCAGATGGTGTTTCCAAAAAATCATAGGAAGGGGTAGGTTTGGGTGTGGTGGAGCGAAACGGAAAGACAATTTCATCAAATGTAACATGACGGGAAATGATAATTTTATTGGTGTTAAGATCAAGACAGCGATAGCTAAAATGATTGGCGGCATGCCCTAGAAAAAGGCAAGGGGTGGCACGTGGTCTAAGTTTCTAGCTGGTGTCAATATGAGGGTAACATAGGCATCCAAAAACACGAAGTATACTATAATTAGGTTGAGCACCAAAAAGATGTGTAAAAAGGAATTCATTATCAATGGCCCGTGAAGGTAATATATTTAAGAAATAAACAACCATACTAAGTGCCTCAGTCCAATAATTAGGGGGTAAATGTGTTGTACGAATAAGGTTATTAATAGTACGAATCATGCGTTCTGATTTACCATTTTGTTGGGATGTGCGAGGGCAAGAGAATCGAAACTGATGCCATTATCGGAGAACAATTTATGAAAAGCATTATTGTCAAACTCACCACCATAATCACATTGAAACGACTTAATTTCAGACTTAAACCGACTACGAACATAGTTACGAAACAAATTAAATTTAGACAAAACATCAGATTTGTTAATCAACAGGTAAACCCAAACAAATTGAGAATAATGATCCAGAAATAAAACATAGTACTTGAAACCAGACGAACTCGGAATTGGGGAGGTCCACAAATCCTAACGAATAATTTCAAAACTAGAAGAAACAGAACTAGACGAACTGAAAAACATAAGCTTTCACGTTCTTACCATGCTGACAAGCATGGCAAAAACCAGGAAGTTTCTCTTTATTACAAGAAATAGAATTGCTAGACACAAGATGCCGCAACACTTCACTCCCTGGATGTCCAAGTCGTTGATACCGCGTATACTGACTAGTAAGATAACTTGAGGAACCGAAGAAGGTTTCGTAATTGGATAGAGATCACCCGTGCTATCACAACGAGTAGCACATGTCGAGTTAGGAAGTCCTTCACAGAAAAACCCAAAGGGTCAAACTCAACCGTACAATAATTATCACGAACAAATTGACGAACAGGGATAAGATTTTTGACAATATGCGGAGTAATTAAAACATTATTTAAACGAACTGGACGAAATAGAGTAGACGAAATACTATGGCCAGAGTTGGTGACGGGAATTACGCGCCCATCACCAACTACGATAGACGGGTAAATGCACATATTAAAAATATCACTAAGACAGTGTATAGAATCATGAATATGAGAACTCGCACCTGTGTCCATATTCCAATTGCCAATTGGCGGATCATGGAGAATACACGCAGTAAACGCAGAGGGAAAGGTAGTCTCTTGACCCGTCAACCCAACCCCATTAATCATTCTCGGGTGACCCCCAGGTCCATTCGGAACCCCTTTACCACCTACTGAACCGGTCGAAGTAAACTGGCCCTCTGAACCTGGCGAATTAAACTGCCCTGCTGTAACACCCCCGAGATCTTAATGACAGTGGAAGGGGGTGATGAGTGGCCTTTTACTCATCATTTTAAGCCCGAAAAACTCACGAAAACGTTTAAAAACACGGAAATATACCCAATTATGCTACAGATATCCTTGGAGTGTGTTTTTATATGTTTCAGGTACAAAGGATCGAAAACAGGGAAAAAACGTGCAGAAATGAGCTTGGAATGAAAAAGTGCTTTGCGGACGGAGCCGAGAAGTGAATTTTCTACATTTTGGGATCCCGGGACGCATTTTTGGAGTGAGAATGGGGAAAACAAACCCGAAACCAAAATTACCTTTCCCCTTTTTAAATTAAACTTCAACATTTTTTATTAAAAACAATTATTTTTCTTAAAAATAATTTTTGTTAAAAACCATTTTTTATTAAAACCATTTTTTTTAAAACCATTCTTACCTTTTACTATTATTATATATACCAAAATAAAAAGAAAAAAACTACAAATATTTTTTGCTAAACCTTAACTTGGTTTAAAACTACTAAACACAAATAAAACCTTAAAACTTGAACCCCTACCCATAAACCCTCACCAATATAAAACACTTAAACCCCCTTTTCACCCAATTTACCCAAACCCTGTTTTCACCCAAATCTCCAAAAACCAGAACACACCAAGACCTCTTTGGCGCCAATTTTCCCCCCATCTCATCTCTCACCTCCTGTCCCTTTCCCTCCTCTCACCTCCTTTCACTCTCAACCCAGATGCAAACAAGAATGAATCACATGGCATCTTGCCACTTTATTTTCATCAATGGCTGTGATGCAAAGATTGGGCACCAAGGTTAATCCAATGGCTGTGGTGGGTTGAAACAAGCACAAGTCTCTCTCACTCTCACACAAAACTAACACAGAAGCAACAAGACAAAGAAAGACAGAAGACAGATTCAGTTTTAGTATAAATAGGATTTTAGTGTTAATGTAAAACCTTGTCTAGAATTTTATGTTCTAGTACCAATTTATTTTCATTGTCATTTACATTCTTGTAATTTTTAATTCCAACGCAATTTAATTTCTGTTTATCTTTAAAATTCCAGTTTACTTAAAAATTTATGCAGTTGACCTTTTTGTTCATTGTTCTTTAATTTGTCTATTGTAATCTTGATTGGTATTAAGCTGTTTTGAAGTTTTTGTTAAAGGTATAATCAAGTTTTTAAAATTTTCAAGTCATTTATGTCCATTTCATTTACTGATATCAGTCCAAAAAAACAGTTTTTGTAAATTTTTATCAAGCTTTTTTTAGTCATTTAAGGTTGTTGTTAAAATTATTAAAAATTAAAAATAGCATTTTCAATATGTAGTTTTACTTTTCACAAAAGGAAAAAAAAAATAAAAAAATTCATTTATTTAGGCTGCAAAGGCTCCAAAGTTGATGGTCTAGACTTTTTTCTGTCCTGCATCAGGTACAAATCTGTCCCAATTAGCCATCTTCAAGCTTAATTATCAGCTTATTTAGTTGGATTAGTTGTGTAATTTTTGGTTCTATAGGTAGACACGAGTAAAGACTTTAGATGTTTGGCTTTAGAATCCCTCTAGAAGCTTATATAGGTAGCTTAATTTGCCCTCTAAACACCCCCTTTAGGCTGCTGTTGTGCAGCAGCAGGCTTGAGGAGCCTTTTTAAGTGCTTATTAGCTTTTTCCCCTCTTAGTTATTGCTTAGCTTTTAGTGCATTAGTATTAGGAGTGTTTGGTTTCTATCTTGAACTTATGTTCATATCTGTTCTTAATTCTGTTAACTGCTTATTTGTGTTTTAATTGGTCTCAGTAGCTTTTAGGTCATTTAGATTTAGTTTCACTAGTTTGTAGCTTTTTAGAAGCGTGTTGTAGCTTGTTTATACCTCATCTGCCCTTATCCCAAACATACCCATTCCTTTTTTTTTTTTTTTTTTTTTTTTTTTTTTTTTTTTTAATGTCTCTCTATGTACATAAGTCGTTATCTGACTTGATTTAGCTTTTCAAAAGTTTTATTTTTTTTGTGAAAAGTCTTATTTCTTAGTCCTAAATTAGTTTCCAAAAGAAAAAGTTAAAAAAAAAAATAAGTGGCAAAGAATTAACAGAAGCAGGAATCGAACCTGGGTCAGAAAACTCAGACAACGACATATCCACAACCCCCTTACCATCTATGCTAGTAGTAGTTGCGTGTCAGTTATCTACATTTTAATTATTTAACATCACTTCACAGTTATAGCTTATTAAAATAACTTGCTTTTTTTAGTGCTTATTTCCAAAAAGGACTTGCATTTTTTTTTTTTTTTTCCTGCATTTAGTATAACTTAACTTAGTTTTCTGCAAAATTTCACATTTTTCTCTAGTCATTTAGTATTTTTTATTAATTAATTAGTTTAAAATAGTTTTTAATTCGTAATAAATAAAATAAAAGTCGAAAAAATACCTGGCTTTTTCCTAAAACTATTTTTTGTCATTTAGAATGTAGGAAAATTAATTTTAAGTTTGTAGGGTTAATATTTTTACATTTTCACTTTTTAAAGCGCGTGCGGGACCCATACGTGCCCATTTTAGGTTAATTACGTTTTAATTAGCTTTAAGTTTCCGTAGTTTCCTTAGTATTTTAGATTAATTTTAGGACTCCGTAGATTTCCTTAGCGTAGTTTTATTGCTTTCCTTTAAATTCCGTTTCGTTTTATTGCACTTTAGTTAATTTTAAGTTTCCTTTACGCTTATTGTTGCCTTAGATTAGTTTTAATTTCCGTAGTAGCTTTAGCTTAGTTTACTTACTTTATTTAAATTCTCGTCATTTAGTTTAAAATTCCAAAATTCCGATCCATTCAAGCACTTTAATAACAAACCTCAAACGTGGTCGTCGATTCACTCCTCGTTGGGAAAGCGACCGGGTAATCACTTTCCGGTATCACTTATCAGTATTAGCGGGTTTTGCGTTCGACCTTTTCCCAAAAGGTTGGTTTGCGATTCTCTTGCGTGTATTTATATTTGATATTTCTTATATATACTATTATAAACGTATCAAATTTTATCAGGGGGTGTTACTCGAATGGAGATCATAGTCAACAATTATAGAAAACGACTCGAAAGAAGCGTTTCAATTAAAAGTAGTTATCATTCATCGAAAACTCATAGTTGTTACAAAGTATTGTAAATGGTTCAAGTGTTTTTACCAAAATAAAGCATGAGTTTGAAAGAAATGACAACTTCATGTTACACCACAAGAAAAGTCTTAGTATGCCCCACTCCGTGCCTTGGACATAATTTTCACTGATTATCTGAGATAACATGCTTAAAAAGGTCAACAAAATGTTGAGTGAAATTCATAGGTTTAAATAACAGTTGAACACAAGAATATGAGCATGATCATTGTAAACTAACAATATCATAAAGAAAATCACAGTTATTATCGCTAAGCTCATGCAACCAAGACTCATTGCATACAATTCATTGATGTACTTAAGTTTTGCTCAAAGGAGGTAATAGCCAATTACCTAATGCAATTCAAATATGGTGCTCCCGGTTATTTCTCTATAACCAAGGCGGGTCGTTACTCCCAAAGTACTATTCACGATATATGCGTTCACTCGCGGTGACTAATGGTTCATGATACAAGGGACTTGTGGCTAAATATTTAGGCAGTACCAACAATCAAGAAGCGAACAGTTAAGAAAAACATTGTGTTCTAGTTTAGAGCATGTATCTCCCTCGCGGGGTTTGCAGATAAAAGTAAAAGCGAGGCTATGAACTCACCTTGATGATAATGAACAAGCACAAATAGATCAAGCACAATGTAGCGGAGGTTCCAAACCGAAACCTAAAAATAATGAGATGACGAGTCTCAGAATATGATAAACATTTTGGTTTGCGACAAAAATAATAGAGCATTGAATATTCATATTCAATAGATCATTAAATTGTTCAATTCAATAGTGTGTGTGCTTAACGTTTTAAGTTAATTTACTTGCTACATTGCCTTAATTAATGATCCTCACTTACACATAAGTGAAATGTTCCCCCGTTGTGATCTCGTAAAAACGATAGTGTTGATATTTTAGCTTGTTTAGATCCCACGTGCATTTTATCGGATTATATATATATATATATATATATATATATATATATATATATATATATATATATATATATATATATATATATATATATATATATATATATATATATATGAGAAAATAAGCACACTTATGAACCGTTATGATTGTACAATAATTGATGACCGGGCCTTGATGGTGATCGAAGGGTATGAGGTGATATGCTTGCGCCAAACTTGTAGTCAATGCAATAAGAAATAGTAGACACTTCGTTAAGTGATTGCGCATGGGTTGGGCCACATGAACCACCTCGGCGTGTGAATAAGTATATGATATGAGTTATGGATAATATGATGTATGTGAAATCATCGTGTTAAGTGAACATGCCATTGAAATGATTAAGTCCAACCTATTTATAGATGATGAAAATAATTTGGAGAGTGTTAGCACACGTTTAGGATATCATGGGGGCGTCCACGATTTATGGTAACCGCTAGGCTTCATCCCACTATCTCGGACTTGGCGGGAAGCTAAGGACATAGTGGGAGCGTGGGGAAGACCAAGTAAAGGTTCTTATTTGTCTGGTATCTTGAGGAAGACACTTAGAAGGGCATAGGCCTTGGTGGCGGATTCAACTGGTAACCATGTCAATGATGAATGGTTTTACACCACCAATGACTTATGAAGAAAGACTTGGGTCTTCCTAATGCAATTCGATCGAGGTAGAAGGGGGTCCTTCGACTGATCGGAGGGTACGTCATCAAGCCCTCCAGTCAAAAGTGACATGTACGAACAAGAATCAAGTTTGTTCACAATGGATCCAAATGAATTTATATACTTCCTCTCACACTTTCATAATTCAAGAATCAAGTTTGTTCACAATGGATCCAAATGAATTTGGTTATATTCCTCTGTCTTGGTCAGACGTTGATGACGAAGAGGACTTCCAATTTATGGCGTCCGCGTACGAGTATCACCTTCAGTTGGAACAAGAAGAAGGTATTGAATCTCAACATCCTACTCGTGCTCGTAGCCATATATATCGTGAGCGTGAGCTTGCGGAAGAACGTTTAGCAAGCGATTATTTCGTAGAAGGTTGTAAGTATTCAAACCGAATTTTCGTAGAAGATTTCGTATGAGCCGGAAACTATTCACGCAAATAGTTGAAGGTATTGAATCTTATACTCCGATAATATTCAGTTATTTTACTTTCTTTAGGCAAATACCCGATTGTACGGTTCGAATGAGTTTAAGTGCTCTAATGAAGTGTACGTCTGCCATACGCCAATTGGCGTTTGGACCTCACCCGATGCATTTGATGAATACTTGCAAATGGGTGCGAGTACTTCAAAACTATGTCTTGATAATTTTAACAAATGCATTATTGATTTGTTTGTGTCGGAGTATTTAAGAAAACCAACATGGGCCGACATTCAAAAAATTTATCAACAACATGAAGAAAAACATGGTTTTCCACGGGAATGCTTGGTAGCATTATTTGTATGCTTTGGAATGAAAAAATTGTCCGATTGGCTTGGCAAGGGCATTTTGCTAGGGTGATAAAATACCCAACAATTATGCTTGAAGTTGTTGCTTTTCAAGATTTATGGATCTGGCATACATTTTTTGGGATGGCCTGGGCGAATAACGATATTAATATTTTAGATAACTCTCCGTTATTCGAAGACCTTCTTGCTGACAATGCCCCAAGAGCACCTTATATGGTCAACGGAACTATGTATGAATAGGGGTATTACTTGGCTGATGGAATTTATCCACAGTGGGCAACTTTCGTCAAATCCTTCACGGCAACAACTGACGAAAAACATACGTACTTTAAAAGGAGACAAGAAAGTGCCCGAAAGGATATTGAATGTGCTTTTGGTGTGCTTCAAGGTCGTTGGGGTATACTACAACAACCGACACGTCAATGGGAAATTGTCACGATACGTAGAATCGTGTATTCTTGCATTATTTTGCATAACATGATTATAAAAGATCAAAAATTTGCATTACATGACTATAACGAAGTGTGGGTGGATCCATCAGCAAATTTGAGGAAACGAAGATGGGTCGACAGATGTGATACTCACAGTCGTAAGGCAAAAGAAATACACGACCGACAAACGCATACCCAACTCCAACAGGACCTTATGGAGCATGTTTGACTGAAGAATCTTGAACGACATGGACAACAACAAGAGAGCGGCGATGATGAATAAGTATTTTCTATGTTTTGTTATTTTTTTCGTTGTCATTTCCTTTATGTTGTAACGTTTAATTTGCGGTATGTTTTTTTAATTTCGATGTATTTTTTATTTGTTGTAATTTTTTCGATGTATTTTTAATTTCGTATTGTAATATGTTTTCAAATTTAATGTTATGTTTAGTTTAATAAATGAAGTGTTTGTTATAGTTAAGGAAATTGAAAATATGAAATGTTATTGATGTTATTGGGATGTTATTGTTGTTGGTGTTTTTTGGGGATGTTAAGGTGAAATGTTAAAGCTGATGTGGCGCTGACATGGACGGTGTTGTTGATGTAATTGAGTTATTGTTGTGCATGCTCTTAGAGCATGTGCAACGATAACGGCATAAAGCCGTTATTTCGTTAATAACGCCGTTAATGGGCGTTATATCGTTGGAGGCATGGCGTTAAACAGGCGTTGGAGGCATGGCGTTGGGAAACCAATGCACGTTAAAAAAAATTCCATTTCACCCCCTAAATCATTTCAAATAAATTTTTACTTACACCCCCTTAACCTATTCAAATTCAAATTTAAATTATCTTGGTCAACCAGGTAGGATAAATTCAAATTCAAATTTGAAATTTAAAATCAAATATGAGCGGATTTATTCAAACTCAAAATCAACTCGCTATGATTGTACAATAATTAAATGCGACCGGGCCTTGATGGTGATCGAAGGGTATGAGGTGATATGCTTGCGCCAAACTTGTAGCCAATCCGCAATAAGAAATAGTAGACACTTCATTAAGTGATTGCTTGAGGTTGGGCCTCGCAAACCACCTCCCGTGAGAGTAAGTATGTGATATGAGTTGCAAATAATATGATGTATGTGAAATACTGTGTTGAGTGAACATACCATTGAAATGACTCGTCCAACCTATTTATAGGTGATGAAAATAGCTTGGAGAGATTGTTAGCACACATTTAGGAGATCACGGGGGGCATCCCCTGATTTGTGGTAACCGCTAGGGCTTCATCCCTACTATCTCGGATTTGGCGGGGAAGCTAAGGACATAGTGGGAACGTGGGGGAAGACCAAGTCAAGGTTCTTGTTTGTCTTGGCATCTTCAAGGGAAGACACCGAAGGGCATAGGCCTTTGGCTGGCCGATTCTCAACTAGTAACCATGTCAACGATGAATGGTTTTACGCCACCAATGACTTATGAAGAAAGACTTGGGTCTTCGTAACGCAATTTTGACTGAGGCCGAAGGGGGGGTCCTTCGACCTGATCGGAGGGTACGTCATCAAGCCCCCCAGTCGAAAGTGATATGTACGAATGAGAAATATTGCTTACGATTCAGAAACAGAGACGAAACTACCTCTTCGTCACAAAAAACGAACGAAGATGAAAAGTCTTGCATCTATTGACCGTAATTAATGCCAACAATTATCCTAACCACCCCTTTTCCTCGGTAAAAGTAAATGTCCTTTCAAGATTTAAACTAGTTTTGAAATCCGGTGATAAGGAGATAATTGTGACACGTGTAGGGCCAAGATTTATCATATGTAGGGGTATATAAATTTGAAAAACAAAAATCCTAACATAATTTTAACTTCTGCCCAAGTTTTTCACCTACTAAAACCTCTTCCGATCAAGCCTTCGATCAAACAAGGTAAAATATTTCTTCACATCTTGTTCTCAAATACTTTATTGTGGATCAATGTCAACCAATAAAAAGTTTGTAATCAAGCAACAAGGTCGAACCTTAACATGGGAGGAGCTCAAAGCGTTCCTCACCGATTACCCAATTCCAAAGGAACATAAAATCATGCTACCTAGTAGAAATCAAGGGATATTTGATGCCCCTGAAAACTATGTAGGCCTGTATACCCATGCATTCGCCACTTCCAACCTTAGGATACCTTTGCACCCTATGATCTTAGAATTTCTCCCAGTATTATGAGGTACACATTTCTAGGTTCAACCTTTTGGCCTAGCCAAGCTTACGACATACATTGTTATGTGCAAGCTTATGGTACGAACCATCATTGGCTGGCTTAGGATTTTACGAATCTATACCCGGAGGAGATTGGTTGACCTTGGCCAAAAGGGTGAAAGGATGTGTCCATTCGATAGATAGGCCTTTACGAACATAAGAAAGCGGAAAGGCAAATTCTTTTATATCCAAACACCATTATCCTCCGGCATACCGCATTGTTAAACCCGGACTTTCAATATGATGAGAAAATATTCAACGATCCTCGCCTATCTTGTGAGAAGGAACCATTTGTATCGGTTTGGCTCGTCATCCGGTGATTGCCAAACGCTCCACGGGCCAATTCTTTTCATGGTCGCCATTCTTTGAAAGATGGGAGGGTCTCTTTTGGTACTGAGATTATTTGTGATGGAGAAAGTATGTAATTGTTTTGAGTAAAATAAGAAATTAAAACTTATCTTTCTGATATTTATCTTATTTTCTTCTTTGTGCAGAGATGTCGTTCAGGAACTTTGTGGTGGCTAGTGGTTCAAAGGAAGTAAGCTTCTTCCAAAGAATCCCCAAGAGACAAGCTATGACATGGGCTCCCCATCAGTGTCCATAAACAACAATGATGTGGAAGCCCAGCCCATCGAGCCAGTATCGTCTGCTCCTCCGTCAAAGGAACCCATAGATGTGGAAGATCAACTCGTGGAGAATGTTGCTGATTCTGACGAACCAGTCTCCGAAGGAAAGTTGGCCATCGTAGGACCCTCCGGCATAGGTGAGAGGGTCCGAAGCAGGAAAGGTGGCACGCTAAAGCTGTGAAGTCTGCTTCGAAAAGGAAACTCATCTTCCTACTCCTCACTCTCGAACTTCCCGATAAAAGAGTGCCCAGGGTAAGGCTGTGGAATTTCCAGCCATCGAAAGGCCCAACGGCGATAATATCCATGGTAAAGTTTCTTACCTGCGAAACTAAATTAGGTACCAACAATAATATATTAATGAATGTACATATGTTGCTGGACTTCCTGATACGAAAGAACTTCCTTCTCCCCTAGCTTGTCACCAACTCGTAAGCCATGTAATCCCACCCAAGTAGAAGGGGGTGATGGATAACATGTCTATAGAAAGGCTATGCGACCTTCATGACAAAATCTATGTTCGTCAGTGCATGCTAGACAACCAACTCAATGCTAGGACAAGGGAATTGCTCCGTGCTATCACCAAAGCTCGAGAAGAAATGGATGTTATGCTGAGAAGGGAGAAGGCTAGGGATAAGAAGTATGCAAACCTGGAGAATAAGTGTGAGGATGCATTGGAGGATTTTGACAAGAACCCTTGGTGCAAGATCTCAAAGCGAGAATGAAAAGCTCAAAGGTCACCGGCAACGAGCGAGGTGAATGCAAGCAGCTAACCGTCGAAGGCTCAATGGTGGGTTGGCTATAAGGAGCGTGATATCTATTCTTTCATCCAAGTGTGGAGGCCTCGAACAAGAGAGGGCAAAGTTCTTGGACCAAGAGATCAAGCTCAGAAAAGGTGGATGGGTTAAACCTTCGCCCCGAAAATCTTTGAAGAAGGATGAGGGTGGACTTCGTGACCAAGGTGATCCCTATGTTGCTATGGAACTTTACCATAGCGATGATGTGGGATTGCCATTGGGAATGTGGTGAATCTTGCCATTTTCCATGGCAAGTGTACCACTTTGGAGGAGATAGCCAAGGCTGGGAACGGTGGTCTGGAAAAAGTTCCTTACTACAACAAGAACTCATGAAAAAGAGTATGATGGCGCAGTAATCAATTAAGCGCTTTAGAGTTCCCTTTCCTTGCGGATGTGACGAAGGACCCAGTGCCTCAATTGAGGACCTGCGGCCAAGAAGCCAAGGGATCCGGCCTCCATCTTCCTCGAAGAAGACTCCGTCACCCAAGGTTCCCTCTCCGAGTTCAATTGATTCCACTCATTCCAAAGTTTGATGAAGGCAACCATGTGGTTGTAATTTGATCCCCAGGGTGGTATGTACCCTGTTTAAAACAATTATCTGTGTTCCTTTCCAGGCTTCATGCTTGATGAAACAATTAACATGTGGTATGTGTGATGCAGGCTACGGCCTAAGACAATATTTTATTTTGTTTGATCATTAAGGCTACGGCCTGTTTTAGACTAGTTAAACTAGTCAAGAATATGTAAGCCACTAGGGCTCGAATTTGGCCATGTGATTCTTCTATTTTTATTTTTACTTGCGTAAAAATATTTTTACAACCTAAGGCGTATGTTAGATGCATAGCCTCATTGTGTAGTTACTTCACCAAGAATATTAGCAATCGTACAATTTGATCTGGCGGAGGGTCGCGACCACTCCGTCTTGATCCTTTAGGCGTGAAGGCTTAAAATACCTTAAGGCCATATAGGAAAGTTAATGTGAAGTTGAGATGGATGTTATGCATATGAGCAAGACATGTTGTTTAGTCTTTGTACATCCCTTCGACATTCAAACTTATAAAGCGACTTGGTGGGCAAATCTTTGTTGTATTGAGCAAACAAGAGATTTGAGGGAAATGTGTTTTATCATTAAGTGGGTAGGGAGGATTACATCATTTTAAGAAATGAATACTAGACGCCTACCATTAATGCTTCTTTCCCAAAGGAGAAGAATGCAAATACATTGATTGAAAGCAAATAAAATGTATCTTTAGACATTGTAAGTTTCATCACGTAGAACTTACGAAGAGTAGTGCCATTCCAGGTTCTATCAATAGCGTCTCCTTCCAAGGTTTCCAGCTTGTAGGCTCCATTGCCATATGCTTCCTTAATAACATAGGGCCCTTCCCATGTAGGTCCTAGTTTACCCTGGTACTCAGCCTTACTTGCACTGTTGAGTCAGAGGACGTATTCCCCTGGTTTGAAGGTCGAAGGCCAACCCGACTATTGTAGTATTTTTCAATTTTTTGCTTGTGGATAGCTTCTCTAATTTAGGCTATTTCCCTTCGTTCTTTAAGTAGGTCCAGGTTACTACGGAGTCTTTCTTCATTGTCTGCTGCTTCGAAGTTCATGACCCTTTCTGTTTTGACACTTACTTACGAAGGGATGACAGCTTCCGTGCCATATGTCAAGCTGAAAGGTGTTTCTCTGTGACTTGACTTCGTATGCGTTCTATGAGCCCAAAGTACTTGAGGTAATTCGTCTACCCAACCGTGGTGACTATATCCCAGCCTTCGTTCTATTCATTGTATTATGTCTCTGTTGGTAACTTCCACTTGTCCGTTACCTTGAGGATGGTAAACGGAAGTGAAAGATTGTTTGATATTCGAGACCTCGCAAAACACTGGAATGCCCTTCGCGAACCGCTTCCCATTATCTCGAAATGATGATGTGAGGTACTCAACAAGCGGATAATGTGTTCCCATACAAACGTTTCCATGTGCCTGCCTGTGATGGATGCCAAAGGCCTCGCTTCCACCTATTTAGTGAAGTAGTCGATGGCTACAAACAAGAATTTTACTCCTCCGGTAGCAATTGGCAACGGACCTACGATGTCTATCCCCCATTGGCTGAAGGGCCATGCGGACGTCACGGAAGTCATATCTTGTTTCGGTAGCCTTGGGACCCTTGAATGTACTTGACAGGCTTCACACTTCTGAATGATTTCAACAGCGTCCCTATGCATCGAAGGACAGTAATATCCAACACTCATGATTTTAGAGACAACGGAGCGAGGCCCTGCATGAAGTCCGCAGGATCCTTAATGCACTTCTTGAATGATGTTGGCGACTTGCCTTGGTCCTACACAACGAAGCCATGGGGACGTAAAAGATCTTCAGATAGATAATTTCCCATGATTACTGCATCAGAGTGCTTTGATGCGAACCTTTTGAGCTAACTTCTGATCTTCCAGGAGTATACCACTTATTAGATATTCTCTAATCAGAGTCATCTAATTTGATTCTTCCTCCTGTATTACGTCAGACACCTCCTTTCGGACGATGGACCTTTCTGCCAACACTTCGACCAGAACTTCCTTAGTTAAATGCGCAAATGCCATTGATGCTAGTTTGCTAAGTGTATCCGCCTTTTTGTTTTGATTTCTCCGAACATGCTCTATGTTGTAGGATGCGAACCCTTCGAGCATTTCCCTGGCCTTATCCAGGTATTTCTTGATCACATGTTGCCTTGTCTCGTAGGAGCATTTTATCTGATTGGCTACGAGTTGTGAATCAACGAAGATAGCCAAGTCTACCTCCATGTCTTTGGCCAATCCAGAATTGTCCTTCTTCCACACTGAAGGAACATTTCTTGGGATTAACTTCATGTTGATGGTGCGAAGCTAGTCGAAGTTTTCCTTGATGTCGGAGAGCATGTCCTCCTCCGATCTGCTCTTGATGACCATATCGTCTACGTACGCCTCCAGATTCCTACCTATCTGCTTGTGGAAGGCATTGTCCACTAAACGTTGGGAAGTGGCACCTGCATTTTTCAAACCAAAAGGCATCTTTTTGTAACAATAAATGCCTTTTCCTATAAAAAAGGTTATCTTATCTTCGTCCTCTTCCGCCATTTGTATATGATGGTAACCCTTATAAGCATCTAGAAACACTTCACCGAAACCCCGACAAGGATTCCACCTTCCGGTCAATTTGGCATTGTGGTATGATCCTTCGACATGCTTTGTTAATATCTGTGAAGTCCACGCATTCGCCATCCTCCATCATGCTTCTTGACCATCACCGGATTGGCCACCCAAGTTTGATACTTCACCTCTCCGAGTATACTGCTTGCTACAAGTTCGTCCACTTCTTTGCATGCGGCGGCATTTCTTCGAGAGCCGAGCTTGACGCTTTTGTTTGATGGGTTCAATATGTTTGAACTCATTGAGCTTGTGTTCGATCTTCAAGGGCTTTCCGTCTATGGTAAGAGTTCGGGGATCCCTTCATGTCGAGTAGGTCCATGCAAAGACATCTCGCATTAGCACGAAGTACCTTTTCCAGTTCGCTTTAAAGGAGGTTGGGGCGCTTCGATTACCACCGTCGATCGGGATAGAGATCATTTACCACAATGCGTTCTTCAACGTCAAGATAAGCGAGGACATCCTTCTGAGGCTCTTCCAAAACTGTTTGATCCTTTTGCCTAATTCCGTAGGCCCCTTCACTTTATAGTCAGAGAAACCGCTCTAATACCGAAGGACGTTTGGAATTTGATCGCGGCTGATTGTACAATAATTCGTACGACCGGGCCTTGATGGTGATCGAAGGGTATGAGGGTGATATGCTTGCGCCAAACTTGTAGTCAATCCGTAATAAGAAATACTAGACATTTCTTTAAGTGATTCTGTGAGGGTTGAGCCCTGCGAACCACCTCGGCGTGTGAATAAGTATATGATATGAGTTATGGATAATATGATGTATGTGAAATCGTGTTGAGTGAACATACCATTGAAATGACTCGTCCAACCTATTTATAGATGATGAAAATAACTTGAGAGTGTTAGCACACGTTTAGGAGATCATGGGGCGACCCACGATTTATGGTAACCGCTAGGGCTTCATCCCCACTATCTCGGACTTGGCGGGAAGCTAAGGACATAGTGGGAACGTGGGGAAGACCAAGTCAAGGTTCTTATTTGTCTTGGTATCTTCAGGGAAGATACCGAAGGCATAGCCTTGGTGGCGGATTCCCAACTGGTAACCATGTCAATGATGAATGGTTTTACGCCACCAATGACTTATGAAGAAAGACTTGGGTCTTTGTAATGCAATTTCATCGAGGTCGAAGGGGTCCTTCGACTTGATCGGAGGGTACGTCATCAAGCCCCGATCGAAAGTGATATGTCTGAACAAGAAATATTGCTTACGACTCGTAAATAAGAACGAAACTTCCCTTCGTCACAAAAGCGAAGCTAATATGAAAAGTATTGCTCATATTGACCGTAATTAATGCAACTAATTATCCTAACCACCCTTTTCCTCGGTAAAAGAGAACGTCTTTTCAAAATTTAAAATAGTTTTGAAATTCGGTGGTAAAGGGATAATTAGTTACACATGTAGGGCCGAGATTTTGCACCTTGTAGGGTATATAAATTGTAAAAACGTTAAAACCCTAACAAAGTTTATCTATCATCGAAAGTTTTTCACCTACTAAAACTTCTTCCGATCAAGCCTTCGGCCAAACAAGGTAAAGCGCTCCTCTTCTCGTATTTCAAATACATTGTTGTGTTCTTTAGAAGGTATCATGTCTACCAATAAAAATTTGTGATAAAACAACAAGGTCAAGACACTAACCGGGAGGAGCTTAAAGCGTTCCTCAACGATTATCCCATTCCAAAGGAACATAAAATAATGCTCTTGAGTAAAAATCAAGGGATATTTGATGCCCTAAAATTATGTAGGCTCAGATACCCATGCTTTCACCACTTCCAACCTTAGGATACCTTTGCATCCTTTGATCTTAGAATTCCTACGGTATTATGAAGTACACATTTCTAGGTTCAACCCTTTTGGCTCGCCAAGCTTACAACATACATTGTTATGTGCAAGGCTTATGGGTTTGAACCATCCTTGACCAATGCTAGGGTTTTTGAATCTATACCCGGAGGAGATTGGTTGACCACGCTAAGAAGGGTGAAAGGATGTGCCCATTTTGATAGATAGACCTTTTACGAACATAAGGAATTGGAAAGGCAAGTTCTTTATATCCAAACCACCATTATCCCTCATGCATATTCTCGCATTGTTAAACCGAGACTTTCAATATGATGAGAAGAAACCCATTGTATCGTTTGGCTCGTCATCCACCGACCGGACCTTCCCCGAGCCAATCCCTGCTCATGGTCGGCATTCTTTGAAAGATGGGAGGGTCTCCGTTGGTACCGAGATAATTTGTGATGGAGAAAGTATGTACTTTTAAATTAACATAAGAAACTAAAACTTATCTCGCTGATATTTATCTTATTTGCTTCTTTGTGCAGAGATGTCATTCAGGAACTTTGTTGTGGTTGGAGGTGCAAAGGAGGTAAGCTTTCTTCTAAAGAATCCCCAAGAGACAAGCTATGGCGTGGGCTCCCCATCGGTGTCCATAAACAAAGATGAGGTGGAAGCCCAGACTATCGAGCCTGTATCCTCTGCTCCTCCGTCAAAGGAACCCCTAGATGTAGAAGATCAGTTGGTGGAGAACGTTGCTGACTCTGACGAACCAGTCTCCAAGAAACTTTGGCTATCATAGGACTCTCCAAAGATATGTGAGAGGTCCAAGGCAGAAAGGTGCAGTGCTAAAGGCATGAAGTATGCTTCAAAAGAAAGCTCATTCTACCTACTCCTCCTCTTGAACTACCCGGCAAAAGAGTGCCTGTGGTGAGGTGTGGAATTTCCAGCCATCAAAGGCCCATCGGCGATGATATCCATGGTAAGTTTCTTTCTGTGAAACAAAATTAGGTACCAAATATAATATGCTAATGAAATGTACATTTGTTGTAGGAATTCTCGATACAAAGGAACTTCCTTCTCCCTAGCTTGTCACCAACTCGTGAGCCATGTGATCCCTTTAAGTGGAAGGGGTGATGGATAACATGTCCATAGAGAGGCTCTGCGACCTTCATGATAAAAGCTATGTCCGCCGGTGCATGCTTGACAACCAACTTAATGCTAGGACAAGGAATTGCTCGTCTTTGTCACCAAAGCTCGAGAAGAAATGGATGTTATCTTTGAGGAGGAGAAGGCTAGGGATCAAGTATGCGAGACTTGGAGAAGAAGTGTGAGGAAGCATTGGAGGATTTTGATAAGAACCCTTGGTACAAGATCTCGAGCCGAGAATGAAAAGCTCAAAGGTCGATTGGCAACGAGCGAGGCCGAGTGCGACATGTTAACCGTCAAGGCTCAATGGTCGCTTGGCTATAAGGAGTGACATCTGTTCTTTCATCCAAGTTTGGAGGCCTCGAACAAGAGGGCAAAGTTCTTTGGACCAAGAGATCAAGCTCCGAGAAAAGGTGGATGGATTGAACCTTCGTCGAAGATGTTTGAAGGACAGAGTGGACACGATAACCAAGGTGATCCCTATGTTGCTATGGAACTTTATCATAGCGATGATGTGGGATTGCCATTAGAAATGGTGAATCTTGCCATTTTCATGGCAAGTGTACCACTTTGGAGGAGGTAGCTAAGGCTGGGAACCCGGTGGTCTTTGGAGAAAATTCCGTACTATAGGGCAACTCATGAAAAGATATGATGATGCGGGTAATCAATTAAGCGCTTTAGATTTCCTTTCCTTGCGAGATGTGACGAAGGACCCAGTGGCCTCAATTGAGGACCTGCTAGCAGCAAGCCAGGGCGAGTCCGACCTCCATCTTCCTCCAAGAGGACTCCATCACCCTGTGTTCCATCCCGTGTTGGTGATCCCACTCATTCCAAGGTTTAATGAAGGCAACCATGTGGTTGTAATATGATCCCGGGAGGTATGTACACGATGAGTGTGCAAATACTCATCATTTTGTACCTTTTAGATCGCAAAATATCCGAAAACACTCGAAATGCATCAAAATGATAAAATATCACAAATAAGTGTTTTATGTGTTTTAAATGCAAAATACCAAAATCGTGAAAACGTATCAAGTTTGCATAATTGGCGCTTTAGTCCCCAAGTTTCAAAAGTTGTCAAAATAGTCCCCTGGTAAATCAAAATAAAGCAGAATATCATTTAAGGTCCATGGTATTCAAAAGTTGTCAAAACAAACCTTCAAAGTTTAAAAATTACAAAATGACAACTTTAGTCCCTAAACTTTGAAAATTGTCAAAAATAATCCTCGGATATTTTAAAATGAAAATTTATAAATATAACCCTTGTACTATTCACATATGGCATAATTGGTCCTTGTGTTAACTTTGGAGAAATTACAGTTTTGGTCCCACAAGTTTGCAGAAATTACAAGATTGGTCCTTGTTTTATTAATTCTAAAAAACCAAACGGACCCTTTTTATTAATAACCCAAAAACCAAATCCAATCCCACAACCCAGCTGGCCCAAACCCAAGTCACAAGCCCAACCCAATCAACTTGACCCTTGGACCTTGAACCTTGACCTTTTTGAACCATGCCAAATTCCTTTTGAACCCCCCCCCAAATGAACCCCTCTCTTATTATTAATAACGGGTCAACGCAAGTCAAATACCACCCACTGCTCATCTCCCTCACACAAACGCGCCAAACCAGACACCTCCTCAAACCACCATGGTTTTCACCACCACCTTCCACCTCATCACACCACTGCTTAACCACTCCCTACACCTCCACAAACATCCAAAAGCTCTTAATTAAAAAACACCTCAAAGAAATTTGGCCAAAATGCCAAATGCACGAATTTGATGAATTATGAGGATCCAATGGTTGAAATGAAGTGGGAAAGATTCGAGGTCGACCAAGAGCCTAAAAGATCAATATAAAGAAGAAAGGAAGCAATGTGAAGAAGAATCTAGTGTAATTTTAAATTTCTTAGTCGTTTTAATTACTTTAAGCTTTCCGAGGTAAAATTTAGATTTCAAGTACTTTGTTTAAGTTATTTCAGTGTATGTGAACCTTTTCAATAATCAATTTCAGGTGTTAAGCTTCATTTTCGGTTTGTGCAATTTTAATGTCAAAATTCTCATATTAGCCTAAAGTTGTTTATAGTTGTTGTATTGGACTTACAAGCTCATATAAGCTCCTTATATAGCTTGTGTAAGCTATTAGAAACCATAAAAGTAAGTTTAGTATCAAAAGCAAAATTACCAAAATACCAAAAAATTAGTTATAAATAAAAATCAATGAAGAAGATGATCAAGAAGCTGGAGCAGGGTTGATTGTGGATTGCCCTGGTTTAGTGCTTCTTGGGAAGCTATAGGTTGTGTTCTCAGTTCTTGGTTCTCTGTTTTGTGCTTGAACACAATTTGTAAGCAATTTCTTCAAAATTTGCATTTTCTAGTATAAGTGTTTAAAGTGTATTAATTTTGGCTTAATTCTGTTTAAATATAGTGATTATAAGTTAATCACTAGATTTCTTGGTTTGAAAAGCTGTCTTAGTGCTTAAAGTTTCAAAATAGTCCTTTAAAGTGTTGTTTGGATTAACTGTGTAAACTGTGTTAGAGGTTGTTCAAGCCATTGTTCTTGTTTGTTATATGTCATATTAGGTCCTAATAGCTCAGTACAGCCATAAAAACCAGTGCTCATTTGTAAAAAAAGTCAAAATAGTCTTTAATCACATCTAGTTTATTAACTGTGTGATTTCCATGTTCTATATTCATGTTTTTATGTTTATAAGTTGTTAACATTGATCAAACTAGTCTTAATTAACCTTATAACATCATAATCAGTAAGTAGGATCAATCCAAAGTTCATATAAGTTAACTTTAGTGCTTATTTATTGGTTTCTTTTAAGCCCTTGTCTGAAAAAGTGCCCTGTGCACAGTTGAGCCATCCTTTTTCACAAGCTCATCAAGAGCTCATTAGTTAGCTTTAGCTTGTGTATCTTAGCTTATTGGAAAGCTAACCTAGCATCTCTCTAGTCCGGTGCTTATTTTCACCTTTCTAGCTTATTTAATAGTGCAAGTAGCTTTTAGTTTGTCCCATTTCTTGTATACACCGAACACTCGGTGGTTTACAAGCTTTTCTCAAGCTCATTACAAGCTTATTAGTGGGCCCCATGTGAGATTCTTGGCTTTTTGAAACCCCAATAAGCCACTTATTACACCCAAGCTTGCTTTTGACTTTGGAGCTTTTGCCTTAGCTAATTTTGGCCTACAAAATCATGCGAACTGTTTGGTCGAGAGGTTTAGTGTAATTGCTTATTTGCTTATTTTAAGCTTATCAGTGTATTCCTTTGTATCTTTTAGCTTCATTTAAGTAACTTTGGCTTATTTGTATCTTATTTTATCTTTGGTTCCAGTTTGTAAGTTTATTCGAGCTTAAAAAAATCAAAATAAGCCACAAGCTTAAACTGTTGAGCTCATAAGCTCATTAACTGCTTATTTTTAAGTTCCAAAATTTTTGTCTTCATTAAAGTTGCTTATAATCAGTAGTATAATAGTTTTGTAAAAGAAAAATCACAAAAACATCATTTTAAAAATAATGATAGCGTTTATTTAATATAAATTACCTTTTTAATTTTCTTTTTCAGCTTATTATTAAGCACTTTCTGTTTTTATAATTTTCTTAGTTTTCTGTCACCATAAGATATTTATAGAAAAAATTTCAGAATTTTCTTACTTTGTTTAGTATTTATTAGAATTTAAAATAGTTAAAATGTATTAAATAATTAATAATAAATAAATAAAAAGCATAAAAAATACCTTTTCAGTTTTAAAATTAGTTTTATAATATTTTAGATTTTTCTAAGTTAAAATTTCATTTTTCTAGGTTAATGTTATATTTTCTTGTATTTAAGTGTATTTTAAATAATTAATAAATAGTAATTAATTAATAATAAATATATAAAAAGTGAAAAAATATATTTTCAGTTTTAAAATAAGTTTTAAAATATTTGAGATTTTTCTAAGTCATAATTTCACTTTTCTAGCTTTATTTCACATTTTATTATATTTTAGGGTATTATTAAATAGTTAAAAATAGTTTTTAATTAATAATAATTAAATAAATAGTCATAAAAATAATTTTAATTTTCCAATAATTTTATTTTATTATTATGATTGTAAAATATCATTTTCATATCCGTAGGTGTTTTATTCTTTTAAATTTACGTTTTATTTTAGACGTTACGTAAAATTAAGTAAACGTCGCGTTCACGTTAGTTTAATCGATTGTTGTGCTTATTAGTTCTGTATCCAAATACCATTCCAATCAATCAAGAGTGTAATTATCCACCAAAATCTTTCTGATCATTATCCTTAGTGATCATTCGACATCCGAACGCTTTTAAGCACTATTAATCCTCCGGACTTAACGACACGAGGAAACACTATACTCCTTTGGACTTAATTGCATTGGTTTTAGACTGTTTGAATTTTATTACGGTTGACCATTCACAAGTGGTTGACTTGTGTAATAAACTTGACAGCTTGGAAGCGATCAAAATTTTAGCCGCATTGCGGGAGGTGTAAGCGTGTTTTAAACATTTTCGCACCCATACTTGCACATATACCACCGTTTGTAAGCAGTTTTTGTAAAGTTATCAAAATCAAAAGTTCATTAACACTTTTCCTAAAGTGTTAACAACACCAAAAATATAAAACAACAAAACAATCGTAACGCGTTTTCTATCCCGTATTTTCTTTAAGGTGATTCTTAAAGAGGTACGATTTGGTTAAACGAGACGATACCAAAAATATTGTCCAAAAGTATTTAAACCCTTAGCACAAATCCATACCCACGTCTTTTCGGTGGTACTTAATAAATACATAAAATCAACCACATGAAACCAAGGCGTAACACCTACTAGTTGGGGGTGTGAACATTAATAAGTTCACTTGTTGTTTTGCCTTTGTGTCCTTGTGATTTGGTGTACCTTTTCAAAGAAGCCATTTCATTTGTGATTATTGGTTTAAGTTCACTTGTCGCTTTGCCTTGCATTTTTTTGAAAATTGATTTTTATACTTAGTGCATGCGCACTCGTTCTTCCGACTCCACAAGTCCACTTTCGAGCTTGTAAGTATTCCTCGTAAACGTGAGGACGTTCTTCTCCTTCACCGTGGTGAGGAACGTCTAGCACCACCACCCCGTCGTAATGGCGGAAGAAAAACCGATGAATGAGCTTCTCCAAGCACCCATCGAGGGTTACGGATATGCCATTGTTGTCCCGACCATCGTGGTCGACACCTTCGAGCTCAAAACCGGGTTGCTTAATCTTGTAACCCAAAGCCAATTTTATGGTTTTGAGCGGACGACCTCATGCACATATTCGATGGTTCAACAAGATTGCATCGACCATCAAATACAAGAATGTCCCATGAAGCAATTAAAGCTTCTTTCCCATTCTCTTTAGAGGACAAGCCCGAATTGGCTTGAGAAACAACCCCTCGTTCCATTGAGACATGGGAGGATTTAGTCACTAAGTTTGTTAACGAATTCTATCCTCCATCCCGAACTACTAGTCTTAAGAATGAGATAATGAAATTCACTCAAAGATTTGATGAATCATTCGGTGAGGCATGAGATCGTTACAAAGAGTTGCTCATGAGTGTCCACATCATGGTTTTACCGAGTTAATGCAAATGGATACTTTCTACAATGGTGCGAACCAAGCTAACCAAGACTCTTTAAATGCCTCCATGGAGGTAATTTCTTGAGCAAGACCACAAAAGAAGCCTTGCAAATCATAGAAAACAAGTCCCAGTCCGCCCTTTCCGAACAAAGACATATCAATGAGTCTAATGCATGACCTTCTACTTCTTCTCACGTGAGTACATCTAGCATCGATGCTAATATTGACAAACTCACGGATTACATTCGAGCTTTGGTTTTGCTAACCAAAGAAAGTCACTTTCACACGAGACACCATCACATGGTGAAGTTAAGAAAGTCGAGTGCGTGTTACTTGTGGTGGCCCTCATGCATACTACAATCTGTCGCCACCGATGGTAGTCCGTTTGAAGCCAATCTTGAGCGGTACTTCACATCGGGAGGCAATCAATACCGTCCTCAAAATGAACCAAACTACCGTGCTAATACTTATCGGGGACCACCGGTTTTAACCAAAATCCTAACATACAAAACCGAAATCGAACCAACCGAGAATGAACCAAGGTTATCAAAACCAAGGTAATTTCTATCCCGGACCAAATAAAGGTTTCCAACATCAAGGAAACCTTAATCAAAACAATTTCAATCGAGGGAATCAATTTCAAGGAAATATGAATCCTAACCAAGGGAATTTTCAACAACAAGGCTATAATCATAACATACGGCCTCAAAATTTCCCTCCACCTCCTCCAGTATCAACATCTGATGAGCTTTTAAAGCAATTCATGAAGTCTCAAGAGGAGACAAAGCAGTGTTGATCGGTCGGATCATTGAACTAAAGAAGTCTTTAAATGATCAACCCTCGGGCTCAGGAAAACTTCCGAGCAACACGATCGCTAACCCGAGGGGCGATGCAAAGGCGATCACAACAAGAAGTGGTGTATCATACGATGGACCCGCTATTCCTACTACCTCTTCTTCTTCTCTCCCGAAGGTAGTGGAAAGTGAACCTGAGGCTACAAAGGACAAAGAACTTCCTACTAATAATGGAGGTACCAACAATGTCCAACCTCAAGTTGTCCTAAAACACAAGTCTAAGCAAGGAGTTGTTTTTGATTCAAGTGACATCCCGGTTGAAAACCAGAAATCCAAATCCTCTATTCCTTACCCATCTCGTTTAAATGAACAGAAGCTTCGCGAAAAAGCTAGTCATCAAATGGACAAATTTTTCCAAATTTTCCAAGAACTACATTTTGACATAAGCTTCATGGATGCTATCATGTCGATGCCCAAGTTTGCATCAACTCTCAAACACATGTTAAGCAACAAGGAAAAACATTTGAGATGGCAAAACTCCTCTGAATGAGAAGCGCTCGTGATTATCTTGAAGAAGCTTCCCGATAAGCTTGGAGATCCTGGAAAATTCTCTTACCTTGTGTATTTCGGGAATGGTTGAATGCTTTTCCTTAGCCGATCTTGGTGCAAGCATTAACACGATGCCTCATTCAATATGGAAGAAACTTTCTCTTCGTAACTTACTCCTACATGCATGACTCTCGAGCTTGCAGATCGTTCAATATCCCGTCCTCTTGGCATTGCCGAGGATGTATTTGTGAAAGTAGGAAAGTTCCATTTTCCAGCTGACTTTGTAGTTGTTGATTTCGATGCTGATCCACGGGTTCCTCTAATTGTTGGACGAGGATTCCTAAGGACTGGCCATGCTCTTATTGATGTATTTGAGCATGAAATCACATTACGTGTGGGTGATGAAGCCGTTACCTTTAACCTCGATCAAACTTCGAGGTACTCCTCAAACTATGATGCTGAATCGGTTAACCGAATAGATACCATTGATGTTGCTTCAGAGGAGTACTCTCAAGAGTTTCTTGGTTATTCTCATAATTCTGTGAGTGGGGATCCCACCACATCTTCTCAACCTATCATTTCTGATCCTACCCCTTCTCTCACTCCGTTTGAGGGAAGCAACTTCATCTTAGAAGAGATTGAAGCATACTTGTCTAGTGATTCGGTTTCATGGGAAATTGATCACGCTCCAATTGACATCGAGGGGGACATTCTTCTCCTTGAAAAGTTTCTCAATGATGATCCATCATCAATCTCTCACAAAAGTGATTCAATTCCAGATGAGGTTAATAACAATGAGATTAATCTGGAGGGAGATATTCTTCTTCGTGAAAAGTTGTTAAATCAGGACACTTCTCCTCCTCTCCTTCCCAATGAGCTTCATAACAAAGAAGTCAAGTCAGTTGAGAAAACTGAAGAATTTCCTGAGGTTGAACTTAAGGACTTACCACCTCATCTCGAGTATGCATTTCTTGAGGGTGATGATAAATTACCCGTCATTATTGCTCGAGATTTGAGTAAAGATGAAAAGACTGCTCTCATAAAGGTCTTGAAGTCACACAAGCAAGCAATTGCTTGGAAACTCTCCGACATTAAGGGTATCAACCCCGAGTTCTCACAAAATCTTGATGGAGGATGACTTCAAGCCGGATTCAACATCGAGAGCAGTAAATCCAAAAATCCATGATGTTATTAAACAAGAGGTTCTTAAACTTCTTGATGCGAGGATTAATTACCCGATCTCGAGATAGTCCTTAGGTTAGCCCAATTCACCGTGTTCCTAAAAGGGTGGCATAACTGTTGTCACAAATGAAAATAACAAGTTAATTCCAACTCGGCCGGTAACAGGATGGCGTGTTTGCATTGACTATCGTAAGTTAAATGACGCCACCGAAAAGACCATTTTCCTCTACCCTTCATGGACCAAATGCTTGAGAGATTAGCAGGAGCGAATACTATTGTTTCCTTGATGGTTTTCGGGTTATTTTCGATCCCCATTGATCCACGGGATCTAGAAAAGACCACATTCACCGCCCATACGGAACTTTTGCCCTGAGACGTATGCCTTTTGGCCTATGTAACGCTCCCGGCACGCTCCAACGATGTATGATGGCCATATTCCACGACATGATCGGAAACAATGGAGGTGTTTATGGATGACTTCTCGGTTATTGGGGACTCATTTCAAACATGTCTCCCATTTAGAAAAATGCTCAAAGCGGTGTGAAGACACCAATCTTTGTCTAAATTGGGAGAAGAGCCACTTTATGGTCAAAGAAGGAATTTTCCTTGGCCATAAGATTTCAAAAACGGATTGAGGTCGATAGAGCAAAAGTCGATGTTATTGCTAAATTGCCTCATCCTACTACTCGTCAAAGGTATTAGGAGTTTTTAGGTCATGCCGGTTTTATCATGATTCATACAAGATTTTCTAAAATCGCCTGGGCCTATGACCCATCTTCTTGAAAAGATGCTCCTTTTATCTTCTCACCTAAGTGCATCAAGCTTTTGAAACATTGAAGAAAAAGCTTCAAGCACCCATTCTCGTTGCTCCCGATCGGGACTTGCCTTTTGAGCTCATGTGCGATGCAAGTGATTTTGCTATCGGTGCGGTCCGGGGCAACGAGAACCAAGCATTTTCAGCCTATCCACCACGCAAGTAAGACTATGATCAAGCTCAAACCCATTACACCACCACGTAAAAAGAGCTACTAGCCGTGGTGTATGCGTTTGAGAAGTTTCGCCATACTTAATCTTAACCAAATGCGTCTTTGATACGGATCACTCGGCTCTCAAATATCTCTTTGCAAAACAAGATGCAAAACCGAGATTGCTCCGTTGGGTTCTCCTCCTGCAAGAATTTGATATCATTATACGTGATAAAAAGGAGTTGAGAACACAGGTCACGATCATCTCGTCTCCGTCTAGAAAACCCACACCAAGATGTTTTCAAGAAAAGGAAATAAATGAAACATTTCCTCTCGAGACACTCAATGCGGTTTCTTTTCGTGGAAACTCTACTACTCCATGGTTTCTTGATTTTGCAAATTACCATGCGGGTAACTTCATAGTGAAAGGAATGTCGACCCAACGGAAGAATAAATTCTTCAAGGATGTTAAACATTACTCGGGACGCACCCTACTTATTCAAAATCATGCGGATCAAGTCATCCGACGGTGTGTTTATGGACAAGAATCTATGGACATTCTCAAAGCTTGCCATCTTTGGACCCACGGGGCCATCATAGTCCAAACTACACCGCCAAAAAGTTGTTTGATTCCGGTTTTATTGGCCCACTATTTACAAGGATGCCCACGAATTTGTTAAAACACTGGACGCTTGTCAACGCTACGGAAATATTTCTCAAAGAAATGAAATGCGCAAAGCGCCATTCAAGTATGTGAGATCTTTGACATCCGGGGCATTGACTTTATGGGGCCATTTCCATCATCTCGAGAAAACAAATACATACTTGTGGTACATTGACTATTTGTCAAAATGGGTTGAAGTGAAAGCTTTGCCTACTAATGATGCCCGAGTTGTTGTGAAATTCTTAAAATCTCTTTTTGCTAGGTTTGGAACTCCACGAGCTATAATCGGTGATCATGGTACGCCTTTTCGCAATGACCAATTTGATCGAGTCATGCAAAAATATGGTGTAACTCACCGTCTCTCTCGCATACCACCCCAAACAAGTGGACAAGTAGAAGTTTCCAACCGTGGTATAAAAGAATTCGGAAAGGATAGTAGGCGAAAACCGTGCCTCTTGGTGCGATAAAGCTGGATGACGACTGGGCTTTCCGTGACGACTTATAAAACACCCATCGGTGTACTCCATACAATCTTGTGTACGGAGAGGCGTGTCATCCGCCAATTGAGCTTGAGCACAAAGCATCTGGGCCTTAAAACATGCCAATTTCGATATTCAGACAACCGGTGATCACCGGAAAGTTCAAATGAATGAATTAAATGAACTCGTGATCAAGCATACTATAACTCTTTGATCTACAAACAAAAGACAAAGAAGATTCATGACTCCAAAATCAATAACCGCGTTTTCAACGTCGGTGATCGAGTCCTTCTTTTCAATTCAAGATTGAAGATTTTCTCGGAAAACTAAAATATACTGGATGGACCATTCACCATCACTAAAGTATTTCCTTATGGAACCATTGAGTTATCTCACTGATGGTGAAATTTTAAAGTGAATGGTCATCGATTAAAGCACTATTTTGGAGAGGACATTCCACCCATGGTTGTCCCAGATCTACAAACTTTCCCATGAACCAATAAATGCGAGGATCGAGTCAAGCTAGCGACTCGGTAATAAAAACGAGAGTTAAACATGGGTTTTCACCGTATGTACCACCCTAGTGTGGGGAGTTGCTCCCATTGTTGTATATAAGTTTTCATTAAAAAATTAAAAAAAAAAATAAAAATAAAAATAAAATAAAGGCCGTAATATTTCCCTTTTACGTTCTATGTTTCGGCATAACCGCTGTACTTTGAATATTGAGGCAATATTCATTTCTAGTGTGGGGGAATTTCACGAATTTTATCATGTAATTATACCACCCAATTCCCGTTTTTGGCCAAAAGTTTTTTTTGGAGTAAGTATTTTGCACTTACTCGACTTACGTTTATCGATCCGCCATGTCTAATAAACTAAAGGATTGGCTAATCCGAGAGCAAACGGCTCTTGGTAAAGATATCTCAAATCCGTTTATGGCTTGCAATTTGCCCAAAATCGTATGGTCAAATTTCACCATATCTTTAATTAGTGAAGAGTTGGCTAGCCCGCAAGTTTATGGCTTGTGGTAAAGGCGGTTGGAAAACCATAATTGGTAATCGACTCACCAAAGATATTTTATCTAAGAGTTGGCTAGTCCGAAGCAAACGGCTTCGTAAAGACAAATCAAAACCGTTGAAATTTGCTCAAAATCATTTGGTTATCATTGTACCAAGGTTCTTACTTGAACTGAAACAATTGGCTACCCGTAGTAATGGCTTTTGGTAAAGAGATGAAATCCATTAAGTTTTCTCAAAAGATTGCTAGGGACTAGCAATATCTTAGTGTAGGGGATTGATGAGTGTGCAAATACTCATCATTTTGTACCTTTTAGATCGCAAAAATATCGAAAACACTCGTGAATGCATCAAAATGATAAAAATATCACAAATAAGTGTTTTATGTGTTTTAAATGCAAAATTCCAAAATCGGTGAAAACGTATCAAGTTTGCATAATTGGCGCTTTAGTCCCCAAGTTTCAAAAGTTGTCAAAAATATTCCACGGTAAATCAAAATAAAGCAAAATATCATTTAAGGTCCATGGTATTCAAAAGTTGTCAAAACAAACCCTTCAAAGTTTAAAAATTACAAAATGACAACTTTAGTCCCTAAACTTTGAAAATTGTCAAAAATAGTCCTCGGATATTTTAAAATGAAAATTTATAAATATAACCCTTGTACTATTCACATATGGCATAATTGGTCCTTGTGTTAACTTTGGAGAAATTACAGTTTTGGTCCCTCAAGTTTTCAGAAATTACAAGATTGGTCCTTGTGTTATTAATTCTAAAAAACCCAAACGGACCCTTTTTATTAATAACCCAAAAACGAAATCCAATCCCACAACCCAGCTGGCCCAAACCCAAGTCACAAGCCCAACCCAATCATCTTGACCCTTGGACCTTGAACCTTGACCTTTTTGAACCTTGCCAAATCCCTTTTGAACCCCCCCCCCAAATGAACCCCTCTCTTATTATTAATAACGGGTCAACGCAAGTCAAATACCAGCTCCACTGTTCATCTCCCTCACACAAAACGCGCCAAAACCAGACACCTCCTCAAACCACCATGGTTTTCACCACCACCTTTCCACCTCATCACACCACCTGTTTAACCACTCCCCTACACCTCCACAAACATCCAAAAGCTCTTAATTAAAAAAAACCTGCTCAAAGAAATTTGGCGCCAAAATGCCAAATGGACGAATTTGATGAATTATGAGGATCCAATGGTTGAAATGAAGTGGGAAAGATTCAGAGGTCGACCAAGAGCCTAAAAGATCAATATAAAGAAGAAAGGAAGCAATGTGAAGAAGAATCTAGAGTAATTTTTAAATTTCTTAGTCGTTTTAATTACTTTAAGCTTTCCAGTGTAAAATTTAGATTTCAAGTACTTTGTTTAAGTTATTTCAGTGTATGTGAACCTTTTTCAATAATCAATTTCAGTGTTAAGCTTCATTTTCAGTTTGTGCAATTTTAATGTCAAAATTCTCATATTAGCCTAAAGTTGTTTATAGTTGTTGTATTGGACTTACAAGCTCATATAAGCTCCTTATATAGCTTGTGTAAGCTATTAGAAACCATAAAAGTCAGTTTAGTATCAAAAAGCAAAATTACCAAAAATACCAAAAAAATTAGTTATAAATAAAAAATCAATGAAGAAGATGATCAAGAAATTTGGGCGTGGTTAATTGTGGATTGCCCTGGTTTAGTGCTTCTTGGGAAGCTATAGGTTGTGTTCTCAGTTCTTGGTTCTCTGTTTTGTGCTTGAACACAATTTGTAAGCAATTTCTTCCAAATTTGCATTTTCTAGTTTAAGTGTTTAAAGTGTATTAATTTTGGCTTAATTCTGTTTAAATATAGTGATTATAAGTTAATCACTAGAATTCTTGGTTTGAAAAGCTGTCTTAGTGCTTAAAGTTTCAAAACAGTCCTTTAAAGTGTTGTTTGGATTAACTGTGTAAACTGTGTTAGAGGTTGTTCAAGCCATTGTTCTTGTTTGTTATTTGTCATATTAGGTCCTAATAGCTCAATACAGCCATAAAAACCATTGCTCATTTGTAAAAAAAGTCAAAATAGTCTTTGATCACATCTAGTTTATTAACTGTGATTTCCATGTTCTATATTCATGTTTTTATGTTTATAAGTTGTTAACATTGATCAAACTAGTCTTAATTAACCTTATAACATCATAATCAGTAAGTAGGATCAATCCAAAGTTCATATAAGTCAACTTTAGTGTTTATCTTAAAAAGTCAAAATTTCAGTTTGGTAGTTTTTGAATAAACTAGATAATTTTATATAGGATTTAATATTAAGTTTCATGTTTTATGCTTTTGGGATATTAATATTTAGTTGTTCATCTTATTCAGAGTATTTTTTATAATTTCTATTTGGCTTATTAAACTGCTTATTTATTGGTTTCTTTTAAGCCCTTGTCTGAAAAAGTGCCCTGTGCACAGTTGAGCCATCCTTTTTCACAAGCTCATCAAGAGCTCATTAGTTAGCTTTAGCTTGTGTATCTTAGCTTATTGGAAAGCTAACCTAGCTGTCTCTCTAGTCCAAATGCTTATTTTCACCTTTCTAGCTTATTTAATAGGTGCAAGTAGCTTTTAGTTTGTCCCATTTCTTGTATACACCGAACACTCGATGGTTTACAAGCTTTTCTCAAGCTCATTACAAGCTTATTAGTGGGCCCCAGTGTGAGATTCTTGGCTTTTTGGAAACCCCAATAAGCCAGCTTATTACACCCAAGCTTGCTTTTGACTTTGGAGCTTTTGCCCTTAGCTAATTTTGGCCTACAAAATCTGTGCAGGCCTGTTTGGTTGAGAGGTTTAGTGTAATTGCTTATTTGCTTATTTTAAGATTATCAGTGTATTCCTTTGTATCTTTTAGCTTCATTTAAGTAACTTTGGCTTATTTGTATCTTATTTTATCTTTGGTTCCAGTTTGTAAGTTTATTCGAGCTTAAAAAATCAAAATAAGCCACAAGCTTAAACTGTTGAGCTCATAAGCTCATTAACTGCTTATTTTAAGTTCCAAAATTTTTGTCTTCATTAAAGTTGCTTATAATCAGTAGTATAATAGTTTTGTAAAAGAAAAATCACAGAAACATCATTTTAAAAATAGTGATAGCGTTTATTTAATGTAAATTAGCTTTTTAATTTTCTTTTTCAGCTTATTATTAAGCACTTTCTGTTTTTATAATTTTCTTAGTTTTCTGTCACCATAAGATATTTATAGAAAAAATTTCAGAATTTTCTTACTTTGTTTAGTATTTATTAGAATTTAAAATAGTTAAAATGTATTAAATAATTAATAATAAATAAATAAAAAGCATAAAAGTATCTTTTCAGTTCTAAAATTAGTTTTATAATATTTTAGATTTTCTAAGTTAAAATTTCATTTTCTAGGTTAATGTTATATTTTCTTGTATTTAATTGTATTATAAATAATTAATAAATAGTAATTAATTAATAATAAATAGATAAAAGTGTAAAAATATATTTTCGCTTTTAAAATAAGTTTTATAATATTTTAGATTTTTATAAGTCATAATTTCACTTTTCTAGCTTTATTTCATATTTTATTATATTTTAGGGTATTATTAAATAGTTAAAAGCAGCTTTTAATTAATAATAATTAAATAAATAGTCATAAAAATAATTTTAATTTTCCAATAATTTTCTTTTATTATTAGGATTGTAAAATATCATTTTCATATCCGTAGGTGTTTTATTCTTTTAAATTTACGTTTTATTTTATACGTTTACGTAAAATTATAAACGTGACGCGTTCGCGTTAGTTTAATCGATTGTTGTGCTTATTAGTTCAGATCCAAATACCATTCCAATCAATCAAGAGTGTAATTATCCACCAAAATCTTTCTGATCATTATCCTTATTGATCATTCGACATCCGAACGCTTTTAAGCACCATTAATCCTCCGGACTTAACGACCGAGGAAACACTATACTCCTTTGGACTTAATTGCATTGGTTTTAGACTGTTTGAATTTTATTACGGTTGACCATTCACAAGTGGTTGACTTGTGTAATAAACTTGATAGTTTGGAAGCGATCAGTACCCTGTTTAAAACAATTGTCTGTGTTCCTTTCCAGGCTTTATGCCTGATGAAACAATTAACTTATTGCATGTGTGATGTAGGCTACGGCCTAAGACAATAGTTTATTATGTTGGATCGATAAGGCTACGGCCTGTTTTTAGACTAGTTAGACTAGTCATAAATCTACAATGAAGCCATTAGGGCTCGAATTTTTTGTGTGATTCTTCTCTTTTTATTTTTACTTACGTAAAAATATTTTTACAACCTAAGGCGTATGGTAGATGCATAGCCTCATTGTGTGTAGTTACTTCACCAAGAATATTAGCAATCGATAATTTAATCACGACAGAGGGTCGCGACCCACTCCGTCTTGATCCTTTGGGCGCGAAGGCTTGAAATACCTTAAGGCTATATAGGAAAGTTAATGTGAAGTTGAGATGGACGTTATGCATGTGAGCAAGACATGTTGTTTAGTCTTTGTACATCCCTTCGACATTGAAACTTATAAAGCGACTTGGTGGACAAATCTTTGTTGTATTGAACGGAACAAGAGATTTGAGGGAAATGTGTTATTATCATTAAGTGGGTAGGGAGGATTACATCATTTTAAGAAATGAATACTAGACGCCTACCATTAATGCTTCTTTCCCAAGTGAGAAGAATGCAAATACATTGATTGAAAGCAAATAAAATGTGTCCTTAGACATTGTAAGTTTCATATGTAGAACTTATGAAGAGTACTGCCATTCCAGGTTCTATCAATAGCGTCTCCTTCCAAGGTTTCCAGCTTATAGGCTCCGTTGCCGTATGCTTCCTTAATAACGTAGGGCCCTTCCCATGTAGGTCCTAGTTTACCCTAGTACTCAGCCTTACTTGCGTTGTTGAGTCGGAGGACGTATTCCCCTGGTTTGAAGGTCGAAGGCTGAACCCGACTGTTGTAATATCTTTCAATTTTTTGCTTATGGATAGCTTCTCTAATTGAAGCTATTTCCCTTCGTTCCTCAATTAGGTCTAGGTTACTGCGGAGTCTTTCTTCGTTGTCTACTGCTTCGAAGTTCATGACCCTTTCTGTTTCGACACTTACCTCCGAAGGGATGACAGCTTCCGTGGGGTGTTTCTCCGTGGCTTGACTTCGTGTGCGTTCTGTGAGCCCAAAGTACTTGAGGTAGCTCATCTACCCAGTCATGGTGACTGTATCCCAGCCTTCGTTCTATTCCTTGTACAATGTCTCTGTTGGTAACTTCCACTTGCCCGTTCCTTTGAGGATGGTAAACGGAAGTGAAAGATTGTTTGATGTTCAGACCTCTGCAAAATACTGGGAATACCCCTTCGGCGAACTGCTTCCCATTATCAGAAATGATGATGTGAGGTACTCCGAACCGACAGATAATATGCTCACATACAAAATTTTCCATGTGTCTGCCTGTAATGGATGCCAAGGGCTTCGCCTCCACCCATTTGGTAAAGTAGTCGATGGCTACAACCAAGAATTTTACTCCTCCGGGAGCAATTGGCAGCGGGCCTATGATGTCGATCCCCCATTGGCTGAAGGGCCATGCGGACGTTACAGAAGTCATATCTTGTTTAGGTAACCTTGGGACCCTTGAGTGTACTTGACAGGCTTCACACTTCTGAATGATTTCCACAGCATCCCTGTGCATCGAAGGCCAATAATATCCAACCCTCATGATTTTGGAGACAACGGAGCAGGGCCCTGCATGAAGTCCGCAGGATCCTTTAAGTACTCTCTAATTGGAGTCATCCAATTCGAGTCTTCCTCCTGCATGATGTCAGACACCTCCTTTCGGACGATGGACCTACCTGCCAACACTTCGACCAAAACTTCCTTAGTTAGATGAGCAAATGCCATTGATGCCAGTTGTCTAAGCGCATCTGCCTTCTTGTTTTGATTTCTTCGAACATGCTCTATGTTGTAGGATGCGAACCCTTCGAGCATTTCCTTGGCCTTATCCAGGTACTGCTTGATTACAGGTTGCCTTGCTTCGTAGGAGCCTTTAATCTGATTGGCTACAAGTTGTTAATCAATGAAAATAGCCAGGTCTTCCACCTCCATGTCTTTTGCTAATCGGAGGCCTGCTAGCAAGGCTTCATACTCCGCTTCATTGTTCGTGGCATCGAATTCAAAGCAGAGTGCATAAGTGTATTCCTTTCCTTTGGGATCAACAAGCATGAGACCTGCGCCGGAACCATCGGAGCTGGAGGCTCCGTCAGTATAAAGTTTCCACCCTTTGATTGCTTTGTCACGCTTTTCTTCAACAACCTTTGTGTCATGCTTTGGTTCGGAGGGCGTTTCTGCTAAAAAGTCTGCCAATATTTGCCCCTTGATCGAATTTCTACCCTTGTACACGATTTCGTGTTCTCCTAGCTCAATAGCCCATTTAGCTATTCTTCTAGATTTCTCTGGCTTCGAAAGTATATGTTTGATTGGTTCGTCAGTAAGTATGGTTATGGGGTGAGTATGGAAGTACCTTGAAGGTGTCTCGAGAATGGACCAAAGCCAAAATTAGCTTCTCCATTCTTTGGATAATTTAGCTCACACAGAACTCGCTAATGAAGTAGATAGGGATTTGCTTCTTCTCCCTCTCGCTAATAACACAAATACTGATGCTTTCGAAGGAGGTTGCTATATACATGAATAACACTTCGCCTTTGATTGGGCCGCGAGTGTAGGTAGGATAGCCATGAAGTCCTTTAACTTTTAGAAGGTTGCTTCAAGGTCCATACTCCACCGGAACGTCTTTTTGTCCGTGCATCCTCGAGTGTTTTAAAGAACGGCAAAGATCTATCTGCACCCTTCGACAAGAATCTGCGAGGTCGCTAGCTTTCCATTCGGACTTTGCACTTCCTTTAGGGACTTAGGAGGTCGCAACTGTGATAGCCTTTAACCTTCGAGGGATTGGCCTTAATACCTTGCTTGGTGATCAGATGCCCCAAGAATTGTCCTTCTTCAACACCGAAAGAGCATTTTTTGGGATTTAACTTCATGTTGATGGCACGAAGTTGGTCGAAGGTTTCCTTAATGTCGGAGAGCATGTCCTCCTCCGATTTGCTCTTGATGACCATATCATCTACTTATGCCTCCAGATTCCTACCTATCTGCTTGTGGAAGGCCTTGTCCACTGAACGTTGGTAGGTGGCACCTGCATTTTTCAAGCCAAAAGGCATATTTTTGTAACAATAAACACCTTTTCTTGTGAAAAAGGCTGTTTTCTCTTCGTCTTCTTCCGCCATTTGTATCTGGTGGTAACCCTTATAAGCGTCTAGGAAACACTTCAGTAGAAACCTTGACAAGGATTCCACCTTCCAATCAATCTCGCGGAGGTAGCATCCTTGAGCGAGTTTTGTTAATATCTGTGAAGTCACGACATTCTCCATCCTCCGTCATGCTTCTTGACCATCACCGGATTGGCCACCCAAGTTTGATACTTCACCTCTCCGAGTATACTGCTGCCACGAGCTCGTCCACTTCTTTGCATGCGCCAGTATTTCTTTCGGGAGCCGAGCTTGACGCTTTTGTTTGATGGGTTCAATATGTTTGAACTCATTGAGTTTTGTTCGAGTCAAGGGCTTTCCGTCTATGGTGAGAGTTCTGGGGACCCCCGTCATGTCAGAATAGTTCCATGCGAAGACATATGTGTTAGCACGAAGTACCTTCTCCAATTCTGCTTTAAAGGAGTTCGGGAGCTACTTTCCGATTACCAATGTCTGATCGAGGTAGAGATCATTTACCACAATGCGTTCTTCAGCATTAGAACAACTTAGAACATCCTTTGAAGGCTCCTCCAAAACCTGTTTGATCCTTTTGCCTACTGCAGTAGGCTCCTTCACCTTATAGCTAGAGAAAACCGTTCCAATGTCGAAAGGTGTTTGGAATTTGATCGCAAAGATGTATGGTTGAGACAACAATGCCCATCTTCGCATTGTTGTTCTCCCTATCGATGAGGTTGTAGGAGATTCCGACCCACGATCGTGAAAACCGAGTTTCATTCTTTTAGTCTACCTTCTCCGATCGTAACCTCTGAGGAACTTCTCCCAAGGGCCATGAGTGTTCCCCCGAGAACCCCACTAAGGGTACCTTCTAATCTACTCTCTTGACCTTATTGAAGGTTTGAGCTTTAGAAAACATCGTTCAGATAACTTCGCAGAGCTACCGCATCAAGGTAGGCTCTGTTTACTTCTATTAGAGATCAAGACTTTGATGACCATGGGGTCATTTGAAAGAACTTTCCCTGTGATTGAAGGAAAAATGAAATCTCCCACTCCACACAAGGCTTCCTCTGCTTCTTTCCTCTTTGAACTAGAGTCCTCTTTGTATACCATGAGGATGGGTTCTTCGACAGGTGTGGTATCCTTCCCCAACTGTGTGTCAGAGGCCTTGTCTTTACCTCTTTTTATACCCTTCACCAAATGTCCCAATTGGCCGGACTTCACGGCCTCTTCTATCTGCTTCTTGAGTTCTCTGCAGTTGTTGGTGTCGTGTCCGTAATCGTCATGGAAGTAGCAAAATTTAAAAGTATCTCTGGGCCTTCCTTTGTTTGCCAAGCGAGGAGGAGGATCAAAGGCCTTCACAGCCTTTTCCGTAGCAAGTATCTCCCTTAGAGATTTGGACAGATTAGCCAAGAGCCCATGATTGATGTTTTTGTGGTACGGTGTGAACTCGTCCTTATTTTTGTGCTTGTTCCTTGACCTTCCCACGAAGGATGCTTCGGGTTTTTTGTGACTTTCTTTATTTTCGACCGAGCCCCGTTGGTAGATACTTCTTTTGCTTCGATCCGGTGTAAGCCTTCTCCACCAAACCCTTGTAGGTTGTGGGAAGATCGATGGAGAAATTGACCGCATCGTTTAGTAGACTATGCATGAAACTCGAAATGCGTTGGTCTTGGGTAAGCCCATTATCCGTAACGTGTTATCGGTGTATCCGTAATGAAAGCCCCGGTGCTCTCATTTTCCTTACGCTTGATGTTGTGCCCGTCATGTGTGTTCTTGTAAACTTTTACATTGGCATGAGGAGGAACATTTCCTCCCATTCATTTGAGATGGATTGCCTTCACGCCGGGGCGCGAGAAAAGCGCAATGGAACCCTGTTTGATTCTTCCCAAATGAGCTGCCAAAAGTGGTGGCAAATTAACCTCCGTAGCATCCCTTTGGTAACTCCTTTCATTGGAGCCTTCTATCGTGCCTTCCAGTCTAGTAGAGCCCTCTCCGAACGCCTTCAAAACAACCGACCTTCCACTGGGCCTTCGACTTCTCGGAGACCCTATCCTTAGCATCGAGCGAGCGGCCCTGGAGCCAAGGGCACGGTCTCCATTTCAACTCTTCATCATACTCATCGCTGAGTATTCTAACTCCCACGCATCTCCACATTCCTAGCTTGCCTCCTTGAGCTATTAGTAAGGATTCTAATGCTTGATGTTAGCTTCGACAAATGCCGGACTAATTACCGGTTCGTGGTTAGCCGAGGTTGAAGCATGGTTGTTGGGGTTATTTCAGGTGAGATCGTGTGGTAAAGTGGACGCGGTTATATTGGGAAGGTTGTTAGGATCGTTGATTGGGATTGGTGTCAAGGTCGAGAAACCCGAGGGGTGTATCTCTCTTCCTTGAGTCATGCCGTAAAACTAGTGAGAGTGATTGGTGGGTGTAAGTTTGGAATAACGAGACCAATAGTAGCGGTCCCATGGATGGCGCCACCGATTGTACAATAATTAAATGCGACCGGGCCTTCGATGGTGATCGAAGGGTATGAGGGTGATATGCTTGCGCCAAACTTGTAGTCAATCTGCAATAGGAAATAGTAGACACTTCGTTAAGTGATTGCGCAAGGGTTGAAATCTTGTGTTGAGTTATGGATAATATGATGTATATGAAATACTGTGTTGAGTGAACATATGTAACACCCCAACCCGACAAGGGTAGAAGTGTCACATTCTGGTGTCATATCAGAACATTCAAATAAAATTTTACAAGCGGAATCCTTATAAAATAAATGTCTTACAAAGCAAATTTACAAACATCCTAAGTATCAAAATGCAGAAAAACAAAACGGTGATTCTTCAAAATAAATCCCAAAGATAAAGGGTAACTAGGTTTGGTCCACTCGGATAATCCAACTCTCACCCATCAAAGCCCATCTTCAAACCTAACACCGCCGCAGAAAAGAAATGCGCCGAGCTTAAAAGCCCAGTGAATAGATATAACAACACGAAAGCTAAATAAAATCAAATGCAAAATGAAACAAAGGAAACGGATAACAAAGTCGCAATGAAATGAGAATAATGAGTCCATGAGGATCCTGCAGAACACAATTATCTGAGATATCTAAAACGAGCGAAACAAGGAGAACGAAGCAAAGCAAAGCATCGATGACATATAAACAAGCACATACAAACCAGCATACAAGAACGAAACATAAGCAAACATAGCAAAGGCCACATCCACACAACATATATGTCATACAATCAATTCAGGAAATCAGAAGACATACAAGTCAAACAGATATACACAGGAAAGCGGAAGAAATTAATTAATAAGTGAGCAAGGCAATTCACACAGGTCAAAACCCTTAGTTGAAAACATAATTAGTATCATAACAGCAGTCAAAACATGGCAGTCACACGTAACAAGTAGGGATACATTATGAACACTATAATTAAATGAATTAAAGACATAGCAGGGCAATTAAACGAGTTAACAAGCTAGACGTCATAAGTTGAACCATTTACCCAATCAAACTATAACATAAACAGAAATGCAAACATGGCAGGTCAACAACAAGCAGATAAGGATACCACGGATAGTCATAGTCTACAAAATTAATCGAACGAGGTAAAAAGATAAATGATCAACAATCGATTGCACACAAGCATGGTTACGGAAAAATAAAAGGATCACATAACAAGAAGATAGCATATCATCGATGACAACAGTAAATCTTATAATCGATATTAATCATATCATACGGGGTAATCGGTGAGTCGTATAAAACATGAATATCATAATCAAATCCAATAAACATATAATAACCCAGTATGTGAATGGAACTTTATTCTGAAGTAATGGAATGAAAGCGTGACAGATCAATGCAATGGAGTATCTAGATCTTGGTAAAAGTGAGTCATATAAGGGTACTGAGTAATGAACAATTAATACAGATTATGGTGCGTTGGGGAATACGGAAGGTACATTATAGGTATATCAAAAGTGTAAGGGATTTCAGAATTCTACCACGAGCCCGGAAACATATCATATCATATCATATCAAATCATAAGTAGCCATTGTATTCGGAGGGGTGACCTCGAATACCATATATATAGGAGGGAGACCTCAAGAACCAATGGAGTAGCTAGCTCCGGAATGTGAAGACGCGATTGAACACGACATCATTCACCATATAAATCATATCATATCATATCATATCAAAACATATCTAGGATGCATCCATACCCCGAAACATAGTGGCCAAATCATATACATATAGTGAGCTCATAATCATATAACATAATGGGGATGGTGTGCAACATCACTCATACACACTGGAGTCATGCCATTGGTGCATCAATGACACGGTCATGTTACCTTCATGACTAGGAACACATATTTGGCTCGGGTATCAAACTGAAGGGCCAAAGCATAATCATATCATAAGGGTTCATATCAAAGGTTCAGAAGTCAAAGGTTCATATCAAAGTCCATATCATAAGTTCATATCAGAGGTTCATAATCAGAAGTTTCATAATCAAAGGTTCATATTCATACAGTTCATATCATAGATTCAATAAAAGGGAGCATAGCAAAGTTATATGGAAGCACTAACAAGAAGGCTTAGAGTAAAGCATAACGGTTCAAGCTAGTATCGAAAGATGTATACAAATTGAGAAACCTTACGAGGTAAGGTCAGAATATCTGTACCTTAACGCCAATGAAAGGAGGCAAACGAATGAATGAACACGAAGACATAACGCCACATATCCTTCAACGAATCTACACGAATTGATATCATATATTACTTATATACTCATTTTATAAGCTTCTTATGCATTTGTAAGTGTGTTACTTATTGATACCATATTTTATCTTTTATTTTCTTAAACTCATATTTGGACCAGACTTTAGCGATTTTTATAAAATACTTAATTAGCTCAAATGAAATCAAGTAAAATCCCAGGGGTTCCCATATGAGTTAAAAGACTCTCCAAAAATACGTGGGTTCTATTTCCATGCTAAATGGCCTATGGAAAATCATAAGTCCGACACTGCCCGTAACTCACCCAGATTTACACACACCAAAAGTATAGCCCCAACAAACACACTCACCCTACTCAACACATCAAACCAAAAGCTACATGTGTCACACAATATATAAAATCATAGCCACCAAAGGAAAAGTTCCGAAACTCATAGATTAAATACTAAAATCAAATACTACATCATAAATTTCAACTCGTAAATTGATTCTGACACCCTAACTCCAAAATGTAAAATCATACTTACAGGTATGCAAATGATACAAGACTTATATTTCCGGAAGCGATTTGAAAGTAATACAATTTAGGCTCAAGAATCACTCAAAAACATGCAAGTATCATCAGATAACACCTAGATGAATCCAACCTAAATTCTGGACAGCTTAACAAGCAATCATAACCAAGCAACAAACAACTCACCAATCATCACTTAAGCATGCCAAACATCACAAAACTCATCATACATCATGTTTAGGGTCTAATAGCATGAATTCTACAGAGTTTTCATCAATTTAACCAATGAAGCATAATATCAAGCATTTGACATATTATAAGTCCATAATTTCATGTAAAAGCTACTAACAAGTCCTAAACATGTTGCAAACCTATCCATCACCCACCAAATCATATCCACAAGGCAACCATCATCAAATATCAATAAATCACAGAAATAAAAGTTTAATCATCCATCTTATACAATTCCCTATCCAATCTCATAAGATTACACGTTTTAGTCACGTAAACATCACCATAACCTTCACATAAAATCATGAACTTCTAAGCTATCAAACTTATTCATAAGCATGTTATCACCCATCATTGAAAGTTCATGTACTCATTCTATATGACATATAAACATGTTATGAAAGCCGTTTCCAAATTCTCATATCCTAAGTACCATTTTTAATGCTAACATGTCCACATAAAATCATGAATTCATAATTAGAGTTTAACATGACAATGGCTTATAAAACTTTACAATGATTCCAAAAATGAACATACACCACTTATATGAGTCTATTAACATGTAAGTAACATTACATAATCATAACCATAACCATTTAACAACATAATTTCATTCACATAAAATCATAAATTAACAAACTAATACCATTCGTAGGATATGACACACACACACGAAACCCTTATTCCAACACACCATACACGACCCAACTCACAATAACCAAACCAAACACACCCCAAGCCGATCCCAAACAGCCCCCATCACAATTTTTCCGAAACCAAACAGCCCCTACATGAAGCTTTAATCCGTTCCTCTCAAAAACCCTAACCTTTTACCCGATTCGACTCATTTAAAATCTTAGGGTTTCCAATATTGATTAGGTTCATTTATGATTCATGAATTATATATCCTAACATGTTAATTATTGGACTTCATGTGTACACAAATTATGGAGGTCGAAAAGTTACCCTTGAGGCGTGTAGAAGAGGAAAAAGGACGAGACCAAGAAAAGCAAACTATATCTTCCTTTTGACCTAGCAACCTCACGACCAGGATTAGCTCACCATAGCCACACGACCAACACCCTCCATAGCCTCCTCGTGCACCTTGTCTCATTCGAATGGGAGAAAGTTTTTCATGCCGTCACTTTTCTTGGTGGCCAGGGTTTTGGTGAGTTAGAATTTAGAGCGTACAAAAATTAGGGGGGGAGGGGATACGGTTCAATTTTGAACGGGCCAAAGGGAGGAGAAAAAAATATGGGCCAAGCCAAGTTTAATTGGGCCATCTTCAGGTATGGTGTATTAGGCATTTTCGGTTCATGAAAGTTTTAGACGAAAAGGTGCGGTGATCTCTTTTTGATAATCTTGTCTATTAGGTTTTAAAATTACTCTTAAGTTAGATGAGATTCACATATACTAAGTGTAGACATCTATTATGCATTTCACGATTAGTAAGCTTGAGGGGTAATTTAGTCTTTTAACATTGTTTTCAATTTTTAGGGTTTTACAACTCTTCCCCTCTAAAAGAAAATTTTTCGTCCTCGAAAATTGAAGTCGCAGAGGTACACAAAGACGTACCGGCTTAGGTCAGACGTAGCAATCCATAGTTTCATACATATCATAACCGTATCAGTTCCAAAACGTACAAATCTTACACGTAACAGATGTCGGTGAGGATCTCACAAAGAGGGACAAAATTCCAATCGAACATGAGGAGTGACAAATAACAAATACAAGTCAATTCCATTCACGTACCAACCCTAAGCATTTCCCAAGATTTCGTATGATTTCAATAAGTTCAAATTATATGATCTCGGTATTATCACGTTGATCAGGCGTCATAATACTTGCATCACATAACAAGCCCTTATTGTCACCATATTCTGTCCCGGGTCATGACAAACCACATAGTCAATATCACACAAAACATATCACATACAGATAACAAGTAACATACCAAAGTAGACCAGATTCATATACACAACATAAACTGCATCAAACAACTTACCATATCACAATGAAAGAATGCCACCAACTTGCATAAAACAGTTCCTCATGACTCATTACTAGCGATCCAAAAGAAAAGCTGAGATATTAACAAAATGCCAAATGATAAAACTTCATGATTCAAACCGAGTTCCGAACAAATCAAGAAAAGCAATACCGATCAGAATCATTTAACAGAATATCACTCGCCTCAAAACGCATGACAAACGAATCGGAGTAACACAATTTGTGTCCAAATCATACGAAGTAGATGAACCTTCTCAGCCACCGTTTGAATCTTGTCTCCGCTTTTGCGTCTTTGGTTGGTCCGTCCAGCTTCCTCCAAAGAAGTCCGGATGCCTCCAAGAAGACGGTCGGGTGTGGCTTCGCTTCACGAACCTCTCCAACTCGTAGATCATTGCAAAGAACACGGGTTAAGACCATCATCTTCGGCTCCTGGTAGTCTCCATCTAACGATCAACAAACGGATGTGTGAAGACAAAATAATAAAATCAAATGTGAAGAGAAGAAGACCAAAGCAGTGAAGACAAAAGATTATCAAGTCAAATCGAACGACAATCAAAAGGAATCGAATATATCATAACAGTAGGAAGCCTAGTGTCACCCAAGTCCTCACAGTCAATCCTAAGGTCAACAAGCGAAACCTTAGCTCGATATAATAATTGTAACACCCCAACCCGACAAGGGTAGAAGTGTCACATTCGTGTCATATCAGAACATTCAAATAAAATTTTACAAGCGGAATCCTTATAAAATAAATGACTTACAAAGCAAATTTACAAACATCCTAAGTATCAAAATGCACAGAAAAACAAAACGGTGATTCTTCAAAATAAATCCCAAAGATAAAGGGTAACTAGGTTTGGTCCACTCAGATAATCCAACTCTCAGCCCATCAAAGCCCATCTTCAAACCTAACACCTGCCGCAGGAAAAGAAATGCGGCTGAGCTTAAAAAGCCCAGTGAATGATATAACAAAACGAAAGCTAAATAAAATCTGAAATGCAAATGAAACAAAGGAAACGGATAACAAAGTCGCAGAGAAATGAGAATAATGAGTCAATGAGGATCCTGCAGAACACAATTATACGAGATATCTAAAATGAGCGAAACAAGGAGAACGAAGCAAAGCAAAGCATCGATGACATATAAACAAGCACATACAAACCAGCATACAAGAACCGAAACATAAGCAAACATAGCAAGCGCCACATTCACACAACATATATGTCATACAATCAATTCAGAAATCAAGACATACAAGTCAAACAGAGATACACGTGAAAGCGGAAGAAATTAATTAATAAGTGAGCATGGCAATTCACACAGTCAAAACCCTTAGTTGAAAACATAATTAGTATCATAACAAAGAATAAAACATGGCGTCACACGTAACAAGTAGGAATACAGTATGAACACTATAATTAAATGAATTAAAGACATAGCAGGGCAATTAAACGAGTTAACAAGCTAGACGTCATAAGTTGAACCATTTACCCAATCAAACCGTAACATAAACAAAAATGCAAACATGGCAGGTCAACAACAAGCAGATAAGGAAACCACGGATAGTCATAGTCCACGAAATTAATCGAATGAGGTACAAAAGATAAAAAGATCAACAATTGATTGCACACAAGCATGGTTACCAGAAAAATCAAAAGGATCACATAACAGTAAGATAGCATATCATCAGATGACAACAGGTAAATCTTATAATCGCATATTAATCATATCATACAGGGTAATCAGTAGTCGTATAAAACATGAATATCATAATCAAATCCAATAAACATATAATAACCCGGTATGTGAATGGAACTTTATTCTGAAGTAACGGAATAAAAGCGTGACAGATCAATGCAATGGAGTATCTATATCTTGGTAAAAGTGAGTCATATAAGGGTACTGAGTAATGAACAATTAATACAGATTATGGTGCATTGGGGAATACGGAAGGTACAATATAGGTATATCAAAAGTGTAAGGGTTGTCAGAAATCTAACACGAGCCCGAAACATATCATATCATATCATATCATATCATAGTAGCCATTGTATTCGGAGGGTGACCTCGAATACCATATATAATAGGAGGAGACCTCGCAACCAATGGAGTAGCTAGCTCCCGAATGTGAAGACGCAGATTGCATACCTACATCATTCTCCATATAAATCATATCATATCATATCATATCAAAACATATCTAGGATGCATCCATACGCCCGGAAACATAGTGGCCAAATCATATACATATAGTGAGCTCATAATCATATAACATAATGGGGACGTGTGCAACATCACTCGTGACACACTGGAGTCATGCCATTGGTGCATCAATGACACGGTCATGTTACCTTCATGACTAGGAATGATATTTGCCTCGGGTATCAAACTCAAGGGTCAAAGCATAATCATATCATAAGGGTTCATATCAAAGGTTTAGAAGTCAAAGGTTCATATCAAAGTCCATATCATAAGTTCATATCAGAGGTTCATAATCAGAAGTTTCATAATTAAAGGTTCATATTCATACAGTTCATATCATAGATTCAATAAAATGGAGCATAGCAAAGTTATAGGGAAGCCCTAATAAGAAGGCTTAGAGTAAAGCATAACGGTTCAAGCTAGTAGCGAAAGATGTATACGAATCATGAGATACCTTAAGAGGTAAGGTCAGAATATATGTACCTTAACGCCAATGAAAGGAGGCAAACGAATGAATGAACACGAAGACATACGCCACGTATCCTTCAATGAATCTACACAAATTGATATCATATATTACTTATATACTCATTTTATATGCTTCTTATGCATTTTTAAGTGTGTTACTTATTGATACCATATTTTATCTTTTATTTTCTTAAACTCATATTTGGACCAGACTTTAGCGATTTTTATAAAATACTTACTTAGCTCAAATGAAATCAAGTAAAATCCCAGGGGTTCCCATATGATTTAAAAGACTCTCCAAAAATTTGTGGGTTCTATTTCCATGCTAAATGGCCTATGGAAAATCATAAGTCCAGACCTGTCCAGAACTCACCCAGATTTACACACACCAAAAGTATAGCCCCAACAAACACACTCACCCTACTCAACACATCAAACCAAAAGCTACATGTGTCACACAATATATAAACATCATAGCCACCAAAGGAAAAGTTCCAGAACCTCATAGATTAAATACTAAAAATCAAATACTACATCATAAATTTCAACTCAGAAATTCAGATTCAGACACCCTAACTCCAAAAATGTAAAATCATACTTAAAGGTATGCAAATGATACAAGACTTATATTTCCAGAAATCTATTTCAAAGTACTACAATTTAGGCTCAAGAATCACTCAAAAACATGCAAGTATCATCAGATAACACCTAGATGAATCCAACCTAAATTCTGGACAGCTTAACAAGCAATCATAACCAAGCAACAAACAACTCACCAATCATCACTTAAGCATGCCAAACATCACAAAACTCATCATACATCATGTTTAGGGTATAATAGCATGAATGCTACAGAGGTTTCATCAATTTAACCAATGAAGCATAATATCAAGCATTTGACATATTATAAGTCCATAATTTCATGTAAAAAGCTACTAACAAGTCCTAAACATGTTGCAAACCTATCCATCACCCACCAAATCATATCCACAAGGCAACCATAATCAAATATCAATAAATTACAGAAATAAAAGTTTAATCATCCATCTCATACAATTCCCTATCCAATCTCATAAGATTACACGTTTTAGTCACGTAAACATCACCATAACCTTCACATAAAATCATGAACTTCTAAGCTATCAAACTCATTCATAAGCATGTTATCACCCATCATTGAAAGTTCATGTACTCATTCTATATGACATATAAACATGTTATGAAAGCCGTTTCTGAATTCTCATATCCTAAGTACCATTTTTAACGCTAACATGTCCACATAAATCATGAATTCATAATTAGAGTTTAACATGACAATGGCTTATAAAACTTTACAATGATTCCAAAAATGAACATACACCACTTATATGAGTCTATTAACATGTAAGGAACATTACATAATCATAACCATAACCATTTATGATGAGTGCTCAAATACTCATCATTTTTGTCGTATTTAAACTGCCAAAACATACAAAAACAATCAAAAAGATATCAAAATACTTAAAATATCCCGTGGATTGTGTTTTATGTGTTTTAAATGCAAAATGTGCAAAACAAAGGAAAATCGATCAAAGTTTGCAATATTGGCGCTTTCACCTCAAATTTCAAAACTTGTCAAAATTAGTCCTATGCATTTATTTTGAAAGGAAAAGTCAACCCAAGGTTTTGAAAGTCAATTTCATAAAATATTACACTTGGGTTACAAGTTTTCAAAATTACATGTTTAGTCCCCGAAAATCCAAAATGGCAAAATAGATCCTTAGGAACTTTGAAAAAATCAAAAATAAAAAATCTAGCCCTTGGTCTATTTAAGAATGGCAAGACCAACCCTTGGACTACTTTTCATAATTTACATGTTTGGTCCCTGGAATTTCAGAACTTTACACTAATGGTCCTTGTGCTAATCCTAAACCAAACGGACCTTTTTATTACTAAAACCCAAAACTGCCTAGGCCCAAAACCAAATCCAGTTAACCTTTTACCCGGTCCACCCAGCCAACCCAACCCTTTTACCCATAACCCGAAACCACCACGGTTTAAATAAACCGCCAAACCAAATATCCTTTTTCCCTGTCTTCCCCGACCACCTTGTCCCCTCCCCCTCACCTCAAGCCACCTCTTTGTCCCCCTACTCCATCTTTGTCTTCCCCCTCCTCACCTAACAACCTAAGGCATTAAATGCATCCCTTTTCCTTGTCCTGGTTATCAAAGCAGTTTTGGCGCCAAAACTTGAATGAACGGCCAAGATGATTCCAACCAATCCAAAGGTCCAAACAAGTGCTGGGATTTGGTCAGAAAGAGGAGAGAAAGTTCTTGGAGCTATAAAAGAGAAGAAAGAAGCAAGTTTGAGGGAGTAGCTAGTTTTTATAATTTCCTTTAATGTCGTTTTTTTCCTTAAAATGTATTAGTTAAAATAAAATCTTGTAATTTCAGTTTTTGTATTCTCAAATTAGTTAATGAATTGTACCTTTTCAATTTAATTACTTATCATTTAAATTTCAAAATTAAGTGTTACTTGCTTTTATAAGCTTTAGTTCTGTTTGTTTAAGTTCTCATAAGCTTCACAAAGCTTATGTGAGCTTGTTTAGTGTTTCAATTTGTTCAATTCCCGACTTTACATAAAAGTCAACAAAAGTCAACTTTGGTCAAAATCAATAGTCAAAACAGTTTTGAGTTTAAATCCGATTTCAATGTGTTAGTTAGATGATTTTAATATCATTTGGTCTATTTCAAACTGCTCAATGCGCTTTTCAAGAAAAGTCATGTTTTAAATGTCATTGGATCATAACAAAGTAGTGTTTGGATTACTTGTTTTAACTGCTTTAGAGGTAAAAAAGTTGCAGTAGATCAGTGGTTCTAAGCTTGATATAGTTATTTGAGTTCATTTCTGTCCTTGATTTGCTGCATATTGCTCTTTTAGTCAAAATCTATAGTCTACTGCTCTTATATGCATATCTGTTACTGTTTTCATCACTAGATAGGTTTAAAAGTTGATAAAGTAGCTTGCTAAAGTTTCATCACACCTTATTTCATGTTAATCAGTCCTTACTTTGCATTCAAATCTCATTTTAGTCAAATCTCATTATTGTTCTTAAAAGTCAAAATCAGGTCATGAGTCAGTTTTTTGCAAAAAGTGCAGGCCTTGCACTATCTTCATTTCATCTAATTAGGGTCTAAGATTTGGCAAATTTGCAGTTGGCTAGGTGGTCTTTAAGACCACTTATCCGGTTTTCTCATTTCCTTATTGGATAAGTAGTTAAATAAGCTCAAACTAGCTTCCTCGCTTATCTGTTACTCGTTGCATCGATGCTTTGTCCATGTTTTGCCATTTTGTTTTGCTCTCTAGCTTCCTTATTACTAGTCCTCATTAGTCAGAATTTGAACAAGTGATCTCGCTAGGTTGGCTTGAGAGCCATGCTTTTGTTTTCACTCTAGCTTATTGGATAAGCAGTTGCAACCGCTAAACTAGGTACCGGTTTCGCATTTCTTTGTTAAGAGTCATTTAGCTTAATCATTGGTAGATCACCGTTTAGCGTTAGGAGTAGCTTAAATTAGTTGCCTTAGAGTAGTTGTAGTATAGTTTAGCTCGAAGACGCTTGGTGTCCCATAGTGCTTATTAGCTTATTTCAAATCGCTTATTTCCTTATCGCCACATCTGCACTCTAAATTCCTCACATAAGCCCTTCGCTTTATATTTTTATCAGCTTTAGAATTATATTTTAGGATTTCCTGAAATTTTCATAATTTTAGACACTGCTTGGTATTTTTCTTAAATAAAGCAGCTTTTAATCATTTTAAATAGCTTTAATTGCAATTAATTAAGAAAAGTTCAAAAATTAATTTTTCAATTTTCTCAGTTTAAGAAAAGTATAAAAAGAATAAAAAGATTTTTCCTTATTTTTCCCTTTTTATTTGGTATTTTTCACCATTTAAATTAGATTAAAATAGTTTTAATTAGTAGAAAATAGAAAATAATCGTAAAAATACAAAAATAGTTTTGAAAATTCTCTTTTGATATTTTAGACTTTTCCATTTCATAATTTTATTTTTCTAGCTTTATTTCCTATTTTCTTGTATTTTAGGTAATTATTTAATAATTAAAAATAGTTTTTAATTAGATAATTAGTTATAAAAATAATTTTCTTTTTCCATAAATTTTCTTTTATCATTAGGATTGTAAAACATCATTTTCATATTTTTAGGGCTAATATTGTGTAAGTTTTACTTTTTAATTTAGACGTCACAGTAGTTTTAATTTTAGTTTTATAAAAAAACGTAAAAACTAAAACATCATTTTAATTATAGTGATAGCGTTTATTTAATAGATTTTATCTTTTAATTTCCTCTAATTTTCATTTAAGCCATTGTAATTTGTTGGCTTTTCCTTAGTTATAATCATATTCACAAATCTCTTTTCCATTCAAATTTCGATCACTATACGCGAGTTGATCCATTGCATAGCTCATTTGGAACATAACGACCGGGAGACCCTATACTCCTCGGATCCTCATTGAGTTCGCTCCCGAGCCGCTTTTAAGGTTCTTACGGTCCGCCATTCACAAGTGGCAGCTTGTGCGAGAATCCTCGATCGCTCTGAGCGATCAAATTTTTGGCGCCACGGAGTCAGGCTTGATTATCTTACGCCTAGCAGATTAGTGATTTGGATATTCACCCTTGTTTATACCATCCGATGTGTTTATATTCTCTTTAAAAATCAAAACCCAAAAGATTTTCATTCTTTGTTTTTACATCATGTTTTTCAAAAATACCAAAATATTCTTCTCATTCCTCTTATTCGTTGATTCTATTTCTCTTACCCTCTTTTGCCGCTTAATTCTATTCTTCGTATCCTCTCAACCATTTGATTCTCTTCTTAACCCTCTACATGTTTAATTTTCATGGCGACGATCGATTATCCTCGTTGTTTCCACCGCAAAAGCAGTATGGAAGAGGATCACCGATTGTCGAATCCGGATTGTTTATGCAAGCAATGTGGAAGGATAGGTGCAAGCAAATATTGTTATTGGTGCGAATTATCCGATAACTCTCGATGATTCTCCAAGTTTTTCGACCATCCGCCACAACCCGATGAACCCGCTCAAGAACCGGAGACCATAACGGAAGTGGTGGAAATTGCTAGCTCTGAGCACACCACTTGTCCCACCTCCCGATTTTTCGAATGTTCTTTGAGACTTGATAGTCATTCGGATCACCATGTTGGTTTTGAAGATTCTTTGAATAAACCGATTCCTCTTCATAACTCTCAAATGCAATCGTTTATTCCTTGTGTTGGTTGTGGTGAGCCTCTCTTTGGTTCACCCTGTCGTTGGTGTACTTGTGTACAATGTGGTAATGATATCCATAACGGGAGTTGTTTGTTTTGTGGTTCGAGTAATTCATTTGATTATGATCCTAATCCGAACTCATTTAACGACTCCTCAAATTTTTTCAATTACCCACCACAGCCCGACTTATCTTCATATGATCAACATTACTGCTGTGAATTTTGTGGAGGTCCTCACCAAGGATTTGAGTGTCAATCCGGAAACACGTTTGTCTATGAACAGTTTCCGTTGATGCTCGTAACTTTGGTTATGACCAAAATCCATATGATTCACGGTCCTGCACTCAACAGCTTTATTGTTGTGAAATCTGTGGAGGTCCACACTTCACTCACGATTGTCAAATAGGAACCCAGTTCCTTGTAACAATCATGACAATTTCCAACCTCCACGGACTATACGGTTCAAACTCCACCGAGCCGTTATCTCAAGAAATCTCCCAAGATTTTGAAACCACTATGAAAACACTTGATGATATGATTAGTAACTTTAAGAATCAAGTGAGTGGTGAAAAGACCATAGGAGAATTGTTGGTCAAGAACGAGAAGCTCGCAAATCTAGGGAAGAATTATTAGTCCTAGAGCATGCGGCTCTAAAGCGCTCCCAATTTCTCAAGGCACTCTATATGATGATGACGAGGAGAGTTTCTATCCTTTACGATAATACTTCTCAACTCCTCGGTCGCCATTGATATCCCAAAGAAGTTGAGATTCCATCTCAAACAACCGCTATCACACCCTAGATTCACACTCACTCTCTTATTATGGGGACGAGCATCTCGACATCGTTCACGAAAAGGAATCGGACAAATTCATAAAGTCTAGTGTTGAGAACCTTGTCCCAATCCCAAGAGAGTCACTGTGGAATTCTTGATCATGTGTGATATTCCTCCTCCTCTTGTCTTCCAAAATGATCATGTTGAGATGTTCTCCGATTCGATGATGATGATTCGTTATCTTGTGGAGACATCGTTTATGTGGAAGATTCACCTTCGAGCTTGTTAGCTTAGAAGAAGAGAATGATGAAGTTATCGACACCGAAATCAAAGATGAAGCTCTTCGAGCAACATTATTGAATGTCGTCTTCTCATTTCTAAAATCGAGGCTTTCAAAGAGAAACCTATTTCATCTCCTATCCCCATTAAGGATAGTGACATTCTTCCGATGATTCTACCCCGGAAATGAAGGCCTTCTGCTTTGATAATATGGGAGAGAAGATTAGTGGCGTACCACTTCTCATTCTCATAATTCTCTCTTCGATCATGAATCATTTACCTTTGAGGAGTTCACCGGTGAACCCACTCATATCAATTCGAATATGATTCATTCACCTTCATGGAGTTCTCGATGAACTCACTCATATCATATCTCCGCGGAGTATGATAATCTCTACTTGATCTAGACACACCCGGATATGTCTAGACCAATTGAGCTTAAATGATGAGATTCATGCTATCATGAATTCTCCTTCCGATGATGATGAGTTAGTCATGATGTTTATCATGATTTTCATCTCTTCTTCACCTATCCCGTAGCTTCTCCCTGCTCTTCACTCCTTCTGAATGAAGACATTATCTTTGATCCCGCATTTTCATGTACCATTATCTTGAGCGGTTCTATGTATATCTCATCGGTGTGGAACTTTCACATACTTCAATGTTTATCCAAACATCTTGAATGAAAGTCCATGGAGATTGTTTCTTCCACTTTGCTTTCCCCATGAACCAATTAATTCGGTCGAGTCAAGCTAGCGACTCGGTAATCAAAACAAGAGCTAAACATGGGTTTTCACCGTGTGTACCAAACTAGTGTGGGGAGTGCCCACATGTTATATATATATATAAGTTTGTTAAAAAAAAAAAAAAAAAAAAAAAATCTTCTTTCTAAATAATGGTCGAGTATTTCCCTTTACGTTCTTTGTTTCGCATAACTCGGTACTTTGAATATTGAGGGCAATATTCATTTCTAGTGTGGGGGAATTCTCACGAATTTTATCATGTAATTATACCGCCCAATTCCGCTTTTGGCCAAAATTTTTTTTTTTTGGAGTAAGTGTTTTACACTTACTCAATTGGTTATCATCCGCCATGTTTGATAAACAAAAGGATTGGCTAATCCAGAGCAAACGGCTCTTGGTAAAGATATCTCAAATCCGCTTACGGCTTGCAATTTGCCCAAAATTGTATGGTATTCAACTCACCATATCCTAAAAAGTGAAGAGTTGGCTAGCCCGCAAGGTTATGGCTTGTGGTAAAGGCGATGGAAAATCCATAATTGGTAATCAGCTCACCAAAGATAATATTGATAATTTATCTAAGAGTTGGCTAGTCCGAGCAAACGGCTTCGTAAAGACAAAATCAAATCCGTTGAAAGTCGGTGATTTGCTCAAAATCACATGGTTATCGTGTACCATGGTTCTTACTTGAACTGAAACATTTGGCTACTCCGTAAGTAATGGCTTTTGGTAAAGAGATTCAAATCCATTAAGTTTTTCTCAAAAGATTGCTAGGGACTAGCAATAGTTTAGTGTGGGATTGATGAGTGCTCAATACTCATCATTTTTGTCGATATTAAACCGCCAAAACATACAAAAACAATCAAAAAGATATCAAAATACTTAAAATATCCCAGGGATTGTGTTTTATGTGTTTTAAATGCAAAATGTGCAAAAACAAAGGAAAATCGATCAAAGTTTGCAATATTGGCAGTTTCAGTCCCCCAAATTTCAAAACTTGTCAAAATTAGTCCCTATGCATTTATTTTGAAAGGAAAAGTCAACCCAAGGTTTTGAAAGTCAATTTCATAAAATATTACACTTGGTTACAAGTTTTTCAAAATTACATGTTTAGTCCCGAAAATCCAAAATGGCAAAATAGATCCTCGAACTTTGAAAAATCAAAATAAAAATCTAGCCCTTGGTCTATTTAAGAATGGCAAGACCAACCCTTGGACTACTTTTCATAATTTACATGTTTGGTCCCCGAATTTCGTAACTTTACACTAATGGTCCTTGTATAATCCTAAACCAAACGGACCTTTTTATTACTAAAACCCAAAACTGCCTAGGCCCAAAACCAAATCCAGTTAACCTTTTACCCGGTCCACCCAGCCAACCCAACCCTTTTACCCATAACCCGAAACCACCACGGTTTAAATAAACCGCCAAACCAAATATCCTTTTTCCCTGTCTTCCCCGACCACCATGTCCCCTTCCCCTCACCTCAAGCCACCTCTTTGTCCCCCTACTCCATCTTTGTCTTCCCCCTCCTCACCTAACAACCTAAGGCATTAAATGCATCCCTTTTCCTCGTCTCCGGTTATCAAAGCGCTTTGGCGCCAAAACTTGAATGAACAGCCAAGATGATTCCAACCAATCCAAAGGTCCAAACAAGTGGCGGATTTGGTCAGAAAGAGGAGAGAAAGTTCTTGGAGCTATAAAAGAGAAGAAAGAAGCAAGTTTGAGGGAGTAGCTAGTTTTTATAATTTCCTTTAATGTCGTTTTTTTCCTTAAAATGTATTAGTTAAAATAAAATCTTGTAATTTCAGTTTTTGTATTCTCAAATTAGTTAATGAATTGTACCTTTTCAATTTAATTACTTATCATTTAAATTTCAAAATTAAGTGTTACTGTTTTATAAGCTTTAGTTCCTGTTTGTTTAAGTTCTCATAAGCTTCACAAAGCTTATGTGAGCTTGTTTAGTGTTTCAATTTGTTCAATTCGACTTTACATAAAAGTCAACAAAAGTCAACTTTGGTCAAAATCAATAGTCAAAACAGCTTTGAGTTTAAATCGATTTCAATGTGTTAGTTAGATGATTTTAATATCATTTGGTCTATTTCAACTGCTCAATGCGCTTTCAAGAAAAGTCATGTTTTAAATGTCATTGGATCATAACAAAGTAGTGTTTCGATTACTTGTTTTAACCGCTTTAGAGGTAAAAAGTTGCGATGAGATCGCTGGTTCTAAGCTTGATATAGTTATTTGAGTTCATTTCGTCCTTGATTTGTCTGATATTGCTCTTTTAGTCAAAATCTATAGTCTCATCGCTCTTATATGCATATTCACATCGCTTTCATCACTAGATAGGTTTAAAAGTTGATAAAGTAGCTTCACTAATCTCTCCCAACTTTTCCAAATAAAAAGAAAGAAAAAAATTAATAATAAAAAAGAAAAAGAAGAAAAGTAGCAACGAAACTACATAATTGCAGAGGCACGCTTGTTTTCTTTTGGTTTGTTTATCTCACACAAGAGAGAGAAGACAGAGATGTGGAGAAGGAGGATATAAAAAACGTGGCTCGTAGCATTGAAAGGAGTGAGTTCTCTAAGTAGTGTAACATTTTTGATTTCAGTCTCTTAATTTTAACCTTGTATTCGAATTTACGATTGTATTCAGTGTTAATCAATGAAAGTATTTTAGCTAAATTTTTATTAATTATCATTTACTGCTTTATAATAGTAGCTTATTACTACTGAGTTTGGCATTTTTAGCTTGTGTTTCATCATTGTTAGTGTTATGTTACTCTAAAATAAATAGAACCTCATCTCAAACATAAAAGAAAATAATCTCAAATCTGTTTTCAGCTTAAGTTTACTATATATATAAGTTTTTATAAGCTTTCTTTAGCTAAAAGAATTAGCTACTCAGTGTTACTCTCAATTTTCCCTTTGGTCAACATAAGTCAAAACTGCAGTCATTTGCACCTTTGGGACCTGAATTGCTGCTTTGGATTGGTATTGGGTTGAGGATAGTTCTAAGATATGTGGCAAATAAGCTGGATACCTGTGAGTTTTACTAGTTTCAGTTTTGCATTTTCTAAATATCTGATCTTATCCGTTAATGTTTATTGCTGTTTTTTATTAATTAGTTTACAGGTTCGTATTAGGATATAGCTATTAGGTATAATGATTAAGGCCTAAGGATTTGATAGGATTAAAGTGCTTATCAGATACATGCAGGGTTGTTTGGCATTGCCTTATTGTCAACCAAGACTATTTTCCTTTTTTTTATCCACTTTGACTCTCAAAGTCAAAGTGGTATAAGGTCTAAGTAAGCTTCAAGGTTTTGTTCAGCCTAGATAGCTTTTGTTTACAAGATTTGTTCAAAAAAAAAAGGAGTTTTTCTGTTTTAAAAGGGTCTCATTGCGAGTAATGCTAGCCCTCTTTCTTCGCTCATGAGCTTTGTTAAACAGCTTTTGGTGGTCCAGATTTTCTCATAATTGTTTTCCTTAGGTCTCTACATACCCTACTACATCCATCTTTGCTTTATATGCCTTGAGGATCAAAATAGGTAGCTTAAAATTGCATGTGGATCTGCCACATACCCACATCAGTCCTGTCAACTCAGTCTAAAATGTTCAAATGGCCCTTTTAGTTTTGATTTTTAAATTCTTCAATATTAGGTCTTAGACTCTAAAATTTGGTATGCATAGTACCGAGTAGGTTGGCTAGATAATAGTGATTTTTATTAATTTTCACTTTAGCTTATTAATAGCTTAATCTCCCCTTGAAGTAACCCCCTTAGGCCTGTTTCTGCCCTGCACCACTACTGCATATTGCAGCCTGCACTCACCCATTCTCTTGCTTATTTCAGCTTCTCTTTAGCTTAATTAGGAACCTTAGTTGCTTTTTAGATGGTGTAGATTAGGACTAGTAACCATTAGCTTATTTAATGCTTATTAGTCCTAGGTTATTATCTTATTTGTATGCTTAGCATTCTCATTAGCTTAGGATTTCCCATATACCAAAACCACTTATTTCCCTTGAGTGTAGCTTAACTCTTGTTCCTGTTAGCTTAATTCAGCTCTTACCAAGGCCAGAAAGCTTATTTATCATGATTTGCTTAATCCTAGCTTTTTGTAGTCTTTAGAATCTGATAAGAGATTGCTCATTTGCTTGTTTGGTGTCTATACAAATCTGAGGTGAAAAAGCTGTGCCAGCAGCTTATTGTGAGATTTCATACAAAAAGTTTTCACAAAAAGTTGTTATTTCAAGTAGCTTTTTAAGTTTCAAAAAGAAAATAAAAAAAAATAGAGAAGCAAAAAGGGAGAGGCAGGGGTCGAACCTGAGACCTCTCCCCTTATAGGAGACATAGTGAGTACCTGGATGCCAAATGCCCTTGGGTCTTTTATTGGTTTTAGTTTGCACAATTAATCCCTTAAGGACTCTTTGGCAGTTTTACCATAAGCCCATTTTAGCTTATTTAGTGCTTATTTTCTATAGCAACCACCAAGTTTTTTATTTTTCTTAAAACCAGCACTGTTTAAAGTACTTTTTGTGATTTTTCCAGATTTTTCGCAAATTATTTAGTATTTTTAATTAATTAATTAGTGTAAAATAGTTTTTAATTCGTAGTAATTATTTAAAAACTCAAAAAAATATTCCGCTTTTTCCTAAAATTATTTTTAGTCATTTAGAATGTAGAAAAATTGTTTTTACATTCGTAGAACTTTTATTTCACAAATTTTACGTTTATGCTTGCGCACTCGCGTAATTTTTAGAAATAACGCTCGTCTTCATTTTAAGACACGTTTTTAGGTAATTTAAGTTTACGTTTCAATTAAAATAGTTTATTTAAGATATTTTGTCAAGAAAAATTCAACTTTAAAAATAGTGATAGCGTTTATTTAATATAAATTAGCTTTTTAATTTCTTTAATTTGCATTTAAGTCGCTGTAATTTACAAACTTCTTTCTTTAGGTATAATTATTCAAAATCAAACCTTTTCCCATTCAATATCACTCGATCACTACACGTTTAGATTGAATCGTACAGCTCGTTGGGACTTAACGACCTGAGAAAACACTGTACTCTCCAGATCTTAATTGAATTTCGTTTCCAAACCATTTTAACGTTTGTTACGGTTGGCCATTCACAAGTGGTCAGCTTGCGTGACGTAACTTGACCGTCTGGACGCGAATCAAAGGGTCCGTTTGGTTTTGTATTAATAACAAGGACCAATTGTGTAATATTCTGAAAATGAAGGACTGAAAATGTAACTTTCCCAAAGTTAACACAAGGACCTATCCTGCCAAATATGATAAACCAAGGACCATAAATGTAATTATTTTCCATTTTAAATTTCCAAGGACCTTTTATGTCATTTTTGAAACTTCAGGGACCTAAGTTGCCATTTTGCAATTTTAAATTTCAAGGACCAAGTTTGACAACTCATGAATCCTTAGGGACTTTAAATAACATTTTCTTTATTTTGATTTACTGGGACTATTTTTGACAACTTTGAAACTTGGGGACTAAACCGCCAATTATGCAAACTTGATACGCTTTTCACCGATTTTGGTATTTTTGCATTTTAAACACATAAAACTCTTATTTGTGATATTTTTATCATTTTGATGCATTTCGAGTGTTTTCGGATGTTTTTGCGTCTAAAAGTACAAAATGATGAATATTTCAGATACTCATCACTCACCATAGCCACACGACCAACACCCTCCATAGCCTCCTCGTGCACCTTGTCTCATTCGAATGGGAGAAAGTTTTTCATGCTGTCACTTTTCTTGGTGGCTAGGGTTTTGGTGAGTTAGAATTTGGAGCGTACAAAAATTAGGGGGGGGAGGGGATACGGTTCAATTTTGAACGGGCCAAAGGGAGGAGAAAAAAATATGGGCCAAGACAAGTTTAATTGGGCCATCTTCAGTTATGGTGTATTAGGCATTTTCGGTTCATGAAAGTTTTAGACGAAAAGGGGCATTGATATCTTTTTGATAATCTTGTCTATTAGGTTTTAAAATTACTCTTAAGTTAGATGAGATTCACATATACTAAGCGTAGACATCTATTATGCATTTCACGATTAGTAAGCTTGAGGGGTAATTTAGTCTTTTAACATTGTTTTCAATTTTTAGGGTTTTACAACATACCATTGAAATGACTCGTCCAACCTATTTATAGATGATTAAAATAACTTGGAGAGTGTTAGCACATGTTTAGAGATCACGGGGGCCCCCGATTTATGGTAACCGCTAGGCTTCATCCCCACTATCTCGGACTTGGCGGGAAGCTAAGGACATAGTGGGAACGAGGGGAAGACCAAGTCAAGGTTCTTATTTGTCTTGGTATCTTCAGGAAGACACCGGGGCATAGCCTTCTGGTGGCGGATTCCCAACCTGTAACCATGTCAATGATGAATGGTTTTACGCCACCAATGACTTATGAAGAAAGACTGGGTCTTCGTAATGCATTTCGATCGAGGTCGGGGGGTCCTTCGACCGATCGGAGGGTACGCCATCGGCGGCATGTATGGTTGAGACAACGATGCCCATCTTACGCATTGTCGCTCTCCTATCAATAGGTTATAGGAGATTCGAGACCTCACGATCGTGAAAACTAGAGTTTCGCTCTTTTAGCCTTCCTTCTCCAATTTTAACCTCTAGAGGACTTCTCCCAAGGGCCATGAGTATTCACCGAGAACCCTACTAAGGGTACCTTCAATCTACTCTCTTCGACCTAATCAAGGCTCGAGCTTTAGAAAACAGCTGCTCATAGATTACTTCACAGAGCTACTGCAGCCTAGGTAGGCCCTGTTTACTTCTCCGTTGAGATCAAGACCTTGATGACCACGGGTCATTTGAAAGAACTTTCCCGTGATTGAAGGAAAAGTGACATCTCCTACTCCGCACAAGGCTTCCTCCGTTTCTTTCCTTTTCAAACCGAGTCATCCTTGTACACCATGAGGATGGGTGCTTCAAGCAGTGGTATCTTTCCCAACAGTGTGTCGGAGACCTTGTCTTTACCTTTCTTTATACCCTTCACCAATGTCCCAATTGGCGGACTTCACGGCCTCTTCTATATGTTTCTTGAGTTCTCTGCAGCTTGTTGGTGTCGTGTCCAGAATTGTCATAGAAGTAGCGAATTTGAAGTATCTCGGGCCTTCCTCTGCTTGCCAAGCGAGGAGGAGGATCAAAGGTCTTCGCACCTTTTCCAGAAAGCAAGTATCTCCCTTGGAGATTTGGATGATTAGCCAAGAGCCCATGGTTGATGTTTTTGTGGTACGGTGTAAACCTCGTCCTGCTTTTTGTGTTTGTTCCTCGACCCTTCCCACGAAGGATGCTTCGGCTTTCGTGACTTTCTTTATTTTCAATCGGAGCCCCATTGGTAGACACTTCTTTTGCTTCGATCCGATGTAAGCCTTCTTCACCAAACCCTTATAGGTTGCGAGGAGATCAATGGAGAGAATTCAATCAAACTTATTTCGTATGCCATGCACGAAACCCGAAGTTACCGGTCTTCGCAAGCCCATTATCCGTAACGTGTCATCGGTGTATCCGTAATGAAAGCTCGTGCTCGTTTTCCTTATGCTTGATGTTGTGCATCGTTAGGTGCATTCTTGTAAACTTTGTCTGCATTCGAAATGTGATCCGAACTTGGCCTCGAGATCATCCAAATTCACAATGCTACCGGTCTTTGCCTGTTTCCACCATATACGAAAAGCAGTCTCGTAGGGTATATGTAAACATGTGACAAGCAATGTGCATAACCCACTTCGCATTCTAATAGCCCTTCGAACAAGTGTAAAAGTTGTGGGATCCCTTTCCCATCGTAGGTACCAATATGCGCGGGCATTTTCAACCCATCGTGCAAAGGGTAGTCTTCAATCCATCTTACGAAGGGTGTTGTGGAGCCCATGGGCTCCAAATAAAAGCGCTATAAGGTGGCATGTGGGTAGGGAAGCATTATACGGTTATGATTGGAGGTATTCCAATGTGGTTTTGGTTAACATATTGAGGGTAGCGGAGGTATATAAGGTGGGTGACTTCCGGCTGTGGTACGAAGGGTATACCATAGGTTGCCCGTAAAGCATACTTCAAAGATGGTCGAGTTAAACTGATAAACCCTCGAGGTAAGATTGAGCCCGAAAAGGAGGGTATATACCACGAGGAGGAAGATTTCTCCCCATTCATTTGAGATGGATAGCCTCTCACGCCGGATGCGCGAGAAGGCTACGACGGAACCCCGCCCCGTTCTTCCCTGATGAGCCAAGAGTGGTGGAAAATTAACCTCCGTAGCATCCCTTGGTGACTCCTTCCATTGGAGCCTTCTATTGTGCCCTCCCGCCTTGCTCTGAGCCCTCCTAACGCCTTCAAACCAACCGACCTTACACTAGGCCTTCAACGCTTAGAGACATTATCCTTAGCATCGAAGCGTAGCCCTGGGAGCCAAGGGCCTAGTCTCCATTTCCAACTCTTCATCATATTCATCGCTGAGTATTCTAACTCCCCACGCATCTCCACATTCGAACTTGCCTCCTTCGAGCTCTTAGTAGAGATTCTAATGCTTCAATGTTAGCTTCGACAAACGCGGACTAATTACGGCTCGTGGTTAGCCGAGGTTGAAGCGTGGTTGTTCGGGAGTTATTTCGGGGTGAGATCGTGTGGTAAAGTGGATGCGTTATATTGGGAAGGTTGTTAGATCATCGATTGATTCGAGTCAAGGTCGAGAAACCCGGGGGTGTATCTTCTCTTCCTTGATTCATGCCATAAAACCAGTGAGAGTGATTGACTGGGTGTAAGTTTAGAATAACGAGACCAATAGTAGCGTGTCCCACGGATGGCGCCACCGATTGTACAATAACCAGATGCGACCGTGCCTCGATGGTGATCAAGGGTATGAGGGGTGATATGCTTGCGCCAAACTTGTAGCCAATCGCAATAAGAAATAGTAGACACTTCGTTAAGTGATTGCGTGGGGTTGGGCCTGCGAACCACCTCCGGCTTGAGAGTAAGTATGTGATATGAGTTGCAAATAATATGATGTATGTGAAACATCTGTGTTGAGTGAACATACCATTGAATGACTCGTCCAACCTATTTATAGGTGATGAAAATAGCTGGAGAGTGTTAGCACACGCTTTGGAGATCATGGGGCGCCCTTGATTTGTGGTAACCACTAGGCTTCATCCCACTATCTCGCACTTGGCGGGAAGCTAAGGACATAGTGGGAACGTGGGGAAGACCAAGTCAAGCTTTTATTTGTCTTGGCATCTTCAAGGAAGACAGAAGGGCATAGGCCTTGGTGGCGGATTCCCAAATGGTAACCATGTCAATGATGAATGGTTTTACGCCACCAATGACTTATGAAGAAAGACTTGGGTCTTGTAATGCATTTCGATCGAGGTCGCGGGGGTCCTTCGACCGATCGAGGGTACGCCATCACCTATATATACAACTCTACCGAGTTGTTTAGAACACACAACACACACAACTCACACACAAAAATGTCTCGCAAAGATTTTTCTCAAGAATTCCCAAGTCCGTAAAAGTTGCTTGGGAAACCGCCTTTCCAACTCCAAATCACTTGCCGAAACCGCCTTTCCAACTCTACCGTAGTTTGAAGTTTACTCAACACCACCGAAAATGTCTTCCTGGTTTTGAAAACATCCCATACCTCCCAATTGTTCCAACGCCACCGTGAACAAATTCACGATGGATCTTCAAACCACCCGGTGGTTAAGTGAGACTTCCTCAAGAACTAGAACAAGATGAAGAAAACGGTAGGGAGATTATGGAAGAGCGAGCACGTGAAGAAGTCGTCACGTGAGCAAGAAGTATGGGAAGTCGAGTACCTCCAAGACAATTACTCGACATAATGTTGTTCCCTGCTCACTATTGTTTAAAACAGTTTAAGTAAATAAACAAGTTAATAGTGAACTAAGACCTAAATTAATATAAGTAAACACACACAAAGTAATTTTCAACGCTTATATTCTTATTAGAAATTAATCAAAGAATACATTACCCAAGTACTTGCGTAATAGTACTTGGGATTGAAATGACAAAGTTTGGGGTGACCTCTCTAAGCTTAGGCTAAGTCTAACACAACTCTTAGAACCCACCGAGCTAGCTCAAGGATAAAGTTGAGTTGGAGGAGTGAAAAGTTGGCTTGTGTATGTGTGTTTTACAATTCACAAGCTTAAAACTTTTCACTCAATTCTCTTATGCTATTTATACAAGTATGATTTTTAACTTTATCCCGGAAGACAAAACTTGATCACAAGAATCACGAATATAGAAGTATTCGCCATCGCTTGCTTTCTATTGTAGACAAAGTATGCAGTCTTCTTTCCTTATCAGGGAATCGCCGCTTGCTATAATTGGGAAGATACGATCTTGATAGATTGAGACTGTGTAGAGACTGGATAAACACTTGAGAAACTTAGCTTTATCTGGGCAAATCTTTCCCGCCTAATCCAGCTCATTCTTTCAGTCTTTAACTTCTTCAGTGTCTTCCTTCGTTTGTCTTCAGTGATTGAGAGTTGGTTGAGGAGTCGAAGGGATTCAGTGAGTTATTGTCATCACTCACTGAATCCACTATCTTCTTCTTGACTTAGTCTTCACCCGTTAAGTCCCGCCTTTCTGAGTGGAGAGGCTTCATCATCGCCTCATACTAAGTGTCTCGAAGATAGCTCATCGAGAGGCTATGCGCCATGACCGATGTGTTTAATGGATTAAACATATAGGTTATTTTCTATTCAAATCCTAGATTAAGGGGTTTGGGTATTATTGAACCCAATGCCTCCCCTATTTGGATATACAAATAGCCTAAGTGTTTGATCAGTGTAAGTGAACAAATGGCTTCTTCTCACACTGAATGTACTAATGAATACAGTAAGAACAATTGAGTAATTTGACAAAAACATACATCTTTTATTCATCAGATCACAAATTTCCTATCACTAGTACAAGGATAAAATGATGTCACCCGTATGGATACCCATAGCTTCAAGCTTCACTTTCTTGGTGATGAGTGTTTCTTTGTTGGGATGGTCTCTAATCTTGGCATTTAGGTCTTGATGTAACCTCGATGTTTACCGGGATTGATTTGAGAGGCCACCGAATATAGCTAATCATTGCAGCCACTCCACCGATCAATGTCACTCCATCTTTGAAATGCGGGGTTCCTATAGACATCAATGTGAAATAGCCCTCTTCGTGCTCTTCAATCACCGTGCGCTCACAAATTTAACTCCTTCGTAGCTCTCTATTGCAATCAAGGCCTGCACTTTGATCTCGTGGTTGGAACTCAACTCTTTCCTTTTGCCGGTGGAAGTTTGTGGTTGAGATCCTCGAGGTGCAGTCAAGGCGGCGGAATTCCAGTTGGGGTGCATCCTCGCCTTTCATATCTTTTATCGAGCATTTTCATCGATCCTTGACCACCTTGTTTTGCTTCTTTCCAATGATCGGACCAAGTTCATCAAGCTCTGATCCCAAAGTCACCGAATTTTAAGGGATCATGAACCTCAAAGTGTCGCTTGTCATCCCTCTCGCAAACATTCATAGCCAAGGGTTTTGTGTTGGGAATGATTTTGACATCGATGATTTTTCCAGAAGTTTCTACCGCTCATTGTCCAATTATATTCCTTGATTCTCGCCTCACGAGAGCTTTCACTGCCTCTATTCTTCATATTATTTTCTCATTGCAGCCATTTGAGTAGCCTGAGCTTCCTTGAACTTTTGTCCTGCCTGACCCTTTTTAAGCTTGCTTGCATCTATTCCCACATTTTCAGCTTCTTCGGTAATCACTTTGGCCAGTGCCACTTTATTCTTCTTATCATCCTCAGCTTGTTTCAATTTCCTTTCTTCATTGGCAAGGTGTTTGGTTAGCCGTTGAGGTGTGAAGAGATACTCAGTGTCACCGATTTTGTAGGGAATCCTCTCAGGCTCAATAGTTGTCAGTATGCCTTTGCCTTTGTCCAGGCCTGAAGAGGATGATGCAACAAGGGGAGGAGTTGTTGTTGTCACTGCCAGTGTGGTTGTTATTGTTGATGATTGGGGTGGTAGAGAGGTGATTGGTGCCACCGAGACCGGTGTCGATGATGATGATGTTTGAGCAATGAGGCTGTTGGTGTTTGCTCCCCTCGGTGTGATGAGGAGTTCTTTCAAAGAATATTCTCCCATCAACTGTTGTCGTAGCGTCGGTGAGGCAAGAGTTGGAGTAGGTCTTGAGGGGTGAGCGGCGACCTTTGAAGGCTGATAGATTTCACCATCATGGCCTTTATCTCGACTTATCCGCTCAAGACCGCTGACCTTTGCATCCAAGGTGGCATGAGATAACCCAAGGCGGTCATCGTGGACCAAGATTCCAAGCCATTCAAGATGAGGCTCGAGTCAAGGTGGCCACTGAGTGTTCGGTGAGTCCATGGTGATCTCAAGATTCTCGAATCAAGTTTGAAGACCTCGAACATTTTCCGACTTCAAAGATCTCAATGAGGTCGGTGAGCCTAGATGAGTTTTTCGATATGCCTCGGTGGCCTCCAAAGACTTGGCATTGAGTCTTGGATCATCCTTGATGTAATCCCCGATTTCATCAATTTTAACCCCACGCTTGAAGATGCTTGAGAATTTAACCATGTGTTCATCCATGTTGACAAGATGGTTGTACAAGAGATCTCGTAACTCGTGAACATTTTCATTGAAGGTGACCACATGATAACGCTACACGCTGTCGTCGGGTCAAGGAAACTTCCTTTTCTTCGAAAGCAAGTTTTATAACACCCTAGGCAAAGGAACCTAATCGTTGTAGTGTAGTAATTAGGGTAAGCCACGGTATTGATATCGCTCTCTGGGGAATAGGAATGCTAGTGAGAAGTTACTACGCTAAGGTTGAAAGGAGGAAGATTATTTTGTATTTTTATATTTTTGTAGAAATGGAAAAGGTACTAATCTCGGGTATTGGATTTGGGGTTGGTATTGCTACCGATTACTCTACTATTATCTAATTATCTAAGCTAAGGTTGTGATAGTCTATGTCTAATTGATGTGTACTGCATGATAGTTTAAAGATGTGTTTACTTAGGTTTTACTACTCCTTAATTATCTCCTATTGATGGTTGATTTGTCACGCCCTTATTCCTAGTTGCGTTGTGATTCTAAGGCTATAGGCGTGCTTGTTTCCCTAACTCTTTGAATTTACCAAAGGGTCTTGTTTACAAATCCTCTAGTGATTTATAGACGCCTACTCTACGGTTGTCTTGAGTACTTTATCCTACAATTACCTAGATAATTATATTCTAAAGCTCACAAAGAAAAGTCAACATTATACACAACGAATAATCTAGCGCACTCTAGATCATTAGTCAACTAAGATAAGTATCAACCAATCAATATTCAATAATTAAGTTTCATATTCCTAAGCAAACACACAAATAAATTAGCGGGACATGGAGAACATGCAAGCATACACACAAATAATCAAAGACATAATTAAATTAATGAAGTAAATACTTATCTTGATGTATAATAGGGTTTAGAACCTAAATATCCGCACAAGAAAGCCTTGGTTCGTTTTAGGTTTTACCCAAAAGACTACACACAAAACCGAAAAATTCGGATTCTATATATAAGATTACATCTGCGACGGCGCCACCTTATGTTTCGTGACGCCGTGTCGTGCCGCCATTAGGGTTTCGTCTTGGCCACGTAAACCTTGCGACGGCGCCACCTTATGACCGTGACGCCGTCCCCTTTTCCGACGCCGCCTTGGGCGCATCTAGGCCGCCCGAGTAACGACGGCCTACTCCTTTAGAACCGACGTCGTCCTTGAAAACATGCAATTTCGCTCGACCCGTCGCAAAGGTTCCTTCCCGACGCGCCGCAGATATGCTGATGACGCCGCCGCTTTATGTTTCAAAGACTTTGAGTGTCTCGATTCGACTTTGGCCATTTTCTTCAGATATTCGCGCCTTTTCGTCTAAATAAGCATCATTCCAAAGATTTTGCCTTCAAGAGACCTAAAAAGTGAAATGGAACGATATTAAGCAATAACGGATCTGTATGATCGAATAAGGGCTTAAATGACCCCAAAAGGTACCTTTAAAACCTTATCAAATATCCCTACACTTGGTATTTGCTTGTCCTCAAGCAAATGTGCTTTTAGCCAATTAATTTATAAGTTGTGGTCATGAAGCATTCATTCAAACGGTCCACAACACATATAAGCCCAAGAAAGTCATAACAAGCACGGAATTACATACTAGCACCTCACATGGGGTGTTTGGATACTCACATCTCTCTCGGTGTATATATGAAATATAACAAATCGGAAATGGAAGATAAACACTCATTAACCGGTCCTAGTACATAGATTACCATAGGCTCGAGAATAGATCAAACCTCCGCCGCTTTGGCGAAGCACCTTGGAAAGACTATCAAAGAGGTCTTTTAAAGGGTTGTAATGTTAGGCTTACGGTAGGGAAATGAAGGGTTTGGTGGGATAGGCTATTTAGTGGTGGATAGTCAAAAATCTCTATGTTGCAAGTATACGAAGAATGGCGTTGCTAAGCCAAGACTCGACACTCTAAAACTCTAGGCAACGAAAATAAACAAACATAATTTAAAAGATAGATGTAGGATGGTAGCTGGTGATGGGTTTTTTTTTTTTTTTTTTTTTTTTTTTTTTTTTTTTTTTTGCATACACTTTTACTCTACCATCCTCTACGGTACATCAAAATGATAGGATTTATAGAAACATCCCTACACTTGAGTTTTTATTACTCTAACACTAATTTGACCCGAATTAAAAGATCAAAACACTTGAGTACATTATTATGCAAACAAAGGGAATTTGAGTTTACGTTCTCTTCCCTATATTTCATAAACTTTAACTTTTCCCATGAATCCCAATCATCCCAAAATCAGATACAAAGGATATGACTCGACTTAGCAACTCATGCAAGCAACCGTGATAATTGAACTAAGGGTTTTGGGTGATAACATAAATTTGCACTAAAAGTGAGTGCAATAAAGGTAGGCTAAGGCGATTTGGGTGTATATTGGGGGTGGGGGTAAACAATGCTCTTCATTGATATCCCGAAAACCGAAACATCACGAGAACCGCGAAAAGGATGGGCTCGAGGGTTAACTAGGGGTATCGTGTACTAAAGATGAGTACAACAAAGGGTGGGGAATTACTCAACCGATATGGAAGAAGTAATTATATTACTGTATCAAACAAGGGTTTATCCTAATGCCTCTTATCATTTAGTTATTCCTAACTACACAAGTGTAGTATCACTAGCGATCTCGGAATGCATCACAAAACAAGTTCTAGAATCTAATATACTACCGGTTCACACTCTAAGCATTAAAGATGAATGCTTTAATTCCTACTAATCTAAGGCGATCCTCACATTTTGGGTGGAATTTAGGTGGTAAGGTTTTTTGTGCTAGTCATGCAACTTCCTATCCATGAGACGCTTTTGTTAAGACTAATGGCCCACTCTTATACGTCATGAAAAATTTTAAATTTGGCTAAAATTACCCTAACCTACATTTTCTCATGGTTTATTACACAAATACACTTGGACAAAGCAAATAGTCAAGGATAAGCATAGTTTCAAAGTTCCCGTTTATTTTCCCTCCCTACACTTAAACTGAACATTGTCCCCAATGTTCCCCGAAAGTATCAAAGTTATGATAGAAGAAGGTAATTAAAAGCGAAGAAACTAATACTCCCCCGATTAGCTCGGTAGATCCGTAAAAGTGGTGGTTAAATCTTTTCCAAGAAGAGTTTTTAGCGTGAAAGGCTCCTTCCAAACTTGTGTAACTTCTTCTTGACAAACTAAACCTCGCACACTAGAAGAAAACAAACGAAACCTTCGCGTAAAATCGGCGGTAATAATATACATAAGACTCGATTTAAACTAGGATATAATGCTTGTGGAATGGATGTTTACGTAATTTGTTTTGAAAGTTAAGATCTGAAAATTCCAAAATTTTACAAGTAGCTCGTAAAACGAGAAAAATTAAGTCGATGTTTTATTCCTTCTCGACGCCGTCGGTTGCAATCTCGACGCACAAAGTTATCCCGACAAAAAGCGGTGCGATTTTACGGAAAAAATTCGGAAAATTTGCATCTTTAGAATCTGGAAAACTTACGCAAAAACACCCATTATGACTCGATACAAGCATTTGACTCGAACAAACAAACATATATATCTTTTAGTTAATTGTTATTCTCATGTTCACGTTTCTTATGAAAACGTGTGTAATCCTCCCTACACTTATCCTTTATGTAAAATACCTTTATATGTAATTAAGACGAGGTTAAAACAAAATAAAGCATTTTACAAATTCAAACATGAGGACAAACAATTAATAAAAGATATATGACACTAACAAGCAAACAATTAAGCATGGGTTGCCTCCCACTAAGCGCTTTTCTTTATTTAAGAGTCTTGTAGCTAGACTCGTAGTCTTACTCCTACGTTTTGCATCACCGCCTCTTGACGGTCTCATCGGGGTTCCATGTTGTAGAAGTGTCCCATGATACTCCTTTCTAAGAGTTCACCCTCTCCCACTCGGTCCTATATTTCGTCCTAAATTCAAACAATCTTTATAGAACCCAAAAGCTTAGCCATAACATAATCTACTCCCTTTCCCTATCCTCATCATTCTCGTAATAGGCCGACAGTTTAAGTTCCTTTTCATCATTGGAGAGTGATGAAAACTTCTCAATCTTAAACGACATTTGGTAGGCTACGTCGTCGGTCTCATCCTTGAATCGCACTACTCCTAACGATGGGTCATAGGTCATCCGGTGCTTTCTACGAAAGGTTTTCCTAGAATAACGCAAGCTAGGGTCTATGGTCGTGCTAATATCTTCCACAATTATGAAGTCCGTAGGGAATGTGAAACTACCTACATGGACGGGCAATCCCTTAACTCTACCAAGAAAATTACACTTATCACTAGGATTATCGAGGTCTTGCCTAGTTGGGATAGGCTTCTTCATTATCCAATTGTAATAGGTGCTAGTCATTATGTTAATTGGGATTTACGATCAATGTAAGCCTTTGCCACAAAAAGGTGTCCTATGCAACATGGTATGTTAAGATTCCAAGGGTTCCCAAACTTGATTCTAGGGCTTTTCCTAACATACATGCGACGGAGGTCACGCACTAAGTGAGGGTATGGATAATTCCTCTTCCGTAGGAAATTTGTTGAAATAGTCATTGTCTACTTCATCTTCTTCCTCGGGTGTTTCATTTTCAACAAATGTTTGGTCTTCTTAGTCATCCTGCTTCATCCGGTTCCACTAAGGCGATGGCATTGACGAATCGACGTGCTTAATAAGCTTGCTTGGATCCTTAATTTCTACACCGAGGCTCTGGAGTCGAGATAGCACTAACCTTCCTATCACTATTTATGGCTTTCAACGGGTTGTCTATCTTCCTATCCATCTCGGCTTGTTGATGGTTAAAGTGGTCCGAGAGCTTAGCCATTTGGGTTTCTTGGGACGCAATTATGTTTTGCAACATCCCTTCAATACTCGTTGGTTAGGACCGTTAGGTGGGGGCCACGAAATCATTGAGGTGAATTCTTTGGTTTGTCCCAGTAAAAGTCGGGCTTGTTTTTCCATGCCTCCCGGTTTCATTGAAATTCCTAGGTCCCAAGCGTTGTAGGGAATCTTCCTCCCGCTCCATTATTACGAGGATGCGATTCAACTAAGCATGTTCGGGGATAGGGTGCTAGTCTTGGCGTGTTATGAGGATCATAAACGGCTCGCATGAAGAGGAAACTTTGTTTATTTGGCGCGAGGACTTAGGATTCTCGTAGGAACTCATGAGGAATTTGACTTGATCTTCAAGTTCGATCATCCTACTGATCGGGAGGAGGCAAGGAGATTGCCTTGACGGTTTTGGGAAGTTCACGGGGTCATCCCAACTTCGCTGTCATAGAGGGCAAGGTCTCTATTATTTCCCATGATTCTTCCGCGGTGAGATCACTAAGTTTTCCACCGCCGCTTGGTCAATGGATCGCTTAGTGGGAAAGTTGACATGATCATAAAAGATTTGGACTGGAGCCAAAGATCAATGCCGTGATGAGGGACTTTATGAAGTAAGTCCTTGAATCGGGTCCATGCTTCAGAGAGATTCACCTTGACGTTGTTGGAACATCAAGATGTCATTCCTAAGCTTAGTGGTTCTCCCGGTGGGAAAAATCGAGCAAGGAAGCGAAGTAAGATCATCCCAACTCGAGATGGAGTGGCGGAAGTCGCTCAAGCCAATTACTAGCTTGGTCTCGTAGAGAGAATTGGAAGAGACGCAAGCGCGTGGTCTCCCGAGTAGTAGCATCAAGGTCGATGGAATCGACAATTTTGAGGAAATCCCTCGATGTCGATTTGGATCTTTGAACGAAGTCCATGGAATGCACATCCGCTTTGCACCAACCGAATGGTGTCGGATCGCAGGCCGTAGTTTGGGCTTGGTCGGAAGCTCAATGGTGTTCCTATAACCTAGGTGGTTTGGTCTCAGTACTCACCAAGAGTACAGGCTCTTGGCGGTCGTTTGGTGGTGGGTTGACGAGTGGTGGTTGGTTGTCACCTTCCATGGTGAAAAGTGATGGGTGTTACGAACAAAGGTCACGAAGAAGGGGATAGACCAAGAGAAAGCTAAAAATGAGAAAAATCTACTTGATAGGAATCAAGCAAAGAAACCTAAACGAGGTGGACTACTAACTAGCTATTCTATTCCCGCGCGCCAAAAACTTGATAACGCCACACGCGTCGTCGGGTCAAGGAAACTTCCTTTTCTTCGAGCAAGTTTTATAACACCCCAGGCGTGAACCTAATCGTTGTAGTGTAGTAATTAGGGTAAGCCACGGTATTGATATCGCTCTCAGGGAATAGGAATGCTAGTGAGAAGTTACTATGCTAAGGTTGAGGTGGAGGAAGATTATTTTTGTATTTTTATATTTTGTAGAAATGGAAAAGGTACTAATCTCGGGTATTGGATTTGGGGTTGGTATTGCTACCGATTACTCTACTATTATCTAATTATCTAAGCTAAGGTTGTGATAGTCTATGTCTAATTGATGTGTACTGCATGATAGTTTAAAGATGTGTTTACTTAGGTTTTACTACTCCTTAATTATCTCCTATTGATGGTTGATTTGTCACGTCCTTATTCCTAGTTGCGTTGTGATTCTAAGGCTATAGGGGCGTGCTTGTTTCCTAACTCTTTGAATTTACCAAAGGGTCTTGTTTACAAATCCTCTAGTGATTTATAGACGCCTACTCTACGGTTGTCCTTGAGTACTTTATCCTACAATTACCTAGATAATTATATTCTAAAGCTCACAAAGAAAAGTCAAGCATTAAGTACACAACGAATAATCTAGCGCACTCTAGATCATTAGTCAACTAAGATAAGTATCAACCAATCAATATTCAATAATTAAGTTTCATATTCCTAGCAAACACACAAATAAATTAGCGGACATGGAGAACATGCAAGCATACACACAAATAATCAAAGACATAATTAAATTAATGAAGTAAATACTTATCTTGATGTATAATAGGGTTTAGAACCCTAAAATATCGCACAAGAAAGCCTTGGTTCGGTTTTAGGTTTTACCCAAAAGACTACACACAAAACCGAAAATTCGGATTCTATATATAAGATTACATCTCGCGACGCGCCACCTTATGTTTCGTGGCCGACGCCGTGTCGCCGCCATTAGGGTTTCGTCTCGCCACGTAAACCTTGCGACGCGGCCACCTTATGACCGTGACGCCGTCCCTTGACTCGACCGCCTTGGCCGCATCTAGGCCGTCCGAGTAACGACGGCCTACTCCTTTAGAACTCGACGTCGTCCTTGAAAACATGCAATTTCGCTTCGACCGTCGCAAAATTCCTTCCCGACGCGCCGCAGATATATGCAAAGTGACGCCGTCGCCTTATGTTTCAAAGCACTTTGAGTGTCTCGATTCGACTTTGGCCATTTTCTTCGTATATTCGCGCTTTTCATCCAAATAAGCATCATTCCAAAGATTTTGCCTTCAAGAGACCTAAAAGTGAAATGGAACGATATTAAGCAATAACGGATACGTAAGTGATCGAATAAGGGCTTAAATGACCCCCAAAAGGTACCTTTAAAACCTTATCACCACATCGGATCTAAGGTCGATTAATCGGTAGTCGCTTCAGTGTGTTGGTCCCAAAACTGCTCAAAGGACACCGTAAAACAACTTCCTTGAAGCCCTAGTGATCCACTTTACCAGTTGTCTTTCAGTGAGTGGAAGGGTATTGTCAAAACGCTGAAATTCGTCAGAGCTGGAGGAGGAGGCTGAGTCATTGTCTTCAGTGAGAAATGGGGACTCAGTCTGCTCCTGTGGATCAGGCTGAGGCTCTTGTTCAGATTGAACCTCAGCGTCCACTTCCTCTCCTGCTGATAAAATAAGGTCATCGCTTTCAGCAGGTTCATCATCAGACTGTAATAGCTCAGCAACATCTGCAACTGTTAACAAGGGAGTGGGAATGGGTTCCATATCAGCGGGTGGTATTGATCCCTCTGAGTCTTTGTCCCCCTTGGACCCCTCGGACACTGGTGGGAGTTTCCCAGCATCTTCTCGGGAGTCAGTATTGGTTGTGGGTTCCATATCGGCTGGGTGTTTCTTTCCTCCGAGTCTTTGTCCCCATTGACCCCCGAGACACCGATGGGTTTTTCCCAAAGGCCTTTAGCAGTCATGAATGTTGTATCCCTATCGCGGGTTGTTTGTGTCCCCCAGTCTTTGGGATCGATCATTGTGCCCTCGCACAAAGGCTTGGATTTGCTAATGTCCTCATCAGCGTAGTGGGAAGGCGCCCCACCGGTGGGTTGTTTGTTTCCTCCTGGATCTTGGGAGTAGTAGATGTGACCAAGGGCACCGATTGTGATGTATCGGTGTCCTTCGCTGTCACGGAGGTGGTTGTTGCACCGTCGGTGGGTGTCTTTTGATTCTCGTGCTTTTGTGCCACTTAGGCGGTGCTCCGAAGTCAGGCCCCGAGACTGGGTTTAGTCTTAGTCCGACCGAGACTTCCCTTTCTTTTAGAGCGGGGTTTGGAGACATCGATCCCTCCCGGTTGTTTATAGCAACCATATGGGCCGTCAATCGATTGGTGTGACAAGGATGGGTCCTTTTGAAAATTGGAAGGACTCGGGGATGCCTGTAAAGTCCCAAAGCTTTCATCCCGAGTATAATTGGCACCCAAGAATTATTAAATAGCACAAGAGACAAACCTAGGATATGAAATGTATTTGGTCCTAGTTTTGCTCAGTAGCTTCGTTATAAGATCATGTAAATGATCTCCCTATGTCGGTGACCCCATTCATCGAGGCAGATGCCATCATCAACTCGAATAGAGTTAACTTGTTCAGCTGGATGAGTGGTTCCCGCCGAGGACCCGAATCACAAAAGTGAATAGGATCCTCCAAGCCACGGGAATGAACTTTTAGTGACTGGGGTCTTGTCCAAAAATGATGGATCTAAAACGATTTGTTTTAACCCATCCTTCAACATGGAAGGTTCGGGATGGGCGACATAAACACCTTTGTTGTAATCCAACCCCGTTGAAGTGCAAAAGTTTTATAATCCAGGTGTATTGTTGCCCCTATTTAGATCGAACTCGATGAGATACTCCCCGAGAGGTCTAAGGTTATTCTCATCGAGTTGAAGGTGTCGGGTCATAGGCTCTAGCAGTTGCCCAAAACTCCCCGAGGTAATTAGGGTACACCACAAGGGACATTTAACAAAGGCCGTTTAAGTGGGCGATTGAATAAAAATTTTACAATGTCTTTATAGGTTGAGACGTTTCGTGGTATTCAAAATTACCTATGACATTGTTTGTTTTGAATTCAACATTTGTTAGATCCCCCACCCATCGAGGTGCAAACGGAGAGCTTGTGTTCTAGCCATTTCCATTAAAAGATTTTGGGTTTTGAAAAGAAGTTTTGACTAGAACAATCAAGGTTTTAGATCTCAAAGTTTGATGAAAAACTTTTGTAAACGCTATAAGAATGGTTTTCGGAAAAGGGTTTGAAGATGTTTTGAGCACACAAATATTTCTGGGTTTGAGAAAGAATTTTGACAGAGTTTTGTTGCAGAAATGAATTTGTGTGTGTTTTGTGATTTTGAAGAGGGTTTTTATAGAGTGGTGAGAGGGGTAGTTTTTTCATAATCGTGGATGTGTAAAGACTAATTTTTGAAATCGATTGATATTCCACATTTAATGCTACCCACCCCATCACGCAGTAAAAACCCGTTTTTCAAGGCAGACAGTTGTGATGCATGAAAGTGCACTTTTTAAAGATTAAAATATCCATAAGATATTTTATGTGTGAGAAGGCATTAAATGCCAAGTGGGGAGTGATGAGACCCACAGCGAAGAAGACATATATTCCTATATTAAATTGGTGGGATTTCCAACCTAGGACATTTAAGTAACCAATACTTAGAGCATTTAGTTACTCATTCAATGCATTATGTCGTGGACCTGCTTGAGTCTTACTCATTCGGTGGGGATTGATTTTGGATGCTCGGGGAGATGAACTAGTTCACGTAACTCATCGAGATTGGTTTTCGGATGCCCGACTTTCAATGTCAAGCATTCCCAACTCGCCTTTCGCCTCACGAATGTAGGTTCATCCAAAGGTTTGGTGAAGATATCGCAAGTTGATATTCGTGAGGTATGAAATGAAGTTCTATGTCTCCTTTCATTATGTGATCCCCGATGAAGTGATATCGATATCAATGTGTTTGGTTCTTTGATGGAGGGCGGGGTTGTTGGAGATTGCAATAGCAATGGTGTTGTCACAGAGGATGGGTACCATTTTGTAATGGATGTCATAGTCACCGAGTTGAATTTTCATCCATAGAACATTGGCACTGACATCCTGCAGCATGACCACATATTCGCCTTGGTGAGGACATAGCCACCGATTGTTGCTTTTAGCACTCCAACGCACAAGTTTTCATCCAAGAAATTGCGGGACCTTGAGGTACTTTTTCTTTCCATGTTGCGACCAAAGATAATCGTAATCGAGTAACCTTTAAGATCAAACCACGAGCATTTAGGATAATAAAGTCCAAGGCTTGGGGTTCCTTTCGTATCCGAGAATTCTTTTGGCTGCAGTGAGGTGGGATTCTTTAGGATTGACCGATATCTTGCTATGAGACGATCGAGAATTGTATGTTTGGTGCAGGCGATTGGATACATCAAATGAGCCAACAATCCCTACGAAATGGGTTTGATTAAGCGATTGCAGGTGAGATCGGGTCCAAGGTTGTTAGGTGGAACCATTGGTGTCTTCACTGAGGCACAATCAGATATCTCATATTTCTTCAAGAGATTTCTTGTGTATTTCTCTTGACTAATAGAGATTCCTTTCTCAGTTTGTCTGATTTGTAGTCCAAGGAAGTATGTAAGTTCACCCATCATGCTCATTTCAAACTTCTTTGTCATCAGTCTTTCAAACTGTTTGCAAAGTTTGTAGTTTGTTGAGCTAAAGATTATGTCATCAACATATACTTGGACCAGTATCACATCTTGCTATGTTCTATAGACAAACAATGTGTTGTCTATCTTTCCTCGACAAACTTGTTTTGAATCGGGAAAGGTGAGAGAGTTTCATACCATGCCACAGGAGCTTGTTTCAGTCCATAAAGGGCTTTATCAAGCTTGCGAGACATAGTCGTGGAATTCACCGCTCTCAAAGCGGTGGTTGTTGAACATAAACATCTTCCTTGAGTTCACCATTTAGGAATGCACTTTTACATCCATTTGGTAAACTTTGAAGTTCATGTAGGTGGCATATGCAAGGAAGATCGATGGCTTCCATTCTGCAACAGAGCAAATGTCTCATCATAGTCAATGCCTTCTTGTTGATGTAACCTTTGGCTACCAGTCGCTTTGTTTTTAATGACAAATGCCGTTTTCATCGCTTTGTTTCGAAAACCCACTTCATTCCTATGACAATGACATCTGAGGAAATTTGATCAAGGTCATGACCTTGTTTTGTCAAACTATTGAAGTTCTTCTTGCATGGCCCGAACCTAACTTGGGTGTTTTAAAGCCTCGGTGACACTTTTGGGTTCTATGTCGATAGGTAATCGACATATAGACATTCATTGGTCGAAGGCCGCCGTTAATCTAGCGACCATGCTTCAGTGAGCATGCCTCGGCCGGTTCACCAATGATGTTTACAAGCTCAATGTCCCGAGATCTTGTCCACCTACTTTGTGGTCGAGGATCTGAGCATGAGGTGGTCACCGAAAGTTCAGGTGTTGGTTCATGTGCGAGAGCCACTGGTTCATTTAGAACATTTGTTGAAAACATCCCATACCTCCCAATTGTTCCAACGCCACCTGTGAACAGTCCACAGATGGATCTTCAAAACCGCCCAGTAGTTAAATGAGACTTAAGCTCCGTGACTAGAACAAGATGAAGAAAGCGGTAGGGAGATTATGGAAGAAAGCGAGCACGTGAAGAAGTCGCGCGTGAGCAAAAGCACGGGAAGGCGAGTACCTCCAAGACAATTACTTGACAGAATGTTGTTCCCGTTCACTATTGTTTAAAGCAGTTGTAAGTAAATAAACAAGTTAATAGTGAACTAAGACCTGAAATTAATATAAGTAAACACACAAAGTAATTTTCAATGTTTATATTCTTATTAGAAATTAATCAAAGAATACATTACCCAGTACTTGCGAGAATAGTACTTGGGATTGAAATAAACAAAGTTTAGGGTGACTCTCTCAAGCTTAGGCTAAGTCTAAGCACAACTCTTAGAACCCACCGAGCTAGCTCAAGGATAAAGTTGTGTTTGGAGGGTGAAAAGTTGGCTTGTGTGTATGTGTGTTTTACAATTCACAAGCTTAAAACTTTTCACTCAATTCTCTTATGCTATTTATACAAGTATGATTTTTAACTTTATCACGGAAGACAAAACTTCGATCACAAGTAATCACGAATATAGAAGTATTCGTTTCTTGCTTGCTTTTCTATTTGTAGCGGCGGCAAGTCTTCTTTCCTTATCGTGAATCGCTTGCTATAATTGGGAAGATACGATCTTGATAGATTGAGACTGTGTAGAGACTGGATAAACACTTGAGACACTTAGCTTTATCAGCTCATTCTTTCAGTCTTTAACTTCTTCAGTGTCTTCCTTCGTTTGTCTTCAGTGATTGAGAGTTAGTTGAGGAGTCGAAGGGATTCAGTGAGTTATTGTCATCACTCACTGAATCCACTATCTTCTTCTTGACTTAGTCTTCACCCGTTAAGTCCCGCCTTGCTGAGTGAAGAGGCTTCATCATCGCCTCATACTAAGTGTCCTGAAGATAGCTCACTGAGAGGCTATGCGCTCGGTGACCAGATCGTGTTTAATGGATTAAACACTTAGGTTATTTTCTATTCAAATCCAAGATTAAGGGGTTTGGGTATTTACTGAACCCAACAGTCTCCCCCTATTTGGATATACAAATAGCCTAAGTGTTTGATCAGTGTAAGTGAGCAAATGGCTTCTTCTCACACTGAATGTACTAATGAATACAGTAAGAACAATTGAGTAATTTGACAAAAACATACATCTTTTATTCATCAGATTGAAAATTTCCTATCACTAGTACAAGGATAAAATGATGTCAGTCCAGATGGATACCCATAGCTTCAAGCTTCACTTTCTTGGTGATGAGTGTTTCTTTGTCAGGATGGTCTCTAATCTTGGCATTTAGGTCTTGATGAGAACACGATGTTTCTTTGGGATTGGATTTGAGAGGCCTTTGGAATATAGCTAATCATTACAGCCCACTCCACCGATCAATGTCCTCCATCTTTGAAATCACGGGGTTCCCATAGACATCAATGTGAAATAGCCCTCTTTCAGGCTCTTCAATCACCAGCAGTTCACAAATTTAACTCCTCGGTAGCTCTCTATTGCAATCAAGGCCGAGCACTTTGATCTCGTGTTGGAACTCAACTCTTTTCCTTTTGCCGGTGGAAGTTTGTGGTTGAGATCCTTGAGGTGCGATCAAGGCGGTGAATTCCTAGTCAGGTGGTGCATCCTCCGTCTTTCATATCTTTTATCGAGCATTTTCATCGGATCCTTGACCACCTTGTTTTGTTTCTTTCCAATGATCGGACCAAGTTCATCAAGCTCGATGATCCCAAAGTCACCGAATTTTGCGGATCATGAACCTCAAAGTGTCGTTTGTCATCCCTACGTAAACATTCATAGCCAAGGGTTTTGTGTTGGGAATGATTTTGACATCGTGATTTTTCCAGAAGCCTTCACCGCTCATTGTCGATTGTATTCCTTGATTACGCTTTCTGCTGAGAGCTTGATTTTCATCTCTATTCTTCATATTATTTTCTCATTGCTGACCATTTGAGTAGCCCGAGCTTCCTTGAAGTTTTGTCTGCTGACCCTTTTAAGCTTGCTTGCATCTATTCCCACATTTTCAGCTTCTTCGGCAATCACTTTGGCCAGTGCCACTTTATTCTTCTTATCATCCTCAGCTTGTTTCAAATTCCTTTCTTCATTGGCAAGGTTTTTGGTTAGCCGTTGAGGTGTGAAGAGATACTTAGTGTCACCGATTTTGTAGGGAATCCTCTCAGGCTCAATAGTTGTCAGTATGCCTTTGCCTTTGTCCAGGCCTGAAGAGGATGATGCAACAAGGGGAGGATTTGTTGTTGTCACTGCCAGTGTGGTTGTTATTGTTGATGATTGGGGTGGTAGAGGTTATGGATGCTCTTGAGGCCGGTCTTGATGATGATGATGTTTGAGCGGTGAGGATGTTGGTGTTTACTCCCCTGATGTGATGAGGAGTTCTTCAAGAATATTCTCCCATCAACTGTTGCCATAAGCGTTAGTGAGGGTAAGAGTTGGAGTAGGTCTTGAGGGGACTGACGACTGACCTTTGAAGGCTCGATAGATTCGGTCATCATGGCCTTTATCTCGGACGTGTCGCACGAAGACCGGTGACCTTTGCATCCAAGGTGGCATGAGATAACCCAAAGCGGTCATCGTGGACCAAGATTCAAGCCATTGAAGATGAGGCTGAGTCAAGGTGGCCACAGAGTGTTCGATGAGTCCATGGTGATCGAAGATTACAGGCGAAGTTTGAAGACCACGAACATTTGCGACTTGACATCTCAATGAGGTCGGTGAGCCTAGATGAGTTTTTCGCATATGCCTCGGTGGCCTCAAAGACCTTGGCATTGAGTCTTGGATCATCATAAGCGACATCCCTGATTTCATCAATTTTAACCCCAACTGTCTGAAGATGCTTGAGGAACTTAACCATGTGTTCATCCAGGTTGACAAGATGGTTGTACAGTAGATCTCTGTGCTCGTGAACATTTTCATTGAAGGTGACCACATCAGATCTAAGGTCAGCGTAACTGGCAGCTGCTTCAGTGTGTTGGTCCCAAAACTGTTCAGTAACACCAGAAAACAACTTCCTTGAAGCCCTAGTGATCCACTTTACCAGTTGTCTTTCAGTGAGTGGAAGGGTATTGTCAAAACGCTGAAATTCGTCAGAGCTGGAGGAGGAGGCTGAGTCATTGTCTTCAGTGAGAAATGGGGACTCGATCGCTCACTGGATCAGGTGAGGCTCTTGTTCGATTGAACCTCGGCGTCACTTCTCTCCTGGCGATAAAATAAGGTCATCGCTTTCAGCAGTTCATCATCGATGTAATAGCTCGGCAACATCTCGCAATGTTAACAAGGAGTGGGAATGGGTTCCATATCGGTGGTGGTATTGATCCTCCGAGTCTTTGTCCCCTTGGACCCCTCGGACACGGGTGGGAGTTTCAGCATCTTCTCGGGAGTTAGTATTGGTTGTGGGTTCCATATTTTCTAGGTGTTTCTTTCCTCCGAGTCTTTGTCCCCATTGTCCCCCGAGAGACGATGGGTTTTCCAGTGCCTTTAGCAGTCGGTGAATGTTGTAGCCTATCGATTGGTTTGTTTGTGTCCCCCGAGTCTTTGGGATCGATCGGTGATCATGCAAACCGTCGTTATCTCACACAAGCTAGCCACTCGTGAATGGCTAACAAGTAAGAAACTTAAACAGTTCGGACACCAATGCAATTAAGATCCGAGAGTACGGTGTTTCTCGTGTCTTTAAGTCCCAACGATCATGCGATTCAATCTAAACGTGTAGTGATCGAGTGATATTGAATGGGAAAAAGGTTTGATTTGATTAATTATACCTAAAGAAAAAGTTTGTAAATTACAGCGACTTAAATGCAAATTAAAGAAATTAAAAAGCTAATTTATATTAAATAAACGCTATCACTATTTTTAAAAGTCGATTATCTAAGTACGTAAAGGAAACTAAAAACAAAGTTAACAAAACGCGAATTAAATTACAACGTAAATAATAAAACGCGAATAAAATGCAAATACGTCTAATCTAAGCCCTAAAAATGATCTAAAATTACTTTTAAACTAAAAATGATATTTGAAAACTATTTATGAATTAAAACTAATTTTTAGGATTTTTCTTGATTTGTTTTGAATTAAAAACTAATTTCTAACTTTTAAAATTAATTATAAATACTAAAAATTATGAAAATTAATGGGAAAATTATGAAACTATTTTTCAAAAATCTAAAATAACAAAAGAGAATATTCAAAACTGGATTTTTATTTTTCTGGTTATTTTTCTATTTTCTATGAATTAAAAACTATTTAAAACTAATTAAGTTGCTAAAAATTACAAATTAAACTAGGAAAAATCTGGAAAAATTATTTTTTTGCTTTTTATATTTTTCTTAATCTAGGAAAAATTAAAACTTATTTTTGAAGTTTTACGATTTAATTGGATTAAAAGCTATTTAAAAGTCCTAAAATTGATTTAAATTGTGAAAAATAACAAGCAGTCTTTGAAAATTATGCAAATTTCAGGAAAATTCTAAAATATATTTAGAAATCTGAGAAAATAAAAGAAACTACTCTAGCATGTTGGAAATACAAGCGATATGAAAATGTAGCCTAATAAAGCTAACTATAATAAGCTAAAAGCTATATGAGAGAACCAAAAGCTACAAGGATCCGAAATAAGCTTTAACTACTTAAAATCAATCTAAAGCAATGATCTAAACCTATGGAATACATGTGCAAGGTTTTGGACTCGATTCTAATTATAAATCTAACAAGCCTCATCGAGCTATCTTTATGCTTAAGCACAAGCTTCTGAATAAGCCAATAAGGAGACGAACTTGGATCCTCAAATCAACCAACCAAAGAGCTTATCTACTAAATTTCAGCCTCTGAGTAGCTATAAAGAAGCTAGGGGAGGACCTGCAAGGGCCTGAGACACACTCGATGTAAACTGAGTGTATGAGCAGGGCCAAATAAGCCTAAAAGTCAAGCTTCTAAACAGCTCAAGCTGATTTCCAAAAAATTATTAAAAATCCATTTTGAATTCTTCACCAGTTGAAGTTTAAATATCCAAATTTTCAATTGATTCAGATCAATAATGAGCTTATGAAAAATCAAAACAGTTTTGCCAAAGTCCACTTGTTTCACTATTATGACTTTAAGACAGATTTGTAGATTTGACCAATCAAAAGCTACAATAAGCTACCTAATCCTAAACCTACCCTATACCAACTGGAGATAAGCTATTTAAACAGGAACTACACTTACAAAAACTTAAAGCTATGAGCGACATAAAATCGAAGATAAGGACTTGTTTGGTTCTTGTGGATCGCCAAAGGATAAAATAAGCTAACTAATTGGCTACTATCCTAAACTACCTAAGAGAGCTAAAGGGTACTAAAATAACAAAAAGCAAAACAAAAACTAATAAGCACAAAAAACAACGGTAAAAGCGGTGTTGGGGTCTCATTCTGCAGTCCCAAACAGCCCAGTGATGATAAGAAGCATAAAAATATGGTGAAGTCTGTTTGTTTGGACTTGACTTGCTTCATCACGATGGGATGAAAACAAACGCACCCTTTATTCAAGCGATAAGCTAAGCAAACTATCCTAGAAGGACTTATATCATAACAACTTTTACTGCACCAGTGCAATCCAATGGGTTTATTGAAGGCTAAAAATAAGTATGGTAACGAGCTACAAAGCCTGGGTTGAGCGAAGACATAACATCTTAGTACTCCTAACTGCTTACATAAACAAAATCAAGTCCTAAATCTACCACTCACTACCCTAAATCTAAGCAAAAAAAAAGAGATACTGCTTCAGAACTGTAAGACAGGAAAGAAAGAAAAGAGTAAAGAAGAAAAAAGAAATGATGAGGACTACCAAAGCTGAATCAGACTTAAACTAGTGAATAATACTTAAACCAAAGATCTTACAAAAAACTTGGAAACTGAATTTGGTGTCAAAGTGGTCAACTGGTGAGCCTAGACCCGAAAACTAAACTGACCCAGACACTCCCTTATGGACTTATAAGCTCAGAACAAGCATTATATAATCAACATTAAATCACAGGTTAGCCGAGAAATGAGTTGTTAAGCTACAAAAAAAATAAGCAAACTAAAGGGGAAAAGCAGTTGTGGCAATAAACTAATCTAAGGAACCTAGGGACTAAAAGGAGCAAATAAGTTGTGAAATACTACCATTAAGCACTACCTAAGCTATAATTATCTTAACACACTAAATAGGCATCTAGCAAATCAAAATAAGCTAACTTGCACACCTAATAAGCACAAAAAAACTGATCTAAACCTGCTATGGTACTGCTGTTTACAGTGGCAAAACACAAAAGTGAATATTTTACCTTAAAAATAAGCCACGGCTAGCTTCGACCTTCCAAGCTAACTTGCAAAGTGAAACAAACAACCAATTTACCCTTAAGAAAGCTTGTAACAGAGATTTTATACAACGATGGCACTTGAAAACATGAAAGTCTTAATTCTCATTTAAACTAAATCAATTCCTTAGAGTACTAGAAATACACTTGAATTCAAACCAAACTGAACTGAAATTAAGATTACAATTTTAAATTAAATGACAAGTAAATAAATGGACTAGCAGAATTCTAGACTTAAACTAAACATTGAAATTAAAACTAAGAAACCAACTAAAAAACTAACTCCCTCCTCTTCGTGTCTTCACTTCTTTAAATAGCTATCCAAAAGGTTTCTGTGATCAATTCCGAGCAAATCCCACTCGTTCAATTAGCTTCAAATCCATCATGGCCCTTAGACACATTTTGGCGGGAAAACCTTTTGTAGCTATTCCAGGCTGTGAGCATGTGGTCACATGTGGGGTGAGTTGGAGGTGAGCTGGAAGCATGTGGAGGGAAGGTGGTAGCAGGCTGTGTTGTCAGGGGAGGCGTGGGGTTTTTTTTATTGTGTGTTGCAGGGTTGTGTTTGGGTTTGGGCGGAAAAAAGGAAGACAAAGGGTATTAAACGTTGGGGGGTTGACCGGGTGGATTGGGTTTGACCATGGGTTTGGGCCTTAACAGTTTTGGGTTTAGGCAGTTACTGGACTTGGGTTTAGGAGTAGTTAACTTGGATATAGGATTAAAACTTAACCCATTTAGTTGCTTAGGGACCAAAAGTGTAATTCTGAAAATCCAGGGACCAAAGCTGTAATTTTGAAAATGTCCTTCAAGGGTTGGTTTTGTCATACCCCAATAGACCAAGGGCCATATTTGCCAATCTCTAATAATCCAAGGACTAAACTTGACCATCTCCAATAGTTAATGACCATTTTTGCCAATTGTGAGATCCCAAGGACTAAATATGAAAATTCTGAAAATTCAGGGGCCACGAATTTAAATTCTGCAAATGCAATCCAAGGGTAGGTTATGAAAATCTCTGAAAATTCCAAGGATCAAACTGCAAATCTCTAATATTCCAGGGACCAAACCTGTCATTTTTGAAACTCAAAGGACCAAAACTGTAATTTTCCAAAAATTCTCATAAGGACCAAAAATGACAAACCAGAATTACCAAAGGACTAAAAAGTTTTAATTTCCCAATTTAAAATGTCCAGGGGTAAATTCTGTCAATCTTTGAAATTCGAGGACTAAAGTTGCCATTTTTGAAAGTTGGGGACCCAAAGCGCCAATTATACAAACTTTGTTCGTTTTCGTTTGTTTTCAATATTTTGCATCGAAACATGTAAAACACAATTTTGAGATATTTTGATGCATTTCAGAGTGTTTTTAGATGTTTTGCAGTTCATATTTGACCAAAAATGATGAGTGAATAAGCACTCATCAAATCCCCCCACACTAAAGCATTGCTAGTCCCTAGCAATATTTATGAAGTTTTAATGGATTTCAATCTCTTTACCAAAAGCCATCACTTCTGGAGTAGCCAATTGTTTCAGTTCAAGTAAGAACCTTGGTACAATGATGACCAAATGATTTAGAGCAAATCATCACCAGAAGCGGTTTTGATTTGTCTTTACCGAAGTCGTTCTTCTTTGGACTAGCCAACTCTTAACTAATTAAAGATATGGGGAGTTGATTACCATACAATTTTAGGCAAATTGTAAGCCATAAACGGATTTGAGAAATCTTTACTAAGAGCCGTTTGCTCCTGGATTAGTCAATCCTTATGTGGGTTAGACATGGTGGACTGATTACCATTTGTTGTGTTTCTAAAAAAAAATTTAAAAATTTGGCCATTTTGGGGGAAAAAGGGACTAAAAGGGTACATTCTGATCAAATTAGCAGAATCTCCCCACACTTAGAAATGAATATTGTCCTCAATATTCAAAGTCCCGCTATTATGCCGAATCCTTGAACGTAAAAGATAATATTACTAGCCAAGTGTGGAAACACAACAATTATTCTTTTTTTTTTTTTTTTTAATATTTACATTTTTTTTTTTAGATCTATATACAACATGTGGGGCATCTCCCCACACTAGTGTGGTACACGGTGAAAACCCGTGTTTAGCTCATGTTTTTGATTACCGAGTCGCTAGCTTGACTCGACCCCGAATTCATTTGTTCTTGGGGAAGCAGAGTGGAAAACCAATCTCGATCGGACTTTCATTCACAATGTTAAGAAACATATGAACATCAGAAAGTTCCACACCGACGAGATACAACCGGTATTTTTAATAATAGAAACTATAAAGGATAATACCGGGGTCAAAGATGGTGTCCTCATTTCCGAAAGAAAAAAGGGAAAGAGCAACCACTCCATCCGTGAAGAATGGAATAAAGATGTGCATCATAATGCATATCCATTCCTCATCAGTAAGAAGCAAATCACCATTTGTTAGATTTTTAAGCTTAGACTCGAAGCTTGTGTGGTGATTGGTAACAAGATTTCCGGGAGGGAGGTTTGGGGACGATTCTTCGTTTAATAAACTTTCAAGAAAAAGGATGTCCCCCTTTGAATCCAAGTAAGTATCATCAACCTCTGTTGGAATTGACCCATCACTTAGAAAAGCATCGACTTCATTCCAAAAGTTATCATCTTCCTCATCCGGTGTGAGAGAAGAAATGGAATAGTCGGAAACAATTGGATCTGGAGATGAAATGGATGATGGATCTTCATTGAGCAACTTCTCGAGGAGAAGAATGTCTCCTTCGATGTCAATTGGAGCGTGATCAATTTCCGGTGAAACCGAATCACTAGACAAGTATGCTTCAATCTCTTCCAAAATGAAATCACGTCCCTCAAACGGAGTGAAAGAAGGGGGAGGGTCGGAAATGGGACAAGAAATGAGTGAATGATCATTATATAGGAGACTTTCAATTTCTCCAAGATCGGCTTCGAAATCAAAGAGATCATCGTCACTTTCCGATGAAAGTGGACTGATGTGAGCGAGTTCATCGGTGAACTCCTCAAGAAGAGGATCAGACTGTGGAAGTGATGCCTCAACATATTCGATGTTTTCATAGGAAGCACAATCGTCGCTAAAATCGGAGAAAGTTTTAAAATGATCTCGAGAATACTCAAGAGGGGAAAGGGGATCACACATATGATCATAAATTCTCTGTGACTCTCTCGGGATTGGGACAAGGTTCTCAACACTAGACTTTATGAATTCGTCCGATTCCTTTTCGGGAAAAGTGTCAAGATGCTCATCCCCGTATTCGGAGAGAGTGAGTGGGAATATCCGTGTGATAGCAGTTGTTGAGGAGTTGAGAAGGACTAGCATACATATGTTTTATACTTTCCATTTGTTCTTCTGCTAGTAATTCTATCATAGTCTTTTCTCCCTGTATTTCCATGGTTGGAATCTCAACTGATGAACTTGATGGATTTTTATAGATTTGAAGGATATCAAGTGTATCCTCATCATCACTGTCATCAGGAATGAAACGGAATCGAGAGCTAGATCTGGCTGCTTTTTCTTTTGCGATTGATTCCTTAATAGATTTTTCAAAAGCAATTTGGGAATCTAATTTAGCAGCCCGCTCTTCGGTTAACAAAACTTCCATGGATTTCTCATGAGAGTTTTGAGATGACATAGCCAACTCCTCCTTAATTTCTTTTAATAACTCCAGACTCTTCAGTAGAAGGTCTGTCGTATTGTCATGAGGAATTGCTTGAATCATTTGGTACTGCGGAGGTTGGTCTTGAAACGAATAGTCGTAATTGTTGCAAGGAAATGGGTTCCCTATTTGACAATCAGAGCTAGAGTGAGAACCTCCACAATACTGTGAAGAGAACCGATGCGGCCGTGAGTCATTGTGTGGTAGTTATAATTGTTATCGGGAACCGCTCATAGACAAGCGTGTTTCAAGTTTGACAATCGAGCTGGGTGTGAACCACTACAAGACTACAACAAGAAGCTACGCCGAGTCCCGTAGTGCGGTGGTCGATGGAATAAATTAGTTGTGTTATGGTAGGAATAGGGATCACGGTTATGTATGCAGACCGTTTCCGATTCTACCATACTACAACTAGGGCAATTGCCACCATTATAAGGACCACCACACCATTGACAACCAAGAGGGTGAGGATAAGACATAGAAAGAATCAAAGGTTTACAGAGGGTGAGAAATGTAGAATCAAAAATGTGAGAGGGTAAAGATGGATATTTTTGGATTTTTGGATAAACATTTTGTAAAAACAAGAAAGAAAATCTTTTTGGGTTTTTTGTGTTTGTTGAAAACTTGAATAAAAAATAAAAATGTTTTTGGTTTTATTTTTTATTTTTTTATTTTTTTTATTATTTTAATTTTCATTTTTATTATATTTTTTTAAAAGAAAATATAAATATATATAGATGATATGAACAATGAGTGAATACTCAAATCACTAATCTGCTAAACGTTTGATTGTTAGCACACTCCGGCGCGTAAAATTTGATCTGTGCCAAACCGTCAGGTTATCTCACACAAGCTAGCCACTTGTGAATGGCTAACCGTAAGAAACTTAAAACAGTTCAGACACCAATGCAATTAAGATCTGGAGAGTACAGTGTTTCTCAGGTCGTTAAGTCCCAACGATCTGTACGATTCAATCTAAACGTGTAGTGATCGAGTGATATTGAATGGGAAAAAGGTTTGATTTGATTAATTATACCTAAAGAAAAGTTTGTAAATTACAATGACTTAAATGCAAATTAAAGAAATTAAAAGCTAATTTATATTAAATAAACGCTATCACTATTTTTAAAAGTCGATTATCTAAATGCGTAAAGGAAACTAAAACAAAGTTAACAAAGCGAATTAAATTACAACGTAAATAATAAAGCGAATAAAATGCAAATCGTCTAATCTAAGCCCTAAAATGATCTAAAATTACTTTTAAACTAAAATGATATTTGAAACTATTTATGAATTAAAACTAATTTTTAGGATTTTTCTTGATTTATTTTGAATTAAAACTAATTTCTAACTTTTAAAATTAATTATAAATACTAAAAATTATGAAAATTAATGGGAAAATTATGAAACTATTTTTCAAAAATCTAAAATAACAAAGAGAATATTCAAACTGGATTTTTATTTTTCTCGGTTATTTTTCTATTTTCTATGAATTAAAAACTATTTAAAACTAATTAAGTTGCTAAAAATTACAAATTAAACTAGGAAAAATCTGGAAAAATTATTTTTTTGCTTTTTATATTTTTCTTAATCTAGGAAAAATTAAAACTTATTTTTTTGAGGTTTTTCTGATTTAATTGGATTAAAAGCTATTTAAAAAGTCCTAAAAATTGATTTAAATTGTGAAAAATAGCAAACAGTGCTGGAAAATTATGCAAATTTCAGGAAAATTCTAAAATATATTTAGAAATCTGAGAAAAATAAAAGAAACTACTCTAGCATGTTGGAAATACAAACTGATATGAAAATGTAGCCTAATAAGCTAACTATAATAAGCTAAAAGCTATATGAGAGAACCAAAAGCTACAAGGATCTGAAATAAGCTTTAACTACTTAAAATCAATCTAAAGCAACTGATCTAAACCTATGGAATACAGGCTGCAAGGTTTTGGACTCGATTCTAATTATAAATCTAACAAGCCTACTGAGCTATCTTTATGCTTAAGCACAAGCTTCCTGAATAAGCCAATTAGGAGACCAGAACTTGGATCCTCAAATCAACCAACCAAAGAGCTTATCTACTAAATTTCAGCCTCTGAGTAGCTATAAAGAAGCTAGGGGAGGACCTGCAAGGGCCTGAGACACACTCGATGTAAACTGAGTGTATGAGCAGGGCCAAATAAGCCTAAAAGTCAAGCTTCTAAACAGCTCAAGCTGATTTCCAAAAAATTATTAAAAATCCATTTTGAATTCTTCACGGTTGAAGTTTAAATATCCAAATTTTCAATTGATTCAGATCAATAATGAGCTTATGAAAAATCAAAACAGTTTTGCCAAATTCCACTTGTTTCACTATTATGACTTTAAGACAGATTTGTAGATTTGACCAATCAAAAGCTACAATAAGCTACCTAATCCTAAACCTACCCTATACCAACTGGAGATAAGCTATTTAAACAGGAACTACACTTACAAAAACTTAAAGCTATGAACAGCTTGTAAAATCAGCATAAGGACTTGTTTGGTTCTTGTGGACTGCCAAAGGATAAAATAAGCTAACTAATTGGCTACTATCCTAAACTACCTAAGAGAGCTAAAGGGTACTAAAATAACAAAAAGCAAAACAAAAACTAATAAGCACAAAAAAAACAACGGTAAAACTGGTGTTGGGGTGCTAATTCTGCAGTCCCCAACGAGCCCAGTGATGAGTCTAGAAGCATAAAAAATATGGTGAAGGCATTGTTTGGACGACTTGCTTCTTTGTCATGATGGATGGAAAACAAACGCACCCTTTATTCAACTGATAAGCTAAGCAAACTATCCTAGAAGGACTTATATCATAACAACTTTTACTGCACCAGTGCAATCCAATGGGTTTATTGAAGGCTAAAAATAAGTATGGTAACGAGCTACAAAGCCTGGGTTGAGCGAAGACATAACATCTTAGTACTCCTAACTGCTTACATAAACAAAATCAAGTCCTAAATCTACCACTCACTACCCTAAATCTAAGCAAAAAAAAAGAGATACTGCTTCAGAGCTGTAAGACAGGAAAGAAAGAAAAGAGTAAAGAAGAAAAAAGAAATGATGAGGACTACCAAAGCTGAATCAGACTTAAACTAGTGAATAATACTTAAACCAAAGATCTTACAAAAAACTTGGAAACCGAATTTGGTGTCAAAGTGGTCAATGGTGAGCCTAGACCGAAAACTAAACCGACCTGACACTCCCTTATGGACTTATAAGCTCGTAACAAGCATTATATAATCAACATTAAATCACGGGTTAGCAGAAATGAGTTGTTAAGCTACAAAAAATAAGCAAACTAAAGGGAAAAGCGGTTGTGGCAATAAACTAATCTAAGGAACCTAGGGACTAAAAGGAGCAAATAAGTTGTGAAATACTACCATTAAGCACTACCTAAGCTATAATTATCTTAACACACTAAATAGGCATCTAGCAAATCAAAATAAGCTAACTTGCACACCTAATAAGCACAAAAAAACCGATCTAAACACGCTATGTGCTAGCATTTACGGTGGCAAAACACAAAAGTGAATATTTTACCTTAAAATAAGCCACGGCTAGCTTCGACCTTCAAGCTAACTTGCAAAGTGAAACAAACAACCAATTTACCCTTAAGAAAGCTTGTATAGATTTTATACAACGATGGCACTTGAAAACATGAAAGTCTTAATTCTCATTTAAACTAAATCAATTCCTTAGGTACTAGAAATACACTTGAATTCAAACCAAACCGAATCGAAATTAAGATTACAATTTTAAATTAAATGACAAGTAAATAAATGGACTAGCGTAATTCTAGACTTAAACTAAACATTGAAATTAAAACTAAGAAACCAACTAAAAAACTAACTCCCTCCTCTTCGTGTCTTCACTTCTTTAAATAGCTATCCAAAAGGTTTCTGTGATCAATTCCGAGCAAATCCCACTCGTTCAATTAGCTTCAAATCCATCATGGCCCTTAGATACATTTTGGCGGGAAAACCTTTTGTAGCTATTCCAGGCTGTGAGCATGTGGTCACATGTGGGGTGAGTTGGAGGTGAGCTGGAAGCATGTGGAGGGAAGGTGGTAGCAGGCTGTGTTGTCAGGGGAGGCGTGGGGTTTTTTTTATTGTGTGTTGCAGGGTTGTGTTTGGGTTTGGGCGGAAAAAGGAAGACAAAGGGTATTAAACGTTGGGGGTTGGCCAAGGTGGATTGGGTTTGACCATGGGTTTGGGCCTTAACAGTTTTGGGTTTAGCGATTCTTGGACTTGGGTTTAGGAGTAGTTAACTTGGATATAGGATTAAACTTAACCCGTTTAGTTGCTTAGGGACCAAAAGTGTAATTCGAAAATCCAGGACCAAAGTCGTAATTTTGAAAATGTCCTTCAAGGTTGGTTTGTCATACCCCAATAGACCAAGGGCCATATTTGCCAATCTCTAATAATCCAAGGACTAAACTTGACCATCTCCAATAGTTAATGACCATTTTGCCAATTGTGAGATCCAAGGACTAAATATGAAAATTCGAAAATTAGGGCCACGAATGTAAATTACGCAAATGCAATCCAAGGGTAGGTTATGAAAATCTCGAAAATTCCAAGGATCAAGCGCAAATCTCTAATATTCCAGGACCAAACACATCATTTTGAAACTCAAAGGACCAAAGCTGTAATTTTCAAAAATTCTCATAAGGACCAAAATGACAAACCGAATTACCAAAGGACTAAAAGTTTTAATTTCCCAATTTAAAATGTCGAGGTAAATTCATCAATCTTTGAAATTCGAGGACTAAAGTTGCCATTTTTTGAAAGTTGGGGGACTGAAATTGCCAATTATGCAAACTTTGTTCGTTTTTCGTTTGTTTTCAATATTTTTGCATCTGAAACATGTAAAACGCAATTTTGAGATATTTTGATGCATTTCAGAGTGTTTTTAGATGTTTTGAAGTTCATATTTGACCAAAAATGATGAGTGAATAAGCACTCATCAATCGATGCCCTCGGACAAAGGCTTTGATTTGCTAATGTCCTCATCGGGCGTGGTGGGCGCTCCCCTACCGTGAGGTTGTTTGTTTCCTACGGATCTTGGGAGTAGTAGATGTGACAAGGCGGCGTGATGTGTCGGTGTCCTTCGTTGTCACGGAGGTGGTTGTTGCACAGTCGGTGGGTGTCTTTTGAGTCTCGGGCTTTTGTGCCTCTTAGGCGGTGCTCGAAGTCCTGGGGCCCGAGACTTGGGTTTAGTCTTAGTCGATCGAGGCTTCCCTCTCTTTTTGGAGGCGGGGTTTGGAGACATGATCCTCACAGTTGTTTATAGCAACCATATGGGCGTCATTCGATTGGTGTGACAAGGGATGGGTCCTTTTGAAAATTGGAAGGACTCGGGATGCCGGGTAAAGTCCCAAGCTTTCATCCTTAGTATAATTGGCACCCGATGTGATTGAATAACAAGAGACAAACCTAGGATATGAAATGTATTTGGTCCTAGTTTTGCTCTGTAGCTTCGTTACAAGATCACTTGTAAATGATCTCCCTATGTCGACGGTGACCCCATTCATCGGGCGGTATGCCATCATCAATGAATAGAGTTAACTTGTTCGGTGGATGAGTGGTTCCGCCGAGGACACGAATCGCAAAGTGAATAGGATCCTCCGAGCCACGGGAATGAACTTTTAGTATTTGGGGTCTTGTCCAAAATGATGGATCTAAAGCGATTTGTTTTAACCCATCCTTCAACATGGAAGGTTCGGGATGGGCGACATAAACACCTTTGTTGTAATCGACCTGTTGAAGTGCAAAAGTTTTATAATCCGAGGTGTATTGTTGCCCCATTTAGGTGAACGATGAGATACTCCTGAGAGGTCTAAGGTTATTCTCATGAGTTGAAGGTGTGGGTCATAGGCTCTGCAGATTGCCCAAAACTCCACGAGGTAGTTAGGGTACACCACTGCGGACATTTAACAAAGGCCGTTATAAGTGGGCGTTGAATAAAAATTTTACAATGTCTTTATAGGTTGGGGCGTTTCGGGTATTCAAAATTACCTATGACATTGTTTGTTTGAATTCAACATTTGTTAGATCCCTACCCAATTGAGGTGCTGTTGGAGAGCTTGTGTTCTAGCCATTTCCATTAAAAGATTTTGGGTTTTGAAAAAGAAGTTTTGACTAGAACAATCAAGGTTTTAGATCTCAAAGTTTGATGAAAAACTTTTATAGCGTTTACAAGAATGGTTTTTAGAAAAGGGTTTGAAGATGTTTGAGCACACACAAATATTTACGGGTTTGAGAAAGAATTTTGTGAGTTTTGTTGCGAAATGAATTTGTGTGTGTTTTGTGATTTGAAGAGGGTTTTATAGAGTGGTGAGAGGGTAGTTTTTGCATAATCGTGGATGTGTAAAGACTAATTTTTGAAATCGATTGATATTCCACATTTAATGCTACCCACCCCATCACGCAGTAAAAACCCGTTTTTCAAGGCAGACAGTTGTGATGCACAGTAAAAGTGCACTTTTGCAGCATTAAAATATCCATAGGATATTTTATGTGTGAGAAGGCATTAAATGCCAAGTGGGGAGTGATGAGACCCCTGACAGTAAGACATATATTCCTATATTAAATTGGTGGGATTTCCAACCTAGGACATTTAAGTAACCAATACTTAGAGCATTTAGTTACTCATTCAATGCATTATGTCAGGGACCCTGATTGAGTCTTACTCATTCGGTGAGGATTGATTTTGGATGCTCGGGGAGATGAACTAGTTCACGAGAACTTCGAGATTGGTTTTCAAATGCGACTTTCAATGTCGAGCATTCCCAACTCGACTTTCGGTCTCACGAATGTAGGTTCATCAAAGGTTTGGTGAAGATATCGCAAGTTGATATTCGGTAGGTATGAAATGAAGTTCTATGTCTCCTTTCATTATATGATCCACGATGAAGTGATATCGATATCAATGTGTTTGGTTCTTTGATGGAGGGCGGGGTTGTTGGAGATTGCAATAGCATCGGTGTTGTCACGGAAGATGGGTACCATTTTGTAATGGATGTCATAGTCACTTGAGTTGACTTTTCATCCATAGAACATTGGCACTGACATCCCGTAGCGACCACATATTGACTTCGGTGAGGACATAGCCATTGATTGTTGCTTTTAGCACTCCAGCAGACAAGTTTTCCTCAAGAAATTGCGGGACCACGAGGTACTTTTTACGCCCATGTTGCACCCAAGATAATTAGAATCGAGTAACCTTTAAGATCAAACCACGAGCATTTAGGATAATAAAGTCAAGGCTTGGGGTTCCTTTCGAGTATCGAGAATTCTTTTAGCTGCGGTGAGGTGGGATTCTTAAGGATTGGACCGATATCTTGCTATGAGACAGGTGAGAATTGTATGTTTGGTGCAGGCGATTAGATACATCGGTGAGCCAACAATCCCTCCGAAATGGGTTTGATTAATGATTTGCCGGTGAGATCGGTCCAAGGTTGTTAGGTGGAACCATTGGTGTCTTCTTTGAGGCACGGTCGAGATATCTCATATTTCTTCAAGAGATTTCTTGTGTATTTCTCTTGACTAATAGAGATTCCTTTCTCGTTTGTCGATTTGTAGTCAAGGAAGTATGTAAGTTCACCCATCATGCTCATTTCAAACTTCTTTGTCATCGATCTTTCAAGCTGTTTGCAAAGTTTGTAGTTTGTTGAGCCAAAGATGATGTCATCAACATATACTTGACCGGTATCACTTCTTCTTTGTGTTCTATAGACAAACAATGTGTTGTCTATCTTTCCTCGACAAACTTGTTTTGAATCGGGAAGGTGAGAGAGTTTCATACCATGCCACAGGAGCTTGTTTGAGTCCATAAAGGGCTTTATCAAGCTTGCGAGACATAGTCGAGGAATTCAACGCTCTCAAAGCTCGGTGGTTGTTGAACATAAACATCTTCCTTGAGTTCACCATTTAGGAATGCACTTTTACATCCATTTGGTAAACTTTGAAGTTCATGTAGGTGGCATATGCAAGGAAGATCTTGATGGCTTCCATTCTTGCAACGGAGAAAATGTCTCATCATAGTCAATGCCTTCTTGTTGTTGTAACCTTTGGCTACCAGATCGGCTTTGTTTTAAGACGGATGTCATTTTCATCGAGTTTGTTTCGAAAACCACTTCATTCCCATGACAATGACATCACGAGGACATTTGATCAAGGTCATGACCTTGTTTTGTCAAACTGTTGAAGTTCTTCTTGCATGGCACGAACCCGGCTTGGGTGTTTTAAAGCCTCGGTGACACTTTTGGGTTCTATGTCGATAGGTAATCGGCATATAGACATTCATTGGGTCAAAACTGCTGTTAATCTAGCGACCATGCTTACAGTGAGCATGCCACCGGTGGGTTCGCCAATGATGTTTACAAGCTCGATGTCACGAGATCTTGTCCACCTACTTTGTGGTCGAGGATGCGAGCTTGAGGTGGTCTTGAAAGTTCGGTGTTGGTTCATGTGCGAGAGCCACTAGTTCATTTAGAACATTTGTTGAAATGTCACATTCGGGTGGAGGTTCATGAGTGGCGGGTTCACGATCATTTGGATCGATGTTACCTATCGATGAGGGATCGACGATTATCAATGAATTCAGCGATAGTTGGTTGTGACGGTTTGTGAGGTAAGACATAATATGAGATATCGACATCGACTTGGTATGAGGAATTTGTTTGATGATAAACTCATCGGATCTTGGTGAGTTATCAATTCCTATTTCTTCCATGAAGAGTTTGTGAACGATCTATCAACACTTTCATCAAAGGTGACATGATAGGTTTCCTCAACTTGTTGTCTCCTTGTATTAAAACCACGAAGGCTTTTGAGATCGGTGAGTAACCTAGAAGTATCCATCATCGACTTCGCATCAAACTTGCCTAGATGATCCTTGTGATTATGAATAAACACAGGACATCCAAACACATGAAAATAGGCGATGTCGAAGTCTACCTGAATATCTCATATGGGGTTTTATTATGTCTTTTGACAATGATTGACTGTTTGAGTATAACAGTTGCTTTCTTGCTTGATCCGAAATGCTTGGAGAAGTGAGCCATTTAACATGGTTCTTGTAGCCTCGAGAAGAGTTCTATTTTCCTTTCGGACTACCCGTTTTGTTCGGGGTATAAGGATATGAGAAATTTTGGGAGATTCCTTTCTCATCAAAGAAACTCTCAAGCTCGGCATTTCTAAATTGATTACCATTATCGGTTTGATTTGTTTCTTGTAATGTCATTTTGGTTTCAATGTTCGATGAATGACATTATGGTATCATTGCTGACTCTTTTTGAAAGAAAGTATACCCAAGTGTATCTTGAAAACTTCGTCAACAATGACAAGTGTATACTTCTCATCTTTGGATTGATCTAGGATGGATGGTCGAAGAGATCCATATCAGAGAGGTGAAAGCAGCTTTTGATTGAGAAGTTTTATTTGGTTTTAAAGATGCTCTTTTATGTTTGCCTTTTTCACAGCAAGAGCATGGTTTATCTTTAGCAAAAACTAGTGATGGTAAGCCAAGGACTTTGTTTTGTTTAGCCAAATTGTTGATGTTTTTGAAGTTTAAGTGTGAAAGTCTCTTATGCCTGGCCAGTTGATAGTTTGATGGCTTTGGCAAAGAGACAGTTCCATCTTTAGAGAGGTTGACATGTCGAGGACATATACATCATCTCTCTAGAGCAATTAACACAACTTCCTTGTTGGCATTAAAATAGTACCTTGCTTGTCATTGAATTTTACAATGTACTTAGCATCACATAGGTGACCGTGACGATGAGATTGTATTTGAGACCATTGACATAAGCGATCCTAGAAAACTATTCCATTGCGGTTCTTGAACCATAACCTTAGGTGGGACATGATGAGTTATCACCAAATACTACCTTGGGTCTGGTTCCTTTACATACTTGTGCAGATATTCCTTCACACGGTCATGCTTCGAGCATCCATTGTCTAGATGCGGATAGGCTCCCTCGGCATGCCTCTGCACAAGTAGTAAGCTGAATTAGTTTCTCTTGTGACCCACTTACTAGTGGGCTTGGATCTCATGGTCTCTTTGAATTGAGCAATCGATTCATGGTCGGTTGTGGAATCTGTGAGCTACCTTGCATTTAGAGGCGAGGATGACTCGGTGGATTTGGTTGCTGAACTTCTCCTTTCATGAATAACATTGTCATCTTTGAGATGTCTCATGAGTGTGTTACCACAAATATCACACGAGATGTTCATAAGACAATCATCGGGCGATGATCATTAAAGCCACGATGAGGGCAAGGAGAAAAAGGTTTAGCTCTAGACTTTTGGTGACTTGGATGAAGAAGTGTCTTGATGACCAACTTTGGTGTAGTTAGCCTTCTTGAGAGAACTCGCATATTGCAAGTGGTCGGTGATCCTGTGATCATCCTTTTGCAAATCATACAAAAAGGATTCTATAACGATTATCGGTGGTATGTTGGTATAGTGACCTGAATCACATACGCTTGTTTTTGTTGGTGGATTTTGACTTTGAGGAACTGAAGAAGGCGACTTGGTTTCCTTGATCACTTGAGAACCTTTTCAATGGATTTCATTTGTCGATTAGCTTCGCACAAGTTCAATCAATTCTTTGAATCGATCGACTTCGATGGGGACCGAGGATGTGGATGTTTCGGTGGGGTGGATTCTTCTTGAGTTGGTTTTGATGGTCTCTTCAAAATGGTTCTACAAGTCGGACCTTTCTTTAGGTGAGTGTGGATTGTATTGAAGTGGAGTAAGCTCGGAGCTAAGATCGGCACCACGAAGAGGTTCAAGGGTGGAAGTGGTGCTTGAGATTCATCTTGAGACTCAGAGATGTGTTCGGTGCTCTGGGCACATCCGAAATCGAGCATGCTCTTGAGCTTGACTCTAGGCTCTAGAATCTTTCGAGTCAAAGTTAGGAAGCTTACTATCGAGTTAAGCCTTTCAATCCAATCACTTGGGCTTGAAATAGACAACATGTTGGTAATCATGCCACGGATACAAATGGTTTAGGACTCGGTCTTTGTTGTGAGAGTCGGTGAGATGATGTTCACCTAAGACTCTCTTTTTGCTCTGCGAGCACCATGGCGTCAAAGACCCTTGGATTTTGGTGGTCCAACTATTAATGATTTCTTTTCTTTCTTAAGTTAGTCTTGAAGAGCTGATTTCTTTTAACTAACTCGGTGTTTTGATTTTGTAAGGTGATAGCCTCAAGCTTGTTTTGTTTTAACACAAGTAACTCATCCCTACACTTATTCAATTCAAAACTTAACTTGTTGTATTTAGAAAAAGATTGAGTCTCGCTTTCTTACACAAACTTAAGATCTACATTGATATAGTTCATATGGGGCAATCGAGTCATCATCCATAGAAAGTAGAATATTTACCTTCTTCATTGTGATGTTAACCCATTCTCCATTTCGGCATGATTCTTTCCAACAAGAAGCTTATCTTCCTCGAGAGAGCCATCGAAGCGACATGCACCATTTCATCATCGATGAGGGCGGCTCTTCATCCGATCGAAAGTTTCATTCTACAAGACCTTTGTTCTTACCCCGCATGATTGAACACTTTTTGGTTACGAGGGTGGCCTCAAGTAAAGCAAGCTTGGCTTTGATTTTCCTATACTTAGCTTCAAAATCAACTGTTTTGTTACGGTCGATTTATTACGAAAGTTTTGATGAGGCGATAGATTTTAGGTTGAAATTTGCTAAAACCTAAGGATGATTTGAACTTGATGGTGCATAAGAGGGTTCGAAATTGTTTTAGAAAAGCAGTCTTTTGCAAAATGACCTCTTTTGTGACACTTAAAGCATTCGATGTCTTCGTTAGCTTTAGCAGTTGAATAAACTTTGTTTCTTTTAATAAACCTTCGAGAGTTTGCAAGGAGTGCCCTTTCCTGAAATTCAATGTTTAAATCATTCAGGTACTCCTCACTTGATCTCTCATCAGGCTCATCATCAGAATTTTCTTGAAAATCTTGAACCACATTGTTAGAAAAGAAGGAAGTTGATATGGGTGAGGTAATGGTGGGGACTTCTTGACTTCACGAGACTTCTTTAAGTCGGGGAGTAGCGTCACTGATGAGGTTTTCCTCATAAGCAATTTCCATAAATTCGGGGAGTTCAAGATTTTGAATGTGATTTGCATTTCTAAGTCCACGAGAAGTTTAACCATTTCTCGGGGAGACAATTAACAAAACCAACATTTATCTCATGCTTGGATAACTTAACACCGTCATTAGCTAGTTCATTTAAAAGAGTTTTATAGCGGGTGTAAGTTTGAGAGAGAGTTTGAGTCCCCAGCCACGAAGGTATTGTACTCAAGTTTGGGTCCATTATCCTATTTTCCTTGGTATCTGAATGACCTTCATGGCTATGGACGGTCATCGAGTTTGCTTAGCGAGATGTCTGACTAATGGTGACTCCATTATATCATCGAGGAGGCATGATATAATGATACTCTTGAGTCTTTGGTCCTTGTTGACCACTCTCCTTTCATCACAGAGTCCATGAGCTTGAGGTTTGTCAAACTTCGGCCGGTCTTTGGGACAAATGGACCTCATTAATACACTTGATGTAATAAGGTTCCATCGATCAAATAGCAAAAGCATCGCTTTTTCCATTTGTTGAATTTGCCAACTTCAAGTCTAGGGCAACGGTGAATAAGCTCCACCCTTTTATCGACTAGTTGGGGTACATCAATTTCGACCATAGGGATCACGATTTAAAAGCGTTTTTTAAGCGGCAAAAAAATGGTTTATAATCGACCTCGCTCTGATACCACTTGTTGTTCCCCGTTCACTATTGTTTAAAGCAGTTTTAAGTAAATAAACAAGTTAATAGTGAACTAAGACCTAGAAATTAATATAAGTAAACACACACAAAGTAATTTTCAGCGTTTATATTCTTATTAGAAATTAATCAAAGAATACATTACCCAGTACTTGCGGAATAGTACTTGGGATTGAAATAAACAAAGTTTTGGGTGACTCCTCAAAGCTTAGGCTAAGTCTAAGCACAACTCTTAGGACCAGTGAGCTAGCTCAAGGATAAAGTTGTGTTGGAGGGTGAAAAGTTGGCTTGTGTGTATGTGTGTTTTACAATTCACAAGCTTAAAACTTTTCCTCAATTCTCTTATGCTATTTATACAAGTATGATTTTAACTTTATCACGGAAGACAAAAACTTGATCACGATAATCACGAATATAGAAGTATTAGTTTCTTTGTTTGCTTTTCTATTTGTGAGCGGTGGCGAGTCTTCTTTCCTTATCGGGGAATCGCCGCTTGCTATAATGGGAAGATCGATCTTGATAGATTGAGGCGTGTAGAGGCGGATAAACACTTGAGACACTTAGCTTTATCTGGGCAAAGCTTTCCCGCCTAATCCAGCTCATTCTTCAGTCTTTAACTTCTTCAGTGCCTTCCTTCGTTTGTCTTCAGTGATTGAGAGTTGGTTGAGGAGTCGAAGGGATTCAGTGAGTTATTGTCATCACTCACTGAATCCACTATCTTTTTCTTGGCTTAGTCTTCACCCGTTAAGTCCCGCCTTGCTGAGTGGAGAGGCTTCATCATCGCCTCATACTAAGTGTCCTGAAGATAGCTCACTGAGAGGCTATGCGCTCAGTGACCTGATTGTGTTTAATGGATTAAACACTTAGGTTATTTTCTATTCAAATCCTAGATTAAGGGGTTTGGGTATTTACTGAACCCAACACATAATAGAGCGTCGGCTCTCTAATGGGGAGTTTGATTCCCCTTCAATTTCTAAGGGTTGGGTCTCAGATGATTCGTTTTTTTAAGTTTTTGTAGTTTTATTTTCATCAGTATGCGTTGTATCTTTAATTTTTAATGTAATCCGTGTTTAACGTTTAATGTACTTGGTGTTTTAATGTTAAATGTGATATGTGTTTTAATAAATGAAGTGTTGTTTTAGTTTAGGGGTTGAAATTGAAGATATGAAATGTTATTGATGTTATTGTTGTGGGTGTTTTTTGGGGATGTTAAGGTGAAATGTTAAAGCTGATGTGGCGCTAACGTGGACGGTGTTATTGGTGTTATTATGTTACGATTGTGCATGCTCTTATGGGTAATTGACCTGCTCTATCATTATCTCTCACAATTATAACCGGAAAAAAAATATGTGGTTTTCTTGGGTATTACCTCTTCCCCAAAGGTTACGTTTACCATATCTCTAAAGAATCATATTCGAGACTCCTATTAATAAATCTCAATCTCTATCGACAGTAGAGGGTATTTCCTCTTCCCCAAAGCGACCTGATAATCTCCTTCGACTATGTCCACAGTGAACGATTTGTTTGTGTTGAGAGTGATATAAGTGAGTGAGTTTGAGGGATTTGAGTGAGTTGTGAGTTTGGTACTTGTTTAGTGTATATAAAAAGAGAATGAGCATGGGTTTCCTAATATTTTAAGCATAGATCTTCCTAGTGTCAATATATTACTAACTTGGAGTGTGTAGGTGTTGAGAGGGCATGGCAAAATCGGCGCTTCATGGGGGCATGCTTAGCTCAAGTCCCATCGAGTTGTAGCAAGCAAAAAACATAATCCATTGGTCTTAAAAGTCATACTGGGTCAAAAGGTGTCTAGGTATTATTTTAATGGGGATTAGAGGCTAATTTAGCATGTTTTGTCTCCTTTTTTTGCATTCATACGCAAGGTTAGGGACATGGGGAGGGGGGATGAATTTGGTCTACACTTAGTTACATGTAGTTGGGTTGTTTTTCCTTTCCATTTTTTTTTTGTTCGACCGGTTACACAAAAGAAAACACAAATATATTATCACAACTTAATTTGTACTTGGGCTTGGTAAATCAAATTAGACGAGGCCCAATAGATAAAGAGGTGTTGGGTTGGTTCGGATTAAACATAAGGCCCGGTTATGTTGTGGGCTTGACGAGGTAACGAGGCCCAAGGAAATGAAGTGGTGAGTTGGGCTTGAATCAAGGCCCACTAAGTTTCTAGGCCCAATCCGAATTTAATATATTTTTATCTTTATTTATTTTGAATTTTTATAAAATACATATATATTATGTACTAGTCTCATGACCCGGCCGATGGCCGGGCTAATCTCATGTAAATTAAAATGAAATTAAAAGTTTGAGGACTAATCTTATATCTTGTTTTTTTTGGTCATTATCGTAATTTGGTTTTTACAACACAAAATTGAACCAACTTAAAACATGTCTACCAAGAATATCGGGATCGCGGGGAATTTCATTCTAATCACAACGGTATTTTTGTGAACGCTCAAGCTGCGTTGATCATCCATATGCCAAATGATGTGCAAATGTGGTGATTAGAAAATTTCATGATGATATAAGTCGTGCTTTATTTCTGATTAAAGTCTTAAGTACAATGAAATTTTCCGAGAGCTTACACCTGCTGAACCGGATGATCCTAAAGGACCCGCTGAACCGGGAGAATTAAACTGCCTAGGTGAAAGAATACTAACCCGGCAAAAATCCCACTGAACCTGCCATATTGGACTGACCTGCCACAAACTGACCCGGCAAGAACCCTGCTGAACCTGCCATATTGGACGGACCGATCACAGACGACTGCTCCCCCTTGGCCCATAACTTTCGCTGGGTGAAAGCCCATAAGACGAAGTGTGTTGGGCTGGACAACTTGAGGAGTAAACCCCGGAGGGTATGATGGAGCCCAGACGCAAAATTTGCAACATGAGTGGTAGGATTATTATTATTAGTGCCCGGAACATTCATCTTAGCCAATAGTTTTTGCAAAGTAGCGTAGTTCTGTTGTGATAAACCCGTGGGAACACTTGTGGAGGTAGTCGAACGAGGTAACATAGTCGACTTTCCATGAATGAGAGTATTAGCTAATAATATGTGAAATGTTTAAGGGAAAGCACTTTTTGATAAATTTATTTTGCTGATAAATTTATATCTGATATTGCAGTGAGTATTCAAAGACGGTCAAATTTTCAAATCCTAAAACTGTAGAAAGGCGTCCACCTTCTCCTAATAGGGGTGTAGATGCAATAAAGGTGATGAAGACATATTATAACTTATATTATAAGGTATATATGTATAACTTTATTTTATATATTTCTTAGTAATTTAGGATTTATGGTGGCGACATGGGAGTAACCTTAACATGTCCGTTGAAATGTGTAAGAGAAACTTGAATCTTTTTATGTTATTTCATTTTAGAGTTACATTTGGGTTCTTTAGGTTTTAAATTTTACCACACTTACATATTGTATATGTTTCATGTTTCAATTTCAGGGTTTTCGACAGATGATAAAGAAAATTACGACATGCGTTAATTGAGAAAAGTAAAATAATGAATCACTCCGCTACCAGGTTTATTTTCCTACAAGTTATTACAAATACTTTTTAATACGATTGTCAAGTATTTTTAAGATTATGTGATATAAGCATTGAACAGAAAAGAAGTCATTAGCATATCAAAGTGGTATATGTCAGCTTTAAGAAATGAGCAGAGGATGGTGCCGGATGAATGTGAAAATGTAGATAATAGAGGTTCTAATTCTTACTGCAAAATCGTAGGTGATATAGTAGGAACACATTTGATCTTTTGAATAGTTGATGTATGCTTACAAGCGTTATGTGTGGGCACAACTGATGTGTTTTCACATCTTACAATTGGCATCTCGGATAATATTAGCTTATTACCTATAATTGAAATTTGATGATGAACGAAACCTATCTAGAAGTTAGGATAGAACTCACAAACTTAGTTGAAATAAATGGGTTTAAATTGATGTATTTCTTTTCTTGCAAATTTACGTGTGTGTATTATATGCATGGATAAAGAGCGAATAAAAGGCGTATATATCAGTAAAAGATAAAAGATTTTTTTCAAAAAAGTTCTCGAAAAATTCCCAAAATTCCACAATATCAAGATGCGATGGTGCATGAAAAGTTGTGAAAACTTTTTTAAAAGTGGATATTTTTTCGAAAAAAATTATGAAAAATACGTTTCGCGTTAAATAGTTTTTGGTGCATCAAAATTGGTTTTGAACCCAACTTTTGACTTTTTCATCAAAATAATATGCGTATCAAAATAAAACAAGTTGAAATTTTGTGCATCAAGATTTTTCGCATCAAATTCGTTTTTGTGCATTAAAAAGCGTATCAAAACTCAAAATTATAAAATGTTTTCACAAAAGTCTTATGCACCAACATACCCGATCTTGTGAAATTTTTGAGAATTTTTGGAGAATTTTTAAAAAAATAAATCTTTTATTCTTTTACGGATATTTGTCTTTTTATTTTAACTCTACCCTTATATGCATTATGTTACAAATTATAGTACAAGGATATGGTTTGAAATTTTTCCACGGTATATAACAAAGTTTAAAAATATTTGTACTATAAACCATATAAATTGAGCAATTTATCTGTAATCTTGATACTAGCAATAACGTAGTGTCATTCGATGCAAGAAGCTTATGAGGTTAGAACAGGGCCGTCCCATGAATCAACGAAATTTTTGAAAGCTTTGTACGAAATTATATAATGAGCATTTCGTTAAGCAAATATTATATATAAAGTGTCATCGTTTATAGATATAATGCAATTAGTTATCTAAACGTTATAACATATTACTCATTTAAGATATTTTCCCATTTAAATACTTTTTTTTTCGTGAAAAATATGTCTACACATGCATATAAATATTAACGGGACAAATTTTGATGCCTTAAAAATTCTGGAGCCCTGAGCGGCCGCTCAACTTGCACACTCTCAAAGACAGCTCTGTGTCACGAGCCAAATTCTGTGGGTCGGGTTACGCTTGGGCGTTGTTAATGCGTGGGTTCTGGTCAATCTGTTGGTCTTTTGGGTACCCCAGCGTTAAGGGTGTGAAATCGTGCCACAGTGGAGACTCGTCTGGCACCACTGGTCGGGAGTTAGGCCGCTCCTGATGAGTCAATGGGGCGAAACCGGTGAACCTCTATTATACCGGGATGGATGGTGGTCCTTATCGGTGTAAGGCCAAGCGAGGATGAAGGAAGGACCCGTGACAAGTGGTATCGAGCCGAGGTTAGGCCAAGGCGGACCGAGACAAGAATCGCTCAGTCGCTCTCCCAAAGTTCTTAAAAGTGTTGGCTAAACAAAGGTGGCGGGAGTGAGTTCCGGGATATTGAAGAGTCAATCGATGTTGTGTGGAGTTCGCAATGTCGCATTCGATGGAAGCGGAAGGGTAATGGACTATGGAGTTAAGTCATGCGCATTGGGACTAAAGAAGTCGAATGTCCCTTTAGCCATAAAGTCGGAGTAAAGCGAATCATTCGAGGGAAGTCATTCGTCGAGACGGATGACCATGCTGAGGCGTGCATGAATTGGTGGTGGGAGAATGTCACGAGCCAAATTATGTGGGTCGGGTTACGCTGGGCGCGTTGTGTGCGTGGGTTCTGGTCGATCCTGTTGGTCTTGTTGGAGTACCCAGCGTTAAGGGTGTAATACGTGCCACGAGTGGAGACTCGTCTGACACCACCTTGGTCGGGAGTTGGGGCCGCTCCTGATGAGTCAGGCGGGGCGAAACCGGTGAACCTCTATTATATCGCGGGATGGATGGCTGGTCCTTATCGGTGTAAGGGCGCCACGCGGGGATGAAGGAATGACCCCGTGACATCTGGCTTAGAACCATATCGGGAATGTTTATAATTTGGAATTTCAGGTCAAAGAGGTTGAGAAGTTTGACCAACCATCCGATTATGTAGGTTTGTATCAAGCTAACAAAAGATAAAATGTGGGCCACTAAGGACTTTGATGACACCAAGCATGGATCCAGAATGGTCGTAGTACATGGAAAGTTGTTTAGTGAGATTGGCTTCCTACATACAACATAAAAAAAATTGGTGTGGTGGTTTACAGGACATAAAGGGCCAGCTAAGAAAGGCCAATGATATACTAAAAACGATTAACTTAGGTGGTGTTTCTTTTTCATGAAGAGGCTTTTAACAGCCTCTTAATCTGACACCGTTCGAGGCGGTCGAGATATTTTGGTCGTTCGAACCGTTTGTTTTCCGTTCGAGGCGCGTTCGAGGCGGTAAGATCTTAATGATCTAGACTTGAGAGGGTGTCGAGATGCCTCTATTACCTCTTGTTGACACAAAAAAACCAAAAAAAAAATTAATCTGAGCAAGCAAATATGCGGTTCAAACATGAGTTTTTCCGTTCGATTCGGTCGATTGACATTTCGCTTCATATTGATTCGGATGTGCGGTTGAGATTGATTGAGTATTTAAAAACAAACACCACCTTAGTCTATATTGTTTACGAAATTTAAGGGATGAACACATACTTTCAAAGTTAATGACTATGCATGTCGTTGCCCTTGTATGCCTATTTAACCCATAAACTTCCTCTCCTGGCAAATATTTTCACTAAGTTGATGTAAAAGAATTCATACTATGATCTCAAAGACTATACTATGATCAAGTCAATAAGTACATACAAAACGATTTTATTCTGCTTGTAGCGTGCATCAAATTTATTTTATGTTGATGTACTATGAATATGTTCATTTTCATACATATATATGTTATATCTAATACTTAGATTATTCTATCACGGCTTTCCATTTATAATGAGATCTATTTTGGTGTGTTTCTGGTTAGGAAGATGATCGGTTTTGGTGTTTTAGAGAGAGGGAGTAATATGATAGGATTAGGGATGGCAGGCGGGTTTTGGGGGAGGGAGGTTTTTGGCGTATGTCAGAAGAGACCGAACAGAGGGCACCAAACCATTCGGCATCTGCGAGTAACTTAGACCAAGCAGACTCCAAGGCGGCATAGTAGAAGGTCTCGGCCTGACCCTCAGGCATAGCGGCTAAATGACGTCACAAGTCATAAAGGAGGAATCTTAAGTCGAATCCACGACCTAATGCAACAGAGGCAAACAGGGAAAGTCGACTTTCCGCGAAAAGTCACCCTCATCACATGTGACCCCAGGGTGAGACAAGACACCATCTATACATAAAGGAGAAATCACTACATCTAGGTTAACTCTTTTATCCTATTTTACACCGATGGTCGACATCATATCACATTCTCATTCTCGCGCGGAGCTTGGTGCAGGGATAAAACCACGGGCGAGGCTAGCAGCGTGGTTTCTTTAATAATCTGGATCAGAAGAAACCTAATCCAGATAATTTGGACGAAGGGTCGGTAGAAGGACACTTGCTTGTTTAGGTGAAGGCGTATTTTACCTCAACAAATTGGCGCCATATGTGGGACCGCTATTCAAACTACGGGTCTAGTAAATGGCGGGCCCTGACCGAAAAACCCTCAGGAGACAACCCTCCTAACCTAGAAGAACAAATACTAAGCCATATCACATCACTAAAAGCCCTGATAAAAGAACACAACACCAAAGGAAACAACCCTCTAAAGCCCATACGGATCGATTTTGGTGATGAAACTGAGGAACCAACTCGAGAGATAGAAAAAGAAAAAGATCCCAAAGGAAAAATGGTAGAGGAAGATTTGCAAAATCCCTACAAGGATGCCCCCAGAAGACCGTTCACCCGGCGAATCATAGAATTTGCAGGCCCGAGACATGAGCTACCTAAGAACATCAAGCTTTACGATGGATCCTCGGACCCAGATGATCACGTCATCCGTTTCTCCGGAGCAGCTAAACACGGAGGATGGCAAGTGCTGGTGTGGTGCTGGATGTTTCAGCAGACATTGGACGGACCGGCGAGTGGGTGGTTCAACCGTTTACCCAACGGCAGTATTGATAGCTGGGAAGAACTCCGAGAGAGCTTCCTGAAAAGGTTCGCGCTTAGGAGGAAGTGTCTCAAGGATCCAATGGAAATTACAAAAATTATAAGGAAAGCTAATGAAACGTTGCCATAATTCAAGGAAAGGTGGACTGACAAGGCCAGTTACATTCCGAGGGTGCTGGAGATCATGCAGATATCCTCCTTCATAAACGGGAGCAAGTGCCCGGAGTTGGTAAAGCGTTTCTCAGACAATATCCCAAAAACCGTGATATAAATGATGACAAGGGTAGATGACTTTGTACGCTCCGAAGAGGCTTACAACACCACGGAGCTTCCAAAAGGATAATGGAGCCGTAAACCTTACATTGTTGCTAAGCACCAAGGCCAAGGTTTCCGTCAAATTTCTCCGACAGTGAAGGGAGATCGGAGGATCGAGCGAGACCTTGCAACAATACACCCCTACTATCCGTGAGGATCAAATAACGAAATGAATCTGGGAGAAACCATTACGAGGAATGATACTCGTCAGATAGATTTGAATCTCCTCCAAACCGCCGAAGGAAATCCTAGCATGAGCTTGGTTGAAATTACGCCTCCACCCACAGGAGCACCAAGGAGAGAAAACTTAGACAAATTGCAGTGACTACCATGGCGAGAAAGGTCATCTACTTGCTTATGCTACCATCTCGAGGCGCGTTAAAAATAACCTTGGACCTTGGCAAATTATACCATCTTTTAAAGATGTGAGACAAAGAGGTAGAAACCCCGAGGACAATCGGCCGGAAGAGGAAGAGTCATAAATATGGTATACAGCGGGAAAAAGGCGAGAAGAAGAAAGGCCGCCATCAAGAGGAAGGTTGGATGAGCGTTCTATAGCTTCCCTCCCGTCTACAGGAGATGTATCCGAAGAGGCATTGATAGTCGAAGGAAACGTCGAAGGATACACAGTCAGGAGGATTTAAGTTGTTCGAGGAGGCAATAGGGTGATGTATGAGCCTTGCTTCGAATCATGTGACAATTAAATCAAAATTGAGAGAAAGCGAACACGCCTTTGGTGGGATTCTCGGAAAAGAAATTAGGCCTCTCGGAAAAATCGACACAATGTGTGTTTGAAAATGATGGTTTGTATCGCGAGCGGTGATGACATTTGCGATGATAAGATCCCTTCTCACACAACATCATACTAGAGACGATCGCATCATCGAGGCGGGGTGATCCCTACTATTCATTCCATGATAAAGTTCCCAACACCAAGGGGAATTGCAACCCTTGTCACTAGCTCAGTCGTAATCTCTGAATGTAGAAGGTTGGAGAAACAGTTCTGGAAGGATCGAAGGGCAAGGATGGGGAATGCACTGCAGAAGAAGAAGAACCCTGCGGAAAAACGGAGGAGGTAATTATAAACCCTGAATTTCCTCAGCAACCGGTCACCATTGGAGGCAACTTTTCCAAGGAATGCAGAAGGCAACTAATCGAACTATTGAAAAACAACAAATATGTTTCTGCATGGCAGCCGGCCGACATGACAGGAGTTCCTCGGCGAGTCATAGAACACAAGCTAAATGTCAATGTGCACGATAGGCCAATCGCCCAGAAGAAGAGAACCTTTTCGGTGAGAAAACCGAGCAATCAACACAGGAGTAGAAGAATGGCTGAAAGCGGGGATAGTCAAGGCGATAAAATGCCCCTTTGGATTTCGACCCGTTCTTTGGTAAATAAGCGAGCGGAACATGGAGAATGTGCATGGACTTCAAAAGCATCAACGCTTCTTGTCAGAAGACTACTACCCCTCCGGAGATTGGTGGCAAATCTGAGTCCGTGATGGGATACAAATACAAATGTTTTCTCGATGCATATAAGGGATACCATCAAGTACAGATGGCCAAAGAAGACGAAGAGAAAACGGCTTTTTACACGGAACATGGAACCTTTTGTTAGACATTAAAATCCAAGTGTTGAACGCTAAGGTAGACTCCAACCTAGTATCAAGCCAAATCAATGGAGAGTTCACCACTTACAAAGAAAGCATGGCGAAGTACTTGGCCAAAGCAAAGGAATACATTGGATGTTTCAAACGGTTCAGGATACAAAACATCCCCAGGGCACAGAACCAGAAGGCCGATGTGTTAAGTAAATTAGCATCAGTTGCTTTCGACCATTTAACCAAAGAAATACTCATGGAAGTACTGGAAACACCTTCAACAGAAGAAAAATTTGTTGGGACAATAGTGGAGGAAGAAGAGGAGAACTGGATGTCTCCAATCATCTGGTGCATCACCGAAGGGAAATGGCCGAATGATGAAAATGAAGCAAGAACCCTTCGGATGAAAATCAGTCACTATACAATGGAAGACGGAGTGCTGTTCAAAAAGTCATATTTGGGCCCAATGTTAAGATGTGTGGCCCACCACAGGCCAATTATGTGGTAAGGGAGGTGCACGAAGGAGCATGTGGGATGCATTCAGGTCCAAGATCCATGGTGGCAAAGTTAATCAGGCAAGGTTACTACTGGCCGACAATGCATAGGGACACCAGAGAGGTCATTCAAAATCACGATTACATCGGATACGCTTGATTACCTAAGTTACCTAAAACTCTCATGACTTCTATTATATAGCCCTGGCCTTTCTTTCAAATGGGAATGGACGTATTGATCCCTCTCCCCGAAGCACCTGGAAAAGTAAAGTATGTCATTGTAGCTATCGACGTCCCAAGTCATAAAGGGAAGGGAATCTTAAGTCAGAATCCCTGACCTAATGTAGGCAGAGGCCAAACAGGGAAAGTCAACTTCCCGCCCGAAAAGGTCACCCTCATCACATGTGACCCCCAGGTAAGGACAAGACTACTCATCTATAAGAGCATTTACATTGCTAACGCCATAACGGCGTTAAGTGGGCTAATAACGGCGTTAAGGGCGTTAAGCCGTTGGACCTCCGGCGTTATTGCAACGTTAGTCCCCATGCGTTAGTGGATTAACGCCCGTTATTTATTTATTTTTTTAATTATTTTTTTTTCTTTCTTTTCTTTTTTCATTTATGCCCCTAAATGAGGGGTTGTTTTTGTAAATTGCTAGAGTGTTAAAGGTTAACTTGGGAATGTTATTGATGTGGGTGTTTTTTGGAGATGTTAAGGTGAAATGTTAAAGCTAATGTGGCGCTGACATGGCAGGTGTTAAACTATAACTCAAGTTATGGATGTGCATGCTCTAAAAGGAGAGAAATCACTACATCTAGGTTAACTCTTTTACCCTATTTTACACACAGTAATTCTGACATCATATCACATTCTCATTCTCACGTCGGAGCTTGGTCTAGGGATAAAACCCTGGGCGAGGCTAATGCGTGGTTTCTTTGTGTCTACAGATCCGAAGAACCCTAATCCGGAGAGCTGGACGAAGGGTCAGCCAAAGGACACTTGCTTGTTTAGGTGAAGACGTATTTTTATTCCCAAACCCGACTACCAAATTTCTCCCCAAACACGCCTCGATCCTCATCAAATATCTAATTGGGGCGACTCTTCGAGGCGTGGAGCTCCTCCAAACCCAACATATATTTTTTTATTTTCAGGTTTAAGCTATCTATGTGTTATTAATAAATCGTGTTTCTCTTATACATTTAGCTTTCTTTTACACTTTTAGGTTTTTAATAAGGCTAAACACCTATTCAATTCAGCAAAATAGAGCATAAATCATAAAGATGACATCTCAGCACATATGTTTTGTCGTTACACATTCTTTTTGGGTGTTGTTTGATTATTTTACTTTTTTCCAAAGTGATATATTCTTAAGATTATACACCATAAAAAATTAAATGTCTGTTACAGTGTTTTAATCATTTCTTTGTATCGTAATTTAGCATTAATATTTATGTTTATACATCTAGCATGTAATGTTTTTACATAATATCACAAATCAATCTCTTATATAAACACTGCCAACGGTTCTTAAAGGCCTGTGAATTTCACGGGTCAATAAACTAGTCATATTGATAATTAATTGTTATTTTACCCAATCCTCATGATATCACCTGAAGGTTTAACTATAAGGTACGAACCTTGTAGAAATTCCAAACTCCTCCTTGCCCAAGTTTATTTGACTCATCCCCAGATCTAAGTGGCTTTCTCAACAACATAGTATTTGAAGTTGAAGCTATTATCCTTAAGCGTCTTTTCCAATCTTTGGACATCATAGAAATTTGAACCATTTAGACATAATTGGCTCATCACGCGTGAAAATAAACCGACAATCATAAGTCGAATCTTCGGTTGGTGGAAAAGAAACGTCTATAAATTAGTGATGTTAATGGTTTGGGTAATACCCAAATAAACCGAAAACCGAAACCGAACCGAATTAAATATTCGGTTTTCGGTTTGGTTATGATTCTAGCAATCTAAACCGAAAACCGAATTCAAATAAATATAAATATTTCTTTTATATATTTATATAATAAAAAAATATTAAAACTCTTTCTTACTATAAATATAACAATTTTTAAGCTTGAAAAAAAAATTGGTTAACAATCTATATAAAAAAAATAAATATACAATTTAATTATGTAATTAGGAGTTATTCGGTTCGGTTTTCGGTTATGGGAGTTCGGTTTTTTATTATTCAGTTTGGGTTAATCAATTTTAATTCGGTCCCAAAAATATTTAGAGAACTAACAAAACAACACGATAATAGAAGCGATGAGTGACCGCCATTAAAATTGTTCATTGATTCGATTCCATTATTCGGTTAATTTTTTTACAGGTATAACCGAAAACCGAACCAACCAATTCAAATTTGACTAAACCGAACCGAAAAGCGAAACCGAACCTCGATAATCGAAAACCGAACCAAGATAACAGAATTACCCAAATTTAATAATTTATTCATTTATTTATATATATTTTTGAAAAAATAATTTTCAAGCTTCAAATATATTATTATAAAGAGCTTTAATATATTTTTTTATATATTATATAAAAATATATATATTTATTTAAATTCGGTTTACGGTTTGGATCATTAAACCATAATGAACCGAAACCGAACTTTTATTTCGGTTCGATTCGGTTTGACAAGTTCAGTTCGATTCTGAGTTGATTCGGTTTCGGTTTTCGGTTTATTCGGATATTACACAACCCATGAACACCACTGCCTGCCATTAATAACCAGCTCAGGAAAGCCCATTAAGGAGCCCGATAAGAAGCGGTAGCCCGTGTCAAAACGACAAAGTAAGCTGTCTTAAACCCTAAAAAGTGATACTCTAAAAAAATCACAGTCACCTCCGGTAATCTCTCAACATGGATACGGCAATCGATATCAACATGGATCCGGTAACCGATCGAACACCTCGACGGTGGCGGGATTCCTTTAAGATGCATTTTCTCCGCTTTATTTATTTCATTCTGGAGTTCTTTGATCCATCATCGTAAGACAACTGCTCTCTCATTAGATCTGTTTCATAACTTTTTATTAGATCTGTTTATTAACTAATTTAGATCCCCTCTTTCAGGTATGACAATCCTTTATCATCCTTCAGGTATGACAACTGTTATTAAATAGCTAACTCTTGCCATATTTAAAGTAGTTAAACATACAAAGTATCTTAAAGTAGCTATAGCGCGCTACGTAGCGAAGCGGTCATGTGTCGCTATTACCATTTAGCGACAGAATAGCGACAAAATTGAATTTTTGAACATGTTCCGAATCTATATTTCAAGATTCAGGGCGCGTTACATTGATTCGTGGTGTATATGTTGCATAAACGTGACCACAATCACCCGATCTATCATTTACAAGGGGCGGTGTAATTGTTAGAGGTGGCCGGAATGTTGGCCGGAAAAAGTGGCGGCGCCGGCACCGTAGAAAGGGTGGCCGGAAATCATAGAGAGATAAAGGAGAGATATTGTGTGTGTGTTAGTAGAGAGAGAAAGAGAATGGTTGAAATGAGAGAAGTGGTGAGGGTGGGGGTATTTATATACTCAGGAGGGACCAAAAGTGTACTAGTGAAACCATAAGGGCGAAGATGAAACATTTAGAAAGGACCCTAGATGTAACTTTGATGATTTAGATGATTAATAATAGACTAGTTTAGCTATTTTAGTGTTTTGAATGTTTACAAATGTTTATGTGTTGAATGGTAAAACATATCTTTATTTTGCTACTATTTTATCGCTAAACACAAATAGCGGTCGCTATTTATCGCTATTCGCTACGTAGCATATAGGTGGCTCTTCGCTATTTATCGCTATTCGCTATTGACAACTATGATTCATGCACATATACATACGCTAGTGGTTCGTTGGATGCATTTTTTTTTAATATATATACCAATCTTTAATAATGTATATGCGTAGAAAATGAGTTTAAAAAGTTCGAAGGATATTTTTTTACTAAAAAGTGTAATTGCTTTTCTTTTATTGTTCGTTAATTTTCTGAATTAAACTATTAAAGTGAGGGGGTAGAATATTAAAAAAAACTACATATTGGTATGTATTTGTGAACAAATAACACAATGGTAAATAAGTTGTTTAGAAACAGGCAGTAAAAAACTCGAAATCCTGTATACGTGATTTTTAATTTAATAAACTAAGTTTACTTTTATATTTATCTGAAACAAATCTCCTTTTTATTTGGGGTAGTCATATTCTCACGAACATTATGATTCATCTACGGCAATATGGTGTATATTTACATTTATACCCCATACTGTGTTTTGTGCACTATATATAATTTAAAGGAAAATGAATTGTAGGCCTAAAACTAAAACCTAAATTTAGTCTAAAGATGTGATTGGTTAATTTGAAAACTATAGTGATTAGAACTATAAAATAATTCACTTCTACAAATAAAAGTTATTGCCTACATAAAATAAAGTAAACTTAAAATTTACTAATGTGCCATTAATCTATTTTTCAGGTCTGCAGAAATTGTGAATGCCCTTGCTGCGAATGTTTTAACAGCATCAAGTTTGATGATGACAGCAATGACATTTGGCTCTCAATATATTCGTGCCAACTTCATGAAAGATAATCTTGGATATTTCTTTATCACACTATTCTTATTCTTGCTTGGAGTCATCACCGGATTTTTCTACGTCAGTAATCACAACAATGGGTATGTTGGTCGTTCTGAGCGGATCAACAATGCAGTACTTGGGTATATATCTGTGTTATTGATTTACTACGCGCAAGCTTTTTGGTTGATTGTCATGCTTACAAACTCGACATCGCTCTTAATCAAAATTATATCGTGGCTAGCTGCTGGCTTTGGTCCTTTGATCATAAAACCCCTTGCCCAAAGCATTTATCACTGTACGTCATATGCTCTTTGATTCTTCTATTGCTTTTCAGCTTTTAATATTCAAGTGTTCATAATTGATAATCAAGCATACATCAAAGGTTCTATTAATATACTTTTATAATAATAAGTTTGTTAATTTCACAGGCAATTGGAGACTACCTACAAATCACCAAGTTTCACTTGCTGCATAGTATTGTTGAAATAAACAATGGGAATTTGTTTGCATCAACTGTTGTATAAGAGGTATTTTTGAGAGTGACAGGATGTGAACAAAAGCTGTATATTAGATGTTTAAATCTTAACAAGTGTATGTTCTGCATACAATGAATCATTATCATTGGAACAAATTAATCTTTTCACGTAATCCATTTCTCTATATGCAAGTCTTTAGACTCTCAAATGTGTATTTTTAGTTGCTTAAAAATATTTTGTTGCAGTTTGCTAATAATATTTAGTCCAATTTTATGAATTGCGATAATAATATTCTGTTGCACTTTGCTAACAGTTAAAATTTTCATCTGACATTAAAGAAGTTAAATGTGAACACAAGCAATTATATGAGCTGGCAGAGGCACGTAAATTGGGAGATGGACATGATGGTCAACTTGGTTTCAATATGCTTCCTGGGTACCAGCTTAGCTAGCTCACTTAGTTCAGTAACCAGGAATTGTCAATAATTAACTTAGGATTCCAAAAAATACTTTCAGCTTTAAAAGTACCAAGCAGTGGTTATTGTAATTGGTACCTTGTCTATATGACTAATTGGTACTATTTTGGGCCGGATATATGGCGTTACTAAAATGATATTATCTTGGTATCGCCTATTAGCAAAATCTCAGGATGAATCATAATTTAGTGAATTTATTTGAATATGTCAATAACCAAAGATATCATGATGCATACATAAGAAGTATGATGGTAATGAAGAACAACAAAGAGCACCGATTAAATGTTAAAATTGCCATTGCCAATTGGTAGAAGGTTGTAAAGCAAACACTTTCAGACAGCAGTTCAAAAGGAAACAAAGCCATGGCCTATCATTAAAATTAACTTGCTTTGGTTTGGTTTTGAGAAAGGTCAAACGGGGATCATCATCTCAGGTCAATAATTCTTGGAAGGTGATCCTTGTGTTCGATCTGCACTACTTGCGATAAGAACGGATGGTAGAAAAGAAGGGATCACAAATGCCACAACCAAGCAAACAACTGCGAGTATCACAACATACCATGCTTTGTGTGGGATACCCACCAGCAGCTCATCACAAACTGCCATCAACAGTAAAAAATAAACCATTTAGAGTCCAAAAGTGTGACACCAACCAAATCCAGAGGAAAATTGATATAACATGACTATAGAGGTTACAATTTTTAAGAATTTACATAACGGGTCAATGTGGGTCATGTTTAGTCTCTAACGGGTCAAATGAGTTAACTTACAGTACCCATTTCCTTTTTAGCTAAATCCATTTAGCGTAGCATACTTGACCCGTTTAGAGATAAAACATAACCGAAATTGAACTATTTATAAGTAAACGGGTCGAAATTGCCACATCTACAACAATGTATGTGATCAACGTTTTAGCAAATGAGAAAAAAGTTACCTATGTTATAAACGACCAATTCCCTCTCCTTTGCGTTAGGTATAGCCACCACTCCTTCCGGCTCCACAGTCACCACAACATACGTCCCACTCTATAACCAAAACCTCAATTCACACACTTCTCAAAACAAGCAATACAATAATAAACAAATAAAACCACAAACCTTTTCGTTTTCTAAGCCTGCATTGTCATTCTTGAAAATCAGCTTCTCAGTATTGAGCAACTTCCGCTGTCGTTTCAATGGTAAGTCTAACTCCCCTTTGCTCAGCTGTAACGAAAAGCTAGCGGGTATCTGTTGTAACACGTATATACATTTGTTTAGCCACAAGAAGTTACGAAAAGTTAAAAGACGTTGTTGTAATGTAAAGTAATGGTAATGTACGTACAGAAGCAGGATATGATATCTTGAGTTCGTACCACGTGTTTGGCCTAAGGCCGTTAAGGTGGTATAGACGCGAACCGCTATGTAACGGTATTGTTTCCTTTTCGAGTTCTTTGCCAACGTATAATAAAAGGTCGTCGTGTTGGTGTGCGTTACAGGATATAGTGAAGCAAAGCAGAAGGTAACATATAATAGTGGTTGCACAACAAGACATGATGATGATTGTATTTGTAGGAGTAAGTTTATGTGTGATTAGTTACGCAGATTAATGAAATTAAATAAATACTAGTGAATAACAATAACAGACCTTCTTTTAAAGGAAGATCCAGTTAAGTGGATCTAAGTAGTTTCTTGTTTGGTTATTGGGGGATTGGGTTTAAAAGCAAAATAGTAAAAAAAAAAAAAAAAGAAAGGGCAAAACTAGGGGTGTTTGGCTAAGCTTATTAATAGTAAGTCAAGTTGGGCTCTTATTTTGTTATATAAGTTTATTATGTCATAATAAACTTATGAGATATGATACATGGATCTGACAGGAGGCCTAAAAACACTTGCCAACATTCTGATGGATCGTAAAATAAGCGGGTTCTTATCTACAGCTATCAAGATGCTGCCAAGTGTTTTTAGGCCTCCCGTTAGACCTCCCAATTAGGTCCATTTATTATATTCCTAAACTTATATAAGCCTACAAGTCTCAAAATAAGCATAAAAATAAATAAGCCGAAATGGGCTTAAGCTCCCAAACAGGAAGTTTAAAACCCCAGTCCCTAAATACACCCCCCGCCTAAATTATAAATAGACAATCAGTCAGTCAATCAGTTGGTTTAAAGAAAGAATTGAAACAAACAGCGTCAATCAATCGTCATGGTAACTACACTTTCTTCTTATTCTTCTTCAATTTCTTTTTTTGTTAATTGATTTTAAAAAAAATTGATTATAATACTGAATTGAATTGGATTGTGCAGTTTTCAATAGCAGCAATCAACGATGCTGCTGATGCTCATAACAATAATGATAAAAGAAGAAAAACACAGCTGGAAATTGCCCCTACCAAAGAAGCCCAGGCATTTTATATTCTTTTTCATTTTTATTATTATCATTATTATCATTATTATGATTTCACTCTTATTAATTAACATTTTATTTTATATATATATAAATAGGAGTTTCGCCTTTCGCAAATGTATCAAGATGGACTTGTGAAGTTACAAGCTAAAGACTATCATAACGCCCGCCTTCTTTTTCAATCCGTCTTAAACGACAACCTTCTTCCTACCGCCACGCCAAAGGTACTATCATCATTTAATTCACTTTTTTATTTATATATGGGTGTGTTTGGTGAAACTAGCAGTAGCAATTAGCAGTAAGCAGTTAGCTAGCAGGAGCAGTTAGTTTGGTAGAATAACTGTAGCCATAATTTTATTGTGTAAAATGGCATAATGCTAAATGCTAAATGCTAAATGCTTATTCAAAGAGCATTTAGCGTTTAGCGTTTTTTTGCTTATAAATGCTAACTGCTAATCATTCCAAACAAGCTTTTTTCAAAAACGCTAAATGCTAAATGCTAATTGCTCCATTTATGCTTGCTACCAAACACACCCATAAACGGCCTAATCGCACGCAAATGTATCTAACTTGTCACCTTTTTATGATGTATCGTGTCATCACTTGTGCGTATTATTTGACGATTTTACCCTTAATTTATACATAAAATTTAACTGCTCATATGATAGGCTACTAAGAACTATAAAAAGTAACAAGTTAGATACATTTCCGTGCAATTAGGCCATTTATATATAGGCTATGTTTGGCAAAAGTAGCTATGAGCTGTAGCCACAGCTCACTCCTCACCGCTCACAGCTTCTTAAAGAAGCATTGGAAAAATGAGCTTTCCTAAAAAATAGCAAAGCTCACCGCTCTTTTGCCAAACGAACACTAAAAATAAAAAAACTCACTGCTCACCGCTCATCGCCCTAGAAAGCTCCAAAAAGCTCTGCGCCAAACATAGCCATAATCAATCTCGTATTCTAAATCATGTCCATCAGCAGGTCGATAATGGCAATGATGATGATGGAACAAAAGCGGCTGATGCCCATCTGCTGCAGCTTAGGTTCTTGACTCTCAAAAACCTTGCCACTGTTTTCCTACAACAAGGCTCTGCACACTACCAGAGTGCGTTACAGTGTTATCTTCAAGCTGTCGACATTGACTCCAAAGATTCTGTCGTCTGGAATCAGCTCGGAACATTGGCGTGCTCGATGGCCTTGCTCACCATCTCTCGCTGGGCGTTTGAGCAAGGTCTTCTATGTAGCCCCAACAACTGTAAGTCTTTACTTGTTTATCTGTTTGTGTTGTGTTTACGTATATGAGGTGTTTTATGAATTCATTTATGGATGGATGGATGGATGTGTTTAGGGAATTGCATGGAGAAGTTGTTGGAAGTGCTTATTGCTATCGGTGACGAGGTTGCCTGTCTTTCGGTTGCGGAGTTGATACTAAGACATTGGCCTTCACATGCTCGTGCGTTACATGTCAAACGTGTTATTGAAGACTCCGAACCAACCCCTTTTGCTCCAAGAGGTATAGACAAATTGGAACCGCATCATGTCCGGCTGAAGTTCACAGACAAGAGAAAAACTACAGATCATGACTTGGATGACAGTAACGCAGCTAAAAGGTTAAATCAGAATATAATTTTGAATCTCCCAGAGGCTTCTTGGACAGCATTAGCGGGCGAGCTTTTAGGGATATTGATTCCGTTGAATGAATGTGACAATACTGAATCGGGGGCTCGTGAATCGTTAAGATCTGGAGATATTAGGTTAGTAATACGGCTACCTTCTAGTTCAGATAACGTTGCCGGAGAAAGGAAAACGAATAATGAAATGGAAACTGAAGCTGTCGAGTTGGCTAACACAGAGAACAGTATGTCTGAAGAACCACTCCAAGAGAGACGCAGCACCCGACTTAGGAGTCGCAAACCTGATAAGGAAGAATCGTCAGATTTCACAGCCACTAAGGATCTAGTCAAACTTGTTCCTCAATTTCTGGAACCGTTTGTCATGGTTGAGTCAGGAATTACGAAATGCTCTGAGGTTATGACTAATACTCAAAATAATGAGTCCATTGATGTTGTTAGGTTTGTGAATGAAACATCGAATAACCATGGTGCGTATCATTTAGGCCACTTGCTCTTAGAGGATATTGCGTGTAGAAATATTTCATATCAGGATGCGTTTGCAAAGTTTTTAGAGTTGGAAAAATTGACTAGGAATTCAGGGGAAATTAGAACCCCGGAATGCAGCCTTTTTCTAGCTGAGCTCTCTTATGACTTTGGAATACGGTCATCAGACCCGTCAACGTTGACTGAGTTTATGTCGATGGCATCGTATCATCTTTGTAAAGTCGTTGAATCTTTAGCTTTAGATTACTCGTTTGATTCTAGTGGTGGAATTGCCGAGAATAATACTTCACCTTCTACTGACGGCTCTTTAATTGGCTCACTGTTCGACAATAAACGAGCCTTTTGGGCCCGCTTTTACTGGTTGAGTGGAAAATTGGCGATTTTGAACAGTAACAAAGAAAAAGCTCAGAAAGATTTTGGTGTTTCACTGGCGTTATTTACAGCCAAGGAAAATGCTCTCGGTTCTATTAGCCTGCCACACTTAAAAGTAATGAATGAACTGACTGTTGATTCGGTTCTGCGTGAAATTAACCAGTTAGAGGTTGACTTTCTGATGAAAAATAATGTCGGTGACATGATTGAAAAAGACTTGCCCTCAGAGTGCATTAGCTTGCTTGCCCCTCTTCTATTTTCCATGGAAGATGATAATGTCGCTGATTCATCTATTCTTAGTAAAGATAGTGACGGTAGTGTTACTTCAGCTGAATTATCTGCACTGAATGTTCTAATCAAAGCATGCGAAAAATCAAAACCGGTGGATGCCAGTGTTTACTTAAGATGCCATAGACAGAAACTACGACTTCTCATGGCTGCAACTGGTGTGGAACAGTGCTTTGGTTCTGAGAAATCATTCAATGTAGCAACACCTGAGGCGCCACCAGCCTCTGAAACTGAATCAAGTGAAAAATTAAGCGCAGGGTTGCATCCCCTCTTATCCGAGGAATTGAAAGCAATTTCCAAATGTGCCCTGGAGCTGAAGAACTCCATCAGTCCTTGTGGAAGCACTGTAAGTTGATTTATTTTTGTCATTGTTATTCTGAAAGCAATATTATTATTACTACCTCCGGGCCCGCCCGTTGGGCGGCTAGCTTCAAGAATTATTAAAGATAAAATTAGTAACGTAGTTGTTAAGATATTCACAATTGACGTGTTAGATTTCATTTATTTATGTGGTGTTTTATGTTTAAATTACAGTGTTTTGTTGGGCTCTACATTAGGGCTTAGATCAATACAATTATGATTATGAGAAGTTTGTAAGGATTAAAGACACATTATGGCGTCTTGTAAACTTAATAAGCAAATAAATACAATATTTGTGAAGTATCGGAACCACTTGAACAAAATTTGGTCAGTGTTTATTTAATCGTGCTAACATATGTTTGACAAATTGTGTGCAAGTAATGTGTATTCTACAATGATGCATATATATATACTGTAGAGTATAACTCTGGTGAAACATCACGACTGTACATTAAAACTACCTAATATAAGGGCTTGTTGGCGTTTGGAACCTGCATCGTCATCTGGTATGTAAAGCTTTAACCATCGATCATTCATTACTTGATCCGGTCTTGCATTAGCATAAGCCTGATGTTACAACATAGGCATGTTAAACATAGATCTATACCAAAATTGAAAGTTACGGCATAACAAATATGTAAAACTCACATCGTGGACTGCTTCACGTATCACGCAAAGTTGTTCCCAAACAGTTCTCACTTAATCAGTTTTAAGCCTAAGGCCCGCCTAATGGGCGGCTAGCTAAAAGTCTTATTATTAAACATAAAAATGTAGTACAATGATGATGTAAATATAAAATCCGTAAATGCATAATGCTGAAAGATAATAAGCTAACGAAAATGCCAAATGTAAATAATCCGGAATTAACATAAATAACCTTGAGTGTATTGTTTAAAAGAAAAAAAACTAAATAAAATAAAGGAAAACCATACTTTTATTAGCTTACACAACCTCTATGTCGTTTGGTACTTGTGAAAAAGAATTAAAAAAACACGATGGTAAACCAAATTTAAAGCAAAAGAAGCCTGCAACAAATACTTTTTAGACGTGTTTATCAATATTGTGCAAACACGTTCCCGGAGCACCAATCTTAAGAGGCATGCTTGCCACATTTTTAATGCCGATAAATGACCAAATAACTTTACAAAACCCCCTATATAAGCTCATATGCCCCATCTTATAAGCTTATCCAAACACCTGGATGAGCTTGTTTTTGCTAATCAAGCTAATAAGTACTCTAAATAAACTAAAACAAATGCCTATTAGTCTTGAGTCTTAACTATCCGGGTAAAAGCGTTTATATTTTACAATATTGTAGTAGATACACACATAAGCATTTGTTAATACATAAATTTTTAATACAGATTGAGATTTACACTTTACTACATTGGATCCTTAGTCAAGGATTTCTATACAATTTGAATGTTAGTTAGTAACTACATAAATGCGTAAAACTTACAGTTTAGGCAAACCTTTTTGCCCATTTATATTAAGCAACATTCGTAATATGAGCACTTTCCAAACGTAATATTATGGTCGATATAGAGCTGTAGCTTACTGGTTGACATGTAATATGCGCACTTTCCAAATATGGTTTCATGTGCTGTTTTGTATAGCACGCTGGGGAATCTTAGTACACCACGTTTACCATATATGGTGTGGTTGCAGAGTTTATTGCTGCCAATTTGAACTGTAAAGTCAATAAGGAAATTTCTTGATGAACAGCTAGATAAGTATATACGTATTCACGTCCTTCCTTTTTTTCCTGCTTCCTGTTGTGGGGGATAAGTTTATTTGGAGTTTCATCTATCCAGCCAAAAGTGGTAGGCCATTCGGGAGAGCGTTTGTCATGTTTGTATATACCGTTGTAGCTACATCTAGTTTGAGTGGCTGTCAACTGATAGAACTCGAGTACAAGTAATGTAAAAAAACAAGCCAAAATTAGAAATTATCTATGTAAGTCCTCAACTTAGGATCCTCACCCATTAAAGCTACTAGTTCTAGTCCTGATCTACAAAACTAATATCAATACTAACAATAATATATCAACATATATTTTACTTCGGGTTTAACATTGACACCCCCAAATCTGTATAAGTCCCCAAGAAAGTTTATTACTCTATAACTGTTCTAAGTGTTTTGTTGAAGGTTACATAATTGTAGGATCTGCAAAGGAATTCAATAGTCTCAGCTGTGCTCTTCAAAAATTCATAAACCTGATTCTTTTGTACCTTGGCTGTTGCTCTCAGGATAGCTCTGTTGCTCCTATGAAAATCATCAGCGATATTCAATCTTTGCTGATAGCAGCTATGTGTCACATAGCAAACATATGCTTCTCTAAGAAATTCTTAGGAGTGGACGGTCTGGATGATAAAGAAAGAAGGAGCAAACAATGTTTTGTAGATGCTGCCATTGCATTTTTTAGACTTCAACATCTGAATCCAAATGTTCCTGTAAAAACTCAAGTATGCATATCTTTACTCCTGTGGAAGCTGATTTATCTTACGTTTTAATGTTTGACATCTAATTGGTCATGCCTTTTTTAGGTTGAACTGATAATTGCAATCCATGATATGCTTGCTGAATATGGCATCTGCTGTGCCAGTGGGGATGGAGAAGAAGAAGGAACGTTTCTTAAACTTGCGATAAAGCATCTTTTGTATCTAGACATGAAGCTTAAGTCAACCTCTACAGACACACAGTCTGATGAACAACTTTCCAATGAAGAGTATAATAAAAGATTTGGTAATGATTCTAATGAACAAAGTGATACGGGGAAGACCATTACTGCAGATAAAGATGCCACCACAAGTAGTAAATCATCTGCTAAAGATACCGTGAAAGAGAAAATGGCTGTAGAATGTGGTCAAAGCTCTAATGAAGAAGAAGACGCAAACAATAAATTTACTGAATCTGAAATACAACTAACTGAAGAGGAGAAAGAGGATCTAGAGATAGAAATCGACACTGCTTTAGATCAATGTTTTTTTTGTTTGTATGGTTTGCATCTAAGATCTGATTCATCATATGAAGATGATCTAGTGACGCACAAAAATACAAGTCGTGGAGATTATCAAACAAAAGAACAATGCGCAGATGTTTTCCAGTATATTCTGCCATATGCTAAGGCTTCATCTGTGAGTTCTCACAATCTCTCATTTTTCTTATGTTGTCTTTGTACTATTCATTACTCTTCTTTACAAGAATTTAATGATTTATTGTACTAATATCTCCAGAAAACTGGTTTGGTTAAACTGCGAAGAGTATTAAGAGCCATACGCAAACATTTTCCACAACCACCTGATAATGTGCTGGATGGAAATGCGATAGAAAAATTCTTAGATGACCCTGGTTTATGTGAAGATAAACTATCAGAAGAGGCCGGATCAGATGGATTTCGGGATTCCATCTTGAACTTCATATATCAGGATGGTTCAGTTCTAAAGCAGCAGCTAACAGCTATAGAGAGGTATATGAGTTTATACAATGTTTCATATCTCTCTATATATACTCTCTTTTTCTTTTTAAATCATGGTACTCTTCTTTTGTAGGTCTGAACCATATATGGATGTATATCGCAACTTGTATTATCTCCTCGCACAGTCAGAGGAAATAAGTGCAACTGATAAATGGGCTGGCTTTGTGCTCACTAAAGAAGGCGAAGACTTTGTGCAACAAACTGCAAAGCTCTTTAAATATGATTTACTGTTTAACCCACTTCGTTTTGAGAGCTGGCAACGCCTTGCAACCATTTATGATGAGGTGATGCCATACTCTAATCATGTCATGAACCAATAATTGCTTTGATGTACGGAAGATAAGTATTGTAAATATGTAAATGAAAATTCATTTTAATGCTAAAATGTATTGCAGGAGGTGGACTTGTTGCTGAATGATGGAAGTAAGCAGATAAACGTCACAAGCTGGAGGAAGAATGCAAGTTATTCTCAGAGAGTTGATACAAGTCGAAGGAGGAGTAGGCGGTGTTTGTTAATGACTTTGGCTCTAGCCAATACAGCAGACCAGCAGGTGTGAATCTCTTTAGTTTTATTATACTCCAATTATTATTACAATATATGGGCTTTTGGTAATAAAATTTTCATGGGAGTTTGAACCTTATATTGTCTCTGCTACTTAACTATGTGAATTCAAGTTCCATTTTTTCTGAAACATGATAAAAGTGACTCGTAATTTCAGGGGGAGATTCATGAGTTATTGGCACTGGTGTATTATGATGGCCTACAGAATGTGGTGCCAATCTATGATCAGAGATTTAATTTACCTGTAAAAGATGCTGAATGGAAAGTATTCTGTCAGAACTCTATGAAGCATTTTGAGAAAGCCTTCGCTCACAAGTATTTCTCATTTCAATTCTCTTTACCAACTATAGCTTGCTAATTTGTCAAATGGATTAAAATGACTGAATTTTGTGGTTAACAGGGAAGATTGGTCGTATGTATATTACTTAGGAAAACTTAGTGAAAAGCTTAGTTACTCACGGGAGACATCATTTGCGTACTATGACAAGGCCATTGCGTTAAATCCATCAGCTGTAGATCCGTTCTATAGATTGCATGCCTCACGCTTGAAGTTACTCTGGTCCTGTGGTCAAAATGATAAGGAAGCTTTAAAGGTTTCTTTCCAGTTTCTGTTAATCCACTTGACACTTTCATTTAAAATAATCATAATACAGTCGGAATTTATCTTTTTTCTTTTCTTGTCAGATTGCTGCAATGTATTCTTTTAACCAATCAATCAAGGAGGCTGTTATGAATGCTTTAGATAAAACCAATGACGAAAAATCTTCTCCTATGGATGTTGAGAACTTAAGCCAGTCACAACATGATTTAGGAGATATGTGGCACAAGCTTTATGATGATTGTCTTTCTGCTTTACAAATTTGTGTTGAAGGAGACCTTAAGCATTTTCACAAAGCTCGATATATGCTTGCTCAAGGGCTATACCACAGAAAGGGAGAGAGTGGGAATCTAGACAAGGCAAAGGATGAACTTTCGTTTTGTTTCAAATCTTCCCGCTCTTCTTATACGATCAACATGTGGGAGATTGATAGTACGGTTAAAAAGGGAAGGTAAAAATTACTGAATTTTAGTTGCACTGGGAGATCTATAAAATGTCTATAGCTATATTAGAGGACAACAACGCAGTGAGAATTCTTTTGCATTCATTGTCATAAGGATAAGTGTTGGATGATCTCCGAATGCTTCTGCACTTTCTCTATTCTTACTTTTGTTTTAAGACTAGTAATTGAACGAGAACAAAATTTAAAGAGAGAAATTAGTTACATATAAACATGTTTAATAGTTTTGCAATTATTGGAACCTAATCTGCTGCTTTTGGGTTTCAGGCGCAAAACACCTTCCTTAGCTGGGAATAGGAGGATTCTTGAAGTTAACTTAGCAGAAAGTTCTCGTAAATTTATAACATGCATTAGGAAGTATATTCTGTTCTACATGAAGCTTTTGGAAGAGACGGGGGATATATCAACCCTTGAACGAGCTTATACTGCTATGCGGGCAGATAAACGGGTATACTCTTGTAAACCATTTTGATAATACAATTGTCATAGTAATCTTCAAAATCCACCATAACCGAAATCTCGAGTTGGAATTTCATGGGGTTTATGCAGTATAATAATGTTATACAGTACAATAATATTATAGTACATAAAAAAAAGTAATTTGTTTGACATTAAGAATCAAAACATGTATACATGTTTTTAATGTTCTCAAAATATTCAACTTCAGATGCTGTTCCTAATCATATTCCAAATTAAAATGATTTGTACTGGATTTTATACAAATGCAGTTCTCGTTGTGCCTTGAAGATCTTGTTCCTATAGCTCTTGGGAGGTACATAAAGGCCCTAGTGTCTTCCATCAATCAGATTGAGATTGGCACAAGCTCTGATAACATTATTGCTTTGGAGCATCTTCTAGAAAAACTGTTCGCTTTGTACATGGAGCAGATGAATATGTGGTCAGATATTTGTACTTTGCCTGAGATCAAGTGCCCAGATTTATCTGAAAGCAGCTTATTTGGGTAAGTTACACCTCAATTAGCTCTCTCTTAATATCTGTTTGCTTATACTTGATACTACGTGTAGCAAGTGTAATCCATGGCTGCTATTTATTTATTTATTTATCTATCTAAAACAATTAAAATAGAAAAAAGCTACCAAGGGAACGGGTCAAACGAGCCGAACAGGTTGAAAGGCATCCAACGTTTAATTCTAATTCATACAGCCTCCTAGATCATTTAATTCAAGTATTTTTATTATTCACGTACTACGATTGTTTTTGTGATCTTTCATATACCAAACACTTCCTGTTTTGACCTGAACTCATTTTGGTTCATTATCCAAGCTGCTTGACCCGTTCGTCTAGCCACCTCTTCCTGATACACATCTTATTGCTTGTTGCAGGTATCTTTTCAAGTATATCCAAATACTAGAGACAGGCCGTAAATTAGAAGCACTCGAGGGGATAAACGAGAAAATGAGAAAACGTTTGAAGAACCCGAAATTATCTAATAGCAACTGTGCTAAAGTTCATAAACATGTCTCTATGGCTTGGTGCCGATGCCTTGTGATTAGCATGGCTTCAGTAACACCACTAAATTCTAGAATTTCAACAGAGTCCCAAGACTCTTCTCTGTTAGATGGTGGTTCTGTAAACAACCAGCAGCTTTGTATTGATCTGCGTACAGATGAATTTTGGCAATCATCATTTGAGGATGCAAACCATTTGAAATTTATGGAAACAAAATGGAATTCTTTGTTGTCAAAGATGAAGGATGTTGTAATCAAGAGGCCATCAGAAGAAAACATGGAAGTTGCAACTATGTTGCTTAAATCATCTTATAATTTCTATAGGGATTCTTCTTGTGCAGTACTCCCATCTTGCGTGAATCTTTATGTAATGCCATCTCAGCTATCAACAGAAGGATATATTCAGCCAAATGTAGACCCTTTTGAACCCAATACAGCAAAGAAGCTTCTCGTGTGGGCTTACACACTGTTGCATGGTCGTTGCATCACAAATATACCAGTGATTATAAAATACTGTGAAGAAACTGCAAAGGTATGCAATCTAACAAGTCTGAAAAGCATTATTTTTGAAAACTTACTTCTCTTGAATGACATATGTTTTTACCATGCAGTCGAAGATGAAGAAGGGCGGTGGTGGAAGTTTACCATCTACACCTCCCACTCCCACCTTGCTGCACTCAGTTGTCGCTTGTCAAACAGGTCCTCACAACCCCTTAATTTTCAGTCACTTGTGTTCATCTTGATCATTATGTCTAGAGTAATAATAATGATGGTATGCACTAGTAGTGGCGTTGTCCTCCTGATACTAGCTATTTAACATCTGTGTCAGGTGTAGGCAAGGATGTGGTTGGCATTTCCAGTGGTAAAGAGACTACTGCAATGAATGTGGAATCCACTAATCTCGCTGAAACTAAAAGTACAGAGAATTTGTCCTCTAAACCTGACATTAATGAGGGGTCTGCTTCATTGAAAGAACCTGAGCCTGTGACACCTGCAAACGAGGATCCCGTTGATGAAAACAACAAAATGTTATCAGCAGCTCCACCTTTGATTGATAGTAACAATGGTGATACAACAAGCCATCCAGATGAGCCACAAGCAGCAGCAGCAGATTGCACAAAAACTTGATGTTGTGCAGCGTAATTTTCCTCGGCCCATAGTATTGTTGCAATAAACAATGAGAATTAGGTTGTATCAACTGTTGTATAAGAGGTTAGTTTTAAGAGTGACAGGATGTAAGAAAAAATGTATATTAGATGTTTAAATGTTGGCAATTCCTGCTAGGTGCAAACAACCTTAAGTAGCCATGCCAACCTCCTGAAAAGGGAAGGCTTTACCTGGTTTGAGTATGTGTGGCGGTGGATTCAAACCCCCGTGGATTAGTCGAGCAAAAGGTTGGAAATCATGGTTAAAAAAAAAAAAAAGTATTGTTTTCGGAATGAAATGTTCTGCTGTTGCATTTTCGGCATACAGTGAATTAGGGCTGAGCATCGGGCCGATCCCGACCCAAATCCCGACAAGCCCGAATCCCGACAAGCCGGCAAACACAAACCAAGTCCCGACCCGATTAAGCTCGGTTCGGTTTCGGGACAGTCAGGACGGGACTGGATCGGTCGGTTTGATCGGTTTTGTTTGTTGTTTTTGGTTTCGGCCGTCACCCGATCCCAAGCCCGAAACCCGACTAACCGGAAAACACAAACCGACTCCCGTCCTGTTTGAGATCGGTTCGGTTTCGGGACATGATTTGGGACTCGGGATCGGGACGGAATTCGAGTCATCGATCGGTTTCTTTCGGCATACAGTGAATCATTTTCATTTGAACAAATAAATCTTTATCCCATTATCCATTTCTTTATATGTGAGTCCTTGAACTATCTCAAAATGTGCATTTTTACCTGGTTAAAAATATTTTGTTGCACTTTGCTAACAATTATACTAGTCCAATTTTATGAATTGTCTAAATTTTAAAAATTTTAAAAATTCCATCAACATAAAATAAGTTTTATGTAAACACAAGCAATTATATGCTACAATGACAACAATAATTGTTGATAATAATAATAATAATCACAAGAATAATGATAACTAATCACTTTCGAGTTTTAATAAAGTGATGTTTCATACAAAAAAAAAAAAATGACAATAATAATAATAACAATAACAATAGCGTTAACAATAACAATAACAATAACAATAAAGGTAATAGGTGGAGACGTCTTTGCCACTCAACAAGCACAACATTATGGGTTCAATCTTTTGCATCTCATAGCTACAACCGATGAGTGAGTCCAATATACCGCCCACATTATGGATACGCAATCGGTTTGGGTAGCAGGATATCAAATGTGTAGTGCACTATGTTTCATCTTAGTGTTTATGACAAATTTCATACTTGATGTCAATGCATCTTAGTCATAACAATGATGTTAGTAAAGAATAATGTGAGTACAGGAAAAGTAGGCGCAAAATGTAGAAAGATATGGCACTATGAAATATAGAGATTATTCGGAATATCTAAAAGTTATATAAAATTACAACCATGACATAATTTGAATTCTTGATATATCGATGGTGAAATAGTCAAATCTTTTTTACTAAATGTACAAATATATATCTTGCTTGATTTTAATGCACGCGGTTGGCATTAATAAAAATGTAGAGACGTGTGTTAATACGATTATCAGTCGTTTTAACACGTAGCACCGATCCACCGACAAACCAACCTTTAATACCTATGTAGAAGACTTTTGGCTATCACTTCTCACAAAATTCTCAAGACATTTTCAATGGAGCAAGGTGCAAAGGAAAAAGAACATCGAGAAGGTAAATTAACATTTATACTCAAACGATCAAACTTTTTACTAGTGAAAAACAATTTTGGTTTGGTTTTCATCATCTCAATCAATTCGAGAGTAATGTGTATTCGCTTTGATACAACATATTTTGTGTGCGTGAACTATCATATATAATGTGTTTTATAGTTTGTACAAAATAATATATGTGGTGCATTTATTCCGTTTAGATATCGATGCTCATGCAAATCCAAGTAGACAATAACACACATCAATTTCATGCCATATAACTCATTTTTTGTGTCAAACTTTGAAGTGATGATCTTAATAATTTTTCAATGTGTGAGCAGTTTTAAATTTTATCCGCGTATGTATATCTGGATGACTAAATGCATATCTATTATATTCATAAATTTTTTAGTCAATCAAGTGAAATTAAAGTTCCAATTAAGTGATTGTGGATTTTGTCTTGTTATAAACAATTGTTTGAAATTGATTTGTTTGCCTGAAATTGTACATATTTAAAAAATTTGAACAGAAAGGAGAGTGTGTTTTAAAAATATGTAAAATTTAAATAAAAGTTACTTGAAGAAAGAAAGAAAGAAATCAGCTAAGCAAAACAAAACAAAATTGAAATGATTAACTAAAAGATTTTAAGTAAAAACTATAATTATAATTCTTTTGGTTCAACAAATTGCGCGAAACTTGATGTTTCTGAAGCATGTATTATTTGTTGATGATGATGATAATAATAATAATAATAATAATAATAATAATAATAATAATAATAATAAAATAATAATAATAATAATAATAATAATAATAATAATGTTTCCGAACTCCCACTAATTTTTGTAAATCCTATGAGCTTTTTAATAAAAGTGTTGATTTATAAAAAAAATAAAATAAATAAATAAAATAATAATAATAATAATAATAATAAAGCGTATTCGACGATTCTACTCGTGATATTTCGGAGACGTTGGGCGCGTGCGTGATTCATATTTTTAATAGGATTGGTTTTATCATTCTTAAAGGTGTGAGGTAGGTTGGTTTGAGACTTCCCAATTCTTGTAAATCACTATGAGTTTTAATAAAGTGATGTTTAATAATAATAATAATAATAATAATAATAATAATAATAATAATAATAATAATCTTTTATATAATAAAGGAATTACATCATTTCGAGATGATTTTGTCGATTCATTTTATGGAAAAACAATTGGGCTAATGGGAGGCTTGATTTTGCCACGTAAGAAATCGTGTGATGTGATTGGTTAATAAAAGTCAAAATTAAATTGATTTTGGTCAACATTTAATTAATTTGGTGGAGAAATTTGGTTGAGAAGAAAAATACATAAAAATATACGTGTCAAATTTGTGAAAACAAAAACTTAAAAAAAGATGGGGTAATTTATAAAACTTTAGTGGTTAAATTTTTAAAAATTATATAGAGTTATGTGTAATATTACAATTTTCCATATTTTTTAATAACTTTGAAAATTAAACAAATACCACCTTATACTTTATACTCCCTATACTTTATAACTTAAAAATACAATTGATATGTTATTTTAAAACTCCAACATATACTTATACATAAGAATAAGATTATAAATATGATTTTTTTTTATATATGTTTAATAAAGATTCATTTATTTCGTATTAAAAGTATGACAAATGGCCTTTCAAAAAAGTATAATAAATGTGATGCTAATTTAAATATTAAATACGGCTAAATTATTGAAAGCGGAATATAATTATCAAATTGTAAGAGCATTTCTTGTAATATGAAATAAAAAAATGATTGTCTTATAACTACTACTCATGTAATTTTCATTTATTTATACAAAGATATGTAGAAAAACATTTTTAAAAACTTTAAGGAGATATTTTAACTTCATGATGTTTATTATGCAACTAAACTCATGGCACCTTGTGTACATCATAATATCGATTGAAATTTAAATAGAACATCAACATCTATATAAAATTAAATATAGTTGAATCTTGAGTTATCTAACAATTTTTTACAAAATTTGATTATACAAAATTTAATGAATATTAATGGATAATGAAAACTAGATGATAAGTATATAATTATATGTAATTATTTTTAAATACACAATATTCAGCATTGATACAAAGTAATTTTTTTTGTCACAACCCTGTGAACTAGTAATAGTTTGGTGATAGTTTTATCATATATTTAAGTTTGCTAAATATGTTTTTATCAAAATAATAAAAAATAAAATTCGATGATTTCTAATAATTAGTAAGATAAATGTGTGATTGCATTATTACTATAGGAAAAATATCAAATAAAAAGACAAACATCCGTGTGACATATAAAAAAAATTGTAAAAGCTAGAATTTCTTGAAATTTCTCCTCATGACCGAGGATGTTGGTTGTAAAAATTTTTAAGGAAGTGTTTTTTAATTTCAAGTTTTTATACGGGTTTTAATGCACAAATAATGAAATTTTAATTAAAATAAATTGATGCACAAAATTTCAACTTGTTATAATTTGATGCACAAGAAAATATCTATACATATATTAAAAAAGTCGGATGCAAAACAATTTTGATGCACAAAATGTTAATTTACAAAACTTTAATCTACACACGTTTTTTCTTTCACAATTTTATATATATACTTTTAGAAAAGAAATGATAAGACGCTTAAAAACATCTTAATGATATGCATAAAGTGTGTGCAAAAGTTTATTAGCGGTAGGATAAAACCTTCACAAACCAATAAACTTTTCTACATAGATTTAGGATATGCATGTTTTAAGCATGCCTATCATTTCTCTTTAAAAAAACTTGCTTTACAAAATTTTTATCTACAAACCTTCCTTATTTTGTGGAATGATTTGAGAACCTTTTAAGAACTTTTATTTTTTAATCATTTTTACTATACTTATTTATTTTGTTAAGAAAAGAAAAGAACTTGTTTAAATTACATGTATGTCTTTTAGTTGTTATTGTTAGAACTTTTAAAATGATATATTAATCTTAAAACCAGATATATTAATATTTCATTTCTTCCCAAAAATGAAGTGAAGATTTCTTAAGAAAAGTTTATCTCATTTTTCTCTTCAATTATTTCTTTTCTTAAAAATAAACTCAATAACACAAAAAATTTCCTTTTTTCTTTCTTTTCCAATCAAATTTAACTCAAGAACACATTGTGTAGCAAGGTGGAGAGCGTTACAAATGATTTTTACACCTATAAGTGTGAATAAATCTGAGAATTCTCATCATATTTTTAAGTGTGGAAATCTTTTGTTTTATAAATTTTTTTCAAACCAATTAGTGTAACCAATTTTTACACATTATTAGGTGTTAATAAACTAAAATTTACATGCTTTTTAGAGGCGTGGAGAAAAAAAGTGTATATTTGATTTTTTATAATCACGGAGATTATTCAAAATCTCTAAAAGTTTAACTAAAATCAAATTACAACCATGTAATAAATTTGAATTCTTGATATATTGAGAGACCGACAAATTTTCTTTTACTAAATGTACAAATTAATATCGATGCATGATTTTAATGCACGCGATTAATACTAACAACTATCTAAAAACACGTGTTAGTACAATTATCACGTTTTTAACACGTAACACCGATCCACCGACAAACCAACTTTTAATACCTATATAAAAGACTTTGGCTATCACACCTCTCACCAAATTCTCAAAACATTTTCAACTAAGCAAAGTACAAGGTGAGAAGAACATCGAAAAGGTAAATAAACGTCTACAATCAAATGATCAAGCTATTTACCAGTCAAAAACACTAATAGTTTGGTTATCATCATTTCAATCAATTAAAGAGTAACATTTATTCCTTTGGATACACTATTTCTTTAGTGCATAAATCAACACACGTGTTACGCAGTTTTGCACAATATGTTTTATAACTTGTACAAAATGATATATGTGGTGCATTTATTCCTTTCAGATATGTATCTAAGTAGAGAATAACACACATCAGTTTCATGCCATATAACCCGATTTTATGTCTAACTTTGAAATGCCGATCTTAATAGGTTTTAACTTTGATTTGCGTATGTATATCTAGATGATTAAAGACATATCTACTAGATTAGTAAAGTTTCAAGTCAATCAAATCAAATGATGTATCTATGAGAAAGTTAAGGTCTCGGTTGTAGGTTCAAGTAAGGCTGAGCAGTAGTCTAAAACCGACCCGAACCGACAAAACCGAAACCAAAATCATGAAAACCTAAACCGAATATGGTCGATTCGGTTCGGTTTTGTGTCGAATATCGGTCGGTTTGGTTTGGTTTTTGTGTTTTGTTGGTTTTGGGTCGAACCGAACCGACCAAACCGAAACCTAACCGACGATTTGTCGGTCGGCTCGATTTTTGTTTCTTGGTCGGTTTTTTTTTGGTCCGGTTCGATTTAACCTTCCACGCCAATCTTTCGTACTAGCGTTCAAGTCTTGTTATGAAGAAGTGTGTGAAACTCTTTTAAAAAGTTTGAGAAGGAAGAAGGGTGTGTTTTAGAAATATAAAAAAGAAGTTAGTAGAAGGAAGAAACACAAACACAAAAAAATCACAAATGAATGATTAATTAACAAAACAAAACAAAACACAACTAAAAAAGACTTTGACTGAAAAAATCACAATTTATTCAGTTGTGTGTACTTGTGTTGTTTTGTTTGCTGATGACGTCATTCTCCCTCAGGTATATTTTGATCATTTCTTTAGATCCATTCATTCAATTGAATTGTGTACATGAATTTGCTAAAGTTCAATACTTTCTAGGGTTTATCAGGTTTTTTTTTTTTTTTTATATATATATATATGGGGATATCGTGGCTGCAATTTTTGTAGCCAACTAGCTACAATTCTCCACAAAAATACACAAGAAATTAATCAGGGACCCGCAAAATAACTCAGGACTCACAAAAGGAGTTAAGGACCAACAGTTTTAAGCACAATACAATATTATATATATATATATATATATATATATATATATATATATATATATATATATATATATATATATATATATATATATATATATATAATGAGCTTATGATCTCCAGATGGGTTTTGAGTATTAAGGGTTTTAGTACTGATTTGAATTAGGTTTGTCTGAAAACATGGTGGGCACTGAGAGAGAAGACAGCAATGCTTCACCATCGACACCACCGCCGGAGTCGGTGAAGAAGAAATATGGTGTGGCGAACCCAATTTCATTTGCTGGCCCTTCTGAAGCTGACATTCACAGGAATGCACTTCTCGAGAAGCTCTTGATGGAGTCTGGGGTTTATGAGACTGCGGAAGAAACTGTCAGGAGGGAAGAGATTCTTCGTCGCCTCGATCTGGTAAATATTACTATGTGTTTGCGTGGTGTATCATATTTTTACAGATTTGATATTTGCATCGATACTTTTCATTATCTGTTAGACCGGGGTAGTGAGTGGACATGGGCCTGGTACAAAGCAAATTATTTTGTTCCTCGCATTTAACATATTTAGGCTATTTGGGTTTATAGTTCCGATTACGATAAAGCAAAATGGTATGCGAGTTGAATGTTGGCAAAATTCCAAACCTTTTAGGCTAGCAGTTTGTTGTGGAAAGCATAACAAGATAATTTTGAAGAAAATAAAAATCTCTGTTTGCGATTACGATATCCTCAAACCTTTGATAGGCTTTTTTGCAGTTTGCCTAGGAAGAATTTCGGCTTTATTCCTATTACTTACCTGGAAAAACCGAGTACAATCATAGATAACTATCTGCCAAAATGCAAATTAGAAACAGCCAGTTTAGAAGGGTTGCAGATTAATTGTGAATGCAGTTTGCTGAAGTTACAATAATTTTGTCATTTCTATTGATGCTCTGTTGGGCGTGTTTCACAGAATAAATAGTTCCTCTGTTATTATTTCTTTACAATTTTACGTTTCAGTGATCTTTAAAGATGAAAATGTATTGTACTGTTTTTTTACGTTTCTCCCTTTTAAGACTATTTACTAAAAAAGTCAGTCGTATTGTTCTAGATTATCAAAGATTGGGTGAAGCAGTTAACTCGCCAGAAAGGTTACACAGAAAAAATGGTTGAGGAGGCAAATGGTATTGTGCGTACATTTGGTTCATATCGCCTTGGGGTAAGAACTCCTAGACAGTATTTCTCGGGGAGTTTTTGGTTTATAAATTGATCTTGCTGTGTTTATATACATTATGAATATCTGAGTTTGCATGGATGTAGCTAACTGTATCTTGCAACATAGATGTTTCATCTTTGGGGATGAAAAACAAATAAAATCATGATAAAACAGCTAGGCATTCTGGATACAGGTACATGGTCCTAACGCTGATATTGATACCCTATGCATTGGCCCGTCATATGTGACTCGAGAGGTGATTTTATGAATTTAGCTATAATTTTGTTTTTGCTGTATGATAAATCCTTTCGTATTTGTGCGTTAATCAACTTCCTTGTTTCTTTTCTCAGCATGATTTTTTCTTTATATTGCAAAATATACTGTTGGAGATGGAAGAAGTGTCAGACCTTCAACCAGTTGATGATGCACATGTTCCTGTAATGAAGTTCAAGTTCCAAGGGATATCTATTGATCTTCTTTACGCGAGTGTATCTCTATTGATTGTTCCAGAAGTAAGTACCAAAATCCCTTCTACGTTAATCACTTATCTGTTCCTAGTACTCAGTCGTGTCCGATAGCTTCAAGAACAGCTTACCTTTATGATTGCTGATTATTAAAGATGCACGCTTAGAAAAGAGTATTATTTATCAGTTTACAACAACCACCACCAAGCCTTTAGTCCCAATCCCAAACAAGTTGAGGTAGGCTACAAGCCTACAAGCCTACAAGTGAAAATAGGACCACATGAACCTAAGTGACATACCGATATAGATAGTAATAATAGGAAAACTAAAAAAGATACCTTTGAGGTAGAATACATGAAAAAATCGAGTAGAAATATTTTTGCTTTGCATGACACCTTCACATGGCTGTATAGTCAGTGGTATAAGGGTACACTTCTGTCGTTGTTTGTGTTAAGTTTGTTTGTTTTTCCTTGGAAACTAACTTGTGACAGGATTTGGACATCTCCCAAAATTCTGTGCTGTACAACATTGACGCGCAAACTGTGAGAAGTCTTAACGGATGCCGGGTTGCTGATCAGATTCTGAAACTTGTTCCAAATGTTGAGGCATGTATTGTTTTCCAAATTAACATATATTGGTGCATGATTGACTTTTGACATCTATGCATCTGCCTTGTAAATTGTAGAACTTCTGCACAACACTTAGATGCTTAAAGTTTTGGGCTAAGAGGCGTGGCGTTTATTCAAATGTAAGATTTGGTTCCTTCTGTTCATTTTACATGTGAGAGTTATTGGTAATAATAAGACACCTATGGTCTTGTATAGGTTACGGGGTTTCTTGGTGGTGTGAATTGGGCTCTTTTAGTTGCTCAGGTATGCCAGCTTTTTCCGAATGCAATACCTAGTATGCTGGTTTCACGTTTTTTCAGAGTGTACACGAATTGGCGTTGGCCAAACCCGGTTATGCTTTGCCCAATTGAAGAGGATGATCTTGGACTTACTGTATGGGACCCCCGAAAGAATCTTGGTGACCGAACCCATCTCATGCCAATAATTACTCCGGCATACCCTTGCATGAACTCTAGTTACAATGTTTCTGCAAGTACTCTCCGTGTTATGGAGGAACAGTTCCATTTTGGGAACAAGGTTTGCGAGGTAAAAGTAAAACCTTTTTACACTCTTCTTTTACTAGTTCAAATGTTTTTTACTCGGTCTACTGTTTATGACGTCTTCTTGTTTTTAATGAATTATAGGATATTGAGTTGAACAAAGCAAATTGGAGTGCTCTGTTCGAACCATCTCTTTTTTTCGAGTCGTATAAAAATTACTTGCAGGTAGACATTGTAGCTGCAGATGCTGATGACATGCTTGCATGGAAAGGATGGGTGGAATCCCGCCTTAGATATCTTACTTACCAGGTCCACTTCATTCTATTTTAATATACCAAACGCCTTTGAATTGCCTTAGGTGATTCTGAACATTTACTTTTTGCTATTGTAGAATACGTGTTATTTTCTGTTCTTAGCTGTACTATATTAAATGCTAAGCTTATGTATTGAGGATATATTATAGTCTCAAATGACTTGTCACTTGATAACATGTTCGTGCATGGTTGTCAATCAGAATACTGGTTCTTATAGTATAGACATCTTATCGATAATAGGTGGTAGTTGACCTTACCCTTGAGTCATGTTTATAATGAGGATAAGTTGCCCATACGTGAAGTTGCAAGTTTAACCCATTTATATACAAATGATTGATTTGCGTTGAGTTCTATTTGATAAGGGTCAAATGGGTCAGATAATAGCTAAAAGGGCAACAGGTTGAATGTGTGTAGATTGGAAGACCCACAGTCAATTTTCAAGCATATAAAGATTTAGATTATTGCTGTAATAACATTGTTTCTTATAATCATAATTAACACAGTGTGCGACTGTGCATGCTTACTTGAAGTCTAATATTTTTTTCCACTTCTTTATGCTTTTCAGATTGAAATCGATACGAAATACGTGTTACAGTGCCACCCTTACCCAAATGAGTATGTTGATGCATCTAAATCGTGTTCTCATTATGCATTTTTTATGGGGCTTCAGAGGCAGCCTGGAGTCAAAGTTGAAGAAAATCAACAATTTGATATCCGAGGAACAGTGGAGTGTTTTAAGCAAGATGTAATGCGTTACGCTCATTGGAGACCAGGGATGGACATCTTTGTGTCCCATGTCCGTAGAAGAGAACTTCCCTCTTATATTTTCCCGAAAGGCTACAATAGACGTCAAAGACAATTAAGGCACGCTCCCCCTTCATCTGGAGATACTACTCCATCTTCTGAGAGGCGTTCTAAGAGGAGACATGATGATGCTTCTGTGGCAGATAGTGGGCCTGGCAAATTGAAAAAGCAAACGTCTGTAAGCTCAGAATCTACTGTTCCAGTAATTCAAGATCTAGCTTCTGAGGTGAGTTTATAGCTTGATCTTTCTACTGTATGCCACTTCCCCTTATCCTTTGTGAGTAGAAGTGGCCAATGGGTGGGTCGGACACGCGCATTAACAATCCAAAATGTTTGTCCAATTTTTCCTAAATACACTTTAGGCAGCTTTCAAACTTAACCCCACATCATCGATCATCCCGTTCATAAGTAAATAGGTTGGGTTAAATTTTTTATTTTAGGGATCATATTATTTCTTTATTTGAATTTAAATTTCTTTTTAGTTTACAGGGTCATTAAATAGTTGATAAAAATTTTAGATACTTTGAATCCTTACTATTTGACATGTCAGTGACCGGTCTCAGTCTGACTCATTGTGAAAGCCCCTGCCTTGCTGTTAGGCATATTACTTATATTCCGCGTTTACTTTTATTCCGTGTTTACTTATATTTGCTGTTAGGCGTGTTACTTATATTTGACATGTCAGTGACCGGTCTCAGTCTGACTCATTGTGAGAGCCCCTGCTTTGCTGTTAGGCATATTACTTATATTCCGTGTTTAGCTTTACTTGCTATGAATTTTTTTTGAACCATTCTTTGGGCAGCCTTTTATTCTTTTCCTTCTTGTTGGGTTATATGCAGTCTCCAATTGCACAGAAAGTTGTAATTGAGTCTGAAGATGGATCAAATGCTGAACCAATGCAGACACCTACCAGTATAAGGCATGTTTCATTTAACCTATTTTTTTTGTGATCTAATGCATGCCATCTCTGTATGACCTTTTCGTTTTGTGTCAGGTTGAGCTTGGAATCAACGGCATAATTGAGAGCGGGATTAGCTTCAAGCTAGGTGTTTGTTGTCAAGAGTAGTATGTACTCTAGCTAGACCTTGTGCAAAAATGATGGCTTGTTTTCTTTTAAATGTTGGTTTGATGTTTATGGTGCCAAGTCAGATCATGTGGCATCACCTTTGCTGTATAACTGGTTAAGTTATGACGCCTTTGGAATTTAATGGATACAGAATGCTCATAATAGAGAAATGATGTTATAATATTATCTCACTTGTTTTAATTTGTTATCTTATTTCTCTAATTCAATTTCACATAACTACGGGCATCATGTTCGTTTTGGAAAGGCCAGAATGTATATTAGTAGATGATCGAGGTTTTCTAGTACCCTGAACTTAAAACAGTGGAGCTTAGTACCCTGATATTGTACAATTAGGATTTTAGTACCTTGACCCGTAACTCAGTCGAGGGTACTAATTTGCATTTTGGCCTTTTGGAAAACGATGGAGCAATTACTCCATTATTACGTTTGATTATTCAGTTGGAATCAAAAAAGAATTGGTGCATACTGTTTGGTTAAGGCGGAGTAGACTATAATGAAAGTAACATAACGACTTTATGGGTTAGAGGATGAGTTAGCCGGATTAAGTAAATAGTACAGTAGCAATCATCACATTCGACAAGGTATGAATTCTGCAACTTCTGTATCTCTATAACTCGTACTATATCAAAAGATGCATATTACCATAAAATCGACATCTTTACTCATGCTCTGAAAGTATACATTCAACATTTATACATACATTAAGAGTAAAAACCATTAATTTGTTTCATGTTGGCTGAAGTTTTACAATGTTCTTCTCTACCCTTCTTGATTTTAAGGACTCCAATGAAATATTATTGCTGCTTCCTCAATCTCAAGTTGTTAGCGTAAACCTCAATCGTAGCTTCTTTTTTCTCTTTCCCTGTACATTCAGGTCTCCTCTTTTCCAATCCATCACCAGTCTTTTGTGCATGAGATATCTCACAAGAGAAAGAATGTATGGGAATGATCTTTGCACACAACATGAACATGATGCGAAGAAGCTGCGTACCTCTTATATGCTTAAATTCGAGACATTAAAGTTGGATCATATCATCACTTCCATTTGAGACTATGGTATCATCACTAGTGACATAACTTTCTCTCTTCAGAAGAGGAGCAACATCAATCTCTTCTCTTCCCTCTTTCATCTCTTCCGGGAGTTGATCTGATGGATTGCATCTTCTAAGAATCTCAAGAACATCCTTCATTGATGGCCTGCTTGAAGGCAATGTGCTTGTGCAAATGAGTCCTAGTTTGAACACAGTGCTCATCTCCTCCAAGTAAGTATCGGGATCTTTGATCTGTGGGTCCAAGGCTCCCACCATCGAGTCCCCTTCACCAAAATGCTTCCACGCCCATTCCGCTAGATTTAAATCTCCATCTCCTTCATTCGCTTCTTTTCCCGTTACAAGTTCCAGTAGTACAACACCAAAGCAATATACGTCTATTCTTTCATTTATTCTCGTTGTGTAAGCATACTCTGCAATAAAAATACTCCACAAAATAAAGACGCTACAGTCTGCACATATTGGCTTTTGTGGTCAACAAATTAAGTTTCTAAGTCGAGAGCCAATCACTAAAACATTTATCTAAAATGGATTGATTTTGGCTGAGTTTTATTTAAAATGGGTCAAACCAAAACATTTAGTCAAATAGGTTGAAAGTTGCTGAGAATCTGTAATCAACAGTGCACTTCATTTTATTCAACACCTTGGATTTCTACAGTAACTATATTTTTGTTGTAATCATAGAAATTAACTCATTAATTATTTGAAATAAAACCAAAACTCTAAAAACATAAGGAGAAAAAAAAGTTGCACTAAAAATAACCGTTTTAACCCGTCCCAGCATCGGGCCTGAATGAAATTCATCTCTTCTGTGATGACTTCCAAATTTAAGTTAACAAAGTTTTAGCTATAAATCCAATCTATATAAACATATGATTGCTGATATATAATTATAACAAAACACAGTTCAAATTTCTGATTTCCAAAAACATGGTCAGAAGTAAAAATGAAAAGAGTTTTACCAGGAGCGAAGTAACCCATTGAGCCAGCTATGGAAGACCTATTGTTAGCCTCCTCGCCACCAGGCTTGTGCTTTTCCAGAATCTTTGCAAGTCCAAAATCAGCAATCTTTGCGTTGAACTCAGAATCCAACAATATATTGCTCGATTTCACATCTCTATGGACGATTGGTGGCGAACAATCATGATGCATATAGCAAAGCCCTTGTGCTGCACCTATTGCAATCTGCAGCCTCCTTGGCCAGTCCAGTGGAACCAAACCATGGTCGGTGGGGTTTCTCTTCTTTCCGTGTAGCCATTTGTCTAGACTCTGGTGCACCATGTACTCGTAAACTAGAAGCTTGGAGTTATTACTTGAGAGGCAACATAGCAGTTTTACTATGTTTGAGTGACGAATGGAACCCAATATTTGAACCTCTGATGAGAACTCGTCTTCAAGATTTTGGTCTACTTTCTTGTTGTTCCAAATGCGCTTGACAGCAACATAACCCCGTGGCTGACCAACCGCAATCCTATATACTTTCCCTGAACCACCGGTACCAATAACATTGTGTTCAGTCATGCATGACAGTATGCTTGATTCAGTAAAATCCATCTTGTGGAATGAGACGAGTTTCCATGTGGTGCGAATCCTTTTGTGTTTCTTCTTGGAACTGTTTCTAAACACAAACAACGTGATGAGGATGGCTGCAAGTAGAACAAGTGTTGATAAAATGACGATCATGGCTATGATTTTAGGCGAGAATTTCTTATGCGATCTTTTGGCATGACAGTTACGGAGGTTGGAAATTGGGAAGTAGCACAGAGGTCAGGGTTGTTGGAAAACTGTTTTGATAAGCCATGTTATCGAAACCCGAAGGATTCTTCCGGTGAACTTGTTGGAAGAGAGATTCAAGCTGGTGAGCCTAAGACTGGTCAACTGTGTTGGAATTTGGCCCGAGTTGGTTTTCTGATAGATCAAGTTCTGAAAGATCTTGTAAAGAAGTAAACAAAAGCGGAATCTGACCAGAAAGTTTGTTTCTTGCAAGGTTCAAAATGGTTAACGAGTTCCATGACTTGATATCCGAAGGAAGCTCACCCGAAAGTGAATTTCCATCGAGATTAATGACTGTTAGCTCAGACAAAGTAGTAAACTCAGGTGGTATTTGACCCGAAAACATGTTATTACTAGCTTTCAAGACGCTAAGTTTGACCCATGAAGAAATCCTGGTGGAATTGGACCTGAAAACTTGTTATCACTAATCTCTAATCTTGAAAAATTCCAAGCAACTTTACTCGGAAGCTCCCCAAAGAACGAGTTTCCTGAAAGCCTTAAACTTGTGAGATTTAGCAATGTCCAAATTCCATCAGGAATACGACCCGTGAAGTTGTTATCATAGAGCTGGATGCTGATGATCCTGTCACAAGCCTCGAGTGATTTCGGTATCTCCCCTGTGAGATTGTTTGAGAAAGCAATGACCCCTGTCAACACACCTCCTGCACACAAGTTATCAGGCAGTTTTCCTGTGAGATTGTTCTCAGACACTTCAAATGCTTCAAGCTTCGAGTGAAGACCGAACTCTTGCGGTAACTGACCAGTGAGATTGTTTCTAAAGACTCTAAAGATCCTTAAAGTTGGTATTGAAGAAATACTATTAGGAACCTGTCCTGACAGCTGATTTGAGTACAAATTAAGCACCTCAAGCTTCTGCAGCTTCCCAAAACCATCAGGAATCGACCCGTTTAGCTTGTTCATAGCGACATCAACCTGAGTCAAATTAAAAGACTCTACAACAGAAGGAAGGCTGCCAGATAAGCTGTTCTTGTACAAGAACACATTATCCAAATTCGGCAACGAAAACAATCCACCAGGTATCCCACCTTCCAACTTATTCAAACTCAAATCCAGCTTTTCGAGATTAACCAAATTCTCAAAAGAATCTGGTATCCTCCCAACCAGATTACTAGAAGTCATCCAGAGCACCTTCAAGCTCTTCAACTTACCAAATTCAAAGGGTATCTCAGGTTCTGCCAGCTGATCATTATACGCGAGCCCAAGTGTGTCCAATTTAGTCAGGTTACCAATCTCAGGAGGCAATCTAGAACCATTAAACAAGTTCTGGTACAAGAACAATGAGGTCAATGCAGATAGGTTCCCAATGGAGGTAGGAATCTCCCCAGAGAAGTTATTCCCTCCGAATTCAGCCACTTGGAGGCGCGAAAGTCCTACATCTAGATCATCAGGCAAAGCACCAAAGAAGATGTTTTGGGAGATATCTAGTTCCATTAAGCTAGTGCAGTTGTATAAGGCTTCTTTAGGAAAGGGTGCAGATAAGTAGTTGTCATGGAGGATTAGGGTTTCCAGATTTGGAAGGCCTTGGCAGATGAATGGAGGGATGCTTCCAATGAGCTCCTTGCTTTCTAAATTTAGTAACTTTACGGACCCGTTGAGGCACTCGACCTCAGGCCAAGTGGAGCAAGGTGAGGATGAAGTGTCATTGTTGTTCCAGTTTGAAAGAGTAGGAGGGTTCCCCCAGTCTTGCTTCAGCTTCAACAAAGTGGCTCTTTCTGAGCTCAAAAAGGATTGTGAGTTTACAAAAGTCGTGATCAAGGAGAGAACAACAAGAAGATGAACATGGTGGTGGTGTGACGTCATCATATGTTTTGTGAAGATGAACATGAACATGGTGGTGGTGTTTTTTACATAGTCAAAGAGTGTGTGCTTGTTGTGTTTTGTTTTCATGCATTAAAAAAAGACACAACATCATTCATTCATTTGAGACTGTTAGTACATGTTATATATTACAGTACTACCCGTGATGTTACTTTCTCGTACACAAATGATGGAGAGATGTTTAAACATTTTTCATTCTATCCCAATATTTAAAAGACATTTTTCACAACGGTTTTTAAGATGTTTGAAAAAAACGATATTTAAAAAAAAATTAGGCTACGAAAAGGATGTTCGGTACGTATTTTATTTGAAAAGTGTATTTTTGTTTACCACCATTGATTTATAAGTACTACTCGTGATGTTACTTTTTCATACACAAATGATGGAGATGTTTAAACATTTTTTTTCATTCTATATGAATATTTAAAAGACTTTTTTTTTTCATAAATTAATAAAATACGAATATGTTTCTTTTCACAAACTAATAAAACAATAATACGTTATATTAGACCAAAAAAAATTAAACATGTTTTAAGCCTGTTATATCTTTTCTTATTTCTTACATCATATTGTTTAAAAACATTACTAAAAAAGTATTATAACTCTGGAAATCAACATATACTAATAAAAGAAAACACAAAAAAGTCAATGTTTGTTACCGAAAGTAAATAAACACCTTTATTTAGCAATTCCTATAAATGAGAGAATTTGTGTTTGATCGAATCACAATATCACATGAATTATATTCATTTGCCCATATAAGCTAACATTAGATAAGTTTTTTTATATAAAATTTAAGGGTTAATGTACTAAACTTATTTTTTTTTTCAAATTAATGAGCTAAACTTTCAAATTTTATTCTTTGGTGTATCTTGACCATTTTACCCCTCCGATACATGTGAGTCTTAACAAATGAAGAGTAAAATGGTTCGAAGATACACCAGAAATGACGAATTTAAAAGTTTAATCTTGCAAAAAAAAAAAAAAAAAAAAAAAAAAAAAAAGTTTTATTACACGGATATGAAAATTGTGAAAGTACGATACATTTTAAATAGGGATTGAGTCGTAGAATATCAACATCTTTTCCAAGTGTCCCATTCAGTGCGTGTGTCTTTTTGTAAGATGTAGAATAGCGATGTCGTTTCATAGTGTCCGCTCTAAGACGCGTAAGTCGTTGACAAGAATGCATTTTGTCTTTTTAAGACGTAGACTTAGCGATGTCGATTTCGTCAGACTAAAACGAACAATATTTGATCGTCCTCTTGTATGGTGACACATTTGATGCGATCATCATTATTCTACGTCTTAAAAATATTGGAGCGATGTTAACTGAAAAAATACGTTATTCTACGACTCAATCATTTTTAAATACATTTGAAAAATACATTTGATTCCCGGATGTTTTCTTCTACGAAAAGCGAGATTGCATTACAAAGATAGATATATAGGCCATCACAAAGGCCAATAACGAGATAGAGGATAGGCAGGCAGGCCCCATAATTATTGTAACTACTGGTCAATTTTCGAATAAATGGTCCTGGCTGTCGATTCAACAATAATCAACTAGTGAAAGATCGAGGGGCCTCGTACAAGTTTTTTTTGAGTATGATCAACAAGTGGTAGATGATCATTCTCGAATTCGATAGAAACTTTGGAATGGTTCTTCACATCTCGCAAATTTAGTGAACTTGCAAGTGAGTCTTGTAAAGTAAAATGTCAATGTTGCTTCAAAGTATGTCACCAGAATTATTAAAGTAGTAAGCATATATCTTAAGATTTAATAATTTTTTTCGAATCAAAAACTAAAAAACTAAAATGTAATGGATTATAATTATGAAACGTTTATATATGTTTATGATATATAATATAATTGTGAATTCATATAATACTACAAAATTTATTATAAAAAAAATATTATTGTAGGATCTTAAAATCCTAAATCGATCTTATGATCTCGATCTTACAAAGACAAAAACAAGTATATGAATTCAACAAAGTAACTTCCATGTTTCAATCAAACATAAATAAAATTTTATTAAATTGAAAATATAAAACACACTCATGTGATTAAAAACTAAAATAGTAAAACACATCTTTATAATTAAAAAAATTGTTGGCTACAAAACAACACTTTTTCTTTTTACTATCTCCATCTCATAATTATCGTCTCATAATTATCGTCAAGTGTCAAACTTTTGAAGTAAATATTTTACACTTTTATTTAAATATATTTATTTGTCTTTATATAATATTTTGTGATAATTATCAATGAAAATCATTTAAAACTCAATCCATTCATATATCTTTCATCAAATAATATATAACGGCAATTTTAAACTATCTCACAATATATTTATCTCACATGTTCTAAGCAGGACTTGAACCAACAATTATTTGATTGGGGAGCTTCACACACAACGTGTGGTACTATTGAGACACAAGTCATTTTTCTTTCAGAAAAAACTAGAAAGGACACGTGAAAGAAGAGCTGAAACGAGTTGTTTTCTCGCTTAGTCCACAAGAAAAGACAATTGTATGATCTTCAACCACGAGTCAATAATAGCAACAATAAGATCGGTGATGCTTTTGTTTCCATAGATGAATAAAAAAAAGAGTAGTCTTGGAGATGGATTTGAAACTAACATAGTACTGAAACTAACATAGTACCAACCACAACCAGCTGGGCTAGCGTAGTTGGCCACCAAAGTTTTCTTAAAGTGCTTTGAGAAGGGATGTTTGGTTAGGAAGGTCTCAAGTTCGAGTCCAACCCACTTTTACCCTTTCAGCGATAAAGAGAGGCGGGAGGTCTCATGTCATCATCTTCGCCGATTGAATGTCATTGGACCGAACCATTAACGACTAACAATGTCAAAAAAAAAATAATAAAAATAAAAAAAAAAAAAAAAAAAGTACCAACTACTACATGATTATTTGTTACCGCATAGTGTAATGCTAAGAATTTGGACGCGACATGATACTATTAGAAGCCCTACAACTCTTATACGTAGCATCAAAATTATAAAGAGCTTATACGAGTAAACGTCTTACAAGTTACTAGTTTGGTGGACACGAATCCACCCAACTCATATTTAGATATGATAAGACTAGAGGGAGTAGGGAGAAACTCACCCTTTGGTAAGTAACTCACTCACGACCAACCCAAAACACAAGTGCATGGTCACGGCCAAATTGTATATCTATGGTGGTGGCTCGCCAAAGTGAGAGAGTCTTGATAACATCAAATAGTCCTAATATTAAGTGTCAATTTCCCCGATAATGCTCGTATTTTATATCATTTATATGGATTTACGCTTGTTTTCCTTTATATTTCACTTTCGGGTAAATTACGAGCATTGGAGCTAATGAGGCGCGGATTTGGAGAGTTTATTGAAGATATATGATAGTATGCTCATTTTGAAGATGTTACGGCGTAACCCCTCTCACATTACGCCGTAACGGATCGTGGCTCGAAAACCAACTAAGCGGAAGATTACGCGTAACTCCATCCCAAGATTACGCCAGTAACTAATTAGGTTAAATGAGGTTCCGCCATGCAAGCTAAGACGTAACTAATTCCACAATAACTAATTCCACGATTTATTGAAGATACGGCGTAACTCATTCACGATGTTAAGCGTAACCACTTTTTCGAGCAAATTACGAAGAAATGGATGTTTACGTAACTCTTAACTTAAGTGACGCCGTAACAAGATCCGCCTATAAATACCGCCCAAATTCCATCATTTCTAATCATTCACTTCACACACCAATTCGGAGAGCGTGGGTGAAGGTTGAAGGCATATCTTAGGAAGCATCTGAGCTATCTCAAGTGGAGAATTCACTCCCTACGATAAGCATTAGCATTTTATCATTTCTTTACTTTCAATTCATGTATTTCGTAATGTTAAACATTGAATCGATTGTTTTAGTTAATGTTGGAATCACTCCTAAACTATATTTCAAGTGTTTGTAATTAATATGTAATAGTTTGCTTAATTAGGCTTTTATGTTAGTTTTAATGGCAAAGCTTATGTAGAAAGCCCATAAGCCTTGGCCCAAATCTAATAAGGAAGGAAAGGGACTTGTAGTGTTGCCTTAGTCCCTTCTCCTATAAGTAGTCTTGTAAACCTTCATTTGAAGGTTGGTTGTTCACATTATCATATATCCTACGTATAACTTTCTCTCATTTATATTCGTGTGTGTGTTAGTGTGTTCATCCGATCATCTTATCTATATTTCTTACATATTGATGCTTGTGTTACAATATGGTGACCTAACAGTGGTATCATTCGCCATCTAGTTGGGTGAAACATATTTATTTTTGAAGTTTGTTACTCATACGCGTGGGTTTTATAAGCTAATTTTTCATACGCCTAAAAGCTTTAAATTTTACACTTAAAAACTCAAGATTTTTGTGGTTTAAGGTCTATTTAGTTTTAAAGTTTAGGTTTTTAGCATCAAGTTTGAAACTTTACGTGTGTAGAATAGTTTTTGAGCTTGATTTTGTGCGTATACATCTGTCTACGCGTAAGGTGAAAACGTGTCTTAGATCATCAAGTTTCAAACTTTTGTGTTATTTTGGTGATATTGAAGCTCTTTCATCATAAAAATCAGGTTTCTAAACACTTTTGGGCATTAAAATCGGTTTGGTGATAGTTTGTACTTTCTACTCGTAACAAAACCCTAGTTTTACTCGAAGCTCAAGGTCTCACGCATAGCGGCGGTCTACACGTAGCGATTCATCATTTGATCTTGATCTTTGTTGGTTTACTCGGTGTTTTCTTGCTTGGATAAGCCCGAAAATACTTCGACTTTGGTTATCTTTTACCTTGGTATAAGTGTAAAGGATTTTAGGCAAAACCCTAGTTTTACGCCTAAGTCTAACTCTCACGCGAGAATACTTTTGCTAAGCCTTCCTACGCATAAGTTTGTCTTACGCTTAAGGAAGTATTACGCATAAGCATTCTACTCCTAAGTCGTTGGTTTACGCCTAAGCTAAGCTTTTATCCAGTTTACGCGTAAGCTCTCACTACGCGTAAGTTTTCTTTTACGCATAAGTTGGGTGTTACGCGTAAGATTACTTTATACGCCTAAGCTGATTTATACGCATAAGGTTACTTCATCAACAAACTCTAAGTTTCATTCGACTACAAAGATCCATCATCAACACAAGTTTCAAGATGTCTCAACCACCATACTCTAGCTACTTTCCTCATGAGTATCCTCAACAACAACAACAAAAATTCTATCAACAATATCCTCCACCATCTCCACAAATTGCAACAATTTGCAACAATTTCAACAACAATTTCAACACTTTCCTCATGGAGCAAACCTCTTCCACCACAAATGGTTCCACCAAACCTCGTCAACAAGTGCAACATTATACATACTTTCAAAATCAGTATCCAGCCAAGTATGCTATGAATGTTACAACTCCGAAGGAACCCTCTTGGTTTGCAAAGATGTGTGAAGCTTTAAGTAGCAAACAATCCATTCATGAAGCTGGATCCCTTGACAGACCTCCAATGCTCACTCCCGAAAACTACGATCAATGGGTAATAAGGTTATTTAGGTTTTGTGATCTCAAGAAGCCACATGGTAAGTTTTTGAAGAAGGTCATCCTTGAAGGTCCTTTTCAGATGCCTACTATCAGTGTACCCGGAGATCCGACTGCCAATCCACCAAGAGATGATATCACCAACGTTGTCGGTCTTGATCAACTTACTATTGATCAACTTCTTCACTTAGAAGCTGATGAACTTGCAATGCAATATATCCTTTTGGGATTACCCAATCCGATACTTCGTAGTGTTGATGCTCAGAAGATCGCTAAAGCAATGTGGGAGCACATTCATCTTCTAATGGAAGGCAATGAACTCAATCGAAGACATGGAATCAAAAATCTACTTAGAATATGAACACTTCATGATTGAACCAGGGGAGACATTAGAGTCACATCATCATCGGTTCTCAGAAATCATCAATGACTTGGATAAACATAATATCATTATGCCAAGAATTGCAATCAATACAAAGTTCCTGAGCTGTCTTGGTCCTGATTGGGAAAAGTATGTTACATTCATCCGTCAAGCAAAGAATCTTCATCAAGCTACATACGGATTGTTGTATGACTATTTGAAGCACCACAAAAGGAAGTTGACAAAGAAAGAATCATCTGCGGGTCCTCGCTTCACCTTCACTCCCGGATAATCAAACTCTTGCTTTATTATGTGTATTCACAATTCCCTCCACAACCGTATTCACAAGCCCTCCGATCAGATTACACCATATGATCCATCACATCAACAATCCCAAGAAACTCAATTGGTTCCATACAACAACAACAACGATCAAGCACTCTACGATGAATCAAATGAGGACGCAAGCCTTCGATGCATTGAATCAAGAATTTGTTATGATTGCAAGAGCCTTGGACGATTTGTTAACAAATCCAACAACCGCATTCGCACCTCATCAAATATAAGGAATCAAGTTGTTGTTAACAATGGAAGGGTGAGGTTCGTAATCGTGGTAATGGTCGTCGATGAATAGTGGTCGAGGTTTAATGGAAGGAATAACATGGGTGCTCCACAACAACGGGTTCAAGTGGTTGATGGAAATGCTCGACCGGGGTTAATGGTCTCGATGCTATAATTATAATGAGAAGGGTCATCCGCTAATGCATGCCTAAAGCCGAGGACAAGAGGCGCTTATCACAAAAAGGCTTTACTCTTGGCTCTCAAGGATGAAGTCGGTGGAACTCTTACTAACAAGGAAGCAGCTTCATGGCAAATGTAGATTCGATGATGACATGGAGGACTTTAAGGCTAATGTAGCTGTGATGTTAATGGCAAACATGCAAGAGCTCCACATGAGTGACACAGGCCCGGTATATGACATCGATGGCTTGTCTCGTGTACCGGATCCAAACATCCTTATACATGATCGATATCTCGGTCAACATACGCATCCGACAAAGTAGAGTGTTCAACATGAGCCTTCAACATCTCATTCGACGAGAATCAAATGGATCCCGTAGTCATATTTGATGATAAAGATGACCTTATGGTTAATATTGATAATCAAGTTGACTCGTGGTCATATTGAGGATCTAAATAATGACTATGTTTAGACTCAAGTTGAACAAGATGAACCTTTGTCTAATCGGATCTTGAACTCATGACCAAATTAATTGCACCAACAAATCTCGGATCGGATAAGTGCAATGAGATCAATAAGAAATTGCAAGATAGAACTCGCATTGTTGACTAAGGGCAATGAATGCTATAAATTCCAACTCAACATTTTTCAAACTAAAGAGAAAGCGTGAAAAGGTTTTGAAGTCGCATTGCTAAATCTTACCAAAATGAAAATCTTTGGAAAAATAGATCGTGATCTAGTTGCATCCAAGAATGCTTTATTGTCTCAAATAAAACAAGCGAAATATGATCATAAACAACAACTTAACGCCTCACTGAAACTCAAAAGCCAAGTCCGAGTTGTTAACTTGTCAAAAACACTTTTGTGAGTACAAAAGCATTCGAGGAAACAAATAGATGACTATCTTGAGGAAATTGTCGACCTACAAAACAAAATCAAAGAGTTTCAAAATGTTGTTTACAAACATGGTGAGTCAATCACAACAATTCAAAAGTTTTCTTTTAAACCAAATCCTAATGGATATGGACCAATTCTTGTCGATTACAAACCATGTTTTTCAAATAGAGCATTTAAACCAAATCCTCAAATTTCTGATGCGAGAACATAGAATTGATGACTCAATCATGAGTGTTGTTGAATATAATCTTATGGAGGAATTAGATGCAGAAGACGCGAGTCGGTCAAAATTGGAAAATGTTGTTTATTGCAAACCATTTAACTATTCAAAAGCCATAACTTTCGTCACACAACAGGATCATTCTAACACACCTTGGGTTGTCACACCACCTCTAGAGTCCTCTTCTAATGATGGTTCCCGACCCAATGTTGCACAAATTAATGGTCCTTTACCTTCTTTTAGTGAAATAAAGCCATTAGCTTAACGATGTCAGGTTCTAAAATATTTTGACACTTTCATGTCTGACATCAAACTTTTGGAACATGTAATTGAAGTTAATTCTGAAATTAAAGCTGAACATTTTCAATCGCCATTCATAGCGACAACAAAGGGATATTTTTCATAAAGGGCTTTACCACATGTCCGAAATCTAAAAATGTGTGCAATATATTGGGAACGGGATCTTCAGAAGGAGATTGTCAAAATCGTGAACTTGCTTTACAAAGTAAGATCAACCAACTGCGTTCAAAATCTCTTGATCCAAAAATAGAACAACTGGATGATGAGAACGTGTCTTTAAAGTGTCAAATTTCAAAATATGAACAAGAAATTTCCAAAGTCAAAACTGAATATGGTGTCATATTTTATTTACTCAAAAAGACTCGTGCTCAAGCATCAAAAGATGCTGATGAATATCTTGCATATACCAAAGAAGTTTTACGAAAAAATGGAAACACTCGCTCTGAAAATCAAGATTTGTTACACACTATCCATGACTTAAAAGCGGAGTTGGTAAAACTTAAGCAATATAATATTAGTAACACAAATGCACTTGCCTCAGGAATGTTTAACATAGACACTAGAACGCCTAATGACAAACCACAAGATACTAATGTGCTTCCTTCCACTGAAACATGAATAGTTACCTCTTTTCCCAATGCTAGCACTTCACAGCTAAAGAGCACATCAAGGAAGAATAGGAAGTTGCAACGTAAGAAAAGAATAATAAAGACCACTGAAGTAGAAGAACACCTTAGGACTTTGAATAACACTCAAGTTGCACCCACTTTAGACATTGCATTAGACAAATGTAATAGCAAAAGTGATGTAACGAATGCTGAATCTTTAAGTACTTTGAATGCTTTGTTTGAAGCATCTTGTGTTGGTTGTCGTAAAAGCATGTTTTCTGGTTGTCATGATAAATGTGTTGCTAATGCTTCTAAGTCTATGCTAGGTAAACCCCCTACTAATGTTTATGCTACAACCATAGATGTACCCATAGAACCCACTTCACCTCCTAGGAAGAGAATATCACCTAGTGCATTCACTAAGACCAAAGCTAAGACTAGTTGGACTTGGCAGAGATGGTTACAAAACATACCAGGCTTTAAATGGATTCCCAAAATCATTAACAAGTGTGTGTCTAATGTAATCAGAACGGAACCTCTAACTCTTCTAAGTTCCACCTCTACTTATTCCACCGTGTCGCCTCGTGTGTAATGTGGTGATACATATCATCCACTGGATTGTTGATAGCGGATGTTCCCGACACATGACATGCAATCTCAAATGTTATCAAACTTTGTTTCAAAGTTCATTGGTGATTGTACAATAACCAGACGACTGTGCCTCTCGATGGGATCAAGGGTATGAGGGTGATATGCTTGCGCCAAACTTGTAGCCAACTGCAATAAGAAATAGTAGACACTTCGTTAGTGATCGCAGCAGGGTCGGCCTCGCGAACCACCTCCCCGTGAGAGTAAGTATGTGATATGTGTTGTAAATAATATGGAGTATGTGAAATATTGTGTTGAATGAACATACCATTGAAATGACTCGTCCAACCTATTTATAGTGAAGAAAATAGCTGGAGAGTGTTAGCACACGCTTAGGAGATCATGGGGCGCCCCCGATTTGTGGTAACCGCTAGGCTTCATCCCCACTATCTCGGACTTAGCGGGAAGCTAAGGAAATAGTGGAACGTGGGGAAGACTAAGTCAAGGTTCTTCTTTGTCTTGGCATCTTCAAGAGAAGACACCAAGCGGCATAGGCCTTCGTCTCGGGCGAATTCCCAACCGGTAACCATGTCAATGATGAATGGTTTTACGCCACCAATGACTTATGAAGAAAGACTTGGGTCTTCGTAATGTAATTTCGATCGAGGCCAAGGGGTCCTTCGACCGATCTGAGGGTACGCCATCAAGCCCCCAATGAAAGTGATATGTACGAACAAGAAATATTGCTTACGACTCGTAAATAAAACGAAACCTCCTCTTCGCCACAAAAACGAACGAAGATGAAAAGTCTTGTACTTATTGACCGTAATTAATGCAAACACCTATCCTAACCACTCCTTTCCTCGGTAAAAGAAAACGCTATTTCAAATTTTAAAAGGGTTTGAAACCGGTGGTGGGATAAGTCAGACACGTAGGGCCGAGATTTAACATATGTAGGGTATATAAAATGTAAAACAAGAAACCCTAACATAATTTTATCTCACGCCCAAGTTTTTCACCTACTAAAACCTCTTCCGATCAAGCTTTCGATCAAACAAGGTAAAGTGTTCCTTCGTATCTGTTTTTCAAATACGTTATTGTGGATTTTAGAAGGATCAATGTCTACCAATAAAAAATTTGTAATCAAACAACAAGGTTGCACCTTGACAAGGGAGGAGCTCAAAGCGTTCCTCACCGATTACCCAATTCCAAAAGAACATAAAATCATGTTACCTAGTAGAAATCAAGGGATATTTGATGCCCCCGAAAACTATGTAGGCATGTATACCCATGCATTCACCACCTCCAACCTTAGGATACCGTTGCACCCTTTGATTTTAGAACTCCTCCAGTACTATGAGGTACACATTGCTATGTTCAACCCTTTTGGCCTAGCCAAGCTTACGACATTCATTGTGATGTGCAAAGCTTATGGGTTCGAACCATCATTGACTGTGCTTAGGGGTTTTCTGAATTTATACCGGAGGAGATTGGTTGACCTTGCAAGAGGGTGAAAGGGATGTGCCCATTCTCATAGATAGGCCATTTACGAACATCGTGAATTGAAAGGCAAATTCTTTTACATCCAAAACACCATTATCCCTCCGACCTACCCCGCATTGTTAAACCTGCACTTCAATATGACGAAAAAGGTTCAACGATCCTCGCCCTATACCGTGAGAAGGAACTTTGTATCAACGTTTGGCTCGCCATCCACCGATTGCCAAACATTCCCCGAGCCAATTCTTTTCATGGTCGGTATTATCGAAAGATGGGAGGATCTCCTTAGGTACCGAGATTATTGTGATGTAGAAAGTATGTATTTTTTGATTAAAATAAGAAATAAAACTTATCTTTCCGATATTTATCTTATTTTCTCCTTCGCAGTAAATGTCATTCAAACTTTGTGGTAGCCGGTGGTGCAAAGGAGGTGAGCTTCATTCCAAAGAATCCCCAAGAGACGAAGCTATGACGCTGGCTCTCATCGGTGTCAATAAATGACAATGATGTGGAAGCCCACCCATCGAACTGTATCCTCCGCCTCCTCCGTCAAGGAACCCATAGATGTGGAAGACCAGCCTGGAGAATGTTGATGAACTCGATGAACCGCCTCCAAGGACGCTTGGTCATCGAGGACCCTCCGGCATTGGTGAGAGGGTCCAAGCAGAAAGGTACCGGCAAAGTCGTGAAGTCCGCTCAAGAGGAAGCTTATCCTACCTACTCCTCCTCTCGAACTACCCGGAAAAGAGTGCCTGTAAGGTCGTGGTATTTCCACCATCAAGGGCCCAAGGTGATGATATCCATGGTAATGTTTCTTGCCTGTAATAAAAATTAGATACTAGTAATAATATATTAACAAATTTATATATGTTGCAGACTTCCTTATACGAAAGAACTTCCTCTTCCCTAGCTTGTCACCAACTCGGGCCATGTAATCCCACCCAAGTGGAAGGGGTGATGGACAACATGTCCATAGAAAGGCTCGCGACCTTCATGACAAAAGTTATGTCCGATAAAGGCATGCTAGACAACCAACTCAATGCTAGGACAAGGAGCCGCCCGTGTTGTCACCAAAGCTTGAGAAGAAATGGATGTTATGCTAAGGAGAAGGCTAGGGATCAAGTATGCACTGGAGAAGAAGTGTGAGGATGCCTTGAGGATTTTGACAAGAACCCTTGGTGCAAGATCTCGAGCCGAGAATGAAAAGCTCAAAGGTCAACCGGCAACGAGCGAGGATGAATGCAAGCAGTTAACTATCAAGGCACAAAGGTTGTAGGCTATAAAGAGCATATATCCGTTTTTCATCCAAATGCGGGGCCTCAAGGAGAGAGAGCGAAGTTGCCGGACCAAGAGATCAAGCTCAGAGAAAGGTAGATGGGTTAAACCTTCGTCTCAAGATGTCAAGAAGGATAGGGTGGACTTGGTAACCAAGGTGATCCCCTCACGCTATGGAACTTACCATAACGATGATGCGGGATTGCAATTGGGAACCCGTGAATGCGGCCATATTCCATGGCAAGTGTACCACTTTGGAGGAGATAGTCTGCGACGAGGAACCGTGAAGCCGGAGGAAGTTCTTACTACTGTGGAAACTCATGAGAAAGAGTATGATGATGGTGTAATCACTTAACTCGCTTTGAGTTCCCTTTCCTTACAGATGCGACGAAGGACACAACGACTTATTGAGGACCTCACGGCCAAGAAGCCAAGGAAAGTCCAACCTCCATCTCCCTTAAGAAGACTCCACACCCAAGGCTCCCTCCCAAGGTTCAAATTGATCCCACTCATTCCAAAGTTTAATGAAGGCAACCATGTGGTTGTAATTTGATCCCTGTGGTGGTATGTACCTGCTTAAAACAATTTGTCTCTGTTCCTTTCCGTGCTTTGTGCTCGATGAAACAATTAACATTTGGTGTGTGTGATGTAGGCTACGCCTAAGACAATGTTTTACTTGGTTGGATCGTTATACATTACTGCTTAGACTAGTTAAACTAGTCATTAATCTACATTAAAGCCACCGTGGCTTGCATTTTGCCATGTGTGATTCTTTCTTTATTTTACTTGCGTGAAAAAGTTTTTACAACCTAAGGCGTATGGTAGATGCATAGCCTCATTGTTTGTAGTTACTTCACCAAGAATATTAGCAATCGATAATTTGATCACGATGAGGGTCACACCCACTTCATCGTAATCCTTTGGGCAATGAAAGGCTTAAAATACCTTAAGGCCATATAGGAAAGTTAATGAAGTTGAGGTGGATGTTAAGCATATGAGCAAGACATGTTGTTAGTCTTTGTACATCCCTTCGACATTGAAACTTATAAAGCGACTTGGTGGGAAAATCTTTGTTGTATTGAACTAAACAAGAGATTCGAGGAAATGCGTTATATCATTAAATGGGTAGGGAGGATTACATCATTTTAAGAAATGAATACTAAAGCTCACCATTAATGCTTCTTTCCCAAGTGAGAAGAATGCAAATACATTGATTGAAAGCAAAGTAAAAAATGTCCTTAGACATTGTAAGTTTCATACGAGAACTTACGGGCGGTAGTGCCATTCCGTGTTCTATCAATAGCGCTCCATCCAAGGTTTCGCTTGTAGGCTCCATTGCCATATGCTTCCTTAATAACGAGGGCCCTTCCCATGTAGGTCCTAGTTTACCCGGTACTTAGCTTTACTTACTGCTGAGTCGGAGGACGATTCCTCCGGTTTCAAGGTCAAGGCCGAACCCGATCGCTGTAGTATCTTTAATTTTTGCTTATGGATAGCCTCCCGATTGAGGCTATTTCCTTCATTCTTCGAGTAGGTCTAGCTTGTCATGGAGTCTTCTTCATTGTCCGCCGCTCAAGTTCATGACCCTTTCGCTTCGACACTTACTCCGGGCGGATGACAGCCCGCGCCATATGTCAAGCTAAAAGGCGCCTCCCCATGACTTGACTTTGTATGCTCTGTGAGCCCAAAGTACTGAGGTAGTTCATCTACCCAACCGTGGCGATCAGATCCCACCTTCGCTCTATTCCTTGGATGATGTCCCTATTAGTAACTTCCACCGTCTGCTACCTTGAGGATGGTAGACGGAGTGAAGGATTGTTTGATATTCGTGCCTCGCAAAACACTGGGAATACCCTTCGCGAATCGCTTCCCATTATCTCGAAATGATGATATGAGGTACCGAACCGATGATAATATGTTCCCACACAAACTTTTCCATGTGCCTTCCCGTGATGGATGCCAAAGGCTTCGCCCACCCATTTAGTGAAGTAGTCGATGGCTACGACCAAGAACTTTATTCCTCCCGAGTACTGGCGTAGGACCCACAATGTCTATCCCCATTGGTCAAGGGCCATGCGACGCCACAGAGGTCATGTCTTGTTTTGTAGCCTTGGAACCCTTGAGTGAACTTGACAGCTTCACACTTCGAACGATTTCGACAATTCCCCTGCATCAAGGCCAAGAATATTCGATCCTCATTATTTTAGAAACAACGGAGCGGGTCCTGCGCAAGCCCGCAGATCCTTCATGCACTTCTTGAATGATGTTGGCGGCTTGCCTAGGTCCTACACAACGAAGCCATGGGGACAAAAAGGATCTTTGTATCGATAGTTCCCATGATTTTGCATCGTGGTGCTTTGATGCGACCTTCGAGCTAATTTCGATCCTCCCAAAGATACCACTTATTAGATATTCTCTAATCGAGTCATCCAATTTGAGTCTTCCTATTGTATATCGACACCTCCTTTCGGACGATGGACCTATCTCGCCAACACTCGACCGTAACTTTTAGTTAAATGAGCAAATGCCATTGATGCCGCTTGCTAAGTGCGTCCGCTTTTGTTTTGATTTCTCCAAAATGCTCTATGTTGTAGGATGTAAACCCTTCGAGCATTTCCTTGGCCTTATCCAGTATTGCTTGATCACAGTTGTCTCGCCTCGTAGAGCCTTTTATTTGTTGGCCACCGCCATGAGTCACCGAAAATAGCTAAGTCTTCTACCTCCATGTCCTTAGCCAACGGAGGCCCGCTAGCAAGGCTTCAGACCGCTCATTGTTAGTAGCATCAAATTCAAAGCGGAGTGCATAAGTGTACTCCTTCCTTTGGGGTCAACAAGCATGAGACCCACGCTGTAACCGCTTGAGTTGGAGGCTCCACAAGATAAAGTTTCCACCTTCGACCGCCTTTATCAGCTTATTTTCAAAGAACCATTGTGTCATGCTTTGTCTCGAGGGTGTTTCGCTAAGAAGTATGCCAATATTTGCCCTTTGACCGAAGTTTCTACCCTTGTATTCAATTTCGTGCTCTCCTAGCTCGATAGCCCATTTAGCTATCCTTCCGATTTCTCGGCTTCGAAAGTATCTCGCTAATGGGTTTGTCAAGAAGCACGGTTATGGGGTGAGCTTTGAAGTACCTTCAGGCGCCTCGCAATCATGGATCAAGGCCAAAATTAGCTTCTCCAATGCCGGATAATTTAGCTCACTCCTCAGAGAACCCTCGCTAACAAAGTAGATAGGATTTGCTTTTCTCCCTTCGCCAATAACACAACAATGACAAGCTTTCAAGGAGGTCATGATATACATAAACAACACTTCGCTTTGATCGGGGCGTAAGTGTAGGTAGAATAACCATGAAATCTTTGAGCTGGAAGGCGCTCGATCCGTATCCATCGAAACATCTTTTATCCGTGCATCCTTTGAGTGTCTTTAAGAACGGCAACGATCCGTCTCGCACCCTTCGATAAGAACCTACCGAGGTCGCTAGCTTTCCGCTCGCACTTTGCACTTCCTTTAGGGACTTAGAGGTCAGAACCGTGATGGCCTTAACCTTCAAGGATTGGCCTTAATGCCTTGCTTGGTGATCGATGTCCCAAAATTGTCCTTCTTCTACACCAAGGAACATTTTTGGGATTTAACTTCATGTTAATGGCGAAGTCGGTGAAGGTTTCCTTGATGTCGAATAGCATGTCCTCCTCCGCTCTACTCTTTATAACCATAGCGCTCACGTGACGCTCTAGATTCCTACCTATCCGCTTGTGGAAGGATTTTTCCACTAAACGCTGGTAGTGGCACCTACATTTTTCAAACCAAAAGGAATCTTTTGTAATAATAAACACCTTTTCCCGTGAAAAGGTTGTCTTCTCTTCGTCCTCTTCCGCCATCTCAGATCCGATGGTAACCCTTATAAGCATCCGTAAAACACTTCACCAAACCCCGACAAGGATTCTACTTTCCAATCAAATTCGGCAGAGGATAGCAGTCCTTCGGACAGGCTTTGTTAATATCTGTGAAGTCCACGCACATTCGCCACCCTCCATCATGCTTCTTGACCATCACCGGATTGGCCACCCAAGTTTGGTACTTCACCTCCCTGAGTATGCCTGCTGCTACAAGCTCATCTACTTCTTTGCATGCGGCGGAATTTCTTTCAGGAGCCAGGCTTCGACACTTTTTCTTGATAGGTTCAATATGTTTGAACTCATTAAGCTTGTGTTCAGTGCCAAAGGGCTTTCCGTCTATGGTGAGAGTTCGGGACCCCTCATATGTCGAGTAGGTCCATGCGAAGACATCTGCATTGGCCCGTAGTACCTTTTCCAATTCTGCTTTGAAGGAGGTTGGGAGCTGCTTTCTAATTACCACCATTTGATCAAGATAGAGATCGTTTACTACAATGCATTCTTCAACACAAGATACCGAGAACATCTTTCGGAGGCTCTTCCGAAACCTGTTTGATCCTTTTGCCTACTTCCGTAGGCTTCTTCACGTTGTAGCTGGAGAAAACCGTTCCAATACCAAAAGGTGTTTGGAATTTGACCGTGGCATGTATGGTGGAGACAACGATGCCCATCTTCTCAGATTGTCGCTCTCCCTATCAATAGGTTATAGGAGATTCTGGACCCACGATCGTGAAAACCGAGTTTATGTTCTTTTTAGCCTTCCTTCTCCGATCGTAACCTCAGAGGGACTTCTCCCAAGGGCCATGAGTGTTCCCCGAGAATCCTACTAAAGGTACCTTCGAATCTACTCTTCGACCTTATCAAGGCTTGAGCTTTAGAAAAAGCTGTCAGAGATCACTTCACATGAGCTTCCACAGCCTAGGTAGGCCCTGCTTACTTCTCCGTTGGAGATCAAGACCTTGATGACCACGGGGTCATTTGAAAGAACTTTCCCTGTGATTGAAGGAAAGGTGACATCTCCTACTCCGCATAGCGCTTCCTCCGCTTCTTTTATATTTAAACCAGAATCATCCTTATACACCATGAGGATAGGTGCTACGGTAGGTGTGGTGTCTTTCCCCAACAGCGTGTCGGAGATCTTCTCTTTACCTTTCTTTATACCTTTCACTAAATGTCCCAATTGGCCGGACTTCAAGGCCTCTTCTATCTATTTCTTGAGCTCTCTACAATTGTTGGTGTCGTGTCCGTAATCGTCATGGAAGTAGCAGTATTTGGAAGTATCTATGGGCCTTCCTCTATTTGCCAAGCGAGGAGGAGGATCAAAGGTCTTCGCACTTTTCCAGTAGCTAGTATCTCCTTGGAGATTTGGATGATTAGCTAAGAGACCGTGATTGATGTTTTATGGTATGGTGTAAACCCGTCCCTTCCTTTGTGTCTGTTCTTCGACCCTTCCCACGAAGGATGCTTCGGGCTTTTACGTGACTTTCTTTATTTTCGACGGAGCCCCGCTGGTAGACACTTTGGCTTCGATCCAGTGTACGCCTTCTCCACTAAACCCTTATAAGTTGCGGGAAGGTCGGTGGAGAGAATTCAACCGACTGCTTTCAAGGCCATGCACGAAGCTCGAGATGTGTTGGTCTTCATGCAAGCCCATTATCCGTAAGGTTTCATCGGTGTATCCGTAATGAAAGCCCTAGTGCTCTCATTTTCCTTCCGCTGATGTTGTGCATCGTTAGGTGCGCTCTTGTAAACTTTTCTCATTGGTGAAATGTGATCTAAATTTGGCCTTGAGATCATCCAAATTCACAATGCTACCCGGTTTTGCCTGTTCCACCATATACGAAAGCAGTAGTCTCGTAGGGTATATGTAAACATGTGGCAAGCAATGGGCATAACCCATCAGATTCTAATAGCCCCTTCGAACGGTGTAAGAAGTTATCCGGTCCCCTTCCCATCATAAGTACCAATATGTGCGGCATTTTCAACCCGTCAGCAAAGGGTAGTCTTCATCCATCTTACGGTGGTGTTGTGGAGTCCATGGGTTCAATAAAGGCAATTATAAGGTGGCATGTAGGTAAAGATTGTACGGGTTATGACTGGAGGTATTCCAACAAGGTTTTGGTTAACATATTGAGGGTGCAAGAGGTATATAAGGTGGGTGACTTCGGCTGTGGTACGAAGGATATACCATAGGTTGCCCGTAGGGCATGCTTCCGTATGGTCGAGTAAACCTGGGTTGCTAGCCCGCCCATTAGGTGGGGATAAACCCTCGAGGGTAAGATTGAGCCCGGAAAGAGGGTACATACCATGAGGAGGAAGATTTCCTCCCCATTCATTTGAGATAGATTGTCTTCTACGCCGGATGCGTGAGAAGGTCGCAAGGAACCCCGCCTCGCTTCTTCCCTGTGAGCCGCCAAAAGTGGTGGCAAATTAACCTCCGTAGTATTCCTTCTGTGACTCCTTCCATTGGAGCCTTCTATCGTGCCTTCCTTTCTAGTGAAGCCCTCCCGAACATCTTCAAAACCAACCGACCTTCCACTAGGCCTTCGAACGCCGGAGACCCTATCCTTAGCACCGAGCGTGTAGACCTGTGAGCCAAGCGGCATGGCCTCCATTTCCAACTCTTCGCCATACTCATCGCTGAGTATTCTAACCCCACGATCTCCACATTCCGAGATTGCCTCCTTCGAGCCCTCGAAAGATTCTAAGGCTTCGATGTTAGCTTCGACAAACACGGGCCGATTATCGGTTCGTGGTTAGCCGAGGTGAAGCATGGTTGTTGGGAGTTATTTCAAGGTGAGATCGTGTGGTAAAGGTGGATGCGGTTATATGGGAAGGTTGTTAGGATCATCGATCGATTGGTGTCAAGGTCGAAACCCGAGGGTGTATCTCTCTTCCTTGATTCATGCCGTGAAACTAGTGAGTGATCGATCGGGTCTAAGTTGGAATAACGAGACCAATAGTAGCGGGTCCCACGGATGGCGCCACCGATTGTACAATAACCAGACGACCAGGGCCTTCGATGGTGATCGAAGGGTATAAGGGTAATATGCTTGCGCCAAACTTGTAGCCAATCCGCAATAAGAAATAGTATACAATTAGTTAAGTGATCGCGCAGGGTTGGGCCTCGCGAACCACCTCCCGTGAGAGTAAGTATGTGATATGTGTTGTAAATAATATGGAGTATGTGAAATCATGTTGAATGAACATACCATTGAAATGACTCGTCCAACCTATTTATAGGTGAAGAAAATAGCTTGGAGAGTGTTAGACACGCTAGGAGATCACGGGGCGCCCACGATTTGTGGTAACCGCTAGGCTTCATCCCCACTATCTCGGACTTGGCGGGAAGCTAAGGAAATAGTGGGAACGCTGGGAAGACTAAGTCAAAGTTCTTCTTTGCCTTGGCATCTTCAAGAAGACACCGGCGGCATAGGCCTTGGCGCGAATTCCCAACCGGTAACCATGTCAATAATGAATGGTTTTCGCCACCAATGACTTATGAAGAAAGACTTGGGTCTTCGTAATGTAATTCGATCGAGGTCGAAGGGGTCCTTCGACCGATCGAGGGTACGCCATCAATTGGCACCGTCTGTTCGGAATGATCAGCAGCCTATCATAGGCTACTGAGATTACATCAATGGGAACATCGAAATTAGCGTAGTTTATTATGTGGAAGGACTTGGTCACAATCTCTTTTCCGTCGGTCAATTTTGTGATGGAGATTTGGAAGTTGCTTTTAGGAGAAAACTTGTTTCATTGGTGATCTAAAAGGAAACGATCTTATGTCCGGAAACCCGACATCAAGTCTTTACACAATCTCAATGCAAGACATGATTGCTTCATCTCCCATCCGTCACTTTCCAAGGCAACATCTACAAAATCCTCGGCTATGGCACCGTCGTCTTTCACACTAAAACTTTCAAACCATAACCAATCTTGCACGTTACAAACTTGTTCAAGGTCTCCCACGATTTGGTATTCTAAAGATCATCTATGCTCACCTTGTGAACAAGGAAAAGCACTCGTGCTCACTTTCCTTCAAAGGTGGAACCGACTCTCAAAGATGTTCTTCATTTTCTTCACATGGATTTGTGTGGCCCAATGCGCGCTGAGCACGATTAATTGCAAACTCTAAATTTTGGTAATTGTCGATGACTACTCAAGACGGACTTCGGTTTATTTTCTTCGCAGTAATGATCAAGCTCCACAAAATGATCATCACCTTTCTCACGAAAATTCAAGTTCAGCTCCGGAATATAGTCAGACAAATTAGAACAGATAAAGGGACTGTATTTATGAATCAAACTCTTCGTGCATACTATGAGAAAGTGGGAATTGAGCATCAAACATCAATTGCACGGACCCCAGAACAAAATGGTGTTGTTGAAAGACGAAACCTTACGTTAGTGGAAGCCGCAAGAACGATGTTGATAAATGCAAAACTTCCAGATTACTTGTGGGCAGAAGCCGTGTCAACTGCATGCTATACTCAAAACCGTTCTATGATAACCAAACGCCACAACAAAACACCTTATGAGCTTATCCATAACCATAAACCGAATCTCAAACACTTTCATGTATTTGGTGCTCTTTGTTACCCGAATAATGATCGTAATGACTTTGGAAAGCTCAAGGCTAAAGTTGACATTGGAGTCTTTGTTGGATACCGTGAAAATTCTATGGATTCGAACTGAATCGTCGTACAAGGGAGATTATGGAAACGATTCATGCCAATTTCGATGAGCTTACATAAATGGCTTCGAGCAAAACGACTGAACCCGGACATAACCGTCTAAACTTCCCCAAACCCCATCATCACCGAACCAAGCCTACAACTTACTGGTCGTCGATGGAACAACTATTTGCTCCTCGCTTAGTGATGATATTGATCAATGTGCTCAGATGTATCAAATGTTTCACCGCTCAACCTCGATAATAATCCTATACCGATACACTGAAACAACAACAACTGCTGACGAAGCACCTCCAATTGATTCTATAACAACGGTAGAACAAACCGCTTCAAATGACGTTGAACCAAATTGATGATTTTCGAACCAAGAAGTACCTACACCGCAGATTATGATCCAAATGCATTCTTCATCCTTTTGCTAATGAAGCGCCACTCGATGTTGCAAATCATCCACAAGCCATTTGAATCCTCCTGTCTGCATAATGTATATCAACATCAACCTCCACACATCGTTGGACTAAAGACCATCCTCTTGTGAACATCATTGGAAACTCGAATCAACCAACAGAATCGACAACGCCTTCGTAATGACGGTGAACATTGCATTTATGCACTTACCGTTTGCTAATCTGAACCCAAAACATTAAAGAAGCAATGACGTATGACAACCGGATTGAATCCATGCAAGAAGAACTTAATCGCTTAAACGTCTTGAAGTATGGGAACGGTTGAAAAACCAACAGGGTCTATGTTATTGGTCTTAAATGGATTTGGAAAACAAGTTGATGTCAAGGTATGGTTATCGAAATAAGTCACGTCGGTGGCTAAGGGTTATAGACAAGAAGAGGGATTGACTTGAGGAATCATTCGCACGGTTGCTCGACTTGAGGTCAGACGGATTTTTTACGAATTCGCGGCTCACATGCACATCACGGTTCATCGATGGATGTCAAAACCGCTCGAATGGTCAATCAAGGAAACGGTTTATGTTAGTCAGGAAGGATTTGTTGATCCGTAGTTCCCGAATCACGCCTTCAAACCGAAAAGGCTCTATACGGTCTCAAACAAGCCCATCGGGCGTGGTATGATAAGTTACCATCCTTTCATTGCCAATAATTTCTAAAGGATCGGTCAACCCAACACTTTTCATTAAATATCACGGGGCTCACATCTTAATCGCTCAAATCTATGGATGACATCATTTTGGGTCAACACATAAAAGTACTCAAACAAATTTTCAAAACTTATGAAAAACATTTTGAAATGTCCATGATGGGTGAACTTACGTTCTTTCTAGGACGCAAGTTCATCAATCACCCCGTGGTATTTTCCTAAGTCACCAAATATGCTCTTGAAATTTTAAACAAACATGGAATGCAAAGTCAGGATACCTATGTCACACCAATGGCACATACCAAGAAACCGATGTCGCTTTACATGGGAAATTGGTTGACCTACCAAACACCAAGTATTATTGGGTCACCATGTATCTAATGACCGAGACCCGATATTGTATTTGTTGCTTATCTTTGCTCCCGCTATCGATCGCGACTAACTGAAACTCACCTCTCGAGGCTAAAAGAATCCTCCGATACATCAAGGAACCATTAATTTGGGGATCTTGTATCCGAAGGATTTCGTTTTGAACTAATAGCCTTTTCGATGACGATCACGCAGGATGCATAGATTTCGGAAAAGTACTTGGTGCTTTACAATTTCTTGGTGATAAACTAGTGTCATGGCAATCGAAGAAGCAGGATTGTACATCGTGTCCTCAATCAAGGTAATATGTAGCCATGTCGCGTGTTATGCTCAAGTCATTTGGATGCGAACACAACTCAAAGATTATGGTTACGATTTGATGTAATCCGATGTATTGCGACAATCGAAGTGCTATTGCGATCTCGCAACTCCGCTCAACATTCAAGTCCAAGCACATCGATCTTTGATATCATTTCATAAAGGAGCATGTGGAAAGTGGTACCGTTGAATTATATTTTGTGGTACCGAACACCAACCGATGTGACCTTCTCACCAAAGCCTTAGCTCCCGCTAGGTTTATCGAAATGATCCACCGGATTGGTATGAGGTGTTTGACTCGGATGAACCGGACGAACTTTGACACATTCTTAAAGCCACCAAACACCAAAATCTCTTTTGTAAATATTTTCTCAAAACAAAAATAGAAAATATAAAATTTCATAAAATACAAAATACTCTTCTATCTAAAATTCTTTCAACATTGCAAGTATATCTTCCGTCAACACTTTACTCTTTCAAACAATTCAATATTTTCACGGTCAAGTGTCGAGGGGAGAAAGTAAATATTTTCTCGTTTCATAAAACCTTGTACTTGCATGTTACCCAATTTGGTTGTATCTTTGATAATGGTGGATACGTTTCTTGTTTATTAACACTCCACGGACTCAAATTTGTAAAATTTCAATAATTTTTAAGTCAAGGGGGAGTGTCGTCAAGTTTCTTTCAAAACTTTTACTTCTTGCTTAACCAAAATGGAAGTTATGGGTTGTGGATGAAAATGGTTGAGGTGGAGGGGCCATAATTGTCAAAAGTTGAAACTGAATTTAACAAAACCACTCCACCTACTTTCACTTAACATTTATTTCATACATTTAATTTTCCAACCACCTTCATCCACGCTCAAAATTCAAACCTCAAATCCGTGTTATAAACTTCAATTTTGTAAGTGTTTAAAGCTTCTTTGAGTAATTTTAAACATTGGTTTTTAATGGTATACAAATCTAACGGCTTGATTTCTCTTTAGAAGTGATTTTAGTTTTTACGCATATGCGTATGAACTAGTAACCACTTTGGGTTGAGTTTGATGTAATGGGTAGTGTTTTCAAAGTATATACCATGTTTTAAAACCATTGTCATCAAGAAACTCAACCCGTAAATCGTTTTAATCACTTTTCTAAAATTAGGGTTTATGCTGGATTTGGGTTTTCTATTGTGAGTGTTTAAGGACAATTAGAGGCTTAAAATATGCTTAACATGTGTTTAATTAACCAATGAAACCTTTGAATCACACCCATAAACAACAAAATGGTGGAATTAAATTTTAGGGTTTAAGCATTCGTAAAGTTGGGTATTTTTTATTCATAAGGAGTTTGATGTTAAGACCTGTTGTAAGCAACTTATAATGCCTCTACGACATCCCAAAAATCATTTGGTTGTGTTTGCATGGTTAGATTGTTTAGGCGTAGATTTTAAATCTTTAGGGTTTAACCTTACGCTTAAGCTAATCCTACGCGTAACCATATTCAACTTGTGATGGCATGTGATTTTGAAAGTGGTTGAATAATGTGTTATTTGAAGTGTTATGAATGATTTATTTCGTGTTTTACGTGCAAAATCGTAATCAGGGTAAAATGGACTTACGCTTATGATCACCTTATGCGTGGCCATTCTGCATAAGAGAAATCTTACGATAACCTTTACGCATAAGGTTCTACATTGGGACCACGCGTATCCCGCGAAGGATATCGTAAACTTGGAATCTACGCACAAGGCTTACTCTTACAAGTAAACCTTACGATAAGCTCTTACCCACGCCACGCAGAAGCCTCATGCTAAAGGTTTATTCCCACGCCGTAAGCTATCTTACGCCTATGGATGACTCTTACGATAAGCTTATGCCTACGCCAGATGGTCACAATGCTTACGCATAAACTTACAATCCCACGCTTAAGCCAAAATTTTCAACTTTACTTATGAAATGTTACGCGTATAAACTTGTAAATAAGTTACTCATAACGCCACAAGACCAAAATGTCACTAATAAGCTATAATTGTTAAAATGTGTGTGAATGAGTGAAAATTTGACTTTAAAATTCGTAATTAATACTCACGTAACTTTTCACATCAACTTTGGACTATTGGACAAACATGTGACCTTGGACACGTAACATTCATTAACATAACAAATTCAATAATTGGACAATAAAATCAACTTTTCACTAACGTAATGTCTTTCGATATGTTGGTACTTTTGTCTCAATATCTTTCCGATCACGATATGGACATCACCATGGAAAACATTAACGCACCAAATGAGCTCACGATGGAAGACATATTCCCATCGACATAAAGATGAAGATTGTAAAGAACAACCTCAAGGTCGACTTTGAAAACTTCACCTGCTCAGAGTCTTCATGTCGAATTGCTGTGGATATTCTCAAGTCTCATCCCTACAACAACATGCTCACAAACTCTGCACCTGAAAGGATCACTAATGTCAAAATCATCCCCAACTCTAAACCACTGGCTATGAATGTATACAGGGGGGCTGATAAGAGACATTTCGAGATTCATGATCCCTTTACCTTTGTTGACTTTGGGATCACTGAACTCGATGAGCTAGGTCCAATCATTGAGTCTAAAAGGAATGCAGTTGTTAAGGACTGATGAAGATGCTCACGAAAAAGATATGAAAGGTCGAGAGATGCACCACCAACTGGAATTCACTGCCTGACCGCACCTCAAGGATCTCAACCACAAGCATCCACCGCAAAAGGAAAGAGTTGAGTTCCACCGAGATCAAAGTGCCGGCTTAGAATGCAACAGGAGCTGCCTGAGGTGTGAAATTTGTGAACTGCTTAGTAATTGAAAAGCCCGAAGAGGGCTATTTTCATTGATGTCTACGGAACCAAAGATTCCAAGGTGGAGTGATATCAATCAGCAGAATGGCTACTATGATCGCTTATATTCGGTGGCCTCTCGATCCAATCCTCAAAGAAACATCGTGTTTTGTCAAGACTCGAATGCTAAGATAAGATACCATCCGACACGGAAACACTCATCACCAAGAAAGCTTGAAGTTCAAGCACCGGAATCCATCCGGACCGACATCATGTTATCTCATTCTTTGTACTAGTGATAGGGACCATGTAAGGTGATTAATAAAGATGTATGTTTTGTTAAAATACATAATGTTCCTTATTGTATTCATTAGTACATTCGATGTAAGAAGAAGCTATTTGCTCACTTTACACCGATCAAACACTTAGGCTATTTGTATATCCAAATAGGGGAGACCGCTGGGTTCAAGAATACCCAAACCCTTAATCTAGGATTTGAATAGAAAATAACCTAAGTGTTTAATCAGTTAAACACTATCGTGTCATCGAGTGCATAGCCTCTCTGAGCCATCTTCGTGATACTCAAGATGAGTGAAGAAGAAGCCTCTCCACCTCGAAGGCGGAACTTAATGGGTGAAGACTAAGTCAAGAAGAAGATGGTGGATTCGGTGGTGATGACAATAACTCACCGAATCCCTTAAGACTCCTCTCCAACCGTTAGCATCAAGACAAATCAAGGAAGAGATCAAGGCTTGAAGATCAAGAATGAGTGGACTAGGCGGGAAAAGTTTACCCAGATAAAACTAAGCCCCAAGTTCTTACGCAGATAAAACTAAGTCCCTATCTACTAAAGCCATATCTTCCAATTTATAGTAGCGGCGATACTAAAGGATTCTCTGTTAAGGAAAGTCATCACCGACTACAAATAACAAAGTAAACAAGAATCAAATATATCTATATTAGGGATTCTTGTGATCAATGTTTTGTCTTCTAGGTTAAAGTTAAATATCCATACTTGTATAAATAACATAAGAGAAGGAGTGAAAAGTTTAAGCTTGTGAATTGTAAAAATACACAAGCCAAACTTTTCACCTCCAAATACAACTTTATCCTCGAGCTAGCTCGGTGGGTTCTAAGAGTTGTGCTCGAGACTTAGCCCCGAGCTGTAGAGAGTCACCCCAAACTTTGTTATTTCAATCCCAAGTACTATTCCGCAAGTACTTGGGTAACGATTCTTTGATTTATTTCTAATAAGAATATGATGTTGAAAATTACTGTGTGTGTTTTACTTATGTTAATTTCAGTCATTATTCACTGTTAAATTGTTCTAAGTACTTAATTGTTTTTTAAACGATAGTGAATATGGAACAACACCTGGCAATGTGATAAAGATGATACGAAGTCTCAGACGGGTTATGTCTTTGTCATTAATGGATGAGTAGTAGACTAGAAGAGCAAGAAGCAGCGCACAATTGCGATGTCTGCGACAGAGGCCGAATACATAGTTGTTTTAAGTCGCAATGGAGGTCGTTGATTAGGAAATTCATTTCGTGGCTTGGTGTTATGCCTTCAATTGAATCGCCTATTGATATGTATTGTGACAATTCTAACGCAATCATATTTTCCAATGAACACGAGTCATAAAGGGCACCGTAAATTTTCTAAGGAAGTATCACTATGTTCGGGAACAAGTCCGGAAGGTGAAATTAATCTATTGAAAGTTCACATGATGACAACTTAGTGATCCTTTCACTAAGGCTTTACCTAGAGAAACGCTTATTGGACTTGCCAATGGCATTGGACTTCGTTTGGCTAATAGTTTCATGCATAACTGTGATTAGTATTTGGATAAAGGATATTGTAAACATTTATTATTTTTAATGAAATAAAATTTTGATTATGTTTATTTTTATTTATAATATTGTTGTCCTATATTTACATGTTTAATCCATGAGTAACTAAGTTATTCTAAAGTGTCCGTTGTCACTTAATGATATGGGAGTATCATTAAACTAAGACAAATCTGAGTGATGTGGTAGAATATACTTGAAAGTATATTGATGAGAAAACATACCAATTTCAGATGATATTCAATGAATTGAATATAGAACTTATCCTAACTACATGATTTTACTTTATGGATATTGTTGTTAAGTAAATCGTGAATAGTTATCCTCAGACTTGAGATACCAGATAAGTGTCATAAATGTAGTGCATTTTTGTAGAACAACTTAACGTTATACGTAACTGGTAGTTATAAGGGTTGTTTCCAGAAGTGCTGCAAAGTTTGTGAGTTATTCTTGTAGTCAAGATAGAATTTGTTCCTTCAAATTTATTTGGAGTTTAATACTGTTGGGGCCCTCTTAGGGATGACAAGATATCTGTGTGGCCGCACCCAAGATCTTCCCTGAATATGTTCAGAAGATTTGGTAATCTTGCTCAATCACTTAAAACGAGAAACATAATTGTTGAATAAAGAATGACTTAATTCCATATCTTTATTTAACGTGGTATTAGAAACAAAAGAATAATAATAATGAGAAATCATTAAAGGTTTTTCCAGAGCCTTACGCGAGTCGTCTAGAGGCATCAGTGTTGCTGAGGCAGAACCAGATGTGATCACGCTTATTAAGATATATCCAGTGGGATTGTTGGTTTTATGGATATAAATTAGTAGTCGTGAGTTAGGATCGAACTCGGACCATGGGATTGCACATTTTATGTATGAGAATTAAAGTTAATAATTAAATATTAAATGTTATATTTATTTATTAGGCGTTTAGATATATATATCTCAAAACTCAAAATTACATATATATCCTTTTGATGCATTAAAGCATTGTACTTTACGATTAAAACCGGTAAAAGGATATATATGTAATTTTGAAATTTACAGGATATACATGAAATTACGCTTATTTATTATTTACGAAAAACATAACGAACGTTAAGTTAATTAAACGTAATGGGCTAACGGTCGTTAAATGTTAAAAGGAAGGACTAGATGTGAAATTAGAGGTCGAGATGGTTCTAGAACCCAATCAAAGTCTAACTTGGACTCTAAGTTTCCTTGGGTATATATACAAGGCCTAGGGTCTTTGCATCATAACTCTTGTACTCCAAAACTAAAACCTAAAATTGTTTTGTGTGTTTTCTTGTCCCAAACCGATCGTCCAACCCCTCAAGGTGGTCGATCCACTTGTTTTTCCTAAACAATCTTTTCGTGTTATTAAAGGGTGAATGTTAAAAGATCATATTTGTCATTATTTGCTTTTGTGGAATTTTACTTTTGTGGGTCTTATCTTTCAAATTCATCATCTTTGCAGTCTTACGCGACATTTTATATAGGAAAAAAATTTCTATTAGCTAAGATGCAAAATGTCAAAAATTTCGCAAAAATACCCTAAAGATGATGAATTGAAACTATAAGACCCATAAAAGTAAAAATTTTGTTTCATTCTTCAAGAAAGAAATAGTGTCAAATATAATATTTTTTTTATCATTGCCTTTATTAAAACTAGCATTACTTTAATTTGTTATAAGACGTGTACATGTTAACGATAGTCTTAATACACTATATTGTTAGATCTTGAATTGAATTACAAAACTAGAAGAGATAATTCACATAATCCTTATAAACCCTAATTGGGTTCATCCACTTGCTAGTTTAAGGAATTGATTATTGTTGGGCTAGAATCAAAAGTTATGCATACTTTATGTTTATGTTAATTACTTATTCATTAATTCATTCTTATACCCGCTTTCGCATGTATCTTTAATGTTTTATGTGTTTTATTTATTATTGTCATGTTATATAATTCCAAAAAGGCATAGCATAAGGAATTGAAAAAGAGACATCACAAGGGCCAAACGAGATAGAGGATAGGCATGCAGGCCGCATCAGACATTACTAGTCAATTTTTGTATAAATGGTCATTTTCGATACCCACATTCACCAATAATTAAGTGCACACTAGTAGTGAATGCCATGGCTAAGGTGCCTCTGTCCGAAGTAGATCATGCAGGCCCCATTAAAATTCCATACTGCTAGCTACTTAGCCTGGCTCTTTAGGGTGATGGCATTACCTCACCCATACCTCACCACTCACCAATAATATTATTTCACCACATCTCATACCTCACCGTACTAGTCTAGTGGCAACCATGATTCCATACCTCACCTAATTTTTTATTTATTTTTAATTAAAGCATGCATGCCTTCCATTTCCATACCATTTCTTGAGGATTGCCGAAAAGCCTTCCATACCGATTGATACTTTAATGGTGCAACAGTGTTCTTGATCGGTTTGGCTTCATACCGAAAGATACCGCTCCCCATCACACCACCCTTAGCGCTTATTATCGTTTCAATTGGGTATTTAGGTTATGAACGAGTTTTTTTGAGCATGATCAACAAGTGGTAGATGATCATTCTCGAATTCGATAGAAACTTTGGAATGGTTCTTCACATCTCTCAAATTTAGTGAACCTACAAGTGAGTCTCGTAAAGTAAAATGTCAATGTTGCTTCAAAGTATGTCTAAAGTAAAGTATGTATTTAATATCTAATTCAATCAGATATTACTTTTTTTTTAAATAAAAAACTAAAAAGTAATGAATTATGTTTAGAAACTAGTATAACATTTTCATTAAACATTCATATAATTTTGTGTTTATAATATATAATCATTTGTAAATTTATATAATATTACAAAAATTATTATAAAAAAATAATATTATAATAGGATCTTAAGATCCCAAATCAATCTTATGATTTCGATTTAACAAAAAACGATACTAAGTATATGAATTCAACAAAGTAACTTCCATGTTTCAATCAAACATAAATAACATTTTATTAAATTGAAAATGTGAAACACACTCATGTGATTAAAAACTAAAATATTAAAACACATCCTTTTAATTAAAAATTTGTCCGCTACAAACAACACTTTTTTAATATATTCGTTTATAATTATTGTTAGGTGCTTACTTTTGAAGTCAATATTTTGCTTTGATATTAAATATTTTTATTTGTCCTATATAGTATTTGGTGAAAATTATACCAATAAAAATACATTTAAAATTCAATCTCCTCATATATTTTTCATCAAGTAATATATAACATAAATAAAAATATTTAAGGTTAAAGTTGAAAACTAAAAACTTTAAAAGTTAACACTGAATAATAATTATGGGACGGATGGAGTAGCAAACAAAAAAACTTATATTAGAGTAAACTTAAAATCCATACACGTTACGCATTAAAAGTGATCTCACGTTCAAAAAGTAATTTTTTTTTAATAACGGTAAATTTTAACTATTTTACAATATATTTACATCACATGTTTTAAACAAGACTGAACCATGTATTTTTTATTGGAGTTTCACACAACACGCAGACTATCGGTACACAAACTCTTTATTCTTTAAAAAAAACTAGTGGGGACATGTGAAAGAAGAGCCAAAACGAGTTGTTTTCTCGATTAGTCCATAAGAAAATTCAATTGTATGATCTTCAACCACGAGTCAATAATAGAAACAAGAAGATCGACGATGCTTTTGTTTCCATAGATGAATGAAAAAAGAGTGGTCTTGGAGATGAATTCAAAACTAACATAGTACCAACTATAACCAATTAAATTTTTTTGGTTGGTCGTGAGGCTTTTTAAGGTGTTTTGAGGAGGGATGTTTTAGGGAGGCCTCAAGTCGAGCTCACCCACTTTTACCCCTTCAGCGATAAAAGAGAAAGCAGGTCCCGAGTCAAGATCTTGGTTAATGGATCTCATTCTTTGGACTGAAACATTAACGACTAACAACCGTTAAAAAAATAGTACCAACCAATATATGATTATTTATAACACGCATAGTGTAATGCTAAGATTTCGGATGCGGCACAATACTATTAGAAGCCCTACAATTGTTATTGGTAGCGTCAAAATTATAAAGAGCTCATACGGGTAGATGTCTTACAAGTTGCTAGTTTGATGGACACGAATCCACCCAACTCATATTCAAATACGATAAGACTAGACGGAGTGGGGAGACACTCACCTTTTGGTGAGTAACTCACTCACGACCCACCCAAAACACAAGTGCATGGTCACGGCCAAAATTGTATATCTATGGTGAGTGGCTCACCAAAGTGAGAGTGCAAAAACGTAGGCCTATTTTCAAAAAGTAATTGTTTTTTATTTGTATTGTGAGTGTGTGTGTGGTATTTAGTATGATACATTTGCATAAAATAAGTATTTAAATGAAATGTGAAGGGATGGTGACTAAAACGGATGTAAGATGAGTGAAAGTGAGAAAAGAAATAAAGTTGATGTGACGCTAAGGTGACGGTGAGTAACTTAACCACCCTTACTTTCAGCCTAATAATATGTCTTAATGAGATCACAATATACTAGCTTACCCAAATAGGCCAAAACATTAAAAATTAATCATATGTCATAAAATAACGAAACATACCAATAGTTACTTGCATGCCTTAGTCGACATGAAAAATTACTTATATAAGTAAATTGTTTAGGTAAGGTTGATATATGGTGGTTGAATGAAAATTTAACATACTATATGTAAAAGTAATAAAAAGTTGAAAAGATGAGCAATATAGGAAGCTTTTAATTTGCTTTTCTAGATGATAGATATTTGGTTAAAGGAAAATGTTATTGTCATCTAGTGGCTAGCACTGTAATGTGATTGGGAATTTATTTTTGGTAGGCCAACCATGAACCATCACCTTAGCTGCCCTGCCACAATGAATTATTTATAAATCTTAACTAGATCATGCTTTATTTCTACATCTCTGTATTTAATTTTTTTTTGAATGGTGATTTTTATTTTTTGGATCAGAGTCGTACCCATCAAATAAAAGGCCTTTATTCATCACATACCCGCACTACGTTATTTTAAACGGCTCACTTGGGCAGTGGGATTTTTAAACGATCCACCGAAAACTGCACCGCCTCCACACGATTAATTATTTGAGAACTGGATTTAATGGCGGGGCCACTTGGATTCGAACACTGCAGCCTAATGGCATATAGGTTCTCTCTTCATCGCTAATATTAACAGAGCGTGTGGCTCAGTGAGGGACTTGGGGAGGCCATGCCTTAAGATTCTCTCACTGCTACCGCTTAATTACCAGTCTTCAACCACTGTACTACGTGTTCTACGATACATCTCTATATTTAATAATTTGGTATAGAGATTATTAATCAATAAATAAAGGTAAAATTAAAGATTATAAATTAGTTTATGTTTTAATCAGTCACAACACGTGCATACACATATTCCAAAAGCTGAACTAATCATATTCCTTATTATAATGTTTGTGAATGTAGTGGTTAACTTGATATAATTGAACCAAAAAAGGTTTATTGTTCTAAGAAAGTTTCTACAACCTTTTTGGTAGTCGAATTATACTGAAATATAACAGTAGAGTCAAGTTTCAAAAGCCCGTCTAGCTCAGTTGGTAGAGCGCAAGGCTCTTAACCTTGTGGTCGTGGGTTCGAGCCCCACGGTGGGCGCTTCTTTTTTACCTGATTTTTATCCAAACCTACCATTTTCTACCTCTTTTAATTAAGGGCGTGTTTGTCACACTACGTTGTGAGTAGGGATGACAAAAAAATCCGTACCCGATGGGGACCCGATTTAACTGGGGAATCCCCGAGTTGACCGGGGATGGTGAATCCCCGAAATATGAAACCGGGGATGGGGATAACATAAATCCCCGAACCCGATCTTTCTAGTGTATAAGTATTTAGAATTATATGTTATATCAATACTCGATTAACTTGTATATGTATATGTATATATGTTTATGAGTATCGGATACGATATTTATGAATCAAGACCTTTAATTTAAGTATAAGACAAACTACATATTACTTAACTATTTTGTATCGAATACACATATGATACATATTGTTTTTATTATATGTAATGTTACAATCTTGATGACGCTTTAAAGTTGAATTGAAATCAGAATGAATCAAACTATGTGTGATGTCACACATTTGTTGAAACACTTTATGAGTTAAAAGTTTTATATTTTCGACGAGCAGGTGGAATTTTAATGTTATTTCATAAGGATTGAAAATCCCCGAATTCTCACGGGGATCCCCAATCCTCATTGGGGATGAGGATGGGGATGTAAAGCAATTCCCGGATGGGGATGGGGACAGGGATGGGGATGAAGAGTAGGGGATGGGGATGGGAAATACAATCCCCGAAATTCCCCGCCCCGTTGTCATCCCTAGTTGTGAGAACATTATGCTTATTTTTCGAAATACGAGGTCGATCAACACAGCTCCGTCTCCATTTTCTTTGTAGAAACACTTTACATCCTCCTTGCATTTATGCCGGAGCCGTTGCAAGTGAAAGACCAAGGCAGTAAACATACATACATCTTTTAGTTAAAAACCATACCAAAAGATTTATTATTAACTTATTAAACGCTTTATTTGGACAACGTTTATAAAACAATACACACTTTGTTTTCTAAATTAACCTAATCTTCTTCTTGTTATTCTTGTAATGTGAAATGAAAACGAAAGGCTACCAACTTATCAAAGACAAAGTTTATATTTCAACGCTTTTCTAGATGAAGAATACCAAAAAGCTTTGTTTCATTCATAAATAAACCTAACTAATTAACAAATACTATAGTTCTAGAATGAATAATCATCTAATTACGTACATAATGTTAATTAAGTTGCTTTGTTCTAGATGTTAATAGTTTGACCTTTCATCATATAAAGCCAATCCAAGTGGTTGAATTGATTGGTTCTTCGAGTCAAGAAAGTTAGATATTTTTTGTGTCGTCATTGACTTGTTGAATATTGTAAATTTTTTAGCTCCACCTTCTTGTATCTTTTGCTTGTCACCCTGCGAAAACATTCAAACAAAGCCCAAATCCAATGTATTAGCTCATACTCCGTATACAAATAAGAGCATTCTAAAGTTCGTCGCAATATCTTTCGGAGCGGAGACGCGAGAAAATTTAGCAACGTGTAGCGAAATTATGAGTTTAACCCGCTTGAAAACGCTTTATATCTGATAGCTAAGGTTGTTATTCGGGTTTTGAGAGAGACAAACCTTACCTGTACCCGACCCTAATAAAGTGCGGGTTATTTAGGTTGCGAGTTATTGGTTAAACCTGAGTTACGCGAGTTATAACATGAAAATACTTATAAGTTGGTAAATTTTTTATAAAAACCAAAGAAAGATAAGAAAAAATAAATAAAAGATTAACCTGAAACCTGAATAAGATTAACCCGAAACCTGAATAAGATTAAAACTCTCACCCAAACCCGACCTTAATAAGAGTTCGAGTTAACGGGTTAACTCGAATAATATTTTTCAACTCAGATAACCCGACCCAAATAAGCTTATACGGGTTCGGATAGGTCGGGTTAGTGAGTTCGAGATTTTGACAGCCTTCTTAAATACCTACATGGCTGCATGGTGACATTGATTTTGTCTTTCAGACAGCAATCAAGTAGACAGGTTGTTCCGCAAAACACCATTTTGCCGAAACCTCTTAGACGGAAGCAAATGTCGATGCCCACATTTCAAAATCAAAAAATTATCAGTAACCCAGATAACACAAAACCACACATGTAACTCTGGAAATTTGAGCTTGATAACTGAGAATGGTGTTATACATTGGTACCTCACCATAGACAAACAAACGAAAAGTAAGTACTTCATAAAAATAGTTCATCGAATCAGAATGACCCGTTAAGCATATATTAATTTAAGCACAAGTCTTCCGAGGGTCCAAAATTAAGAATTTTCACATTGGTTAACCAAAGGATTTGGCTAATCTAATTACCAGGAAAATAAAAACATCTAAAGAACAATACATAATTATTTGGAGGTATTACAAATTAAGCTGCTCGAATATTGATTGCGGCAGACCAGCTGGATCAAGTTCATAAGACCCTTTTGGAACACCTTTTCTTTCTTCTCCACTCATTCTAACGGACGGAACCATGTGTGCGAATCTGTACTTATCACTCCCTTTTCCTATTACCGTCTCCTTGCCCTCTTTTATTGGCCTAAATAGACTCACGAAACCCTTCACCTTCTCCAAATATGAGACCCGCACACCATTATTCTCATCATAATCTGACAAAATTTCCACAAATTCATATTCATACTTTCTTTTCTCGTCAGCACGCCAGTTTATATTCCAGTTCTTGAAGAGGGCCCACGTCTCCCCTTTTCTTGGGATTATATTATAAGCTGCCCCCCCTTTTTGAGACCTGGTCGACTCCCATGAGACCAAGTGTGAGAATGAGAAAAGATCTTCTGCCTTATCGTTTTTCCCACGTGTAAACCTTCCACAAGAAACCGGTAGATCCTCACCCACCCATTTGATTTCTTCTTCGTATACAGGATCAGGTTTTAACCAAAATATTTGCAGTTTAAAACTCGGAGACACAGACACAACCTTTTTGATGTAAGCATAGAATCTGGGCATAGCATCATCGGTATCATAACAAGCCCACAATTGCCCTGCACTAAAACTCTCTTCTTTTCTGTTATTGTCAAAGTTGCTGAATTCAGGATCAGGACACTCAAAAGTTTCCGGTTCTGAATCTTCTGATTCTTCTTCTGTATTGTCTTCTTCCTCTTTATCAACTGAATTAGGCTCATGGCGTTCTTTATTATCATCGTGTGGAAACTTATTATTATCCTTTTTAATGCTATTATTATTCTCAGTGTCTTTCTTTTGATCGTCTTCCACTTTTTTTTTCACCTCCGCTTTCCAGAATTTGTCTTCTACTCCTTTTTCAGCGCCATCCTCATCATCATTATCGTCGAGATCATTATCATTCAGATTTTCTTTGTAAGAAACATTTCTTTTTTTGCGTGAAGATCTCCGAGGCTCTTCACCAAAATATTGATTTGTATCAACATTTTGGGGACACCATTATCGCCAATGTTTACATCTTCTTCTTCTTCCTCAGATTCAGAGCTGCTGTCAGAACTTTCACCTCCGACACCACCTTTTTCCTCTTTCTGTTGTTCACAGCTACTTGCGGCTTCTTATTCTGTTTTAAATTCACTGGGTTTTCATATACTGGTCTTTTGGTGAAAACAGGTTGTGTGAGATTAACAGGAATGCTAGTCTGTTGGTGAGGTTGTCGGGTTTGGGTGTGGGTTGCAGCGGTACTACTTTGGGCATTCAATTCAAAAGCAGTGAAGGATTTCTTGCAACTTTGACAGTTAATAACTTTGTTAAGAACATTATCTCTATAAAATTGGTACCTAACCGAACAAAATGGGCAAACTGTCCAAAAAGTTGGCCGGATCCCGGTCGGCGCCTGCTGCTGCTGCTGCTGCGTAAACTGAAAACCAGGCCTCCCCGCAGTAAAATTTACAGGATGACCTTGATTCCAAGGATGCGTCTGGGCATTTGATTGCCTGCTTGGTTGTCTCGGGTTCCAACTTTGTGCCGATACCTTCCCAAAAGATCTACGCTTGCTGTCATGGAGCAATCTTTATCACGATCCAAAAGGATTCTTTGAGCTTCACCAATCAATTTAAAAGCATCAGTAGAGCCAGAAAACTTGTTTTATCGGGATGAAGTATAAGGCTAATTTTCTGTACTGCTTTTTAATTGATGCTTCATCAGCAGAAGGCTCAACTTTGAGGATAGCATACCAATCTTTCTCTGTTCAAGGTTTCTTTTCACCAGAGATGTGTACTTCACATACTACAATCATTTGCAAACGTTTTCAAGTTCAGGATAAAGTTGTTGGGCCTTGACTGCAATCTTTAGAGCAGCGGAGAAGTCTTTGTTCTCCATCTTCTTTTCCGCCATCTCTTTGGCCCTCAACGCTTCCTCTCTGTTGCACTCCATCACTGACCTCGAATACAGCTTCGATGACCTTCACCTGATTGAAAATAAGATTTTAAAGGTGAAACTTCCCGTGCTAACCATGCACAAATGAGAACATCAGAGCTAGTATAGAAAGTAGAAACACACATTTATTATTCCAAATTCCAAATTCCAAATTCTACGGATATGTATATTTCACATGACCAGCTCCAATAGCTCGTCACGTGTCAATCAATGAATAAATTGGAAACCATGGGAAGTGAAAGCTTGTTTTTATCTAACTATATAAAACAGAACTACACTGGTTTTTATAATATATTAAGCTCCACAATTACAATCTATAAGGGTCCGTTTGGCTAGGGGTTATGGGTATGAGGAATGGCTGTCCCTATCATTAAATATGTTTGGATTATGTTAATGGGTTTTTTAATACCCACCAACTGAGGGTTTCTCCATTGTAGGCCCATATTGAGGGTTTGTTGATTCCACTATATTTGAACTAGTGATACCGATTCCTATTCTACCCATATTATTATACCCATACATATAGTGATTCCCTAGTACAAACCAAACGCCCCCTAAGTTTGCAGTTTTCATCATGTTAATAACTATGATAGCCAAAATACATGACCAACCAAAAACAAGGGCCGTAATGACTACCTCACATGACAGTGTTGAATCTTTTTTATTAAATGAGTTGGTTAAAGTAGAAGCAGCTACAAAGTTCCAGCTGCACGCAAGGTAACGTTATGCACCAGTCTACAAACAAAAAAAAAGGGACGTGTTATTCCTTAAAAGGGTCTCCTCACAAAGCACTCTCGCTTTTTCATCACATTACCAAGTGAAGGAGTACAGGGTAGTTCATATATGTGTTCTCGATAGCAGGTTAGTTTATTGCAAGGGTTAAGCAACGAAAACATACATATTTTTTTTCATGGTTAACACGTATTAAACATTGAACGCGTAGGGAAGGTTCTTTAGGAGGATTTCAAAGTTATCAAACTAAAATTATGTGTGTGTATCTGTTTTTTGAGTTAAAGGTGATTGATTTATAAAAAGGAATAATGAAGTGCTAAGAAGCAAAAAGAGTGAAAGATATAGAGCAATTAACATTTAAGCATACAAGTATTCAACCTGGATGTGAGTGTAGAATTAAAAAACATATAGTAACAAAGACCGATCTAGAAATTAATTAGAGGAAACTAGGGTGAGCAAAACCGAGTTTAACCCGAACCGAAACCGACAAAACCGAGCCGACCGAACCGAAACTAAAACCGAACCGACACGAGTTTTCTCGGTTCGGTTTTGGTTTGAGATTTTCCGACTTCGGGTTTTGCGGTCCGGTCGGTTCGGTCGGGTTAAACCGAATGATCACCCCTAGAGAAAACCCTAAAATATTATTTAAAGGAATACACAATTAATTAATTAATTAAACTATTGTTAATGTTAGTTTGGGTAAATTTCAACCCATTTGAGTCGTCTCATACCAAGTTATATTTCAAATTTACCCGCTTGACTTGTTGGGCATAAATCATAACCCATTTATAAAAATGGATTGAAATTGCGGCCCGGTGATACGTTTAACATCTAGTGTATCAAACATCCGATTAGTGGCATATGTTTGTTTAGTTTACAACTAAACAAGTAGTATGGGTGAAGAAATATCCAAGAAAGAATAAATAAATTTGATCTTAAACAAGTGCAATTTAGGCGGGTTAAGTTGAAAAGGGTGATTTCTATTCTAGTGAATATCCAAACAAGCTAGTTTTTGTTTGTAAAAAGTAACGAAATGATTGCTCGAATAACTGGATGGAATAATACTATACACTTAAAAAAAAAAAAACACATGATAAATAGGACGGTTAACATGAGAATCTGTAAATATGAAAAATTACATGAGGTCATGTGGTTATGCCTTCATGCGATTAAGAAGCAACCAAAAGTCAGCTAGCATGAGGTGTTGTTTGGTTTATTAAAATCACATACATTTACTATGAATCCAGTATTCCTGATATACTAAAACTAACGGAGTAATTACTAGTATATTAGCCGCTTGGCTTGTTAGATATAAAACATATCCCAAGTCAACCCATTTATAAATATTGCGACTTGCAGGTGATACGCTTATTGTATGTATATCCAAGAAAAAAGAAAGAAAGAACTTAAACTAACGGAGTAATTACTAGGTGATACGTTTGGTTTTTATAAAAATTACTAACTTATTTGTATTTTTATGTTATAACTTGGCTAATTCAGGTTATAACATAAATAGGACGGTTAACAAGAGTGAAGCAGCAACGAAAAGTGAAGGTAGCATGAGGTGTTGTTTGGTTTATTAAAATGATATATACATTTACTATGAATGCTAATAATAATAATCCTGATATACGAAAAGTAAAGGAGTAATTACTATAAGATGCTTAATTAATTAATTAATTAAAAGTGAATGATAGAAGAAAACCCAGTGAGTATTATAAACGATATGTTTGTTGAAGAAGACTCAATTGTAGTAATCAATCAACAATATGTACTACTAGTAATCAATTATATTCATTTGGGGTAGCAATACTACAACAAGACTCAAGTAGAAAAAAACTAATAATAATTATAAACCCTAAAATCTAGGATTGGGGTTAAGATTAATTAATCAGGGAATATACAACATAATTAATTAAACTCTTGTTATAGTTGTTGTTAATGATGTTTACCTCCTCTGCCGCTGCTTATTCTTCAATTTCTTGTTATTTGTTTTATTTGAATTGAGAAATTGAAAATATTGTTCGTGGGAGGAAGGAAGAATGAGAGAGAGAGAGAGAGACTAGTGCACCAAATTATAATAATATTAAAAACTATTAAAATGAACAAGTATTATCCGTCAGATTTACATTTTACAATGGGCCCCCAACCCATCTACTTAGCTAACCCAAATTCTTACACTTCCATACTTCACCTACGCTAGGGGTGAGCGAAAAAACCGAAAAAAATAAAAAATCGAAATCGAACCGAACCGAATTTGCTAAAACCGAACCGAACCGAACTACTAATTCGGTTCTCGGGTTGGTTATGGGTTTGGCAGTTTGAACCAAAACCGAATTCATATAAATATATCTATTTTTCTATTAAATGATTAAGATAATATAATAAAACACTTTTTATGCTTGAAATATATTTTGTTGCTAAATATTTATGTAGTTATTAATTTTTTCTTAAAAATAGTGAAATTCGGGTTATTCGAGTCAACCCAACAACCGAACCGAACCGAAAACCGAATTTGAATTTGGTTCGGTTCGGTTCTCGGGATGACCCTAACCTATACTTAACTATTAACCACTTCTTTCAGTAGATTTTATTTTTGGACTACTTTCTTTCTTTTACTAACATTCAAAATCCAATTTAAATTTGATAATATATTTTATAACTATTTTTCCATTTAATTATATACAGTAGTTTTAGCAAAACAAGTAATTTCATGCTTAAAATATGTTGTATTTATACTAGCAAAGTGTTAAAACAACACTACAAGAACTACTATATCAGAAAACAAATCAATCTAGTGTATTCGGGTTTCCATATAGTATACTACAGTAGTATCTTAAAACACATTCACAAACCAAACTATTCTCGCTGCACCCTCCATCTACATTCATTCCTTCTTATATATATTTTGCATGCTTCACCAACATCTTTAACTAGCTAACCTATCATTTCATTAAGTAGTAGTAATTAACATGAGAACCAAAAGACTACAACGCATAGTTATAGCATTTACAAACCTACTACTACATATGGGAACTAGCACACCCATAGTCAACCACAAAACAACAAGCTTCATCTCCGGCACGTACACAATACATGACTAATAAAGCTATCAAATATTTACATTCAAAAACCCTACTCCTAGGGCTCACGCCCACTGCCCGTGCCCTGTAAAGACTCATTAGCTGGTAACGGTTGTGACCATCTCGCTGCATTTTGCAAAACATTCCTGGAGGTTGGATATTCATTTGTGGTGGTGGCCTTAATTGACCAACTATGTAAGGCTGCTGCGAGTTATGTGCATGCGCTGCTTCTGGTGTTGCTTTTGTGGAAGCTGCGGCTGCCATTCTGGCATGTCATCATCTTCCTCGCCTTGATTTTCAGTCTGCCCATATTTCTGAATAAGCTTTCTCATTTCATCCACAGGTTTTGACCCCAACATGACTTGGGCACCAGATGAGCTTGAGTTTCCAGCAAATTGAACTCAGGCAGGTCATCCTCGCCCCGGTCTGCAGTACCTACCCCAGGACCAAACCCCGGAGGAATATCACCATCATCATCATTATCATTAGTGGGTTGTTGCATCACCCTAGGCTTTTCTGTGAAATTCAAATTTGTAATGGTATTCACATTTTCATGTCTCTTGGTTGGAAAACTATGTTTCATATGACGTCTATGTTGAGAAGATGTAGGCTGATTACTAAAGTTTATATGTGGCCTTCGCCAAACAACTACACCAATTAGGCCTTTATCGGTTGACTTCAGTATATCTGTCTGGTTTTTAGAGAGGTGCCTGCACAGCATTTCTACGACTTTTGTATGAGGTGGACAGAAATAAAGCTCCACTCCAGGATTTGGTTCAGCAAACCCTAGTCTCTCATCTCCTATATACGGATCCATTGCCTGAACAAAAGTAATTAATATTCATTTTCTGGTTAGAACCACCAATATGATAAAAGATATCAGTGACCTGAGACGCTCACAGTGAGATTCTCAAATCATCAGTGCTAAGATTCTCACCTCAGAAAGAATAGCACGGTGGATCTCAGATGACGGATCCTTCAAAACAAAGTGCAGAATCTGCAAAAACAGGACTTTCATCAAGGATTATTTAATACATAGATGTACTATTATTTGTATGAGTTTTTAGACGACCTTTCATTATACTCGATGTAACCAATTTACGCACTAACATTAGGTAAAGTGTTCAGTATCAGTAGTTCAGCTGATGACCGGGTAAGAATGTCAAGTGGGCATCTAAGGTGTAATATCTATTTGTGAGCAATGGTTACTACTACTAACACTACACTATGGAACCGGTCATCAGGTTACATAACTACCAAACTTTAATGGGTGTTTCCGTGTTTGATATTTTAAATGAGTACAATGACTAGTAAGTAACATTTGAGAAACTAGGTCGTTACTTTATGACAAAAACCCTTTGTAAAATCAAGTTTTGATACTCATTATATTGATGAGAAATGCTAAATCCTCCTAAGCATCCTCCTACATCCACGCAATTAGAATAGGGACTCATTTTCTTACACTATCTTAGATGAATGACATGTGGATGTAGGTCGATGAGTAGGAAGATATGTTGGAGGTAATAGCATTTGGAAGATATTTTGGTGCTACATTTATATAACATTTGTGTGTGCGTGTATTATACCATGACGGCACGATGTCTGGACATTGGAAGTTCTTGAAGGAACTTTTCAAAAGCATCAAGTCTCACTCTGCCCTTGATCTCCATTGAACCAGGCCACTCCTTCGTTGACGTTTTTTCACCGCTAAAAGAGGTCAATGTCAATATTCAGAGAGGGTTAGAACCAAAATTCAACACAAATTAAAGTCAAGTATCAGAATTAGTTTAAGGAGTTAAAAAACACATGCGCATTCTACACGATTATCATATGAAAGTGACTTTAATGTGAAATAAATTCTTCAATTTACCTTCTGAACAGTCCAATAGCAGAAACGGATGAAGAGATCGTGAGCTGCAAGTCACCTTCCCATATGCGTTCTCCCATAGTCAAGCTAGTTCCAATAGCCGGCATAATTTTTCTTTCTACAGAAGTTTGACTAGTTTTCTTGGTCGATAATGCCTCCATGGTTTTTGCTTTTGGTTGATCAGCCCCAAGAGGATCTACAGACAAAATCTTTTCAGTGTCACTTTCAGCACCAGCTTCTGAGTTGACCAGCTTAGTCGCTTTAGTATCTACAGGTACGTTCTCAAAAGGAGGCTCGAATTAAGGGACTCCATAAACTCATCTAACGAGACAACTGGAGGTAACAATCCCTTATCCTTAGTATCATCTACAATTAATTCTTGCATAAAATCATTCCCATCAGCAGAAATGGTAAGTGAACTACTCTTGTCCCCATCACGAGTTTCTTTTTCTTTAACTTTTTGAGTTTTCTTCTTTTTCGGGCTTATTAGCTTATTTCATTTCAGCATATATTTCATAAGCCTCAATTTTCCTGCTTATTTTGAGACTTATGGGCTTATATAAGCTTATTATGATATAACATCCTTATGGGGGTGTTTGTTTCGGCTTATATATGGGCTTATAAGCTTATTAGATTATATGAGTTCGGCTTAGATAACATAAGCCACAATTTTGTTGTGGCTTATTTTGACACTTATGGGCTTATATAACATAAGCCACAATGTTATATAAGCCCATAAGTGTGAAAATAAGCCATAAAATTATGGGTTATGTTGGATATAAGGTTAAACAAACAGCCGCTATATAAGGGGTGTTTGGATTAGCTATTTATCTGGCTTATGGGCTTATTTGAATATGGAAAAGCTGATAAGCCCACTCTTTAGAGCTTATTAACTTGAGCTTATTGGCCTTAGCCAATAACCTGAAGATGAAAACGTCATAAGCTCCAAAGAGTGAGCTTATCAGCTTTTCCATATTCAAATAAGCCCATAAGCCAGAAAAATAAGCTAACCCAAACAGCCCCTATATAAGGCGAAAATGTGAAAATAATTGGGGGTTATGAAATAAGCATAGATGATATAAGGTTAAAGAAAGAGGGTCTAATAAGTTAAATGTAAATGTTGGTCCTTAATAAATAAATACTAGTGTAGTAATGAGTAAAATTAAAACAAAGGAATTGAGCCTATAGAATAGACAATAATAATAATAATAAAAAGAAGATGAAAGTAGCAGCAGCAACAAGAAGAAGGTGAACCTGATATAATTTATTTTAGCAAACAAGGAAAATAACACTAACTAATATATATAAAAGAAAAGAAAAGAAAAGAAAATTTAGGGGGTAAGCTAACCTTGTAGAGTTGTAGTGAAGAAAGCCCTGGAAATGAAATGAAATGAAATGTATAAAATTGGTGGTGGGGAAGTGAAGCACTTGTCTTTCTTCCACGCACATTGAGTCGGTCAGTCGGTCGGTCAAGACATGCCTCATCAAATCAAGCACGGAAAAGAAAATGACAAAACAAACTTGCCCTTCTCATATATTTTTATCGGTAAAAAATTGACTAAAAGGAAGGGTGATTTAGGCCGTACCGTTCGACGCAGTAAGATATTTTGAGTCGTTCGCATCGCTTATTTTTTTTTCCCGCTCGACGCGTTCGCAGACAAGAATATCTTAATGGCTCAGATTTGAGAGGGTGTCGAACGCTCTCACGACACAAAAAAAAAAAAATTAAGACGAAGAAACAAACGCGGCTCAAACATTAGCTTTTTTTTCCTGCTCGACGCGGTCGATTCGACATTTACGCCTTTAAATTGATTCGGATGTGCGGTTGATTCAGATTCGAAATTATTAAAAACAAACACCACCTTAGATTAAAGGTCTGTTTAGTTTATAAGTGGGGTTGAATAGGATTTGAATTTGGTGCGATTTAGAGAAATATATATTTGATTGATTAAAATAAATTATTTAATAATTATATTTGAGAATAAAAATTAATTAATTATATTTAGAGTAATGATAAATGTACATACTAATTAGACCGCAAATGTACTCCACCCTATATACATATTCAATTTTTGAAATACATCATTTCTTTCTACTCATATTCACCAAGTATTTTTAAATAAACCAATCATATTTGTATGTCTCTTTTAGATTCACTTACGCCTATCAATCATTTTTCTTATATTTATTATGGCTTTAGATATATATCTTTCCGAAAACGCAAAATCGATATATATCCAACGATGCATAAAACCCTCAGACTATGTGTATAAAAACTTATAAAATGATATATACGCAATTATTCACTTTATGATATATACGCATTTTGCAATTTATTTTTAATGTAAGAGAAGAGAAAGATAGACTCATTAAACAAAGAGACCCCACTCAATTATTAAACCCACCTATTTGTACTAGATTTGAGAAAAGTAACATATTTGGCAACGGTGGCTAAATATCCTGATTCGGATTTTAACCAAACATGTATTTTTAGTTTGAGTCCAAAAGCAAATCCCAACACCTTCAACCAAATCGCATATAAGATTTGGATTTAGATTTGATATAGAGAGAAAATATAATATTTAAAATTAAAATTTATTATTATAAAAAGAAAAAAAATGTGATTGAGAATGTACTATGGCCCATTTAATTGAAAAGGTGACAAAACCCACATTACCACGTAGGATTTTTAGATGCCTAAATATAATGGCTTCAACCCCATTCCTTAGCCCGCCATTATCTACCAAACAACTATTTTTAACTTCAGTCTAAACTTAATCATAAATCCCATCAACCAAACGCATTGTTAGATTGTGAATTCACATGTTTTTCTTAAAATTTAATTGAAAATGTTTTATTTATAAGAGCACACTGTCTACTAATTCAAGAGGTAAGCCGAGTTACCACACCGTGTTGATGAGTTAAGAGGTTACATTAAGGGAGAGTTACCATGGTAACATTGCGTTAAAAGCTACTAATATAAACATAAAACACATTTCCGCCCCTAAACGGCTATGTGACCGCTTGAAATTTAAAAATATATATTACACTTTGCCCCTCCAACGCTTATAACCAGGCAGATTAAAAAAAAAAAAAAAATCAAAACCTTTTTCCACAATTATAAATAACCAATTAACACACAAATTTTTTTCACACTTTCGTAACTCAATCTTATCTACATATACTTCCATTTGCTTAAAAATGTCGGGATTTAACAACAACGATTTATAGTTTTGTTAATCTTATGGGTGGAATAACCCAATCGGGGTTCATCATCAACCAACATCCTTTGTTTACCTCACACTCGCTTTGTCGATCGAGGAACTTTACCTACAACATCAACGATTTCTAATATGGCAAGATAACCAACAAAACACGCTAAACACCAATTTCAAAATATACAATTCAACAACAATCACAACCGACATCCCAATCATCACATACACAAACCGAACAAATGAAATTTCCGAAGGACCTACGTCTCCTCCAAAGACATACAAACGAGGTGGTAAAAGAAAGGCCAAGATATCCAAAAAAAAACACGAACCAATTGACGAAAATCCCGACGTGACCAATACTTCATTACGTTGGCAACCAAGTGAGGAAAAACTACTTGCAAAGTGTTATGTGGTCGTTACCGAGGATCCACAAGTCCGGCGTGCACAACCTGGCGATACGTTTTGGAGACGGGTTATCAACGAGTTCAACAGACTCAATTTTCAACCACGCAACAAGGATATGCTAACAAGCAAGTGGAAAACATTGAACCGTGATTGCACAAAGCTCAATGAGTTCTACAAACGTGCAAAACGTACGAAAAAAATGGGGAAAATGAGTTGGATAACATGAGACGGGCTAGAGGAATAAACCGTGACGAGCATAGAGGTGCGCCATTTAATAACGAGGATGCGTGGAGGTTCTGCGTGCTCATAAAAATGGGACGACCAAGCGCTGATCTAACCGGCGATGTCCCAAGCCAAACAAACGAGGCTTTATTTGGTCATGATGCTCAACCACGTCCGATGGGCAAAAACGTGCTTTAAGAAAGCTAAATCCTAGACCACGACGAGTAACGGGAGCGAGTACGGAGGAACGAGCTCGTCGAGCCAATTCGGGAGGTTATGACATCCGAGTATCGATGAACGGAAACCGCCCAAGAGGCGATCGGCGGCTAAAGAAAAGATCTAACGATTATGAGGTTAAGAGATGAAAATTCTGCATCGACACTTCCAAAATGGATCCAAACATTGTGTATTGGATCGATTCTAAAAGGACATAATAATCAAAAATATAATTTGCAACCTCGAAAGTAGTAATTGTATTTCATAATTTCCTTATGTTGTAGTTTCTTTTACGTCGTGTTTTTTTCAGATTTTTTATTTTGGGAGATTTACATGTATATCCTTCCTAAATGAATAATTACATATATGTCCTTTGTACTAGTTTTGATGCATAAAGTACAATGCTTTTAATGCATTCAAAGGATATTTATGTAATTTATAAAATAAGCAAGGACATATATGTAAAAGCCCTTTATTTTTTTTCGCTTTAACATTTGTTTTAAGTACTATATTAGTTCAAAATGAATTTGTAAATGGTCGAGTTTGGTAAGGGTGTAAATGGTCGAGTTAAAGTTGAAATGTTAAAGGCGATGCACGCTAATACTGCTACCGAAGTTAAGTTATAACTTGAGGTCATTGTACCCAATGCTCTAAATCGCTTAATTTAAATATTTTATATTTCGATCTTTGACCAACTAATTTAAATAGTTTAAAACCATCGCCGCACAAACTCAAACCGGATAAAGTTTTCTTTTAAGAAGATTGACGTGACCAAAATGCATATAATTTTAAAACACATAGATATGGCTTTTCAAAAGTGTTATTTAAGACGATAAATAATTTTATAGGAATGAGTTAATTACACAAATGGTCATTGTGGTTTATTGGATTTTTCAATTTCACCACTAAACTTTTTTTTTTGATCGACGTACTATTGTGGTTTCTTGTTATTATGGATCCAATCTAAACCGTATGAAATAACCAAAAGCCCTTATCACCTTCTTTTTCAAATGAGTTTTACATAAATGGTCACCGTGGTTTTCAAATGACAATTAAGTAACGATCGTTAGTCCTTTATACTAACGGTCGTTAGTAAACAACCAAAATTTTGGTTTTCTTCACGCTTTCTTCTATTCTTACATCGCCGTCCGCTTTTACACGTCGTCCGCTTATACATGTTTTCATCTGCTTTTACATGTTTTCATTCGCTTATACATGTTTTCGTATGTTTTACCGCTTTTACACGTTTTTCACGCTTCATCCGCTTATACATGTTTTCGTCTGCTTTGTTTTCATCCATTTTTACATGTTTTCGCACGCGTTTTACACGCCGTCCGCTTTTGCACGTTGTCGCCCATTTTATTCGCTTTCATTCGTTGTTGCAGACGCTGTTCGTTTTACACGCTTTTCTCGTTTTACTAGGGTGAGAAAAACCGAACCGAAAACCGAACCGAAACCGAACCAAAAATCGATCGAAACTAAAACCGATGGTTCGGTTTATACTTTTTAAAACCGAAAATGCGGTTCGGTTTGATTCTCGCCCAAAATCAAACCGCAAAACCGAACTTAACCGAACCGGTTTTATTATATAATAATATTTAATTAATATAATATGATTAAATAACTAAATAAATCAAATATATAAATTAATATTCATTTTGTGAGTGGATTTATAATATATTTATCTTAACGCTTATATTTATACGTGTGTTTATGCGTGTCACATGTTTTGTGTGAATATATCAATAAGTATATCAATATGTTCACTTGATGTGTATGTCTCATTTATATGTTTGTAATTGTAGAATTATGCAATAAACATTATTATGCTTAGATTGAAAGAAAGTAAAAAAGAATAACTAATTGTGCACGTAAAACAAGTTTGTTGGTATTATTTGGCTATACCCAAATATTAACGGTTAGAAACCGAAAAAACCGAAAAACCGAACCGAAATCGATAACAAACCGAAAAAACCGAACCGCCAAAAACCGAACGGTTTCGGTTTTGGGTTCTACAAAAACCGAACATTGTGGTTCGGTTTCGGTTTTAGCCAAAAACCGAACCAAACCGAACCGTGCACACCCCTAGTTTTTACACGTTTTCGTCTGTTTTTACACGTTTTCGTCCATTTTATACGTTTTCATTCGTTTTTGCACGTTTCGTCTGTTTTTAGACGTTTTCTTCCGTTTTCACTCATTTCGCTCGCTTTTACATTTTAAATGCTTTTACACGTTTCCCATGTTTTTACATTTTTCGTCCATTTTGCTCGCCGACCATTTATACGTTTTCATTCGTTTTGCACGCCGTCCGTTTTTATATGTTTTGTCTGTTTTACATCGCCGTCCGTTTTACATGTTTTCGTCATTTTATATGTTTCGTCCGTTTTGCACGCCGTCCATTTATAAGTTTTCATTCGTTTTACACGTTTTCGTCCGTTTTCATGAGTAAAATGAAAGAAACGTGTAAATGGACGAAACATTCAAAACAAATGAAAACGATAAAGCGGGCGAAAACATGTAAAACAAACGAAACGATAAAACAGATGAAAACGCTGAAAACGGTCGAAATGAGTAAAACATAAAATGTAAAACGGATGAAAAGTGCAAAAGGTATAAAACGGACGAAAACGCAAAAACGGATGAAAAGTGTAAAACAGACGAAAACATGTAAACGGACAAAAAACGTAATACGGACGAAAACATTAAAACGGAAAACGTGTAATAACGGAAGAAAATGTAAAACCGACTAACACGCAAAACGAATGAAAACGATATAAATGGTCGAAACGCAAAAGCGGTAAAACGTAAAACAGGCGAAAACATGTAAAATGCACGAAACGTAAGAAAACAAAATTTCGGCTATTTACTAACGAACGTTAGTATAAAAGACTAACGCCGCTACTTAAATGTCACCACAATGACCGCTTATGTAATTAACTCATTTGAAAAAGAAGGTGACAAGGGCTTTTGGTCATTTCATACGGATTTGAATTGGATCCGCAATAACAAGAAACCACAATGACCGAATCAAGAAAAAAGTTTAGTGACTGAAAGTGAAAAATCCAACAAACCACAGTGACCATTTGTGTAATTAACTATATAGGAATTTTGGTGGCAATTGGTATTTTTATTGATTATTGTGTCAATTTATAAAACATAAACAATTATCTTAATTGTAAATTTTTTATTGCTATTAGTTTCTTAATATCATTATAGTGTTTTTTCATTGTTGTAACTCGAAAGTGTTAATTCGTGACGTATTAAAATTCGACTTTGAAAACACCTAACCTCGATTAAACCATATAAAAATTGAAAACCAAACCGAAAAACAACCAAAATCGAACCTAGATAACCAAACCAAACAATTTTTAGAATGCAAAACCGAAAATCTTTGGTTCGGTTTTAATTTTAGCCTAAGACCGAGCCAATCCAAACCATGCTCACCTTTAAATTATAGGTAAAACGATATATATCCTTCCAAAGTGAATAATCGCATACATATCATTTTTACAAGTTTTTACACACAAGACAAATGGCTTTTACGACTTTGGATATATACGATTTTCGATTTTCTGGATATATACGCAAAGTTCTTAATTATAAGCAGATTCCGTCAGTAACTATTTTTTAAAAAGTAAAAAACCGTGTGAAAAAGTAAAAAATAAAAAAATGAAGAAAAAAAAAACAAAAAATGGTGGGTTGGGCACATATGTCTCGGTTTCTCCATCAACTTTATTTCTTCTTCTACTTGAATTGTATCTTTCTTTCTTTATCGAACCTTGAGCCATTTTTCATTTACTTCTTCTTCTTCATTGTGTTGGATTTCAGATTTAACAAATTCTCTGTCTTTTATAAAACTCATCTAAGAAGAAGAAGAAGAAGCTTTTTGGTTTCATCTCTTGCTTATTCATTTTTTTTTTTTTTTTATTCCCTCTCTAACTTTACCGTTTTGTAAAAAAAAAAAAAAAATTATTTTTTTTAACGACATACATACATACATATTTACAAGATCTGTTCTGTTTTGTTTTTTTTTTTTTTTTTTTTTTATAAAATTTTTCTTTTTATAAAATGTATTTTCCTTCATAATAATGGATCTTGTGTTTTCAACATCACTCAATAATTTTTCTTAACATTTTATTAAAATGTTGAAGCAGCTTCTGGGCAAGCTTCCCAGGAGATCCCTCTCAGCTTCTTCTTCTTCTTCAGCTTCACCTTCACCTTCTACTTCTGATGTAGACATAGATTGCAATGGTAATAATACTAAGTTATTATTATTAAGAACATCATCTGCTGTGTTCCCATCAAGTGTGATTGCTGGAATTGAGCCTCTTTGCCCTTCAAAGATGCCTTCTGAGGACAAAAGATGTCCCTTTTCATCTCTAAGCTAAGTCTTTGTTGTATGGTTTTCGATTTCAATCTCCTGCTCTAAATGCCCCTCAGAAAGACCTTAAACGGACTACATTAGTAGAGATTCTTGACTTTGTCTCCAATGCCCCTCCTAGGTTCTCCGAGCCCGCGATTTTAGCTTTGTGTAAAATGTGTGCTGTTAACCTCTTTAGGTTTTTCCCCCCGAGTTATCGACCTTGTAGAAATAATGCTAGTACTAGTAGTCTCACTAATAACGGAGATAGTAGTAATGTTGATGATGACGAGCCTTGTTTTGACCCCGCCTGGCCGCATTTGCAGCTTGTTTATGATATCTTGCTAAAGTTTGTTACTTCGGTTTCGGTTGAACCTAAGGTTGCTAAAAAGTATATTAATCATTCTTTCATATTGAGAATGCTTGACCTTTTTGAGTCGCAAGATCCTAGGGAACGGGACGCGTTAAAGGCTATTATGCATAGGATATACGGTAAGTTTATGGTGCATCGACCGCTTATAAGGAATACTATAAGTAACGTGTTTTATAGGTTTGTGTTTGAGAACGAGCGACACAATGGGATTGCTGAACTGTTGGAGATTTTTGGGAGTGTCATTACGGGTTTTATGTTGCCTTTGAAAGAGGAGCACAAGATTTTTCTATGGAGGGCTTTGATCCCGCTTCACAAACCGAAATCTTTAGGGTTTATTTCAGCAGTTGTCGTATTGTATTACTCAGTTTATCGAAAAGGATCCAAAGTTAGCAAGCACGGTGATTAGGGGCTTGTTGAAATACTGGCCGATTACAAACAATGAAGGAAGTCATGTTTTTGGGAGAGGTTGAAGAGATTCTTGAAGCTATTACGATGCCTGAGTTCCAAAGAGTCATGGTTCCATTGTTTTGGCGGATTGATGCTGCATCAACAGCTCACATTTTCAGGTATAAACAACTACAGTATCATTTTCTAATTCTTTTACTGCTCTCCGTAATCTGATCTGCAACTGAACGGCCACAAGTTTTCATTCACTCTCACTATGCTTGCAAAAACCAAGCACCCTATTAACTATGAATACATTATATCACTAATAATCTAATTACTGAATAGATGTTTTTAGGAGGTTTTGTGCTTATAAATGCATTTTGGTCGACCTTCGACCCTTTTTGGCTCTTTCTGAATCCACTGGGTCATAAGTATAATAGTAAATAGGTCGGAATTGTCACCGCTAGTTCAAGCAAAGAACCAACCTGGCCAACCATCACAAAGTGGATTGACCCTTGGCAACTAAAATTTCCCTTAAGGTCACTGATTTATGTTATGAGTTATGACCATGTAAGGACTTGACGAAATGCGTCAAGGATGATTTGTTTGTACCTATAATCATTTAAATTGTATTGGTTGTTCAACATTATCTTGCAAAATAACGGTAAGCTTGCACTGAGAAGTTAATAGTTAATCACTCTATGTTCTATTGACCCTTTTGCTATAAGAAGTCGTTTGTTTGCTACAAAATAAGCTAAGAAGTAGGATGCTAAACAAACACTCTACTTTAGGTTGATGAAAGATGCTAACTTGACAGATACATATGGTTTTATTTTTTTTTAAGGTGGCAGAAAGGGCTCTGCTTTTATGGAATAATGATCAAATCTTCAATCTAATTGGACACAATCGACAAGTCATTTTGCCCATCATTTTTCCAGCACTTGAAACGAATGTGCAGACTCATTGGAACCAGTCGGTTCTTAACTTAACACTTAATGTGAGAAACGTGTTCACAGAGATGGATAACATGTTGTTTCTTGCCTGTCATGCCCGCTTCTTGGAGGAACAAGAGAGACAGAATTTTGCAACAGAGAAGAGGAAAGAAGCATGGGATCGCCGAGAACGCTGCAAGTCTTCAGCCAATATCCGGGAATACAACTGCTGTTTTGGTAACGATGCCACAGTTAAATTAACTTTCTCTAGATCATATGCACTTTTTTGCAAGTATCTTTTTTTTCCGGGGATGGTAGTCTGTGGCAGCCTGTTGTAATTGTTTTTGGTTAACTGTTGTAATATCATGGAAAATCTTGCGAGTTGCTCATGGATTATTGGAAATTAACACGCGCTTTTCATCATGAAACTTGCTTCTTGTATATTTCATTGAAACTGAGTAAACCCGTCTAGCTTATGCAGTTTGACGAATTTGGCGGTGCTAGATGACCAGGTTACTTGTTTCAGTTTGCCGTTGTACCGTAAATTATACTCCAAACTCTTATGTTTTTATGCAGGCCAGCTTTTTTCTTGATCCAATTCTAGGAAGTGTTCATAGCTTAATGCATGAATGAAGCATAAGTCGTTTTGCTTTCTTTGTTAGAGTTATGCATATTGCTGCATAAGCCTTGCCACTTCCCAACAACTATAACTACTAACTAGGGTGGTTATCGGGTCAGGTTGATTTGGGTTTTGGATTAGAAAACAGGTTGCTATTGGGCCAGGGTGTATCGGGTCAGCCTGGTTAATTCAACCAAAACATGTTCCAACCTAAAAACTCACTGTAAACATTCAAATGTTGATAGCCCAACTATAGCCGTAATACATGATCCCATAATTTTCTAGTAACCTTAATGACTAGTTGCCACTGGTAGTAAAAATAAGAAACCAAACCAGTAGACATGAACTTTTTTAGCATGAAAAAACCAAACTGTTTATGATGCTAATAACATCAACAATAAGTACCTGCTACGATTTTTGAATGCTAAATCAGCTATCAAATGATACAATGTGGGCTATCAACTGACATGAACTTTGTTAGGCCGGTTGCTGCCTAAGAGTTGATTGTCCAGGCAAGAGATGCTATGCTTTCGGCTGATATTTTCCTGGAGAGTTGGTTCCTAGAGAAATGTATTGGACCTTTAGCTTTGTGAGCCGGCCTATGGTCGTATGAGCTTTACTTATTATGTGAATTTGATAATTATTACATTTATGATTCTTTTAGTAACAAGATTTTATAAGTCGGGTATTGTAGTTTCCAAATAAGTTATGAGTATGGATCTAGTGAAAAAAATTATTCTAGTGAGAAGAGTGAGAAAGAACTGTAGCCATATATTTCAAATAAGAAAAAAATAATAATTGTAACATATTGGATTTCATAAACACATAACAAACAATAATATGGTCGAATTATTTAGAGGTTTTAGAGAGAGAAAGTGGGAGCCTTTCTAGAGAGAGAAAGTGAAAGAAAACATAGAATGTTAGATTAAGATGAATGAAAGGTCCAACCTCTACCTGGGAGGTAGAGGTATATATAGTTACAAACTAAACGTCCTCCTTCTGATGTGGATCGTGCATACATGGGTAAAGACCGTCCTTCCTCCACGGTGTTGCTCTAAACTAAATAACTAACTAATAAAACAAGAATAACGATATGTCTACGAGCTAACTTATGCTAGATTATATTTGGGGTGACCGACTCTTCACTATGGAATTTCTAATTCCTAACAATCTCCCCAAGGAGGTCACCCCATATTTTACATTTCAATCCTAGCATTCTATTTAATCTTCGCCTTGAGCTCGTAGACATTAATTCTTCAACATTTGCATCTTTGTGCTTTTGCGGTGATTCTTTAAAGTCCGATAACTTTGTACTTTAAGTGGAGGCCTTTATATCGATCCACATCATTGATGATCTTCGAGCTTTAATTGAGATCATCACCACAAGAAATCTCGGATCACCCTTTATTGTGTTGCCATCATGTGAAGTTGTGACTTTCGGACCGACAAGCTCACACATTCGGATCATGACATCTTTCCATCGAGTGGCGGGAGCTTTATCGGTTCATGATATTTGTAGCAGTAGCGAAGCATAGTATAAAATATCGTAACCGTGTTATGTAGATATGCACCATCATGATTTCTTCAATTAAGTGTGGATGCTTTGTGAGCATGCGGCTTTGATTGACCGCTTCAATTTTGATCACCGCAATCGTCCAAATGTACCGCAAACAACAGCTAACAATAAACACACGAAAGTGTCTTTGATCCCTTTCCTTGAATCGAGGTACACGCCCACGGTTCCCCGCTGATCAATACAAGTATCGCTCGTGATCGTAGGATTCCTAAGAATCTCCTTGATGTGGTTTCGCAATGCTTCTAGCCGTTCTCAAACCGAACGCCTCAAAGAAGACAACACGGAGTGAGTGAACCAAAGAAATTGAGATTCACCGATTGATGAAAATGATTTGAAAACAATCGCGTATTGCTTGAAGAAAGAGTTTTGCAACACGACGAAGGTTTTATGAGAAAGATCAATTTTCAAACAAAATACTTTTGTATTAGAGAATGAGTACACATTCGACGCTAGTGAAAAGAAGAGATTCGCACATCGAACGGTTTTCTAAAAGTATTTTCAATCGAGATACTTTTGAATTTGAAAACATAAGTACACATTCGACGTGCTATAGAAAAGAAGGTTTGCACATCGAACGGTTTTTCCAAAAGTATTCGTCAATTCCATACGGACCAAGGTTGATTCGTGTTTGAATCTCCCATCGCTTCTATCCGGTTGTCACAAGCTTGATCTTACGAGAAGATCTCACATGTCACCCACCAAGAGCTTGTTTGATGTTGGCTCTGAAGGATTTCCATCTTCATCGTGAATACTTTTACATACCACTCGGATGTTACCGCAAAACCACAAGGATAATGCGTAGGACTCTCAATATATTCTTACTTTCCACATTGTGTGAAAAAGCAAGTTTTCATTAATTTTGTGTCCTAATGAGATATTGTGGATGATCTCTTGGCTCTAGACTCAATAGTGCACATTTGGTTCCCGTGTTGGAGACTAGGGAGAGGTCTCCTTCTTTAATATCAACAATCTCTAAGAGAAAGTCGATAGATTATGTAGGTTCCCGTGAGAATGAAACAAGCCCTTTTAAGAGGAACTTGAGTGGTTTGGGAAGTTGTAGTGCAAAGGCCACCGGGTCCATGACGCCTTGTCTCCAATACCGATGTTACCTTAGTAAGCACCAAGAGCTTATGTATTGAACGATTCGCCTAAGGTTGAATTGATGGAGGCTATTTCTTTTCACCCTTTCACATTCAATTTCTTTTCATTCTTCAACCCTTTCTGCTTACCGAGACTTCATAACTAGAACCTTGTTGGGTTTATTCCAAGACTAGCTCTGCCTCATCCGCACTCTTCCCATATTCTCATTTTCTCCTTTTTCAATATTCCTAAGGACTCTACACTATCTAGTGGATTATCCTCGGACGATCCCTCCGGTTTCGGCGGATCGTGGGAACAAATACCTAACCTAACCATCCTTATAACACCATGCATAAAGTAAATTTGGTCGGTCTTTTGGTATTGTTCATTCCTTCTCGAAACCAATTGAAAAATCATTTGGAAAACCAATCAAGGTACTTGTGATACGAGATCAAAGCATTTTGTACCTTAATAGTTTTGATCATTTAGAAAACCTCCCCTCAACATGCGTGTGATTTAGAAATTGTTTGGCACATGGAGGCAAGAGAACTTTGAAATATTTTCTTTGATCACAATTTTCATACGAAAAGCCATTTGATTTTCATGGTAAATTCTCCCTCAATATGTGCATAGGATATTTGAAATCATTTTTATCACATAGAGGCAAGAGTTCTTTGAAGCACATCCACAATCACAAAATCCATTAAGAAAACCATTTGAAAACACAATCAAGGTACTTTATAATCTCTTTTAAAAACTTTTGTACTCGATGGTTTTGCTCCCTCAATATGTTCTTCGAGATTCGAAAGCGTTTAGCACATATGAGAGAGCAAACTGCACAACCGAATCAAAACGATCAACTTTTATCAAATTTCATTATTAAATCACAAATTCTCCCCGATCAAAAATATCAAATCCTTTGAGATTTTGGATCCCAAGTGATTTAATTAGGTTTAGAAAACATGGGAGAAAATGTGGCCTTGTTTAAATACTCATCCGTTTTTGATAAATCCTCCTCCTCAACATGTGCATTGTGTATTTGAAATCGTTTGGCACATGGAGGTGGAGTGCCTTTGAAGGACTAAAACCAATTCCATTAAAACAGATTTGAGATTTAAATCACGATCTCTCCGCGATCAAAATTTCAAACCATTTGAGATTTGTAATCCCAAAAGATTTAAATTATTTAGAAAATTTTGGGGAAAGACGTGGCAAGATTTAATTCGAAAGATGATGATAGAACAGATTTAAACATTAAAGATTGTTAGTGTCGTATGATTTGTTTTAAGAGACCTTTAAGTAAAATAAAACAATTTAACAATCAAACAAGAATGTAAAAATTTCATTTTGATGATCTTTGAGTTTTAAAGAAAATCATACCATGACATAACATTAAATCTTTAGATCACCACATAATTTACATAAGCGGACTTCGATGAAATATTGTTTGAAAATATTTTATTTTAAAATCACTCCCCTCAATCAATGACAAGTCAATAATTGAGTGACTTAAGTTTTGATAAAATGAAGTCGGTGATTTTCAAAATTAAGTCCAATTAATTTTCAAAACAATATTTTCATTTTCAAAACAATTTAATCAAATTAATTCAAAATTATTTAAAATGGTATCCTCGCACAAAGATACGTTAGTGGTTGAGAAGCTTCAATTGTTGTTGCTTTGAGGGTTGGAAGAAAACCGTCGCAAATGCGGTGAGACTTCTTCTACGTTGCATTTTGAATGCCAACCGAGGTCCATTAAGCTCCGCTTCTTCACTCACTAGAAGAAAACCATCTCACCGATGCAAGAAGACCTCTTACGTTGCATTTCATGCCAAATCTCCATTGAAGTCCAATTAAGCTCGTTTTTTCATTTGTCAACCCAAGATATAGTTACCCTTTCCTTTCGGCATCCAATCATCTTCAATTGTGGGATCCGGATCGGGAACATTCTTTTATACCCAATATACCGCATACGTTAGTGAACACACATACGTATATATGGTGGTCGACATCACCCATAACAAAGAATCGACTAATTAAAGTCAATTCAACATAACAATCGATCATATAAGGCATGGGGTTTATGTGTTAATCAAACTCTAATCATCTAAACCTAACAATCATATCCTAAATTCCTAGTCCTTCGACATAGGCAAATATCATTTTTAATTAAGCACGAGGATAATTAAGAAAGCTCGTTAGATGATATAGATTTGAAAACATTCTCCCTCAATCAATGACTCATTTTTGAAACATTTTAAAAGCGCGAAGTCATTGATTGAGTTTGCAAATTAATCTGAAAACTCGATTCGATTGATTTTAAGCAACTCATTTTCCATCATTTTTGAAAACACAACAAATATTTTTCTGAAGAATTTTAGACGGAAAAACATTTGTGTAGGAACAGCAGTTTTTTTGACGACATGCTTTCCTTGTTTTGTTTTAGGAAAAGTGCACGAAATATTTGTGAAAAACGTTTAAGCGTAGCACTTTCCTTCCTGATAAGAGCGGGTTGCTATCTGAAATGATAGCAAGCCATAGTTTTAAGCACGGGTTCTGATCAAGTAATCGCAAGCCATTATTTGAAGCCCGGGTTACGACCGAAATAATCGAAGCCATTTTGTGAGACATGTTTTAAAAGAATATTTACATCTCCGCTCGAACTTCATCTAAAGCCCCGTGCCATTATTGAATGACATTTCTAAGACCGTAGATGTTATCGATACCGAAGACATGTCTTGAGAAAACATATTTTGGTATTTTCAATTTTCCGATTTTTATGGGCTTTTGTTGATTTTATATTTTCTATTTTCTTTTGTTGGTTTTATATTTTGTATTTGGTTTTTGAAAATATTTACGATATAGAGAAATAGTTTAAGAGGATGATGATACGAAAATCGAAATGAGGAAATTGTTCAAGACTTTGTAGAAGATAGAAGTCATCATCTCTTAAACTTTCACCACCAAAGCATTCGAGGGTCTTGAATCGTCAGAAGAACTTGAGCCTTCAACAAGTGAATCTTTGGTAGCTTCCCTCAAACCGACAAACTAAGAATAAAGACCATTTCCCAAGAAGTAGAAATGAATGAAAACAGCCTCATTGAATGAAGCTCGCACCTCAAGAACACGAGAACACCAAAGTAACAAGTTGAAACATAGATCGCCTTAGTGGTTATCAAACCGAATAATCAAGAACTTCGATCACATGAACTCGTTGTGCGTCTCCGATGTACACATTACTCTTCGAGATTGACCCGCTTGTCTATTCAGGGAACAATACATCAACATCTTCATTTTACCTAGTGCATTCCGGATATCTTCCATATAACCAATCACCCATAATGTACATAAGTACCCAACCGTAGTAGAGACAACAACATCACAAGAATCGAATCATCGATCTTCTACGGATGTCAATTCGAATAAGCGATTAAGCACGATCATGTGAATATGTTTTTGCGACCCGATGTACACATATCTCTCCCCGATGGTTGCGATTTCATCGGAATCATCATTACATTGTGTACATGAAGCACTAACCTAAGCACTTTATCATAAGTCATATAGAAGATGTCGATAAGCAATATCATCTCACGTACCAAATATTCTTCTCACATTTCTTCCAATCGAACATCAAGTAACACATACCAAAAGTCTCCAGAGACCATTTCCCAAGGGCTACGAGTTAAACACCGAGTTTTCTACGGTTATGACCATTGTCTTTCCGGGATAACTTCAATCATGTAGAAGTGTTAAGTTCATCATGTGTACTGCTTGTAGCTTTTAGATATATGTCTCCTTCCCTTGTTGGTTTTGATACCTCGTAATCAACAAAACATAATATACCCATAGACATGAAATCTTGTGAGAAGAACTCAAATAGCCCAAATGAATCTGTGAGAATCAACTCACATGTAAACTCTCTCGACTATCTTTATCAACCCATATGTAGACAAATTGAAGTGACCATCGTTGAAGAAAACCCGATATACCAAACTTAAAATCAAGTCGAATTCCCGCATTTGTATCTTAAGCTTGCACTTAATGATGGAAGAACGGTGTCGAGAATCTATGCTTCAAGCAAATCTCTAAGTACTCACTACTCAAACAAAGTATGAGACATTAACACCTCTTGAGATTATCCACATTGTCATATGCATGTGACACTGAGTAAAACAACGTAACTCCTAATAGTGATAGTTAACCAGGTCTTCAACCAACCACCCCGACTGCTGGTAACTAGATAAACCAAGTCTTCAACTCTGATTCTTAAGCCCGAGCAAGTTATCAACTAAGAACACGCCTTTGTGAACGTGAACTTCAACCTCAAATAAGTGGTAAATGAGTAACTTCGAAGTAATCAACTTGTGTCAAATGTCCAACACGTGAATAAACATACAATAGCATGTACATTGACCCATCGAATGAACCGGAGCAAATGATTCCTCAACATCAATGCATACTTCCTTAAGGTATACATGTAGAAACCGATCCGAAGATTCACCAATAATGTTTTTAAGCGGATGAGGAAGTCATTTTCCTTAATGTTCATGTGGTTGATTTGAGTGCACATTTAGGAAAGAACAATGAAACAATGATCCGTGAAGATTTGGCAAAGGAATACCAAAGAGCGGATCACTATTCATGAATGCAACGCAATGATAGTCATACACAACGCCTTGTGAAGTAACCGGAGATAAGGTTTCTTGAGAATTCGAGAAGTACTTTTAGATGGTGAACCAGTTGAGTCAAGAGGAACCGTAGCATGAGCTTGAGTCGGATGATCAACATTCGTTGGAGGTTGGAAGTACTCATCAAACATATCTTTGAAACACAATGAATCCCAAACAATGAATCCTATTTATCCTTAGTAATTGAAGCATTAGGCGTTGGAGGAGTGTCATCAAAATCGTGCAATGAATCATTGCTAAAGAATCGAGCAAGTCTAATTGGGATTAAATTTTGGCTTTTCAATCTCCCCAATTAGTGCTCTCCCTAAACCGATTTAAGATTTTCAAGTGTTCTTTCCGGCCGGATTAAGAAGAAGTCTTTAGATCATCAAATGCAATTGCCTTTAGTCTTCTAATCATGTAGCTTTCAAATGTAGATTAGATCAGACTCGACCTTCTTCAAGATTATCCGAATGGGGAAATAGACAGTTAACATCTTCTTCACACCAAAGGCATTCCGTTAACTTGTAAATAGCAAATCCCTTAATTAAAGTCCTCCCAATCAAACAAGAACAGAAAGATGTTCATCAAAGAAATCACCCAAAGAACTAGAAGCACTTTGTCATTTAATCATATCGGTCCGTGTGAAGATGTCAACCCAACGGCTCTTAGAAGAAACTACATGTGAAGATGATCCGATAAGAAGAATCTCGGTTCTTACATGGGTTAGGAGCCGTTTGACCATATATTCTCAAATATCACCAACCATGCAAAAATTCACACTTTTTTCCCTCAAGAATTGCATACAGAGATGCCATTCTTGATTAACCAAGTGATTATCATCCAAATGTATTCTATTCACACTTCTCCCCATAAAATTAGCACATGATGTCGCCATCTTCATTATATTGAGCAAGAGGAAAAGAGTAATTATCAAGAGTCCGGTTCATTTGATGACCAAGCGCATGGAAAAGCATGAAGCATGTTGATGAAGAATGTCGATGAGAATGGTCATAAACATGAAGATTTCTTCTTAAGAAGATAAAGCGCATCAAGCGCACACCTTTCTTTTCTTTGAGGAACGGGCCTCAAGTGTTATCTGCAGACGCCATAATGATGAAGTACGAGGCCCGAATCGATTTGAACAGACGTCATAGCCGATTGAATATCAATGTTGAGTAACTAGAACCCGTGAATTATGAGATATCAACTTTTGTTATCCATACTTTAAGCCACCCATGTATTGAAGGATCAAGTATCTCAGAATCGAGTAAGGACTACCGCACTAATATTACAAACTTGATTGCATATATTATGGTTAGTGACATCAAGATCCAAACCCTTTGGGGTTTCACGGTCAACATTGAGAATGCTATTGGTAAACATCTTTCTGTAGGTATCCACCTAAGTCTAGCATCCTTAAAAATTCTACCGATGGTATCCACTTATGGCAAGGTCTAGGATTGTTAGGCATCTTATGAATAGAGAGACTTATCCTTATTCCTAGTTTCCAAAGATTTAGCAGTTGGTAACCATCTAGGTGAGGCTTTTGGTTTCATTTGCTTCATATGCATCGTAGATGACTTAGTGTGAATCCTAGACTTAACAGTTGTACCATTGCATGAGCATTTACATTCTTCGTAGATTTTGTGAAACATTTATCATGATTAGCATTAAAGATACATTTCAGACACTTTGAGCAAACAACTTGTTTGGATTCGTAAATAGATCTAGATTTCTTAGAGTGATCTGCTATGGAATAGCTTTAATCGAAACGCAACTACTCTTAGATGTACGCCAATCCCTAGTCTTTAGATTAGTGTTCCTAGGTAATGGTTTAGAACTACTAGCAATGCCTTGAAATTTTGAAGAATTCATCATCCTAGGTCTTGCACCTAAAATTCCATCTTTACGATTATGTGCCTTCTTTCTAGCCATTTCAAGATAAGAGTTCTTATACAAGTCATTCATATCAATTTTCCTAGGCAAGTGAGGTGAAGTGATCGGTTTTGTCAAAACTTGTTTCGCATCAACTTGGGAGGCAAACCGCTTTTGAAAATTTTGGTCGCTCGATCTAAACGCATTCGGTTGTCTAATAACCGGTTTCCCAAGTTTGATGGTTTTGAAAACTTAGTGTTCACACTATTCCCTGTTGTTTTCTCGAGCTCATTTTTAAAGCAACAATAGCGAAACTCTTTTCCTCAAGTTGAGCTTTGAGATCATCAATTTTTGCTATCAAAGAGTTTGTTTCATTGACTTAGTTCTAGCTTCTTTGATGAGTCACTTAGTTCTATGTGATTCTTTCTCAAATACTCATTTTCTTTTAGTAATTTTGCCACACAAACAACTAATTCATCATTTCTCATTTGAATATCATCAATAGCATTAACATCGAATTACTTGTAACCAAATTACTTTTCACATGCATACCGTAAATATGTTTCTTCAAATTGTTGATGGTTGATTCTTTGTCTTGAAGATGAGCTTTCAAAGTGTTCATTTCAAAAGTTCACGGAATTCGTGAAGTTCCATTTTTACATGGTTTGTTAATTTGGAAACTTTCTTCTTTACTTTGTATCGCAATTTCAAGTGAAATGCAATGTTTTTCAAGATTTGAGAATTTGTTTGAAAGTTCATCAAAAGCCTTTTATCAACCTTATTGTTTGTTTTGAAACACTTAATCTCGACTCACCTCGCCATGTAAGATTTAACAAAGTCATGTTCAACATCATGATCGGTTTGTTTAAGTACTTTAGCAGATGCACTATATTGAACAGAAAGGGTACCTCATTACATGACACCGCTCAATTTCTCGTCCGATATCCGGATCCACATCATGTGTAACAAGAGTCACCGGACCGGATGTGTCAAGCTTATCAATCTCGAGCCTCAGATTCAAGGCCAACCGATCCATCATCCGGTGCTTTACCCGACTCATCATTATATGTTGACTCGACATTCGCATTCAAGAACACCCGATTCTTCAACGGATACATTACCCAACTTATCACAACTATCTCTCAACCGCACCGACACTCATTCACGTTTTCATTTTATGTGTAACTTCCTCAATGTACTTCTCCACATTATCCATGAGTTGTATGAATGTCTCAATGAACACGCTAATTTCCATTCCAGTGTGTCTCTTGAAAGACATTTCACCATGTCTTGATCATAATCGATGTAAATTCCCACCGATGAATGAATGAAATTGGTTGTGGATCACTTGAAGTGCAAAGACCGAACTAACCTCTTGAACCTTCTCTTTATCAAGTTGTTGTTCCAATTGTTCTAAGTTCAATAGTACTGCTCCGTTAATGTGGATAAGTCTTGACGGAAAAGGGCAATGCATGTTCGCTCCATTCCAATCGGTGTGAGTAACATAAGGTGTGAGTGAAGTTGTTGATAAGATTCAATGCTACTTTCCTTTTGCATGGCATTCGTAGTCCAAGCAGTGCAATTCTTTTCATCGACTCGAGCATGAAGAACTCAAGTCATCATTGATTGATTCCATCATCGTATTCGATCGTAATAGCTAATATTCTCATGGTTGTCTACAAGATCATACGCTTTGAGTACTTCAAATCACCGGGTCAAGAGAGTAGGACATGATGTGGTAGAATGCACGGATTTTACAAGTCTATGATTCAAACCGAGAAATAAAATCTTCGCGGGATTTTACTAAAATCAAGACCAAACCGTTAAGCAATGACCAATGGAATGTGTTAAGATGACTGATGGATCGATACAATGAAAGACGATTGTGTGATAGGGCTTTAGATTGTTCGTAGGAAAAGTCGAAATGTTGATTGGTTGAGATTTGGATTGGTTACACTTTTACGGAGAATTTTGGGTCTAAAACTTAAAACCTCAATAACTTCCTTTCGGAGGATTTGGGCCTCGAAAAATTTGTTTCACGACATCATGGTGAAACCTCACAATATTCACTGTTCGGTCGTTGTGATGTGTTTCAATAAAACGGAGTTACTGGATAAAAAGTTATGGCCGTTTGAGGTTTTGACGTAAAAGTCAACTTTGGTCAAACCTCTTCTTCGTAAAATCAACCAAGTCGCTATAACACTTGAACCAAGTCGCTAAGCACCAAGTCGCTAAACAGCTAAGTCGCTAGTAGTAATTCGCTAAGCCTCAAGTCGCTAGCAAAATTTTGGCGCAATTGCTACTCAAGTCGCTAAAGATTCAAGTCGCTAAAGAGCAACTCGCTATGCACCAAGTCGCTACCACTGTCGCTACCCGTAGTGGAGAGTCCACTACTTGTACCGTTAATCGCTAGGTCTAAGTCGCTAGCTCCAAAAGCGTAACTCGCTACAAATTGTGAAGCAAGTCGCTACGAAGAAAGAGATCCGTATATCAAGTCGCTAGCAAGAAAACCACATAAACATCACTTTTCAATCCAAAACAACCCAACCAAGATGATTCAAGCTACCAAATGAAAACCTAAACACTTGTGATGATTCTAAACATAAAAGTACTAACAAAATCCAAGCTTTAACACAAGAAATCAACCAAATGATGCACAAACCACTAAACTTTTTCAAACTAAAAACCACCTAAAACCACTAGAAATCCAAAGATGTGCACGATATGATCTAACCATGGCTCTTGATACCAATTGTAACATATTGGATTTCATAAACACATAACAAACAATAATATGGTCGAATTATTTAGAGGTTTTAGAGAGAAAGTGGGAGCCTTTCTAGAGAGAAAGTGAAAGAAAACATAGAAGGTTAGATTAAGATGAATGAAAGGTCCAACCTCTACCTGGGAGGTAGAGGGTATATATAGTTACAAACTAAACGTCCTCCTTCGGATCGTGGATCGTGCATACAGTGGGTAAAGACCCGTCCTTCCTCCACGGTGTTGCTCTAAACTAAATAACTAACTAATAAAACAGTAAATAACGATATGTCTACGAGCTAACTTATGCTAGATTATATTTGGGGTGACCGACTCTTCACTATGGAATTTCTAATTCCTAACAATAATAAGGAGATGCATATATTTTTATGGATGCATTTAATATTTGTGGTTGTGGTTTCTTCTCATTATTCTCATTTTAATTATATTTCTCATTTGATCCTATCTCAATAAGTTATAACATTTATTGTATATTGTATCTATATACTATTTATCGTACATAAGTTTTGCACAACAAGCAAAACATTAGAGCATTAAATGCAAACTTTGCCAACTTGGCAAAAACAACCCCTGAGGTTCAAGTGTCGCTACAAAGTAAGTCCAAACATTAAATGCAAAGTTTCACAACTTGGCAAAAACAATCCTTGAGGTTTAAATGTCGTTGCAAAGTAACTCCTGTACCATTAATTGCTATCTATAGCAACTTGGCAAAATTAGTCCCTAAGGTTTAAGTGTCGTTACAAAGTAAGTCCTTTGAAGCCAATCCCGCTGCATCGCGCGGGTTTCCACACTCGTATATACTATTCAGCGTACAAGTTTTGCAAACTAGGTGCATTAAATGCAATGTGCATTAAATGCAATGTTTGCCAACTTGGCAAAAATAGCCCCTGAGGTTCAAGTGTCGTTGCAAAGTAAGTCCTTAAGCATTAATTGCTATCTTTAGCAATTTGGCAAAAATAGTCCCTAAGGTCTAAGTGTCGTTACAAAGTAAGTCCTGTAGAATTAGTACCTATCTATAGAAATTTGGCAAAAATAGTCCCTAAAGTTTAAGTGTCGTTACAAAGTAAGTCCTTTGTAGCCGCGAAAATAGTTCCTAAGTTTTAAATTGTATTTGCAAAGCCGGTCCAAACAAATTTTCCGATCATTCACCAGTTCCAAATTCACGTCTACAAAAGCAATCCCGCTGCATCGCGCGGGTTTTCCAACACTCGTTATTGTTCTAGTTATAAAGTTTATGCATGAATGAAGTGTATACGTTAATCAAATTATATTTTTATTGAGAATAATTACAGATAATAATATTTTTGTATCTATTTTTTTTCCAGGTGTTACATAAAGTTTAAAGTGAAATACGAGTACTTATCATGAGTCGTTACATTATAGCACCGTGTAAAGATTATATTCATAGAGGTGTCATAAATAGTAAGTTACTAATTAATATTTTTCATGAGTCACTACTAGGGCTGGGCTGAGCATCGGTTCAAAACGGACCCGACCCGATCTGAACTGACAAAACCGAAAACCGAAATTCATGAAAAACCTAAACCGAAACCGAACCGACGGGCCGTCGGGTCGGGTCGGTTTTGTGTCGGGCCGTCGGTTCGGTTCGGTTTAGGTGTATTTAGGTATGTTTTTGTAAATTAGAAACCGAAACCGAACCGACATGCCGCCGGGCCGGCTCGGTTTTTGTCGGTTCGGTCGGTTTTATCGATCCGGTTCATTTTGACCTTTGATGCTCAGCCTTAGTCACTACTATATGTATAATTTTCGTATATTTATTTGCATATCACATTAACAATGCTTTAATTTAGTATTTATAATTATGTGCGTATAGTTGTATACACAGTTATGTGTATTAAGATCAACTTAATCAAATAATGATAATGATAACAACAACGATAATAAGTGTTGTTTTTCTAAAACAATATAAATCTTAGGAGATATTTGTTATATTAGACGAGTACCAGCGCCTAGCGGCAACGGTGTCTAGTTTTCTGTAAAATTCCGACGACCCATATGTTTCTTTCAACAAACTGTATTTGTAGCGTTATAGAATCATTTTCAAATAACTATCGTTTTGTGTGTGGTTGCATAGCAGCATAAATATACAGTTTTCAAGAAAATTGTGTGAAGTCGATCTAAGTGTGAGAGTATATTTCTAATATGATTGTTTTTAAGTTATTAAGATTTTAGCAATAATAGATTCAAGCATTACAAAAAGCAACAATATTATGTAGTTGGCAATATCATATTGTAGTTTAGAGGTATAGCCAACGTATGTGACCGCCTTTTCTTGTTTTGTCAGTAATTTAGGCAGTGATAACTATTTTTTTTTTAAAATGTGTAGCGTTTATCATTTAGTGTGTGGCTTTTAAACTTTTAACCTTACAAATTTAATATCACCATAATAAGATTATATTTTACTATCAATTTGCATATATATTTAAGCATTGTTCAAAGCTATTTGTTTGGGGTACAAATAATTATCGCTAAAGATAACAATACTATTCAAATTTTGTGATTCTAATAAACTTACATAACATTATTTATATACCAACTATACAATGTATATTAACTTTTAAAAGACGATTCATATATGCTAGTCTCTTAATTGGTGCAACACCAACATTTTTCAAAATAACATTATACAAATGACAAAATGCATGTGTCAAAGCAAAATAAACAACAAAAAACTGCAATTACTTGGTCTCTCATTTTTCCAAATTTGTCACGGGTTCCATAACTACTTCATCATTTCTCATATAATTTTGTCAAATTTGAAACCTGGTTCGACCCGGGTAGTTCAACCGGTTGAACCGTTCTGGTAAAAAAATATGTCGATTTAAACCGAGTCAACCCGACATGTTGGGTCGAAAACAAGTCAAATTAGGCCGGGTCAACCCGCCGGGTTTGAAGCGTCCCTGGTCATCCCGGTTTTCAATGTGTGTTAATAGTATATAGCAGGGTACCCGCGCATTTCGGCGGCGGGTACCCTGTGACGATTCACTAGTTTGTATCGGTTTCAACGGGTCATCTCTAGTTCGTTTTCGGATGGCTTTAGTTGGTTAGCCGAACTGGTGGCTACACCGGTTCCCGGTTGAACACATTGGTCCGGTCTGGTCCGATTTTCAAAACTATATGTAACATCAATTTGTTAGCTTGTATGAAGTTTTGTGTGTTTTATTAATTTGTATAATGAGTATAATAACATGTACGTTTCATTTTAGGGTGTTTTAAAAATAACATTAATTAGTGTGTTTAATTATTTTATATTTTGGATTATGTTGTAGCTTTTTTAAATTGTACGTTATGAAAAATTTATTGTACTTTTTAGTAAGGGGTGTTTTAATTGGTTGTTTTTAATTTGATAGATGTGCTTTTAATTGGTTGTACAATGTGAATAAATTATTGTACTTTTAAGTAATGAGGTATTTTAATAAGAGTATTATTTAATTATGCATTTATCTCTCATTTAACCAATTTCAACAATTCAACTTTTCACCTATAACTGTTTTTATATTATATGGAGTATAGATTTATATTGAAAGCCTTAGAAACTGACAATTTAACAATTAAATCCATGAACTTAAACTCATGATTAGATTATTTTTTTAAGATTTATATATGATTGTAAATCCTATTAGTGAATCAGAATATAACATTAATATAAATTCAACAAATAAATTTCCTACAAATTAAAAATGCTTTTTTAAAGACAGATGTGGTTTTATGACTTTCTTTTTTTTTAGGATGAATTAGAGGCAATTTTAATCAATTGAGTATTCATTTTTTACTTTTATTAGTTAATCAGGTAGCTTAATTTAACACATAGCAAAATCAATACTTTATTTGGATTCATTTTATTTTGGTAAAACATTATTTTTTTCTGAATGACTATGAAATAATGTTTTCCTTTGTTATATAAAAGATTAATAAAATCTTTATTTGAAAATAGTATACTTTCAATGATTTTTGATAATGACAATATTTAAGGTTGCGGTTAAAATAATAGTTCTTACTACAATTGTAATAAACTAGTATCATACAAAATTTTCTAAAATGATGTGTAATATAATTAGTATTTCTCTAACTGACTTTTGAATCCTTTCTCTTATATACATCTACAAATTTACATGACACATTATTGTGCAAAAAATATTTTGTTAAAATTTTATGGTTGTAATATTTTTTATAAAGTAATACATCCAATCATGTGATGTATATGTGGAATTGTATCCATAGTTTTTAGCGATTACATCTACATTTTTAATCTTTTAGTAATTACCATTTTAGGATTGTTATTAGCATAACCCGTAGATATACATTACAGCTATATATAGTTATTAAAATGATATAAAAAAAGTAGTTAGTTGTTTCTGAATTGCTCTTTTGAACTTTTTAGACATGATTATTCAACTTAACTATGTGGTTTGTCACTTATATATTTATTCCATTAATGCGTAATAATATTATCTTATATATTTATTCCATTAATGCATAATAATATTATTTTACTTCACTCACCATATTCTTTACTATTTAATAATCAATCAAATATCATCTTTATTCATTAATTTTTTTTTGATTGATTAAAATAAGAAGTGAACAATATGACACATCATAAAATAAAAATGTTGACGGAAATATTATATTATATCCATTTAAGGTTTTACCTTATATAGGAGTAGTATTTATTCGACCTCTCTTTCTTTATATTATTTAAAAAGTTATACATTTATGACATTAAATGGTCCAGTTTATATATAGCAAGTTTTATTTATTGTTTCACTGGTCAACAACTAGCTCTCTCTATATAAACAAATGAAAAGTTAAACTATTTTTTCTCATTCAACCTGGTCTTGGCTAACACATAAAAACCAGAAGAAGAAGATGAATAAGTTGATGATAGCCATGGTTGTGCTTGCTTCATTAGCCATTGTCGTAATGGCTGATGATCATGCACGTTTTAAATGGCCATTTTTCACTAATAACCATCCCCGCCACCACCGTAACTCCCCCTCTTTTATGAAAGAATTTGAATGTGGCACTTCCATCCATAACGTTTACGCGTGTCTACGATCATCTTTCATCCACATTAACCCCCAAAACCACAATCTCCTTTATCCTTCCAATGATTGTTGCACCGCTATTCGTGCTTTTCGTGATAGATGCAGTGATTTTAACATCGGGAAACTCGAGTCTTTTATTTTTCCTGCTATGCTTTTTAAACAATGTCCTACAAGTGACTTGCCGCCTGGTCCTCGCTCAAGACCTAATTTCGACGGACCAAATTGCGGTGATGATATGCAATTTTAGTTGTACTACTAGCTAGCTAGATTGATCCGGTTATAAAAAATTTGTGCGAGACTATTATTACATACGCATTTAAGAATTCATTTATATTTTTTTTGTTTTGTCACTTTTATATTTATTTCATTAATGTGTAATAATATTATTTACTTCCATAGCTTCACTAGAAATAAATATTAGACAATATAACCTAACCCCCATATCCGGGCCGGGCTTGGGCCACTATAATGAAAACCCGTGTTGATGCAGCGTTTTATTGATACGATATATACAGAGACAAATACATAATAAAAACTTAATGGACCTCAATCGGCCTTGAGCCATATCTATCCGCTAATAATAAACACGCTACAAATACAAAGATATCATTATACAATTTTATTTCACTGCAAAAGCATGCTTATCCATTTTTGATGATTTCATAGTTTTGTTTATTGACTTCATATTTTCAAGTAAATATTTTACTAAGAATAAAAAAATATTTTAATACTTATTCAAGTAAGCACTTAACTAAAACTTAATTATCTTCTTAATAACTTTCAAACAAATCATTAATATAGGCAACTAGTATAAATCATATAAACTGATTAACAAAAATACTATAAGGAAAATAATCAAAAACCTTTTATAAAACTAAAACAACAAACAAATATTAACAAAAATACTATAAGGAAAATACAAACCAATTTATTTAGTATTTAACATATTTGAATAAATATAGATATGATATTTTTGTTGATTATAGAGTGCTTAACGTCAATATTTGATAATTTTGATCCATTAAATGTCACATAAGTCAATACTCACTAACGTATAGATATACAAGTACATTTAGTATTAATATACATATAATTTATACATGTTTGTACATTAACAAGTTCAGGGTCGGGGATTTATGATATTCCTACCCCCGCCCAATCCCCGGTTTCATAATTTCGGGAATCCCCGTCCTCATCTCCGGTCAACTCAAGGATTCCTCAGTTTAATCGAGTTTGGGGATCGGGTCCCCATCAGGTACGAATTTTTTTGCCATCCCTAGTTGTTTCTATAAGAATTCATAACTAATTAGAAAATAAAAATATAAAATATATGACTGTTACGTACTTATATACAAAGTCTTCTTTTAGAAAGGGGTATGGTAACGGCGCCGCCGTTTCAACGCCACCACACCAGGTCCCTGCGCCCTTTTAGGTGTGAAAGAATTGGCGCAACACCAATTGTAAAGAAACCATTTTTTTTAATGGGGTTATATTGTTGAGTTTGTGTTTTAATTGGGTATGGTGGGTCTTAAAAAATGGTAGTTATTAGTGAAAGGGCATTTTGGTATGTGAATATTAAAAGTAAAATGTTAGGTGACAGTGAGGTGACAAAACGGCTTGAGCGATCAGAACTATGCTCTTATGTAAATTTGAGCTTTTTGTTGATTATAAAACTAACTTCAAATGTATAATTTATAAAAATGATTCATATTGCATAACATTTCCTGACAAATTCATGTTACAAACTCATAAAATAGAGATTTTTATGTAGATGTAGATGTAGACTAAAAAGGTAAACTCATCTATTACTATCATACTTTCTTTTGATCAATCTTACACCACTACAAAAATGGACATAGAGCCCTCTTAATAGAGCCCGGTTTTTGTGAAACACGAGCTCTAAAGAGATTCCGGGTTGTGAAAAAGGGCGTATAAACGTAATGGGACACACAAATATTCATCCAAACAACAATGGAGGACATAGTAAAAATTGACAGCCGAAAAATGTGGGTTCATAGTTACAAAAATAGCCACAAACATCCTATTATATCTCTCCCTAAACATAAGGACATTGTAATGTAAAAAGCTAAGGACAAGCATAATTAAATGCGGTTTTGTTGATCATATGAAAAAGTCATTAGGAGAAAAACAGGTCTTTAGTTAAAGAAGTAGCTTAGCTCCTCACTCTTAAGCTCCATCTAAACACTGTCACTCTTCACACAACGATATGGAACGACATCGTGTCGTTCATACCATATTTCTGATGGTTATCTGTTCTGTCGGCGTCACCCATCAAATGCCAGTCCAAGATGGAGATGCTAGTTTCGTGTGTGACCCATCTCTTGATTTTGAAAATGTGCGTATAAAAAATGCCTACATTGCATTACAAGCATGGAAGGCAGCTATTGTGTCCGACCCACATGGTGTGACCAATACCTGGGTCGGATCCAATGTCTGCAACTACACAGGTGTCTTCTGTTATGAATCCCTTGACAATCCTCAAGAACGCACCGTAGCAGGAATAGACCTAAACCACCAAGATCTAGCTGGCAAACTCCCTGACCATCTAGGTTTATTATACGATCTTGGTATCTTTCATATCAATTCAAATCGGTTTTGTGGGACGCTCCCACTTAGTTTCTTAAATTTTAAGATACTTTTGAGCTTGATCTTAGCAACAACCGTTCGCTGGAAACTTTCCTCATTTTGTTTTGGAGCTTCGAGCTTCAATATTTAGACATCCGTTTAATGAATTTGAAGGTGAACTTCCTCAACAACTCTTCAACAAGAATCTTGATGCCATACTTGTCAATAACAACAGATTTTCTTCTAGTTTACCTGAAAACATTGGGAATTCACGTGCGTCAGTGATTGTTCTTGCAAATAATAAGTTTTCAGGATGTGTACCATCAAGTATAACTAAAATGACAGAGACATTAGACGAGTTAGTTTTAATAAACAACGGGTTTAATTCTTGTTTGCCTGAAACAATCGGGTTGTTGAAGAATCTAAGTGTATTGGATTTGAGCTATAACAAGATAAAAGGTGAGCTGCCTTCGAGTATTGGGGAAATGACGAGTTTGGCGGTATTGAATGTGGCTCATAATATGCTGTCTGGAAAAATTCCTGAAAGTCTGTGTTTGCTTCCGAATTTGGATAGTTTTAGTTACGAGTATAACTTTTTAGTGAACCAGACTAATAGTTGTTTGGAATTAGCCGGTTTTGATGATAGAAGGAATTGTTTTAAAGATAGGCCAGAACAACGAACCAGGACACAGTGTGGCAAGTACCTATCTAAGCCGTTTAATTGTAGCGATCTCATGTGTGGCCAGCCATTGCATGTTCCTCCACCTTTGTCTCCGGATCCACCATCATCAACACCATTATCGTCACCACCATCTTATTCATCTCCAGCTCCATTATCGCAACCTCCAACGCTAGCTCCATCACCAGCTCCACTACCACCACCCCCAACACCATTTTCACCTCCGATTTACTTCCCTCCCAATCCATCACCATCTCCACTTTCTCCTTCCCCTAGTTTTCCGATACTTGCACCCTCGTTTACTTGTCCACCATGTGAACAAAAACCTCTACCATGTGACCCAAAAGTACATCCTCCATCACCATCACCAGCTCCACAATCTCCATCACCTGTTTTTGTACCTTAAAGGAACTAATCTATTCCAAACACAAAATGCAAAAAAGGTTTCGGATATGTTATTGTCAAAACTCTAGCTATCGATCAAGAGGCCAGAATAGCCATGTACGCGCGCTTCTTAGCATGTTTAATTTTTTCTTCATTGAACTTTATGTACTTCTAGCATTAGTTAATAAGAATCGTGTGTCCACATATAGATAGATGTAGATGGAACTATAACATGGGAATGTAAGTATGGATCGAATCACTTTGTTACAAACTTCTGTTGACAAATTGATTTTTAAGAATCTAGCTATTAGGTTTGTGTTCTTCTTGACGAGAGCTTCACAACAAACAATGAAGAAAGACGCGGGCATCCAAAATGAAGGCTTTCTGTCTATCTACATATAGATCGAGCCACACATTATCTATACTTTTAGTTTAGTCTCATAAATCCAATGGAATTATGCATTCATAACTTGAATCCTTATAAACTGCTTCTAAAATATGAACATGGATGCATGATCCATAACAATAACTTAACCTAGAGCTTTGACATTATTCGTACTATGGAGTTCGGACATACGTCCAACTTAGTGTATATATACAAAAGTAAGAAAATAAAGTTTAAGGTAGTTATGTAGATTGTTAGATAGTTTAAGGGCGTGTTTTGAATTTTATTTTATTTATTCAAAAATCATATATTAAACATCAATATTTTTTTATAAAATCGTACGTTATTTTAAAGTATTGCAATATCAGGTTCGTTTTATTCGCAAATTAAATACCTTTTCATCGTTTTTTAAAGAATGTTGAGTATGTGATATTTGTAACTTGTCACATAGTTGAGGGGGGTCATTTTTGAAATTTTCCTCCCGAAACAACGTCGAAGGCTATACCAATTGTATATATGCATAATGAATTATCTATACTATATAAAATGGAAAAATGGTCAAAGTGGAAAAAGTGAAAAATGTTGAAAGTTGAATGTTGAAAACATGGTCAATGGAGAGAGAAATAAATAATATAATCAATACTCTTATTAAAACACCCCATTACTTAAAAGTACAATAATTTATTCACATTGTACACCCAATTAAAAGCACATCTACCAAATTAAAACAACCAATTGAAACCGGTACCGGGTTGACCCGTTGAAACCGATACGGGTTGACCGTTGAAACCGAGCACCGGGTTGACCCGGACGCTCAAACCCGCGGTGACCGGTTTAATTTGACATTTTTCGACCCAACCTATCGGTTTGACTCGGTTTAAATCGACTGTTTTTTATCGAACGGTTCAACCAGTTGAACCACCCGGTGAAATCGGGTTTCAAATTTGACAAAATTATATGAGAAATGATGAAATAGTTGTGGAACCCGTGACAATTTTTTTTAAAGGAGAGACCAAGTAATTGTAGTTTTTGGTTTATTTTGCTCTGACACATGTAATTTGTCATTTGTATAATGTTATTTTAAAAAATATTGCTCTTGCACCATTTAAAGGACTAGCATATATGAATCGTCATTTAAAAGTTAATATATATTGTATAGCCCTTTGTCCAGTGTATCAATAATGTTATGTAAGTTTATTACAATCACAAAAAATAAATAGTATTGTTATCTTTAGCGATAATTATTTGTACCTCAAACAAATAGCTTTGAACAATGCATAAATATCTATACAAATTGATAGTACAAAATAATCTTATATGGTGATATCCAATTTGCAAAGTTACAATTTTAAAAGCCACACACCAAATGATAAACGTTACACATGCAAAAAAAATAGTTATTACTGCCTAAATTACTTACAAAACAAGAAAAAGCGGTCACACATGTTGGCTATACCTCTAAACTACAATATAATATTACCAACTACATAGTACCGTTGCTTTTTGTAATGCTTGAATCTATTATTACTAAAAATCTTAATAACTTAAAACAATTCTATTAGAAAATATACTCACATACTTAGATCGACTCTACATAATTTTTTAAAAAACTATATATTTATGCTGCTATGCAACCATGCATCAGAATTGTAGTTATTCGAAAACGATTCTCTAATGCTACAAATACAGTTTGTTGAAAGAAACTTATGGGTCATCGGAACTTTGTAGAAAACTAGACATCGCTGCCGCTAGGCGCGGGTACTCGTCTAGTATGTTGAAAGAGAATCAATATTTGTTTCCCTATTTCCATTCCGTGCATCCAAAAAAAATAAGGGAAGAGTACCCATTTCGTTTCTTCACTTTCCATTCATGTAGATCAAACAAGGACGGAATCAGGACACAGTTTGACTAAGTGTATTTACGAAAAATTATAAAAAACGCAGAACATAATTTTTTGGGAGTAGGTGCATTTACAAAAAATCGAGAGTTTGTACAAAAATTAACACTACACCGCAAAATTTCATGAGTGTTGTAACCACCGGTAAAAATCCATCCTTATACTAGTAGTAATTCATTTTTCTACGTACATTTTTTTTTCCTACGATTAGATAATAAGCCGCACTCACAAACTGCTCACTCTCATAGCTAATGCTTTTGATATACACACACTTATGCGACAATGGAAGTCTCACAACATCACTCTTATGTCTTACTTGAAATTTCCCGGCATGGTCATTCATGCTAGTTGTGCTTTCACATAACGTACGGGATGTCCGGTATAGAGTAATATTTATGTTATTAGCGTCAATTCCAATATAATATCACAAGTAAATTAGGGATTTCCTACAATATTGCATTATAACAATTTCGATATTAAGTCATAAACCCTAATGTTCAAACCATTAAACTTAATGTACAAGTTGAACGCATAAAACCCTAACTCTAAGGCATTTCCAGATTTAAAACCCTAATTTGTAAATCTTATGATTTTATGTAAACAAAAATCACAAAACTAAAATTAAAGAAATATATGAAACTTTTACTAATTTACAAGGTACAAGTTTATAAAACCAATGTACAAGTCATTAATGCATAAGAGTATTTATTATATATAAAAATTCATTATAAACCTTGGTGTACTCAATCTTAAGCACATTGTACAAACATTTCAAGCCCAAGTCTTAAAAATATGTTTTATTTTTAGTAAAGTATAATAAAACAATGTCAATGTACAAACTATATTGCACCAAACTTAAACCTTGTTTTTCATTTATTACATATGGATTAATCTAAAATAAATTTTACCTAAAAGAAATTAGTAACCTAACTAGTACTTACACCATTTCTACACTAGGAACAACTTAAGAAACCTAAAGTACTACCCTTGAAGCCTCACCCCCTCATTTACCCTAGTTAAACTTGAACTAATTAGTTACTACCTAGTTACCAAGTGCAACTTGTAAAAATTCTAACCACAATTAAGTTACTTGTATGAAAATGTTACACATCACTCTTTACCTTGATATTTTTACCTTAGTCAAGAATGGTGGGTAAAACTCTTGGCTAGAGTTTTACCACACCTCTTGTGTCCCTTAAATTCACATAAGTCATCCATTTGTAATAGCTACACATCACCTTGTCTCCTCTCTTGTGAGACAAGGTGACTTAACACTTGGAAAAAAACCATGCATGCTTTGGCCTATAAATATGAACGCCCCATACACCATCCTTTTATGTCCCATGCAAACACACATACTATACCATATTCTCACATATCATACGCCCCATATAAACCCTCCTATACTCATAAACATTCTGAAATTTAGACCTTAGTTAGTGTAAGAGAAGGCTAAGCTAGAGCTTGGAAGGTGTGAAGTAACTTGGTGACCTTTAGCAGCCATATAGGCGTTTATTTGAGACACGCAACTCATAAGCTTGTAAGTATACTCATACTCTTTTCTTTAGTCAATTTAAACATTCACTAAAACGTATAAGTAACTATGGAATTGAGTCATGTGGAAAAATAAGGTCAAAAATATATTTTGCAACATTTCTGTAATGTTTCTGTAACAGTTAAGCTCCATAGACAAACCCTATTTGGGATGCGTTTTCTTAAATACTAGAACATGTTAGAGTCTATTTAACAAGCCAAATGAACATCTAATCTAGTTATCAACACCCTATAGGTTTATACTACACAAATCGCAAGTTTTATTTTTCCCCACCGAATTTACGCCAAAAAGCAATACTTACCCCCTTATTGCCCGCTTTTATCTACTTCATGCTAGAGGTATTAGGGTAAAGCAAGGTACCGTTATAAAGCCCACAGGATACTACAAAACGCTCCCATGACCCGGTTAAAAGCCTAGTAGATATCTTTAAAAATAGCCATCATTTTGGGCAAAAGTCATAAACACTAAAAGTCTTTTACAATAAATACACGGAAAACATGGGATTTTTGATAAATTTGGTTAGGAACTGTACTAAAAACATTAGAAATGGGTAAAACAATATTTCACAAGGTCACATGCAAAAGATATAGCTTAAAAATAAATTTTCATAAAACGCGTCGTGGCCAAGGGGCCATATTCGTGGACTTGTATCTTTCTAACCAAAGACGACTAGGACATGAGACCTATGCCATTTAAAAGAGCTTACAACATAGTGTTTGAAGGGTCAAAAGAGATGTAGAGACACTAGCTTGCCTCGTGTAAAACTTGCCCTCTTTTAGCCCCGTTATTACCCAAAAACAACAAAAAGCACATGAACCCCTTACTTTGTAAAATCGTTGCGACCAAACGGTAAAAGATTAAGACCTCTAGTTTGAACCATTAGAAAGACCAACGGACATACTCTTGAAAGGATTAAGAACATAGTAAAAACCTATTAAGGCCTCGTTTTTATACACCCGTACTTTTGTCCAAAAACAAGTAAAAATTCCTTATAAAATCTTAAGCATAAAAATGATAATTTTTGTAAAATAAAGTTTCCTTGGACTAAAATGTAATTTTGTGAAGTTAAATATATAAGGACTGATTTTGTCAATAACCCATAGTTGAGGGTTTAAAGTGTCATTTTGAAAGAACAAGGGTAAAAGCGTAAATATTTAAAATTGTAAAATATAATATTTTGGAAACAAAATTTATTTAACAACTTTGGTTTTGATAAAATTTATTATTAATCATTTGAGTCATAATAACAAGTATGATAAGCATATTTAATTTTGTAGAGACTTCATGTTATCTATATAACATTTCGTCGCATAAACTTGAATACTGAATGCTAAATACATGATATACTAACTCAGTCGAGAGTTGGAGCAGTTTGTTCAAAATATCTAATTTGTTTTCCATCCAGTTGTATTAACACCGAGGTGAGTTCATAGTCCCACTTTTACATATTTGTTTTCAAAACTTGTGGGAGATACATGCTACAAAACCGAACACAAGTATTTTTCCGTATGCTATCCCGATTGATATTGCCTAAGTACCTCGATGCCACTAAAAGTCCCTCATATCATGAACCATTAATCACTTGCGAGTGAGCGAATATCGTGAATAGATCTATTGGCGTTGGCGCCCATTTGTGTTAGCCGGATAGGTAACCAAATGCACGTTATTTGAGAATACTAGGAGAATGGCAAACTCCTACCGGAGGGCATTGTTGCTCACATCATCTCTATGATGTCAGTAACTTACATCATTAGTTCATTACTATGATGCCGTACTGTTAAGGTTTGCGTTTCATGAGACTTAAGGCAATATACACTATGTTGCAATGATACAAATGCTGCAACTACTGAATATACTGTACTGCAATATTACTGATTTTATTACTGCTTATCTTGTGTTCAACTGATTATTATGCAAACACTATGGATTCACTCAACCTTTGTGTTGACTTTTTAGCATGTTTTATCTCAGGAAACTAGAGCACGAACTGGCACGGAGTGGCTATGGACTTTCTTTTATAAAGAGCGTCCATTTTGTTATCATTCACAAGAATAAAACTATGTATTTCCGTATTTCCTTTGGGACCTTTATTATGTAAACTCGATTTAAATAAATGAATGATAATCTGTTTTATATAAACGTCTCTTTGAGCCGTTTATCTATTATTATATTGTGCTCCATGAAGTAATACCCCAACCTTAATTCATTGCGTATACCAAATTTGGGGTGTTACAGATTGGTATACGAGCCATAGTTATAGAGAACGGAATACAAAACCGAAACTATAACTCTTTTCACACTCAAATAAAGTCCTCCGTGCCACTACAATTGGTCGACACTATTTATGCATGTTTATACCGATTATTTATATATATAATGAGGTATTTATAATTACCGGGTTGTTCTGAGTTATGTCTACCCCTCTAGTCCTAGTTTACAGAGTACGCACTGAGGAAACCTATCCTACTACGGATTCACCTAGCCACTCTCCCACACCTGGAGATGCTGCATTGGATATGGAGTCTGATCCTTCCGAGGAACCATTTGAGGAGTTCGCAGTAGTACCTGATATTGATCCAGTAACTAGGCAAACTACGGAGTTGGAGGACGTTATGGTAGTACCTGATATCACTCCATTTCCTGATGATCCGTACGAGGTTGCTAGGAGGGAGCATGGCACATTTGCCGAGACTGAGCCATCTGACCCAAATTCCCCATCCTCTGAGTCACTTTGCGCATCACCTCACCAATTAAACAAAGGAGATTTCGAGTGCTAGAGCCTTACGAACCAGAACCATACATGGAGGCATACCGTTATCATCCTTATGGTACAACCTACATGAACACACCTCGAAAAAGGGTACACCCTATTCACTCATGTGTTCACATATCATCAACATCACTAACACCTCCAGACCCAACACCATTATCAAACACACCACAAGACCATCCTAGGAGAACCTTTGAGAGAGCACGAAAAAGGATAATTCCTGTACCTCCACCACACACATACATGTTACCTACACCACCATCCACATCTACACCAGCCCCGCCATCACCACACCTAGATGATATTGCTGAGCAGGAAATATCAACACAGGAGGAAGCTAATCCACCCATAGCTACAGATGTCACCCTCCATCTCACCGGAGGATCTTGAAGAGGAGGTGAGAGCTATAATTGCCCGTACAATGCCTTACGATCACCGACTCGACTACCCTACGCCACCGCGGTATTCGAGACGGAGAAAGTTCGCAAGTCGCAATGGACCGACCGCCTACCCTTCCTACACTTGTAGCACGATGGAAAGACACGAGGAACAAATTGATGATGCTTTAGGACACCTTGACAATTTACCACTAGAACGTATAGAAGGAATTGAAGGAGAAGTAGAGGAGTTAATCAATAAGCAAGCAACCACGGGGAAAAGGTTAGACACCTTGACAGCAGATTTGCAAGCAACTCGTGAAAAGGTGCATAGTCCGAGCAACAACATGGATGATAAGTCAAGATCTCCCTTTGCTATATCATAATGATCTGATGATGTCAAATATAATGGCGATTCAAAGTGATGATATCATGAAGATTTACTCAACATTACCACCCTAGAGATAATGGTGGAAGATACTTGGGTCCAACAATGGGAGTATATACAAAATCTTCACAACAAGATCAGAGAGCTTGAGAGCCGTCTTGGAGGAACATCTCGAAATCACTAGACTAAACCTTTACCTATTAGCTTTTGTATTAGCCATGAGTATGTAGCATAAATAAAGATACTTGTATCCTTTTTGTTGTACAAATTTTACAAGTTACTTATGGCTATATGTGGTTGTAATATTATGCTATGCTATGGTATCAATAAAGGTTTATTACGGAAAATTATTTGTTGTGGTTATGTTGTTATGACTTCTATACACTTACCTTGTAATTTGTTATAACATAACATGATCATTCTAAATATAGTTTCCTGTGTCATTAATAGAAATATGGCGCGCACAAGAAAGACTAACGGAACAGAAACACCAGCATCCACTATGTCCCAAGCTGATATCCAACAACTAGTTGCAGACAGCGTTGCTGCAGCACTTGAGAGGCAGGCAACAGCAATGGCCCGCACTGGAAATACTAGCAGGCCTAACGGAGGAAGCGAGACAGATGTAGCTCGCAAGTGTACTTACAAAGATTTCATGAACTGTAAACCCACATTTTCAAAGGGCGAAGGAGCAACCGAGTTGGCTCGTTGGTTTGAGCGAATGAGAGCGGTATTCATGAGGAGCGGTTGTTCGACGATCGCAAGGTCACTTTTGCTACAGGAACTTTATTGGATGATGCTTTATCTTGGTGGAATGTCTCGCTCAAACTATGGGTATTGGGCGACCTATCAACTCTCATGGGTGACTTCAAGACAAAGATGCTAAAGAAGTACCGCCTCGCACCGAGATTAAGAAGTTGGAAGATGAGTTTCACCACCGGTGGTGGTGAAAGGAACCGATCTCAAGACTTACAACCGAAGGTTTCAGGAACTCGCAATGCTATGCCCAACTGTGGTGCCTGACCTTGAGAAAACATTGGAGAAGTACACTGAAGGCTTACCCCGCAGTATCGAGGGGAATGTCACCTCATCAAAACCCCAGTCACTAGAGGAGGCAATTTCCATTGCTCAAACGTTAATGGATCGAGAAGTCAAGCGTGGTTTCACCCAGGGAGGTAATGATCACAAAAGAAAGCTTGATGACAAAAGGACAACCCATCATCACAACAACTACCCTAACCATAACACCCACAACAACAATTACAACCGAAACAACAACCACCATTACCAACAGAATCGAAACAACCATCACCGAAAGAATGTAACCAAGGCGTGAAGTTGCCAAAGCTTATGTAGCCGCACCTGCTGGAGGCGGTGGCTATGCTGGAAATCTGCCATTATGCAACCGATGCAAGATGCACCACAATGGACCATGCTTTGTTAAGTGTGGAAAGTGTCACAAAACCGGCCACAAAACCAAAGACTGTAGGGCCACAGGTGCTAATTTGCAGCCTGTAGAAGTGATATGCCACGGGTGTGGTGAGAAAGGACATTACAAGAACCGATGTCCCAAACAGAATGGCAACCCGAACAACACGGCCCGTGCAAGAGCTTACGTGCTAGGAGATGCAAACCCCCAGCACAACCCGGATGTGGTCACGGGTACATTTTCTCTCAACCAACATTTAGCTAAAGTATTATTTGATCTTGGCCGATAAAAGCTTTATATCCATTCCTTTCGCTTTACTTAATCTCACCCCAACCGCCTAGACAACACTTACGAAATAGAACTAGCTAATGGAAAATTAGTAAGCACTAATACTATAATCCGTGGTTGCACTCTAACTTTACTAAACCAACCTTTCAACATAGACCTTATGCCTATTGAACTCGGTAGTTTCGATGTTGTTATTGGTATGGATTGGCTGTCTAAGAACCATGCGAGAATAATATGTGACGAGAAGGTGGTTCACATCCCTTACCAAGGGGAAACGTTGATCGTTCGGGGTGACCGAAGTAGGACTAAATTAAGCATTATCTCATACCTCAAAACCATGAAGTATATCGACAATGGTTGTCACGCGTTCTTAGCTCAAGTGACGGAGAAAAAGACGGAAGAAAAACAGCTTGGAGATGTACCAATAGTAAGGGATTTTCCGGAAGTTTTCCCGGAAGAATTGCCTGGACTACCACCTGTTCGTCAAGTAGAGTTCCAGATTGACTTAGTTCCGGGAGCAACACCAGTAGCACGAGCACCCTACCGTTTGGCTCCGTCTGAAATGCAGGAGCTATCCAACCAGCTGCAGGAGTTGTTAGATAGAGGTTTCATTCGACCAAGCTTTTCACCTTGGGGAGCTCCGGTCCTATTTGTCAAAAAGAAGGACGGATCTTTACGGATGTGTATTGATTACCGAGAGTTGAATAAACTTACGGTAAAGAACCGATACCCATTACCAAGGATTGATGACTTGTTCGACCAATTACAAGGGTCGAGTGTTTATTCAAAGATTGATTTGAGATCGGGTTATCATCAATTACGAGTAAGGGAAGAAGATATTCCTAAAACGGCGTTCAGGACGAGATACGGTCATTACGAATTCCAGGTAATGCCATTTGGGTTGACCAATGCACCAGCTGTGTTCATGGATCTCATGAAGCAGTGTGCAAACCTTATCTAGACAAATTGTAATAGTATTCATTGACGATATTCTCATTTATTCCCGCGATGAAGAAGAACATGGGGAGCATTTGAGAATTATTTTGGAACTACTCAAGAAGGAGCAGTTTGACATAAAGTTCTCCAAGTGTGATTTTGGATTCATGATGCAGTTTCTTGGGCACGTAATCGATCAAGATGGAATTCACGTAGATCCTTCCAAAATCGAGCGGTCAAAATTGGCCAACACCTACCACTCCTACGGAGGTACGACAATTTTTAGGACTTGCTGGATATTACCGGAGATTCATAGAAGGATTTTCGAAGATTGCCAAATCTTTGACTGAACTAACCCAAAAGAACAAGAAGTACAACTGGGGAAAGGATCAGGAGGAAGCGTTTCAACTACTAAAGCAAAAGCTTTGCGAAGCTCCAATTTTAGCACTACCTGAAGGGAGTAGCGATTTTGTTGTTTACTGCGACGCATCACATCAAGGTCTAGGTGCCGTATTAATGCAAAGAGAGAAGGTTATCGCTTATGCATCTCGACAGCTCAAACCGCATGAGAAGAATTACACAACACATGATCTGGAATTGGGAGCAGTAGTATTTGCTCTTAAAATCTGGAGGCATTATTTGTACGGCACGAAGTGTGTTGTGTTCACTGATCACAAGAGTCTTCAGCATATTCTTGATCAGAAAGAATTGAATATGAGGCAACGGCGTTGGTTGGAGTTGCTAAGTGACTACGATTGTGAAATTCGTTACCATCACGGAAAAGCAAATGTGGTAGCGCGATGCTTTAAGCGAGAAAGAACGGATTAAGCCCTTCGAGTCGAGCCTTAGTCATGACCATTAATGAATTTACCACCTCGATTCTCCAGCGCGATCGAGGCAATGAAAGAAGAGAATATTCAGGCTGAGAACTTACGAGGTATGGACAAGATGTTTGAAAGTCGTTCCGATGGAACTCGTTGCATAAAGAACAGGAGTTGGGTTCCACATTATGGTGATTTACGAAACGTGATTATGCATGAGTCACACAAATCGAAGTACTCCATTCACCCAGGGTCTGAGAAGATGTATCAGGACCTTAAAAAGTATTACTGGTGGCCAAACATGAAGGCTGACATTGCTGAATATGTTAGTAAATGTTTGACATGTTCACGAGTGAAAGGGGAACATCAAAAGCCGTCCGGCTTGTTGATTCAACCGTAGATTCTGTGTGGAAGTGGGAGAGAATAACAATGGATTTTATCACCAAGTTGCCTAAGGCGTCCGGTGGGTATGATACAATTTGGGTTATCATTGATCGTCTCACGAAATCACTCACTTCTTGCCAATCAAGGAGGCGATGAGATGGAAACACTCGCAAAGTTGTGTCTCGAAGGAGATAGTTTCACGACACGGTGCCAATTTCCATTATCTCGGATCGCGACGCTGTTTCACATCCCGATTTTGGCAATCACTCCAAAAGGCTCTAGGTACTAACTTAGACATGAGTATCGCTTACCACCCTCAAACCGACGGACAAAGCGAAAGAACCATTCAAACGTTGGAAGATATGCTCGGGCGTGTGTAATAGATTTTGGTAAAGGATGGGATAGACACTTGCCTTTGGCGTAATTCTCATATAACAACGATTACCATGCCGGCATCAAGGCGGACTGCTCGAAGCACTTTACGGGCGAAAGTGTCGATCACCGTGTGTTGGGCGAGGTAGAGAAGCTCAACTCATCGGTCCCGAAATCATCCAGAAACCACCGATAAGATAGTACAAATTAGGCAACATCTACAAGTCGCACGAGATAGGCAAAGAGTTCTACCGACATAAGGCGAAAGCCTATGGAATTTGAAGTGGGTGATAGGGTTATGCTAAAAGTATCACCATGGAAAGGTACAGTTAGGTTCGGAAAACGGGAAAATTGAATCCTAGATACATAGGACCATTCAAGATTACGGAAAGGATCGGTCTGTAGCCTATAAACTTGAGCTTCCTATAGAGCTCGGTAACATACACCCTACTTTCCACGTTTCCAACCTAAAGAAGTGTTTGTCGGATGAAACACTTGTCATTCCGATGAAAGAACTCGACTTAACGACAAGCTCAATTTTGTGGAAGAACACATGGAGATAATGGATAGGAGGTTAAGCAATTAAAAGCGAAGTCGAATTCCTATCATTAAGGTGAGATGGAATTCTAAGGTAGGACCGAATTTACTTGGGAGCAGGAAGATCAATTCCGTCGAAGTACCCACACCTATTCTCCAACACCGCAACCAACACCGAGTGAATCTCGAGGACTAGATTCCATTTAAGGAAGGAGGCTGTAACCACCGGTAAAATCCATCTTTATACTAGTAGTAATTCATTTTCTTACGTACATTTTTTTCCCTACGATTAGATAATAAGCCGCACTCACAAACTGCTCACTCTCATAGCTAATGCTTTTGATATACACACACTTATGCGACAATGGAAGTCTCACAACATCACTCTTATGTCTTACTTGAAATTTCCCGGCATGGTCATTCATGCTAGTTGTGCTTTCACATAACGTACGGGATGTCCGGTATAGAGTAATATTTATGTTATTAGCGTCAATTCCAATATAATGTCACAAGTAAATTAGGATTTCCTACAATATTGCATTATAACAATTTCGATATTAAGTCATAAACCCTAATGTTCAAACCATTAAACTTAATGTACAAGTTGAGCGATAAAACCCTAACTCTAAGGCATTTCCGATTTAAAACCCTAATTTGTAAATCTTATGATTTTATGTAAACAAAATCACAAAACTAAAATTAAAGAAATATATGAAACTTTTACTAATTTACAAGGTACAAGTTTATAAAACCAATGTACAAGTCATTAATGCATAAGAGTATTTATTATATATAAAATTCATTATAAACCTTGGTGTACTTAATCTTAAGCACATTGTACAAACATTTCAAGCTCAAGTCTTAAAAATATGTTTTATTTTTAGTAAAGTATAATAAAACAATGTCAATGTACAAACTATATTGCACCAAACTTAAACCTTGTTTTTCATTTATTACATATGGATTAATCTAAAATAAATTTTACCTAAAAGAAATTAGTAACCTAACTAGTACTTACACCATTTCTACACTAGGAACAACTTAAGAAACCTAAAGTACTACCCTTAGAAGCCTACGCCCCCCCCTCATTTACCCTAGTTAAACTTGAACTAATTAGTTACTACCTAGTTACCAAGTGCAACTTGTAAAAATTCTAACCACAATTAAGTTACTTGTATGAAAATGTTACACATCACTCTTTACCTTGATATTTTTACCTTAGTCAAGAATGGTGGGTAAAACTCTTGGCTAGAGTTTTACCACACCTCTTGTGTCCCTTAAATTCACATAAGTCTTCCATTTGTAATAGCTACACATCACCTTGTCTCCTCTCTTGTGAGACAAGGTGACTTAACACTTGGAAAAACCATGCATGCTTTGGCCTATAAATATGAACGCCCCATACACCATCCTTTTATGTCCCATGCAAACACACATACTATACCATATTCTCACATATCATACGCCCCATATAAACCCTCCTATACTCATAAACATTCTGAAATTTAGACCTTAGTTAGTGTAAGAGAAGGCTAAGCTAGAGCTTGGAAGGTGTGAAGTAACTTGGTGACCTTTAGCAGCCATATAGGCGTTTATTTGAGACACGCAACTCATAAGCTTGTAAGTATACTCATACTCTTTTCTTTAGTCAATTTAAACATTCACTAAAACGTATAAGTAACTATGGAATTGAGTCATGTGGAAAAATAAGGTCAAAAATATATTTTGCAACATTTCTGTAATGTTTCTGTAACAGTTAAGCTCCATAGACAAACCCCTATTTGGGATGCGTTTTTCTTAAATACTAGAACATGTTAGGAGTCTATTTAACAAGCCAAATGAACATCTAATCTAGTTATCAACACCCTATAGGTTTATACTACACAAATCGCAAGTTTTATTTTTCCCCTACTGAATTTACGCCAAAAAAATACTTACCCCTTATTGCCCCGCTTTTATCTACTTCATGCTAGAGGTATTAGGGTAAAGCAAGGTACCGTTATAAAGCCCACCTGGGATACTACAAAACGCTCCCATGACCCGGTTAAAAAGCCTAGTAGATATCTTTAAAAATAGCCATCATTTTGGGCAAAAGTCATAAACACTAAAAAGTCTTTTACAATAAATACACGGGAAAACATGGGATTTTTGATAAATTTGGTTAGGAACTGTACTAAAAACATTAGAAATGGGTAAAACAATATTTCACAAGGTCACATGCAAAAGATATAGCTTAAAAATAAATTTTCATAAAACGCGTCGTGGCCAAGGGGCCATATTCGTGGACTTGTATCTTTCTAACCAAAGACGACTAGGACATGAGACCTATGCCATTTAAAAGAGCTTACAACATAGTGTTTGAAGGGTCAAAAGCGATGTAGAGACACTAGCTTGCCTCGTGTAAAACTTGCCCTCTTTTAGCCCCGTTATTACCCAAAAACAACAAAAAGCACATGAACCCCTTACTTTGTAAAATCGTTGCGACCAAACGGTAAAAGATTAAGACCTCTAGTTTGAACCATTAGAAAGACCAACGGACATACTCTTGAAAGGATTAAGAACATAGTAAAACCTATTAAGGCCTCGTTTTTATACACCCGTACTTTTGTCCAAAAACAAGTAAAAATTCCTTATAAAATCTTAAGCATAAAAATAATAATTTTTGTAAAATAAAGTTTCCTTGGACTAAAAATGTAATTTTTGTGAAGTTAAATATATAAGGACTGATTTTGTCAATAACCCATAGTTGAGGGTTTAAAGTGTCATTTTTGAAAGAACAAGGGTAAAAACTGTAAATATTTAAAATTGTAAAATATAATATTTTGGAAACAAAATTTATTTAACAACTTTGGTTTTGATAAAAATTTATTATTAATCATTTGAGTCATAATAACAAGTATGATAAGCATATTTAATTTTTGTAGAGACTTCATGTTATCTATATAACATTTCCGTCGCATAAACTTGAATACGAATGCTAAATACATGATATACTAACTCAGGTCGAGAGTTGGAGCAGTTTGTTCAAAATATCTAATTTGTTTTCCATCCAGATTGTATTAACACCGAGGTGAGTTCATAGTCCCACTTTTACATATTTGTTTTCAAAACTTGTGGGAGATACATGCTACAAAACCGAACACAAGTATTTTTCCGTATGCTATCCCGATTGATATTGCCTAAGTTACCTCTCGATGCCACTAAAAGTCCCTCATATCATGAACCATTAATCACTTGCGAGTGACGCGAATATCGTGAATAGATCTATTGGCGGTTGACGCCCATTTGTGTTAGCGGATAGGTAACCAAATGCACGTTATTGAGAATACTAGGAGAATGGCAAACTCCTACCGGAGGCATTGTTGCTTTCATCATCTCTATGATGTCGTTAACTTACATCATTAGTTCATTACTATGATGCCGTCTTGTTAAGGTTTGCGTTTCATGAGACTTAAGGCAATATACACTATGTTGCAATGATACAAATGTCGCAAATCTGCATCGCAATATTCGATTTTATTATCGCTTATCTTGTGTTCAAGCGATTATTATGCAAACACTATGGATTCACTCAACCTTTGTGTTGACTTTTTAGCATGTTTTATCTCGTGAAACTAGAGCACTAATCGGCACGGAGTGGCAATGGACTTTCTTTTATAAAGGCGTCCATTTTGTTATCATTCACAAGAATAAAACTATGTATTTCCGTATTTCCTTTGGGACCTTTATTATGTAAACTCGATTTAAATAAATGAATGATAACGTCTCTTTGAGCCGTTTTTATATATGACTGTGCTCCAAAGTAATACCCCAACCTTTTCCAGATACCAAATTTGGGGTGTTATCTATTATTATCGACATGGCGGTGCTCCATGCCAAGCTAATATCGGTCCCGATGATATAACGGAGACCTTAATTTGCTTGCTTCGAATATATGTATATGAATACATGATTACAAATTTAAACCCTATTCCAACTCCCCGAACAAGTTGATTAAGGAGTTGAGATTTGAGACTCGAAAAGAAGAACAAATACAATACAATATTCAATAAATAAAATCATATAAAGACCCTGCAAAAGGGACATACACCTGAACCAATGAATCGTATCTAACTTGGATAAAATGTTCACATGATGCCACACATTCAAGAGTCAAGAGTCAAGAAGATGAAACAAGTCTAACATTAAAATAAAACATAATCAGTAAATACTAGTTAAGGTTCAAATGTCTAAAATAGTTCAACAAAATATATTCATGAGACGTCATAAGCTTCATAGATCTTGAATACTTGAGTAAAATGATTTTCATAACTTGAATACTTATTTATAATTAGGTTAATATTCAAATTAACTCTTATCTACTTAAAGCTCGATAAAAGCTCGAGCCGAGCCATCAAAAGCTCAAGCTCAACTCATTATATGTTTCGAGCCAATATATTGGGTTTAAGCTCGGCTTGAGCTCGATAAAAGCTAGGCTCAATCGAGCCAAGCTCGAGCTCGAGCTCGAGTTGCTTGATAAAAGCTCGGCTTGTTTGCACCCCTACTCCCAGGACCCACCCTGGTTCCGTCCCTGAGATCAAACATCATCTAAAAGTACTACTAGTACTATTCACTTAAGGTGGTGATTTACACACTATCTTGATTGGTTGGGACACTCTCATTTAGAGTGTATTGACACTTATACCTTCACATGATTTTGACTGATTTTCATCATATAAAAGTATAAATGTCAAGACACTGTAAATTAAAATGTATCAATCAATTTAAAGAGTGTACAAATCACCTCCCAATTCACTTATGTTGTAAATTGATACAAAGATGGGTAGATAAGTATGAATAACAAACAATAAATAAACTATGGAACATATGTTTAATGCATGTAATTAATTATATTAACCATTTTCCATTGTTTAATCAGCTTTGACTTCATACGTTCAAACCCAGCTTACGACATTTGTCAATACACGATGTTAAGCAATTCTTCAATTCACTTCCACCTGAAAAAAGTCACAGTCAAAAGTCAAACAACTTTGACAAAAATTAAAGTACAATAAATATATAGACATTTTTACGGTTTTACCTAATTACTATAATATGTTCAACTTTAAATATTATTAGCATAAACGTGAACTAAAGTAATGTCATTAAAGCATGCATAATGTTTGTACGTATATGCTTACATTCTATTGGTTTAAAATATAAGGCTAAATTGCATCATAATATATCATACTTGTTATTTGCACATTTAAAATGTATCGAACATATATATATATATATATATATATATATATATATATATATATATATATATATTTTTTTTTTTATTTTTTGTCTTTCATCCGTTCAATTATAAGTTCATTTTGACTTTTCTAATTCATTTTATACCAACTTTGACTTTAATTATTTTTTTTAGCGTTATATAATACTTGTTGTAAAATATATAAATGGATATGTGATTTAAATGCATTTTCATTTGTATACTTTTCATCAAGTATTATATAACACGGAAAAAAATAATTAAGGTCAAAGTCGGAAGAGAAAGACTTTGAAAATTCATAAATGGACTTATAATTTGAGACGGAGAGAGTATTAAACTTGATTTTATTGTATTTTTTGTGTACCTTATGACAACTATGATACATATAATAGCAAAAAAATGAGGTGCGAGTGACAAGTATGATACATTACGGTGCCATTAGCCCTAAAATATATAGAAGAGAAATGAGAAGTACGTACCATGGCATGTTTGTAAAGAGCAACCATTTATGCAGGTGTACTTTTTCTTATCAAGACGACGAAGAGACTTGTTGATCTCAAATGATGCCTCCGAATCAGAGGGTGACGGTGCGGGAACTTTATCAGCTGGTGGATTAGGCGGGCTCGACGAAGGAGGAGTACGGGAACCTGGAGGTGGATAAAAACACGTAGCCACACAATTCACATAACATGGAAACCTCGCACCTATTCTGTTGTTGTTGTTGATGGTACCAAGAAAAAAACATTGATTGAGACAGCCTCCCCAACATGTGTATATCCCAGCCCTTGCTTGTTGTACACGTACCAAAAACAACAACATAAATACTAACAATGTAGTTATATTACTGCAACCACTGATCTTCATCCTCTTAATTCGATGGTTAACCCTCGGCCTTGACATTTGGCATCTCTTAAATAGTGTGGTTTTAAAGGGCCAGAATATGCAGGCCACCAAACTCCATTTATTGCTCTCTAAGAGTGCTAGGTATCATAACAAGGGTTCACTTCATCGTCATGGCACCACCCGCCACATCAAGATCTCATTTTCCCACAACTAACCACAACAAACCCCCTCCTCACTCATAACAAACCTCAACCTTTTCATTTAGGTACACCACTACCACTTTATTTTTTTTATTCAATTTTCCAAATAAATTAAATTCATTTCATTAAAAATAAAAATACAATACATAACACATACTAATAACCTAAACATTTTACTACTCATTTTTTATACAAAAATATAAATAACATTTTTAAATTTTTTTTTTTAAAAAAAAATAACAAATGAACTTAACTAATAAAAATTTTAGCAACCCAACCAACTCATGCACCCCAATCCAATCCCAACCGGTCCAAAAAAAAAAAAAAAAAAAAAAAAAAAAAGTGAAGTTTCTTCTTCCTCCTTCTAAACCTGCAACTTGCAACTTGGAAACAAAAAAAACCACATCACGCAAATACATAACAAACAAAAACACAAACACAAACACAAAAACACAAACAAAGAAACAAACCCACCAAAAAACGGATTTGTGTCAGCCTTTTCCTCTCGTCGTGCAGACGACGCCACAAATCACGGCGACGGACGGCGAGCTCCAGCGGTGTCACAACGAAGGACGACGAACGTCCAACTCAGACGACGAAAACCCACAACGAGCCCACACCGTCCACTCTAAGAGTGCTAGGTATCATAACAAGCCTCAACCTCATCGTCGCGCCACCCGGCGCCACATCAAGATCTCATTTTCCCACAACTAACCACAACAAACCCCCTCACTCATAACAAACCTCAACCTCTTCATTTGGGCCCCACCACTAACACTTTATTTTTTTATTCAATTTTCACTTCCAAATAAAACTAAATAAATTCATTTCATTCAAATTAAAAATACAATACACAACTTAATAAAAAGCGTGCTAAACATAAAAAAAGATAAAAAAAAACATACGCAAGAAATACATGAAATTATAACGAAACTAATTATCCGGATTATGTTGTTGAAATTGTGCCCATTGAACTTGTTGCCAAACATGGTCGATGAGACATCGTTGAAGCTTAAGCGTGTGTGCGTTTATCATGTAGTTCTTTGGCTTTTTTCTTTGCACTTGGCAACGTTCAATCCATGTCTCATGTAAATTTGGTGTTGGAGAAATATACGCTTCATCAATATCGATATCGCAAAATTTTCATCTTTCAAAATCATGTTATGCATTATGATGCACGCGTACATGATTCTCCGTAACTTGCCAATAGTAAATTGCGCACCGGTTGGGCAATGATATGCCAACGCCCACGAGGACACCAAAAGCTCTTTCGATGTCTTTTCGAGCACTTTCTTGTTTCGCTTTGAATGCGGCATTTTTGGATTAGTTGCAAGCGTAAATGACTTGACGAAGATGCCCACTCCGGGTAGATTCCGTCGACTAGATAATACCCTTGCTTAAATTTACACCCATAAACTTGAAACTCAACCTCGGGCGATGTCATCAAGCAAGTCGTCGAATAACGGAGAATTATTTAACACCGTTAGATCGTTATTCGCACCCGCTACCCCAAAAAGCATGCCAAATCCACAAATCGTATGAAAGCATGATTTCAAGCATTATAGTGGGATATTTTTTATCACCTCTATGAAATTGGCCTTGCCATTCTTTAGACAGTTTCTCCATTCCCGGTGCATACAATCGATGCTCCCCAACATTCCGGAAGCCCATGAGCGATTGTTATGTGCATAGTATAAGTTCGAATGTCATCCTCATCGGTTTTCTTAAAACTCCTTAATAAATAGTTGGATTATGCACATAAGAAAAAATCTAGGCAATCGCGTGCACAATGTTCACCTATTTGTAAATACTCATCTAATGCATCACCGATATCCCGTAAGCCAATTGGCGTAGGCACATGTGCATTCATAAGCACACTAAAACTCATTACACCCCAGCATCGGGTCGCATTCTAAAGAAATCAAAATGACTAGGAAGAGGATCATGAGTTTCAATATATGTTTCAATACCTTGCACTATTTGTCGAAATAGACGACGGCTCATACGAAATCGACGTCTAAATTGAGCGTCCGAATATTTTGGGTTGTCGCCAAAATAGTCGGCAACAAGACGTGCTTCAAAGAACTTCACGCTCACGAGGACATATTGACGACGCTTTGAAGGACCGGGTGCTTGTTCCTGCAACGTTTGCTCCGCCTCGAACTCTTGAATAAACATTTCTAAGTCCGTTAACTCTTCAATATCACTATCGCCGGAATAAGATGATTGACTATCGTAATTCATGTTTTCAGCAAGTTTGAATGGATATGTTTTGATTGAATATGAAAAACTTGTATGAAATGTTATGTATTTATAGAGTGGGTGGTAGGTTTTAAAAAAAAAAAAAAAAAAAAAAAAACGTTTTTAAACGTTAGGCAACGGTATGAAATATTTAATCAATGCATGTGTCAGTAGCTTCCTTCGTCGTCCCGACGATTTTGGATCTCACGGCGAGCCACGACGGGCGACGCCGGTGTGGCGGCGAGACGCCACGTCGGCCACGGCGAGCCACGGTGTCCCCCACACCGTCCACTCTAATCTTCTTTTGGTGTTTACTACTCATCGCCTCTTATAAAAATTGTCCAATTTAATATTCATATTTGTCTTACTACCTCCTTCCAAAATTTAAGTCCATTTAAACTTTTTGAATCCAACTTTGACTTTAGATATTTTTGTTTGTGTTATATAATAATTGATGCAAAATATATGAATGAACTGTATTTTCAATGTAATTTTTATTAGGATAATTTTCATCAAATATTATATAACATAAATAAAAATATTTAAGGTTAAAAGTTTATTCAAAAAGTCAAAACAGACTTATATTTTGAGACGGAGAGAGTATAAAATATGTTCAGTTTTAATATATTGACTTTACTAGTTATAATGTCCGTGCACGCACGGATTTTTACTAAAATTTTCAATAATTTATTTTTAAGTATTATAAAACAAACAACTTACTTTGTTGTTTTTTGTCTTAATTAAAGTTCTTAGTGTTTAATTATGTTTGACATACATGGAAGTGTTCATATATAGGTTTTACATGAACGTGGTCATCTTTTATATACAAAATTTAGCTATCGCATGTTGTGTTTGTGTATCGATGATTCAGATAAATTCATAGTTTAATCTTATGCTGGAATATTAATGGTTGTGGACTTGTGTTATCATCGATCACTGTTTAAGTTTAGCTGCTATTCAACTATATGCGAGTTTAGTTGCACATAATAAACGTTGATAAAGTTAAAATATATTACTTAAAGTTTTTTAAAAATGTTTTTCTACATATCCTTATATAAATAAATAAAAATTACATGAGTAGTTGTTATAAGTACAATCACCTTTTTTTTCCTTCATATTATAGTAGCTCGTACTTACAGTTTGATAATTATATTCCCGTTTTCAATAATTTAGCCATATTTACTATACAAATTCGTGTCCACATTTGTCATACTTTTGATATGAAATAAATGAGTCATTAGTAAACATATATATTAAATAAATGATATTTATAATCTTATGTATATCTATATGTTGGAGTTTTAAAACAACATATATATTGTATTTTTAAGTTATAAAGTATAAGGGAGTATTTGTTAAATTTCCAAAGTTATTAAAAAACATGAAAACTTATAATATTACACTTAACTCTATACAAATTTTAAAAATTTAACCACTAAAGTTTTATTAATTACCCCATTTTTTTTTAAGTTTTTGTTTTCACAAATTTGACACCTATGTTTTATGTGTTTTTCTTCTCAACCAAATTTATCCACCAAATTAATTAAAGGTTGACAAAAATCAATTTAATTTTGACTTTTATTAACCAATTACACCACACGATTTTGCTTACATGGCAGAATCAAGCTCTCCTATTGGTTTAATTTTTTTTCAATGAGAAGAGTTTTGCAAAAACACTCCGAAATGATGTAACTCTTTTATTATATAAAAGATTTTTTTTAAGAAAAGCTATTTAATGTGATTTCTCAAAACTTTATGTAATATGAAAGTAGACATTTGTTTTGATACGTAAAAATAACATATAACAAAAGAAAAAGAAAATACTTTGTCATGGTTATATTTATTTATTTTTATATCGCTTGAATGTATGTCGTTCCTATAATACAATACTTATCATTTTTTAAAATCTCATTTAAATTGATAGACGGGTACTTGGGTGTTGTAGCGACGGTGACGGGTAACCTACAATATTATTTATTTGGGTTCACATGTTATGTAAGAATAGATACGACATTAACGTATGAGCATCTCCAATGCAATAAGCTTATGACGTTATTAAATCATTTTTCAACATAGCATGATATCCACACTTTCAAGCGGTGGGTATCCAGGGCCGTCCCCTTGAAATTTGGGGGCGATGTCCCGTAATTCTAAAATGGACCCTTTAACTCCGAAAATTTAAATACCCGTAAAATTACCAAACAATAGTTTCATTATGCATTGTTTTATTATATCGATCAAATAACAACTTTTTAATCCTATTTTAGTAGAATTTATATATTTTTTTTTCTTGTAATCATAGAGCTTTAAAATGCTTTACGACAATTCAAAAGATCCAACTTATTTCAACATTTTTATGATGTAAGATGCCTCCTAATAATAGTTTCAAAAGTATATATGGTGTCTAAAATATGTATCTCAAGCTAAAAATAAGGTATTTTATAGAATATGAGTTCAATTTTAACTTTCTCTTAAAAATAGTGAGCAACCAATATAAAATAAAGATTGAGGCTAAAATGAAAAATGGCAAAGATAGGGGTTAGAATTGAAACTTGTAAAATATAGTTAAAAAAAAATAAACTAAAAGTTAGGCCCTACAAACATCTGTCACACAGCTTTGGGCCAAACAAATTTCACATTCCATTTTTTCTCCATTAACGAGTGTGGAAACCCGCGCGTTGCAGCGGGATTGGTTTTGTAGCCGTGAATTTGGATAGGGACTATTTTTGCCAAATTGCTATAAAAGACTTACTTTGCAGCGACACTGAAACCTTAGGGACTATTTTTGCCAACTTGGACTTACTTTGCAACGGCACCTAAACATCAGGGACTATTTTTGCCAACTTAGACTTACTTTGCAATGACACCTAAACCTCAGGGGCTATTTTTGCCAACTTACGAAAGTTGGCATTAAATGTGCAACATTGTTTGGGAGTCATGTGTCCTGCCTTTTAGTTATATACGAGTGTGGAAACCCGCGCGATGCAGCGGGATTGTTTTTGTAGCCGTGAATTTTGATAGGGACTATTTTTGCCAAATTGCTATAAAGGACTTACTTTGCAGCGACACTTAAACCTTAGGGACTATTTTTGCCAACTTGGACTTACTTTGCAACGACACTTAAACCTCAAGGACTATTTTTGCCAACTTGCGAAAGTTGGCAATTAAAGCTGTGACACGTGTCAAGTAAAGAACGCATGTCCTGCTCTTTAGTTATATATAATAATACGCAGGTGATATCTTTTTTCTTAAATCGAAAAAATTCCAACATTTTCCGTTTAAAATCATATGTTATAATAGGTTTAAACGTTCCATATTTTTTTTTAATTATTTTAAATAACATTGTATTTTTCTAATTAATTATTTTTAAAACATGTTTACAAAAAATGCTTTATAGTGTTGTAACTAATGCTATTATAGCTATACTTATAGCAAAACTAACACAATTTCATAATAAGTAAGTGTGTTAGGTTAATATTTTAAGACTTTCATTTTAAAATTGTCTGAAAGATATTAGATGCTTCTAGATAGATAATGATTATGAAAAATACTCTGTAGTATAATTTCAATAACTGGTGAAAATCTGCTATAACTGTGTTGAACACGTTTCTAGCGGATAATTAGAAATTTTGTAAATTATTTGGTGATTAGCATTTATGGTGGAGGGTTTAATGTTTAATATTTAGGAATTAGTGTTATTGTCAATGTAAAGGCCAAATAATGATCATTTAAAAAAAAAAGTTTAGTCATGTAAGAGTGTATTTTTCTATGTATATCTATCTCTTCATATCTATATAACCTTTTAAGCAGAAAATTATTTATTGTTTAAAGTCAAGTATATAAAGAATCAAAATTAAAAAAAAACACGTTCTTATTTGAATTTATAACCATGCCAAAAATTCAACACTCTACCCCGTTTTATTGAATTAATTAGTCGTTTTATTACGCATTACATAATTTGAGCTAAGTATATACCATAACAGTAAATATAATGCAACTTATTTGCATGTATGCATATTAGTGAACTTTATACCATTTTAGTAAAAATATATATCATTTAGTAAACTTTATACATTTTTGGAAAAAGTTAACTTTTAGTTAACTTTACACCATTTTTAGGAATAGTATACTACATATGTTACTTTTATTCATATTATTTTGAATTTATACCCATTATTAAAGTGTACATTATTTTAGTGATTTATTTTTCACGTTTTGTATTAATGTTAATTTAGTATTCAAAATTGAGGTTTATTTGACCAATTATGATATATGTGACTAAAATCTCTTGACCAATTTCGAATACATAAGATACAATTTCCATCGAGCTTATCTCAAACCAAGCATAATAAACAAACAAATAAGAAAAAGCGGCCAAAATACCGCAAAACCACATGAATGAAAAAATTATATGTTGTGTTTCATGGTTGCCATTTGATGGTGGTATGTTTGGCGCGTAGCGGTGAGCGATGAGGCAATGATTATTTTGATTTTTAGTGATCATTTCTCAAATGAACGATTAGTTGTGGTTATCTTTTAGGAAGACTAATGCTCTGTTTCTTTTTATTTTTACATTAAGGGTGCGTTTGTTATGAAGGTGTGGAATTAAAGGAATGGATTGATTTTCATTAAAATTAGTTTGGTAGCTAATTTTGATTTGAGATAAAGGAATCGGTAATCATAACTCAATCCAGAGTCACATGGGTGGTTTCATTTTTTCATTCACTTTTGTGGGCCCATAATCAATTATCACCGCTCAATTATTAACTTGACAATTACTCCGTATTATAAAATATATAATATATATTTTTTTATTATATTTTATCTCTTCTCATTTAATTCAAACCCTATACTAAATATAAATCCAAATCCGAATCTTACACCCATCTACAAACCAGACGGGCCCTATTACGAATCTAAATCCAAACCGTTTCAAGTTTTGGGAGTCAGTGATCGACTACTTTATGAAAGAAACTGGCAAAGACCGAACCTATGACTCCATCACTACCAAATGGAAGATCAGGATTCGTAATAGGGTTGGTAATTATTGTGCTTTCATGGAGAATATCAAGAATACCCATGGAAGCGGTGAGAATGATATCGACGACACTTCAAAAGCTCTTAGAGAATACCGTATGACGACGGTCATGATTTCATTTGGAGGAGTCTTTGGGAGGTTTTAAACGGTCATCTTTGCTTGGAAGGACGTTGAGATGCGGCTTTCAAAGCGAATAGTCGGAAGAAAACAAAGGGTTCTACCACTACCTGCGGTTCAACCCAAGCTCGTGATTCTTTCGATGTCCAAGACGTTGATGATTCTGCGAGGAAGGGACTAGTGAATCACACGGTTGGTCGTAACAAAGGAAGGAAGAAACCATCCTCCTCCTCTCGTGATGATGATGTTCCATCGGACTCATTTATGCAATCACACAAAACTTTCTTCAACACCAAGAAGTCAAAAGGGGATAAAGGTAAGAATAAGGAGGGTTTAGAAGATACTTGGTTACGGTTGAGGAAAAAGAGCTCGAGATGAAAAAGAAAACCGGAGCTCATGAGGGTATCAAAACAGAGTCCGACATAATCTTCTACAACACCCAATCGACCCAAAATTGACCGCCGCCAACTAGAAGAATTGGAGAAAGTCAAGGCAACAATCAAAGCACGTTACAATTTAGATTATTAGTTTAAGTATTGCGGTGTTTATTTTAATTTCGTATTGTATATATATATATATATTTTTTTTTTTTTTTTAAATTTCGTGATGTAATGTTTTTTCTAATTTGAATGAATTTTAAATTTGTTGTTTAAAATGTTTAAAAAAAAAACTTGGGTCATCGATGGGGCATCCGGGTCATGTCGGTCATTGGAGAGAAAAGCGACGTGGTGTTGGATGACCCAAGTTGTCTGCGTCACGACCGAGACTAGCCTTAAGGAAAGAATTCATTAATAAGAGAAAAAAAAAAAAGTTTGAGAAATATTTTAGCCATACATTTAAAAAAGAAAAAAAAAATCATGGAAAATGCATTATTTTTAGTTGGTGCATCCGAAATATGTGACTGTAATTATTTTTCATTGATCAATTTTATTTTTATTTCTCATTTGATCATTAGTCTCTAGCTCAATACTATTATTCTTGGAGCAACTTACTATGAGTTAGTGACAAGGACCATTCATGTATAAACTTTTTCTCAGCAAACAAATACATTCACCGTTGATCATATGTGATGGTGTACCACATTTGGCTAGATGGGTTTAGAGTTAATTAATTGAAACTGTGTTATATTTGTCATATTTTGTTATTGTATGTATAATTTTTTTTAATCTTATTACTGAACTTTCAAATTTCAATTATTGTGTATATTTTGTAACTATTCAGCTATGTAAAATGACTATTTTACTTTTCGAAATTTGAAAAAAATAAAGGTAAAATGATCATAAAATATATATATAATTATCGAAATTTGAAAATTCAATCACATGATAAGAAAAAGAGTTCGATAATAATAACAAAAAGTACAAGAGGATACATTTTCAAACAATTATTCCATGAATTTATGATTAGGATTAGGATTTGAATTTGATTTAAAACTTGGATTTGAATTTAATGTATTTAAACAAAAAATATTTAAAAATAAATATTATATATTAAATAATATTGATAGTGTGAGAAAAAAAAACAATATTTAAAGATTGAAACCAGTTTTTATTCAAACCTATATGTATTCCTTTATCCAAATCAAACGCACCCTCATATTTGCGGTTCAAACAGTAAATACTAATTTCCCTTCTTGGTAAATACAAGTCTTCAGCTCCTTGATTTCCTCGATTCCAGCTCCATAGCTTTATCAAAAAAAACCTATAAGATAAATAAAAAATTCACGTAATGGGTATGTTTGGCAAAATTTAATGTAAAACAGAATCAGAAATCAGAAGCTATGAAAATTGTTAACATTAGTATAAGCTGTATCTTTTTTTTCAATAAAAGTGTTTGGTAAGTTAACTGTTAAATGTAATTATAAGGTGTAAAATGACATAAAAGGACATATTTATAATTGTAAATAAATGTTTGGAGGGTATATCATTAATTTAATATTTTAACAGCTCCAAGATGTTTAAAAAGCTTCGTGAATCAGCTTTTCATTTAGGAGCTATTTGTTTGAAATAAAAGCTTCAAGTTAGTGTATCCAAACAGAACTACTTATTTTAAAAGAAATTATTTTTGCAACAAAAAGCTAATAGCTCCTCAAAAAGCTCCTGCCAAACAGTGTCAAGATACGAGAGATGAAAAAATATATGTTTTTTTTTAAGACAATGTCAAATTGTTTCACAAGATTAGTGAAACTGTAGAATAAAAAATTCTAAAGAAAGTTTCTAAAAAATTTGATTGTTTATGCTATTTATTTATGCACAAAATAAATAAAAATGCATGCATCTTTATTTATTACTAGTATGAACTAAAATTATCATATATCCTACAAATATAATAGTAAAGGAATAAGCATACTAAGTACTTGCTTCAGAATATATGTAAAGAATAAAAGCTAGGATTTTGTAGATATTTTACTTACTTGAAAGGGATGTGCTTCCTTAAGTTCCTTGATAACACATTCCAGTGTTGGACGATCGGCTTGTGCTTCAGCCAAACATCGAAATGCGATTTGCGAAAATATTTTAATAGAAGAGAGGCGTTTAATAGAAATATACTGGTTTTCCCTATTTCCTTCTTTCATTCTTATATCTACAAATTCCTCCACCGTTCCCTTTAGAAAGTGCCGTCGTGCTGTGGGTACAAGCCTCGGGTTATTGTGGGACAAGAAAAATCGATCATAGGCCATCCTCCCGCATAACATCTCAAACATAACTACCCCGAGACAATAAATATCCAATTCTTTTCTCAACTTACCTTCCTTTGCATATTGAGGATCCATGTATACTTCAGTGCCTGCAATATCTCTCAAATAGAGGGTGTTATGCTCTTCATATTCCGAGTAGAGGTATTTACAGAGCCCAAAGTCACCAATCTTCGCATCAAGATTTTCATCCAACAGAATGTTGGCACTCTTGATGTCGCGATGTACTATCTCTTTTCTGTCCCCCTCACTGGTGTGGAGGTAATTCAATCCGATTGCAACCTGAAGGCTGATTTTCATACGTTGTGGCCAACTGTCTTTGATCGTGTTACTTCTGCCTTCTAAATAATCAGCGAGACTCCCATTGGAAGCATACTCGTAGATAAGGATCATTTCAGATTCTTCGTTACAAAAGCCAAACAGAGTGACTATGTTGACATGCTTACAGCTAGTAAGCATATCAATTTCGGCATAAAACCCTCGTTCACCTGACTCTTCCTTATTATAGATGCGTTTTACAGCAACTTTGCTACGTCTCATGGGTACTTGTACATTCTCTCCTTCTATTGCTTTACAATATTCTCTATCAACATGCTCAAGTTCTGTTTTATACACCTTACTGAATCCCCCGGTCATAATGCAATATTCGCGGGCAAAATCTTTGGTGGCTAATTTTATATCCTCTAGCTGAATCCTCATGTGTTTCAACTGCTTCAGCTGTATCATTAGTTCACTGAGTTATAAGAAAAAAAGAAATGTGTTGCAGATAATATACTTACTTGTAAGGTTAAGTTTAATGGTATATAGAATATTGTCATTGGCGTTTTATAACAAGAGCAATGTACTTTTTAAACCACCATTGCAGACACCCTTAAACCACCATTTCAATCAAACTTGGTCCATCAAAACTTCAAGCTTGAAAATTTTTGTGCTATTTTAGCCACCGTTGGAGACAACCTTACCAGACTAGGTTTTGGGGTTTCAGTTTAAGTAAATCTTTGATAGCAACAGCTTAAGGGGACATGTTAGATTATGTAGCTAGGTAGTAGGTTGTACAAAAACAAAAAGTGAAATCACAATAGACTTTTCTGTTTAACTCAAAGTTTGCACAAATTAGATCAAGTTCAACATATTAGCTACCATAGCTTGAAAATTTAGGCAAAATCTAATTCCTTTGCAAGAGGAACAAAGTTCTTACATGTTTGTGTATTGTGATAGCAAGTAAATTTTCTTACATTCAGTAAACAAAATTGACTTCAAACAAAACGGAAGTATGTCGCTAAAAACCCAAACCGTAACCTTGCCCACACTTTTAAAAAGGGTCACTAAAAAATTATATCATAATGACACTTTCGTATTTGACACTAGTCTCACAAATGGCACATTCCATGTGGTATGATATAAAAATTTTAGACGAAATGTCATTCTTCTATATGGTGAAGTGGTGAACAGTACTAGTTTCATATAATAGTTAGCAACTTGTGAATGAGCTTATTGTGATGGGTGATCATCTAGAGTAAATCAGAGAGAATTCTTGTAAACAAATTAAATTGGGTCAACTGATCAGGATTGTGGAAATTTGTTTAAGGATGAGATAATAGAATCTAGACGCTCAAAAGAGTTATACGAAGGTGATCTTGACGAGGATGAAGTTGCAGTACTCCATAAAATATTGAGATTTTTTAATCACTTGTTTAAATATTACAGTCTTAAATCTGATACGAACAACCCACGTGTCTTTCCTTGGACTAATACCTTACAACACAACATGACTTTACAGTAACACAACTAGTTTTCCCTACACAACTAGTTCCATACTTAGAATCTTCACAACACTATAACTTGTCCTTACAAATACCACAACTATTAATTACAAAGGTTGATGGAGAAATGAAATAGGGAGAAGAAGAGATGAGATATAGAGAAGAAGAAAGGAGGTTAAGAAGTGAAGATAGAAGCAGAGTTGTGCTTGGTACCTATTTACATTGATAACACTTGGGCGTGTTCTTTTCGTGCTAAGATGAGATACAATAAGAGGTTAGAAGATATAAAGACTTTGAAAAGTTTGAGAAATAGTTTTACAATAGATGGTTTGATAGCATGCCAAGAGATGGGTATTTCTACAAGTGAAAAACAACTCTGCAAAGGCCCAAGCTAAACCCACATGCTATCTCATATTTTCACACTTGGAAAACTCTTTCAAAGTACTGGAAAAACATGGTTTGTTCCAACTGACAAGACTCAAAGACGTTTATCATTCAAAATGGTTTTTTGCATGGATTAATGCCTATTCCTCAAGAGGAGCCTTTCCAAATTAGGAATTACTAGTTAGGTGGACAAAGCCATGGTGTTAAAGCTACAAGAGCCGGTTTCATACCTACCACAAGAAGCCCACAATGAGAGTGTTATGATTGAGCGAAGAAAGAGTGTTGGATGCTTTCCTCTGTGTTATTACCTTTAGCTTAAATGGTAACTATGTCTTTAATCATTTTGAAACGGTTTCGAAAATAAGACTAAGTTGGCTAGTGATATTTTCACACCCTTTGATTACACAAATTTGTTAGTTAGCGAAAATGATTTGAATTGGAGTTTTGTTAAAAGAGTTGACTCAACGCTGAACGAAAATTCTCTTTCAAGTCAGAAACCAGAAATGACTATACCAAGTATCTTAAATATCATATAACCTCTATTGGAAATCAAATTGTTCATTAAATCTCAAACAAAGCGGATCCGAAAAATTTGTAAATCCTTACAGTTTTCTATGCCAGTTTGAGCGCCCATGCAAACCCAAAAAATTTGATTATAGTTTTGTTAGTGTTTTGAACTTGCTTTGCTATTTCACATGTCATAAAGTATTCAAACAAAAGTAAAGCTTAAGTACCACCCACATGGCCACAACTACTACTTTTCCTTTCTATTTCATACTTATATTAGCCAACTAACTATCACATATCCATATTAAGTTCATCTCATTCATATATGCCTATCCAGGGAGTTACAAACAGGCTTGAACGTAGACATAGGAGGCTGGGACCTCTTGGAAATATCCCATCTTTACATATATGTTATATTTATTATCGTGAAAATATCATATACTTTGGGTATGTTTGGCGAAACGGGTTGGGGCTGAGCTGGGGCCGGACTTATATTATAAGCCGAAATTAAAATTTGTATTTTTATAACTTGTTTGGCAAATAGACTGAGGCTTAATATTGCAAAATTACTAAAAATGACATAAATTAATGAGTTTTTGTATATGTTAGATAATTTAGTGGGTAAATAAGTAAATTATTCTTCAAAATGCCCGAGCTAAAGTTTTTAGCCCCTTTGGGGCTAAAGTTTTTAGCCGACTTGTTTTATTAGCTGACTTATTTTAAAAGCACAAGTCTCAATAAGCCTTATTTAAGCCCTTGCCAAACATAGCCTTTGTATGGAAAGAATTAACTATTCTTTACCACAAACTCCTGGAAATGTTAAAGAAATAATTACCTTCAACTTTAATCGTAATCGTTCTGATGAGGCAAGAGTTGATGACTGTTCCTGTAATATCAATTGCAATAATCAGAAAGAACATTATAGGCTTCTCTGAGATAATTATTAGAAGATAGATAGGCCCAAGCCTATTTGGGAGTTTAGGGCTTCTAGGATTTCTCTTGAAGTTTTTATGCTTTTTCAAGTATTCCAATGACTTGATTCATATTTGGTGGTGCTTGTCGTTCTTTCAAGCAATAATACATAGAATGAGTAACAAGTATGATACATTTATAAAATAACGAAAAAAAAAAAAAGTTCAATACATATAAAAAGAATGGTTGAAGTATTATATATTTATAGAACATTATCCTAGTATTTTACATGTCATGTTTTATATTTTTATTCTATACATGTTTGCATTAATATAAAGTATTCAAACAAAAGTAAATCTCAAGAACGACCCACAACTACTACTTTTCCATTCTATTACGTATACCATACTTATATTAGCTAACTACTGCTAAGCAAGTCCCTGCGTGTACGAGGAGCTGGTGAACCCGCGCTAAGCAAGTCAAACCAACCCCTTCCCCCAACCTTCGTGTGTCAATGGATCTTTCACATACTCCGTATTTATTATATTTCCCTATTGGTCTCACTGTAACACTCCTTCCAGTCGAATAGAATCTATTAAAGCAAAGCCAAGAGGCGATAGCGGGTCTGTCTGATGGCATCTGGAATTGTCTGTTTTGGTATTCAGGGCTCGCCGGTACCTTACAACTATTTGAAAATGATTCATGTCGCCAGGGAGTGGAGTACGTGTCACATACGATTCGTTGGTCGGGTAGACGCGAAAACGGCTTGATAACATCACTTTTCGGGACTAACGAAGCAGTTACAAACGGGCTTGAACGTAGACCTACGAGGCTCGGACCCCTCGGAAATATCCCATTTATATGTGTGTGTGCGTTATTTTTTTCGCGAAAATATCGTATACTTTGTACTAGTTATAAGTCCCGTGTATGCACGGGTTTACACATTTCAAATTTATTTTAAAATTTAAGTTTAATATATACGAACATATAAGAATTTGTCATGTTTACTGTTTTGTAATTGTGATATAAGTAAAATTAATAATTATGCACGGGTTTTTACATATACGTTTTCATTATGTATTAATATCGATTAATATTTGTAAAGATTTTTGTAAGATGAAAGATTTAAATTTGTTTAATTGACATGGTGTTGAGGTTGATGTTCTTGTTGACTTTTAACTATTTATATCATGTTGCACACAATATGCGATTTTAATAGCACATAATGACCTTTGATAAAGTTAAAATATAAAGTTTTTTTTTCTTTTCTTAATATCCTTATATAAACTTTAAATAGTAATTACATGAGTCGTTGTTACAAGTACAATTTTCATATCACAGTAACCGTTTCATTTCATTCCTATCCTCCAAAAAAACCCCGTGTTTGTTTTCGTATTAGTGTTGTAACTTTAAATTTCGTATTGTAACTTGATTACATTCGATATTTGTATTCCAGTTAATAAAAATTTGGTTGTATTTAATTTTGAACCCGTGTACGCATGTGTTAAACTTATAAAAGAAATAACATGGGTCATTATTGAATACAGATAGTAAAAAAAGTATATTTTCGGATATCCTTACTTAAATTCATGAAGAGGAATAACATAAGTTGTTTGTATTTGTACAATCTCGTGTATAAATTTATCTACATAATAACTCATTTTTTAATTTTGATATTTATGATCTCGTGCATATACATGTATTTTTAAAATATAAAGTCTAGGAGTATAAAGTCCAATGGAGTATTTGTTTATTTTTTAAATTTATTAAAAACATGAAAACTTATAAATTACAGTAAATTATACTCCCTCAGTCCATTATTAAATGTCCAAGTTTGACTTTTCAAATTTTTCTTTTACAACGTTGACCTTAAATATTTTTGATCGTATTATATAATATTAGATAAAAAAATACGAAGTGGAAATACATTTAAAACTCAATCTATTTATATATTTTGCATCAATTATTATATAACACCACCAAAAATATTTATTGTCAAAGTTAAAAAAAAAAAAAAAAAGACTTTGAAAATTCAAACTGACATTTAATATTGGGACGGAGGAGTATATAATTTATTTAAAATTTAACTACTAATTTTTACAATTAATTACCTTTTTTTTTATTTTTATTTTTTTTTAGTTTTTGTTTTCACAAATTTGACACTTAAATTATGTTTTTTTTCCTCCACCTATTTACTCCGTCGAAATATATCATAGTTTGACCAGTTTTTTAATTTTTGACTTTCAATTTATAAATGCTCGATTTTGCCACGTATCAAAATATAGCAATCTGATAAGTTCATTTTTTTTTGTCAATAAAGTTGTTTTAGCAAAATACTTCTAAAATGATTAATTCTTTTATTATATAAAATATAAAACAAGGAAGGAATTAACTATTCTTTACGACAAACTCCTGGAAATGTAAAGAAATAATTACCTCCAACTTCAGTCGGTGTAATGAGGGTACAACAATTGATGAGTGTTCCTGTAATATCATTTGCAATGACCAGAAAGAAAATAAATAAATAAATACATATAGGCTTCAATGAGATAATGATATTAAAAAAATAAATAAATAAATAAATAAATAAAAAGTGGTCTCACATTCTTTTTATATTTTTCTTGAAGTTTTAATGCCTTTTCAAGTCTTACAAGGACTTGATTCATATTTGGTGGTGCTCGTCGCTCTTCCAAGCAATCATATGCCGTTGCTGAAAAGACGCTGAATGATTGTGGATCCATCTGCTTGAATAGATCTGGATCAACCAACTTATGTAGCTTCTGGTCTTGATAATGAGATATGGCCAACGGAGCTTGAAATGCATTATCCTGGTCATTATTTAATTTCGTTCCACACAAGATCTCAAATAAGACGATTCCAAAGGAGAAAGCGTCCGACTTGTAGGTCCCGACTCTAAACCTTTCATACACCGGATCTAGCTGATGCCCTTGTTGAATCACCATGGAATGTTCAAAGTCTGATAATTTGGGTTCCCAGTCTTCGTCTAGTAAGATTGTAGTGCTGTTGACATTGTGATGTATGACACTGTAATTGCGTCGTCCCTCAAGATTATGCATGTATTTCAATGCACTCGCGACGCCAACACTTATCTTCAATCTTCTCATCCATGTCAGCTCTATGGGATCATCTAGGTGCTTGCAGAGACTTCCACGGGCCTCATGCTTGTTTACAACAAGCGTCTCATTATTGTCTTTACAAAACCCTACAATAGAAACCATATTTTTATGCTTAAGACTACGAAGTAGTGATATCTCCTTCTCGCATCCATTGTCTTGCATCCAATAACTATGATCTACCCTCCGTACAACAACATTCACCGACTCCCCAGATTGTGAGACTAGTGTGGCTTTGTATACTTTACCTAATCCACCTTCCCCGATTACATTTTCTTCAGCGAAGTCGCCGGTGATGGATTTTATATCTTCATATGGGATTTCCAAAGACATCCTACCTTACCTACCAACCTACTTAATTCTGTTTTACAATAAATGAGAACTTGAGAAGAGATGATAATTCTGCAAGAAAGACAATGACGCAACACACACATACAAAATACAAATACACAATGTATTAATTTTGCTTGAGAAATGATAGATGGACGTGTGCAGACATGGACCCACTTATTTTACAACCCATCAAATAATGCTAAGTGATTTTAAATCTAACCTTAAAAGTCCATGTATCATTTATGATTTTGCTAACAGTTGATTACATAGAGAGTGTGCATTGGTTGACTTGTCAACGGCATGAACCGTGGTGGGTACAACATTTGATATTTTTATTAAAAAGAATTAAATCTAACTTTGAAAAAACTTGGAATTATATTATAAGGTCATTTGCATATATATCTTTTTAAAGATGCAAAATTACATATATATTCTTTGTATGCATAAAAATCATTGTATTATATGCATCAAAAATTTGTAAGAAAGACATATATAGAATTATTCACCTTTGAAGAGATATATATGCAATTCCCCCTATATTATAAATAAATATTGTTATTACACCTATATTCTTTCAAACTCAAAAAATACTAATCTATATCCAAATAAATTATTTAACCATTATTAACCGGTCATAATATATAAAAGGATTTTTCTAACATATGCCTCGGCGCATACGCAAGACATTAAAGGACGACGCGACTACGAAAGGACGTCCGACCCACATATTTTATTTAAAAGTGTATTTTTGTGGGTCCGAACGTCCTTTTTTGTGGGTCCCGCCGTTCGTTTTTTTTTTTGCTTAACATGTGCTCCGTGGGCACATGTTAGAAAAACCCTATATAAAAATAGAAAAATGATACATGAACTTAAACTTAGACCTAAAACCACTTGCATCATCCTTATGAGTTGTAAAATAAGTGAGTTCCTGTCTGCAACCATCAGGATACTGACACTTGATTTTAGTTTTAATTTTAAGCCTAAGTTTAAGTCCATGTATCATTTCTTATAAAAATATTAGCTAAATCTTAAATTATGTGTATTACTTTTTTTACCCTTATTCTCCGATCATCATCTTTTCAAGTTTTAAACAATTCAAAAGTTCCAACCTCTAAACAAACAAACAAATTTTTATAACAGAAAATTTTGTGGAGTTATCCCCTGCTTCGTACAAGCGCGCATTAAATGATTAATCTAGACCTACACATAATCTTTACTTCAAATTTTATTTCTTATAATTCTAACAAAAATGCAATACTCGTATTACTTTTTCATTAAATTTGGTTTCATAAAAGGGAAATGAACAGTTTGATACCTTATATGATAGATTTTATCATCATAGATAGTTTATATTGAGCCAACCATTTATCGTTGTTAGTTTGAATGTTTTTTTGGGTAAAGGGGAGTAATCCTGCACCATGGTAAATAGATTTAACCAAAACGATTGAGAACAGATGGAATGTGGCTGAAATACCACATTAACCTCAAGCTAAAACAGCTTGACAGACAACTAACCTAGAGCTTATGACATGCCAAAAGCTCTATACATCTCTAGAATCAATGAACCTAGAACAAGAATCAAATCAGAAAACAAGCTAACCAACGGCTATCGTGAATAATGAACTTCCACCTTTAGTAGAGGTAGAAAATAAGTTAGCCGATTCATCAAACACGTTTTCAACATAATCTTCATCACCATCTTCTTCAGTAGCCAAAGCAGCATAAGCATTTGACGTAGAAACTTCACTTTCCTTAAAGGAGGAACCTTTAGACTGCAACATAGAAGACGATGTAGGCACACTACTCCTAATAGTGGCTCCCTTTTGAGGTTCACTAGTAGTCTTTTTTGGCTCATACCTGAAAGTCTGTTTGATAGAAGTACCCACCGACCCTTTACCGTGCGTGGGCTTTACCTTCTTCTTCTTATGACTCACCTTTGGAAACCGTGGTTATCATGCATAGCGGAGGAGTAACGACATTTGAAATAGAAGCAACAGGAGAAGTAATCGCTTTTTTAGTACAATGCTCATAGACATGCCCAAAGATCTTACATGATGCGCACCTAGGAGGCCTCCACTCATACTCAACTCGGATAGATTCTTTAGTAAACCCATCCCCATTAAGAGAGGGGATACCAACAGTAATAGCTTCTACAAGCTCATCCTCTGAACCAACCTCGATTAAGCACCGAGCATAACTACTTCTACCCCAAGAATCCTTACACATAGCGCTTGTGTACGAATCTAGCATAATGGGTTTGCCAATAAATGAAGCAATCAAGTTGATACCATCATCTTCAAAAATTTGAATAGGCACATCTGGTAATTTAACCCATATCGAAATGATCGGTGATTTACGAATCATCCAAGGTCCTTCTTCCAACACTGCTTCTAAATTAGCCTGAGTATCGAATTTAAAAAAGAAAAAACCTTTCGCATTCATCATGATCTTTTTCAAACCATACTTAGCCCAATTATTTCTAACATAGTATTCAACCACTGGAAACGCCATTCTATAACCAATAAAGTAGCCATATAGAGTGTATTCAAGTCGTGCACTAACCTTTTCTACTACTCTCCGTGGAATAGACACGTTAACTCCTTCACAGACAGGCTCAGCAACCAAAGACTTAGTTGCATTCGCCTGCATGTCAAGTTGATAAGCCTCAAATATATCATACATAGCCTCAGTAACCTGTGAACGAGTTTCACTATCCAAAGTCGGCCATATCGGATGTTTGCCCTCATCAAGCTCCCTAGAGAATAAATCAAAATCCGATAGAGATTTAAACGAGACCCCAAACACCCTTTCAATAACATCATGTTTACTTTTGATAGAATTAACATGACTGTTATCTCCCTCAGGCAAATTAGCCTCAGCCTGAACATGAGGAGCTGTCTTCTTATGTTTCCTCCTAGTCACCTTAGACAAATCAATAGTAGCATTCAAATCATCAATATTCACCATATCAATACCAACCTCCTCTACCATCTCTCTTAAACCCACTTGTGTTGCACTGTTATCTTCAGCCATAGGGCGTGACCAACCTCCTCTCCCAATATCGACAACCCTATAACACCAATTCCAACATCCAAACCACCACTAATCAAATCACACACAAAGTCCCACCGAGAGCTTGAGCTCTCGGCTTGACTGACTCGACTAACCAAACGGACCAGAATAGTCTCGCTAACCCCGGACTTCACAACAACAAAACCAAACTACTCCAACGACAACAACAATAACACAACCGAACCTCTTGGTGGTTCTCAGTTATCGCCACATAAAAGGATGGCGCGTGGTGAAACGATGTGGCGGAGGTGATTGTTTATGGCGCGTGCGGTGGTGTAGGGAGATAAGGAGGAGGTGGTGATTGTTTTGGTGGTGGTGGTGAAGCTTGGATAGTGGCGGTGATGATGGTGTTAGGGTGGCCGGTGGCGGCGCAAAAGAGAGGAAGGAGAGAGGTTTGCTAGGTTTTTTTTTTTTTCAAATATATTGTTAGTTTGAATGTTATAAATGAAGTAGCTAATTTGAGAAGAGGAAGAATACACTTAGGGTGTGTTTGGGGAGGGCTTATGAAGGGCTTTATGGGCTTGTGCTTCTAAAGTAGTTCGGCTTATAAAATAAGTCTCGTTTGTCGTATGGGCTTATGAAATCATAAGTTCCAAAGGGCTTAAAAACTTTAATGGGCTTATGAACCATAAATTACATATTTACCCACAAAATATCTAATATATACCATAAAACTCATTTAATTATATCTTTTTAGTAATTTTGTAATAATAAGTCCCACCCACTCCACCCCATTTGCCAAACAAGTCTACAAAATTACAATTTCAACTTCTATTATAATAAAAGCCTAGCCCAAGCCCCAAATTCATTACGCCAAACATACCCTTAAAATAACTTATCGTGTCTTATTAAAGAAGGGTAAAAAGTAATTTACTTCTTTTTATAATTGTTTTATATATGCATATACAATATTATTTAAAACCTTAAGTGCGGATACTTAGTGTCTTAAAGTGAAATAAATAAAACGACTTTGTCAGTGAGACTTTGTCATTTCTCTTTGGACATTATAGTCATTTCACTTTTAGATATGAAAGATATCTGCACCAAAAGTTTTTTACATGAACAACGTGTGCATTTCGAGAAAGTCAAAAATGCGCTTGCAATTCAGCCATGCCACAAGGACTAGTTTTGCAATTTACACTTAGGGCCCGTTTGGTTTGCGAGTTTTAGTAGGGTTGGGTTGAAAGTTGTCCGAAATACATTGTTTGGTTTTCTTAGTTTAGGTTCACGCGCTACATTGAAGCCAAATTCTGATCCCCAACTCACCTAGTGGGGTTTGACAATTCCCACCGCTAAAATATCATTTTATATTTTAAAAATAGATCAAAGCCACAAATGTTTTGTCCCATGTGCAGTTTTATCATTAAATTTAATTATTTATTTTTTCATTTTAAATTATCAATTAAAATTAAATATAATATTTTTTCTCACTGTAAATTCAAATCCTAAACTAAATTCAAATTCAAATCCAAATCCAAATCTTAAACCCACCAACAAACCAAACGGGCCCTTAGTACAATTTACACCATCTAAAATAACCTTTATAAGTTTATAGTACAACTATGCATATTAAACGTGAATATTTATATTTTATGAAAACACTGCCAAGAGTGTTGTTGCCTTTTGGTACCTACTACCGATGCACATATTTCTCAATGTAATAAACTGTTTTTTAATTTGGTTATTGCGTATTTATCTAGTTGTCGTTTAATTAATACTACTAGTACTATACCAATGGGAAGGTATCCGGTGAGAAGAAAAACTAAAATGAGAAGAATAAGAAGGATTTATAGCCACACATTTCAAATAGGAGGGAGAGTTTTAAGGGGAGATGCATCTATTTTTGTAGATGCATCTGAAATATGTGATTGTGGTTTCTTCTTATCCTTCTCATTTTAATATTACTTCTTATTTGATCCTAACTCCTATACCAATTTCCTAATGACCAAGTTGTTAGCAATATTAATAGAAAGAGGTCTTGTACTCGTGTATTGCAGAGAAATTTTTTCTTCTATTTTTTATGTTGTATGTGTTTGTGTTATATGTTTGGTGTTTAAATTGTGTGTAAATTTTTTTATGTAAATGTGAGTATATTCATTTTGTTTAGCACATTCGTATAAATGTGTTACGATGTACAAAATTCATATGAAAGACTCGGTCACCTCGACTGTTATTTAGCACAAGTTAGTTCGTAGTCTTAAACGTAGAATAGTTAGTTAAAGTATCATCGTGGAGTCGGGTGGGGTCTTTACCCACTGTCAACCCGCTCCACAGCTCGTAGGGGCGTTTATTGTAAGACTATATAAACCCTTTCCCGCCATGGGGAAGGGTTGGAGCTTTAATTCACTTAATCTAATATCTAATATTTCTCTCTCTAGAAAACTCTCACTCTCTTTCTTTTTCTCTCTAAACCCACGGCCAAATCACAAGATCCAAATGAGTTTATGTTAGTTAGTATCCTACAATTGGTATCAAGAGCCATGGTTTGATCTTTTAGATTGTGGGTGCTCGGATTTGTAGCTTGGTTCTTATAGTTAGTTGGTTCGTATGGTTTTTTTTACACAAAACACCTTGGTTTAATGATGTTTATGGTTAGATTCGTTATATTTTTGTACTTTCATGTTTATGGTTGATGTATGAGTCCTTAGTGATTAGTTAGTGCATTTCATAAGTTTAGTGGAAGTTCTAGGTGTATTTGTGATGTTTGAAAGTTCCTTCTTACTTGGGTTTGAGCCACGGATTATTTGTTCATTGTTGCGATTTGAGATTGCTTTGGAAGTTCTCAGTTGCGGTTTGGTATGAACCAGGGTTGCAGTTTGGCTTGTAGCTGAAAAGGGAAAAAGGACAAAGAGAAAGCGACATTTTGGCCTGTTGCAGTTTGTCATTTTCCTATTGCAATTTGATCTGTTGCGGTTTGATGGTTGAGGTTTGAAGTCTGTGGTTTGAGCGAAGTTGTGGTTTGGTATTGTTGCACTTTGCTCTCTGCGATTTGAAGACTGCGGTTTGAGGTTGCGGTTTGAGGTCCTGCATTTTGAAAGACTACGTTTTGGTCTTGCGGTTTGACATTGCGTTTTGATCAAGCTGCGTTTTGTGAATTCTGCGGTTTGGTAATTACGGTTTGAGTTAAATTATAGATTGCGGTTTTAGGGTTAGGATTTGAAGACTGCGATTTAAGAATTGCTACTTGTCTTTGCAGTTTGTGTGTTGCGATTTGGCATTGCAGTTTGACTCTTTTTGTAGGTTGCGGTTTGCCACTAGGGAAATGCGATTTGGGTCAAGATTGTGTTTTGTAACTGCGATTTGCCTCCGCGGTTTGCCATCTGAAGACCATTTTTCTAGATCAACTAAACATTGTGCTGCCAATATTCTGTCTCACGGTTTATCTTTGATTTTGTAAAATCCCGCGAAAGAATATATTTCTCGGTTTAAATCTTAGATTTGTAAAATCCCGTGTAAAGTTCACAACATGTCTACATTTTTTGATGACATTCAATCTGCCGGGTCCGATACCCGCCCTCTTATGCTAGATAGGACGGATTATGAATCATGGGCTCAACGAATTGGGTTATATTGTTTGGGCAAGGAGAATGGCATCAACATTCTTCGATTTATTGATGAAGGACCGTTTCAGTTGGGCACTAGTAAAGACACAATTTGTATTGCTGATGATGGAACTGTCACTCTTGGAATGGACAAACCACGTTTCAGTTGGGCACTACTAGAGGCAAGATGAGAAGGAAAAGAAGCGGTATGATGCTGATATACGAGCTTCCAACATTGTGCTTCAAGGGCTTCCCAAGGACATTTACAAACTTATTAACCACAACACTGCAGCCAAAGCAGTTTGGGATAATGTTAAAATGCTTCTTGCTGGATCTGAATTGACTAAAGAAGATCGAGAATCACAGTTGTATGATGAGTTTGAACACTTCCAGATGAAGCCGGGTGAAAATATCAATGAATACTATGTTAGATTTAACAAAATTTTTCCTAATGTTAAAAGTTATGTCACTAATACGTGGGGAAATTCGGATTACAAAAACTTATGAAGAATTGTGATGGGGTGTATCTTTTTAAATTCGCTACCAAAGAGGGTGTATGTCGTGTTTTGGAACGAGGACCTTGGTTAATTTGTAACTCGCCTATTATTCTTAACAAATGGACTCCTACTTTATCCCTTAGTAAGAATGAGGTAACCAAGGTACCTGTTTGGATCAAATTGTATAAAGTTCCTTTAGTTGCGTACTCGGAGGATGGATTGAGCTTGATTGCTACACAAGTAGGGAAACCTATTATATTGGATGCCTTTATTAGTTCTATGTGTGTCAATTCATGGGGCCGTATTAGTTTTGATCGTGCTTTAGTTAAGTTAAGAGCGGATTCTGAATTGAAAAGCCGTGTTAATATGGCTATTCCGAATGAAGAAGGTAATGGCTATACTACATAAATTATTGATGTCGAATATGAATGGACACCTCCTCATTGTGGTGATTGAAAATCATTTGGTCATGCTCGTTTTGATTGTCCAAATTATGTCAATGAGACTGTTCGAAAGGACATTAATGTGGCAGCCAAGGTGTCTAATCCAGTGGATAATCATGAAGAGGGCTTCATTGAGGTAAGAAATCGAAAGAATAAAGGGATGAGTGTGGATGATTTTTCTCAACCTCGGCCCATTGGTGGTGTTAGGCTTAACAAGCCAAAACCTAAGTTTTGGAGACCTATATCGAAGACAGTTACTAAGCAAGGTTCAGATCCTAAGGTTCAAAAAGAGACTTCTTCTTCTAATGATAAATCGGGTATGAACACTAACTCTTCCAATCCTTTTGATGTTTTGAATTCGTTGGGTGAGGAGGGTGTTGATTATTTTCCTACGAATAGTAAGGAGAAGGAGCAGGCTACGGCTACTAAGTCTAGTTCTTCTTCCTCTCCTTGTATTTCTGCTTTGGGCGATTATGGTAGCACTAGTAATACTCCTATTGTTGAGAAAATTGGGAAGCTTGAAAAGCTAATTATTGAAGGAAAAGTTACTCTTGTTGATGATGATGGTAAACCTCTTAAAAAGGTTGATTCTTCATCTAAGGTGGGTAAACCATTCTCTAAGGTGGCCAATGTGGTAGTTTCTGACAGCGATGATGATGAAGTTTTTGATGATCACATTGGTATGTTGTATTCTGGAAGTGGAGGTAAGGAGCAGAGTATTTATGAGAAATGGAAAGCGGATACGGGTGACGACAACAATTATGATGATGATGATGATTTTGGCCTCTCTTATGTACAATTCAAGGCTGCTGGAATTCAAGATTTTTGTCTTAACTAGATTGATTTATTTTTATGCTGGTTTTGGTTTGGTGGTCTAGTTGGTTGTAGCTAGTTGTCATTCATGGCCTGTCATAGATGATTTAGTAGTTGTATCAAGCGATTTCTTGCGGTTAATGTGGTACTTCAGCCACATTCCATTGTACTTAAACGTTTTTTTGGAGTAATATATATTTTACCGGGTGGAATACCCTTTACCCAAAAAAAGATTTCACAAACTCGTCAATGACATGAGAATCATCAAAATGACAATGCCAAACATTCAATTCAACTCCAAGTTTGTGAATAACATGACACCCGAGTGGGATAGGTTTGTTACAGCTGTGAAGCTTAACAAAGGGTTGAGAAACACAAACTATGAACAACTGTTTGCATACCTAAAACAACATCAAAAGCATGATGCCTATGATCGTTTAATTATGGAAAGGTTCAATCCAAACAACTATGAATGATTCTCTTGCACTTGTTTCGAATGTTAAGCCTGTCACCCAATCATTACAAACTCAAGGTTATCAGTACCCATCCTCTTCACAGAATCAGACACTTCTGCCTGACTCAGGATACAATCCAACTGATAAGATGACTGAAAATATCTCCAACCAAGTCGCCTTGCTTGCTCAACAATTCAGAGCAGCCCTACCTCAAACCAACAACCAACTTCGAACTTTATCAAATCCACACAATCAAGGAACTGTGGAGGATGGAAGGGTTGTGGTTTAAAATTTTAATGGCGACAAAACATGATCCAAAGAAATGTTGTTAGAGGAAATGGTGCGGCTGGTGTTGGTGGTACACAGAACATAGGTGGGAATGCTATGGCAGGACAAACAAAGTTAATCAAGTGTTACAATTGTGGTGGTATAGGACACATTGCTATAAACTGCAATCAGCCAAAGCGTCCACATAACTCTGATTACTTCAAGGATGTGATGCTGTTGATGCAAGCTCAAGAGAATGGTGCAGTTACAAAGGCAAGGCAGGAGATGGATGTTATGCTGGAGAGGGAGAAGCACAAAGACCAAGAGTATGTTAAGCTGGAGGCACAGTATGATGAAATTGAAAAGGATATCGAGAATAATCCACTCATCCAAGACCTCCGAGATAAGATAGCAGAGTTAACTGCAGAGTGTGGCAAACCCAGGTTGGAGGAGGCTAAGGTGGTGAGCCTCACTGGCCAAAATGTTGTGTTGGAGGCAAAGTGTGCCGGCTTGGAAGGTGAGAGGGTTAGGCTTGGAGAGCTAGAGGTGAAATTGAGAGAGGAGAATGATGGCCTACTGATGAGGTATAAAATGCTTCAAAAGGACCGTGCTAAGGTCGTTTCAAAGGTGGTGCCGTACATAGCCACGGAACTATATCATAGTGATGAAATGGGAGATGCGATGTGGAAAGTGATCAAAGCAGCTATCTTCCATGGACGGTGCTTAGCTTTGGAGGAGGTGGCTAAAACAGGTAAGCCCGTAGACCTCTCCACAGTTGATTGCTACCGTCCCTCATCGAAGGCGGAATATGAAGATGTGGGAAATGCATTTGCAACCGCAGAGTACCCCTTCCTGGCTGAAGCTACCAAAGACTCCATGGCACCTCTTGAAGACCTCCTCTCAAAGAAGCAGCGTAAGACCAATCCTGTGACCCCCACAAAGAAGACAGTCTCCACCAAGCCTACTTCAGTTCTTCCATTCCCAACTCCATCTCCTAAGAAGCAAGAATGAAGGCTACCCTGTTGGCAGTAATTTGGTTCCAAGGGTAGCGTGTACCCTTCTAAAACAATTTAATGTTGTTTGGTTTGTTACTTTAAACAATTAAATGTTTGTGATGTATGGCTTTGGCCAAAGAAAATTTGAATGAGGCTTCGGCTTCGTATGCAAGGATATGGGTAGCTTCCGTTCTTTTGAATGCTATGGTTTGGGAAAAAATTCCTGCACACTTAATTATTTTTGTCTTTTGAACTTCTCTTACGCCATTTTTCCAATGCTTAAACTTTACAACCTAAGGTTGAACAACCTCATTGTGTGTAAATTACAACACCAAGAATATAATGACCAAATTTGATCATTGACAGAGGGTCGCGACCCACTTTATCTCAAATCCTTTAAGTAATATGGATAGCATTTATTTTCATAATTGCCATAAACTATTAGGAGAGTTAATGTGAATGTGTAGGTAGGCTTAAGTAGTGGTATGAGATGTTTGTTACACCGTATGCCTTCAAATTTGACATTGAAACTCATAAATGACTTGGCTGAACAAACCTTTGTGTTTAAGAAATAAAGCAAGAGATTTGTGGGAAATGTATTATTCATCATTGAATTGGTAGAGAGGATTAGATCATTCTTGAATGAATACTAAGACAACTACCAATAATGCTTGCTTTCCCATGAGAAGCTTTTAATTACAAGAACGAAAAGTAAAAATACTTCTTAAACATAGAACTTTCGGAGGTTCGTACCATTCCATGTTCTGTCGATGGGTTCTCCGAGAAGAGTAGCCAGCTTGTAGGCTCTGTTTCCGTAGACTTCAGCTATGAGGTAGGGTCCTTCCCAAGTAGGTCCTAGCTTTCCCTGGTACTCTGCTTTGCTTGAACTGTTGAGGATGGTAAACGGACGTCCAATACTGCTTTATGTTAAGCCCTTGACAAAAGTCATAGAAGACTCCTTCGACAAATTCCTTGCCATTGTCGGAAATTATGATGTGGGGCACTCCAAATCTGCACACAATTTGCTCCCATACAAACTTCTCAATCTGTCTTCCCGTAATGGATGCTAGGGGTTTAGCTTCAACCCACTTTGTGAAGTAATCAATTGCCACCAATAAGAATTTAACCCCACCAGAAGCCACGGGCATAGGTCCTATAATATCAATTCCCCACTGAGAAAAGGGCCATGCGGATGTGACACTTGTCATGTCTTGCTTCGGAAGTCTGGGAACCTTGGAGTGTATCTGACAAGCTTCACACTTTTATTATCTTCGAGACGACGGATCGGGGTCCTGCATGGAGGCCGCAGGATCCTTCGTGGACCTTTGCAATAATGCTTGATGCCTGCTTAGGTCCAACACATCTGAGCCAAGGAGAGAGAAACGATCTTCTGTACAAGTTTTCTCCAATTAGCCGATACTGTGGAGATTTAACCCGTATCTTCCTTGCTAGCTTGGGGTCCTCGGGGAGAAAACCACTTATCAGGTACTCCCTAATGGGGGTCATCCATGTGTCTCCTTCTTAATGAAGAACGTCAGTGACCTCCTTACGAATAATGGACCTTTCGGGCAGAACCTCAACTAGTACTTCTTTTGTTAGGTAGGCGAAGGCTATAGAGGCTAGCTTGCTTAGTGTATCCGCCTTCTTGTTCTGATTCCTGTGAACGTGTTGGATGGTATAGGAGTCAAAGCTATTCAACATCTCCCTTGTTTTGTCTAAGTATTGCTTGATGACGGGCTGCCTTGCTTCATAAGAGCCTGTCACTTGATTTGTCACCAACTGAGAATCTACGAAAATAGTAAGAACTTTGACCTCCATATATTTGGCTAGCCGAAGGCCTGCCAGTAAGGCTTCGTATTCTGCTTCGTTGTTGGTGGCCTCGAATTCAAACCGAAGAGCATATGTATGCTCCTTCCCGTCAGGACTGACCAGCATTAGACCTGCTCCAGAACCATCGGAGCTTGATGCTCCGTCTGTGTAAAGCTTCCAATCGTCTTGTATTTTGATGAGCTTGGCCTTCGGTTCCTCCTTTTGTTTGTCTGGTTCGGAAGGTGTTTCCGCCAGGAAGTCCGCAAGAATTTTCCCCTTTATAGAGTTTCGAACTTTGAACAATATTTCATGCTCCCCAAGTTCGATTGCCCATTTTTCCACCCTTCCAAACTTTTCAGGCTTCAACAAGATCTGCTTGAATGGCTTGTCGGTTAAGACTGTGATTGGGTGGGCCTGGAAATATCGTCGGAGTCTTCTTGCTACATAGATTAGGGATAGTATAAGCTTCTCCAATGTTGGGTAGTTAACTTATGCTCCTTGCAAGACCCTGCTGACAAAGTAAATGAGGATTTGCTTTTTGTCCCGTTCTGCCATTAGGACAGTGCTAATGCTTTCCATTGAGGATGCTAAGTACATGAACAAAACTTCGCCTTTGATTGGGGTTGTAAGTTTCAGAAGGATTTCGATGAACTCCTTCATCTTTTGGAAAGCGACTTTAGATCCCGGCTCCATTGAAAGGTTTTCTTGTCGACGCACCTTAAAGTGTTTTGAAGAATGGTAGGGACCCATCGCCCCTTCGACAAGAATCGACTTAGCGCAGCCGACTTCCTGCTCAAGCTTTGTACATCCTTTAAACATTTTGAGCTTGGAGATCAGAATTGCCTTGACCTTAGAAGGGTTAGCTTTTATCCCTTGCTTTGTAATCAAATGCCCTAGGAATTGCCCTTCTTCAACACCAAAAGAGCATTTCTTAGGGTTTAGTTTTATGTTGATCGTTCGAAGTTGGTCGAAGGTCTCCTGGACATCAAGGAGTAGGTCCTCCTCCGTTTGGCTCTTAATAACCATGTCGTCAATGTAGGTCTCGCGATTTCTGCCTATCTGCTTGTTGAAGGCCTTATCCACGAGCCTTTGGTATGTTGCCCCTGCGTTCTTCAATCCGAAGGTCATTTTTCTGTAGCAGTAGACATTTTTGCTGGTATAGAAGGCTGTATTTTCCTCGTCCTTCTTTGCCATATGGATCTGATGATACCCTTTATAGGCATCTAGGAAACACTTCAATCGGAAGCCTGCTAAGGACTCTATCTTCCAATCGATTTCTGGCAAGGGGTAGCCGTCCTTCGGGCACGCCATGTTGATGTCAGTAAAGTCAACACACATACGCCACCCTCCGTCGCTCTTCTTTACCATGACTGGGTTGGCCACCCAAGTTTTGTATTTGACTTCCCTTAGAATGCCTGCTTGTGTCAGTTCATCGACCTCTTTGCAGGCGGCAACATTTCTTTTGGGGGCTACGATCCTTCTTTTCTGCTTGATGGGCTCAATATGCTTGTATTCATTGAGCCTGTGTTCCGTGCCAAAGGGCTTTCCATTTATTAGCAATATTCTTGGGACTCCTGTCATGTCAGAATATTTCCATGCAAGAATATCAAGATTAGTCCGCAACAGCTCTGTGAGCTTTGCCTTGAAATTCACCGGGAGTTTCTTTCATATCACCACTGTCTGCTCGGGATAGCTAGGGTTTACTACGACCCGTTCTTCTGCATCCGTACAGCTTAGAATTGCCATCGGAGGCTCCTCCAACCCTTCTTTGACCTTCTTGACACCATATACTCCCTTATCTGCCCCGTAATTAGAATGAACAGTTCCCACTCCGAAGAGAGTTTAGAACTTAATGTGAGCGTGTATGGTAGAGACTACAATGCCCATCTTTGGCATAGTTGTTCTCCCTATTAGAAAATTGTAAGGAGAATCTGACCTGACTATGATGAAGGTGAGCGTTTCCGTGAGGGATAAGGGCCCTTCGCCGATAGTGATTTCCAAAGGTACCTCTCCAAGGGGCCATAAGTATTCGCCGGAGAACCCTACCAAAGGTGCTTTAGAGTCTACCCTCTGCGAGCGTATAGTGGCTTGAGCTTTAGGAAGTAGTGCTCATAGATGATCTCGCAGGAGTTTCCACAATCCATGTATGCTCGGTTCATGATGCAGGTTTTACTGACTAGGTTTTAATATTTATATAGTCTCGTTATACCTATGGTCTACCCTAATGCACTAACGGGCAGTGTACCCGGTCGTGTGTAGTATAGTATTCAGTAAAACCGAGGTCTTCCCAAGAGCTATGCGTGTTGGATTATTACTAATTCTAGGTGTCACAGATTTTAATCTGACTTCGATAAGGAATTAATTAATTAACTACTAAAGCGGATAAAAGCAAATAAAGGCAAAGGTTCAATCAATAGAGGAGAGTGGTGCTAACCTAGTTATTCCTCCTAGCTAGTAATGTCTACGTCTAATTACTTCCAATTACTTGGTGGGGTCAAAGTCGAGAGAACGAGATTTGGTCAATTCGCCTAACATATCGGCAAAGATGCCACCACTAGAGAAGTCGGTGTCCCTCATAAGTCCAGCTTGTTCCCGGTCCCTAAGCCGAGTCATTAAGTACCGCTACATGCTAGACTTATAATAGTGAGTGCCGGGCGTTAGCAATTTAAACACTCACCCCTAATTCTTAAGTTCATCCAAACGGTAGGTGATTAGTTGGTCAATCGCACAAGTAGAAAGGGTCGGTTGGTCATATCTTACCCTTCCTGTCTCGATCTACTCACTTAGGTCGGTTGGTCATATCTCCTAAACAACTAGCCTCACCGCCATTCAAAACTACCGAAACAAGGGTAGCTACCAATAAACTATGCATGCATACACTTAGAAATAATTATATGAAAGTAATGTAAACACAAACAAAACAATTAAGGAATCATAACTAGGCCAGCACCAAGAGGTGCTTAGCCGCTCATATTAACCATACAAATCAATTCAATATTCAATGTTACGAAATACATGAATCGAAAGTAAAGAAAGATAAAATGCTAATGCTTATCGTAGGGAGTGATTTCTTCCTTGGAGACAACAGTATGCTCCTCTAGACCGCCTTTGGCTTCTTCCTACGTTCTTTGGTTGTGGTGTGGAATTGGATGATTTGAAATCTTTGGAAATCGTGGGGTATTTATAGGCGGATCAGGTTACTGGCGTAACTAATAGAATAGTTACGCCGTAATCTTCTATTTCATCGTAATTTGCACTAGATCTGATGGTTACGGTGTAACCTTATAAGTGGTTGCGCCGTATCTTCAATATTTCTTGGTTACGCCGTAGTTTAAACATGAGTTACGGCGTAGTTATCAGCGGCGTTGAAACTCATTTGACCTAATATGGTTATGTCGTAGTCTTTTATGAGAGTTACGCCGTAATCTTCTGATGAGTTGGCTTTCTGAGTCACGCTTTAGTTACGGCGTAATGTGAGAGATGAGTTACGCCGTAACTTCTTCAAAGTGAGCATACTCCGATAAATCTTTGATAATTCTCCAATTGCGCGTCTCTTTAGCTCCAATGCTCGTAATTTACCTGAAAGTGAAAAACAATGTTTGGAGATCGATATGTGAAGAAGAGGCGATTATAATCATTTTCGGGATTGTGGTTTGTTCGATGGCTAGCAACATAGGGGTTTAGACTTGACTTTATTTTTCTTTTTAAACCAATTTCATAAATCATCCCATGCCTTATCCATACCATTTTATAAATACAAATCCTTAACGTTATAACCCGAATAAAAGACCTCGTTGATGAATTTATTTTATTTGTCTTGAGACTTGTACAAGCTTATGGTAAGAAGCATGAATCATGACTATGCATTGAGTGATTTACATATACCCACCAATATATGGGGGTTGAGTGAATTCCTAAAATCATTCGTGAGATGTTTAGTTGTGTTATCAAAAGTCATTTGGTTCATTTTCAGAATTATCACATATTAAAAGCAAATTAACAATTATTTCTTTTGAAGTGATTGTTAGATTTTTTGAACCACGATGTTGAGATCATTGAAATCAATTTTTATAAATGCTAGACTTACTCGAGGGCGAGTAGAACTTAAGTATGGGAGAATTTGATAACGCTCAGAATGAGCATGTTTTTAGTAGCGTTATTGTTAGTTTTGTGTATGATAATTTGTTATATTTACACATAATTGTTGCAAAAGTGCAAAAGAAGCGTATATGTATGTGAATGCAGCCAACTATCGTAAAAGGTGAAGAAATGACGATTTCATGCACATTTGGATAATTCCCGAGGAAGAAAGATAGGTGAGGAGGCTCAATGACTCGATGATTGGAAGCACAAGGATTTCTAAGTATCTACATCAAATAAATATCAAGTTTTATCTTGGAAATCAGCATCGAAAGCAAGGAAAAAGGCATGAATCGAGAAAAGTCAAGAAAAGTCAAATTAGGCTGTACGGAAGGCATCCAATCGATCGGTCGGAGCCCGCAACCGGATCGGATGGGAAATGGTCAAAACGCAACCGGATCGGCTGCTTTGCAACCGATCCGGCTGGTGATGCTGCAGTTACATTTTCTCTCATTTATTGATACCATAACTTCTATTAATCATGGGAGTCCGATCATTTCTAATTAATAACTCATTGTGGACGTTTTTGACTTGTTGGTGAAGAGTTCCTAGCTATATAATGCACCTAAATTAGTAGTTTAGTGTGACACACCTAAAAGAGTAATAAGCTTACCCCAAGACTATTACCAGCCACTTTAATTCATCCCAAAAGTCTTATTTCATCTGTAAAACGTCCAGGAGTGTGATGAGAACAATTCTAAACCATTTGGTAGTCATTTGGAGTTGTACAGGTAATATAAGGGGATTAGAGGCTTGTGGTTGCTATAGTTCCACAATTTTCTAGTTCTTTTAATCCGAAGTTTAGGTATCTTATGAACTTTGTCATGAATCTCTATTCTAATGAATTACATGATTTACATGGTTACCACTTGTGTTATGTTATGGTTTTAATGCAGTAATTCTTAAATATACTTGTGTGTAAGGATGTAGGTAATGTAGGAGTGTTCTTATATGTGATGCATGTAAAATGATCCTGTTTAATGAGTTTGTTGGAATAAATACTAGTCATATTTAATTTGTTGGTAAAACATTTTCAAGATAAAGGACCGAAAGGATTTCTCTTATGTTTTATTCCAAAATGTTAGTGACAAACTAGTATGGGGATATGTTGATTGACACTCATCATATTTACTTGTTAAAACAAGACTAGAAACAATTACATCACGTAAAGGTCGAAAGAGTCGTAAGAACAAGTTGAATAAGAATCTTTTACAAACAAATGGATTTTCTAAAGAATAATCATTGGATTAAGGACCCAAAGGATTACCTATGTGTTTTTATTCTTAAAATGATTTTTACAAAACATAAACCATGGATTGGAAATCATTTGCCTATGATTTGTGCATTTCACCAAGTTTACACCAAGCTTTCATGAACACTCTTTATAATTGACTATGGACTTCACACAAGTATATGTTTCTTTAATTTGGATTTTTCTAAAAGCATCGCTTTGAAGGAAGCCTTGACAAGCTTCTTGTCTCAAACAATTTAACAAATTAAACACAAATCCCTTGGGACGATCTCGACTTACCAACCTTTGCTATCACGAACGAGTATACTTGCTCGTATGTGTTTATAAATTTTAACACTTGCACACGGTAAGCACATCAGGCCTTGGCCAACAAACAGGAGGCGCTCAGCCCTACGAAATGGTTCTCCGTCCGTAAGGAGGCCTAATGGAAGAACTGTAGGTTTCGAAGAAGGTCTCAGTAGAGATCCTGGTAGAAGGGAGAGAATGCAGGGAGAAATAAGGAGTGAGAACTCCAACGGAGTAAGAAACCCAGTAGGAAATGGAGGGATAAAGCTACCACCTCTCTTGGCAGCTCATCTGGGGAGAGATGGGATGGGGGCTCCGGTGCCTCCATCGTATGTCTCGAGTGTCGGAGGACCTCCTCCGTACGCTGGGATAAACCAAATACCACCTCAAGGTATGAATCCCTACGTGCCTACTCATACCTGTAATGCCTATCCTCTGAATGGGTCTCTTCACAACCAGAGTTACCAGTACATGCCTTACGGGCACCTTCCTATGCACCCTACACACCAAGTAGGGGGAAACCCTTCGTATCAACCTCCATTAGCTTATACTGCGTTCTCACAACCATCTCATAATCCATACAACCCTACACCTGCTTATGCACCTTCATACAACCCTTTCTATGCGGAAGCTTCTCGGGCTTGCACACCTTTTGTGAAATGGATCGAAGACTACCATCTACCTGATGGGTTGAAGATGCCTTCTCACATAGGCACTTATGATGGGAAAGGCGATCCAGATAACTTCTTGCACTTGTTTGAAGGCGCCATCAAGATGCAGAAGTGAGCTATGCCTGTGGCGTGCCACATATTCACCTACACTCTCCGAGATTCTGCACGAATATGGTGGAATGGGCAAAAGGTAGGAAGCATTGTAAGTCTGGATGATCTCAAAGCTAAGTTTTGATTGCACTTTAGCCAGCAGAAGAAGTACACTACGACTCACTTAGCCGTGCATACCATTAAACAAAAAGAAAGCGAAAGCACAAGGGCCTTCGTCACTCGGTACACTGATGAAACCTTGCAGATCCTGAGGTTGCACGAAGAGCAAAGAATTTCTGGTTTCATACATGGCTTATGAACACGAATCCTGGTGGAGTTTCTATCCACCGATCTTCCAACCACCTACAAGGCACTCATGGAAAAGACTTACACTTGGATCGAATCCAAGTAAGTGGCAGCCAATGGATCTTCAGTCGAACAAAGACAAGTCTTCGACAAGTTCTCCAGAGAGTCCTCCTGGGAAGGATCCAAGAATAGAAAGAAGAGCAGAGACCGCTTCGCTCCCTACAACAAAGGGTCGAACCATGGGCTCTTAGCAAACTTGGTCAAGTCTCCTAGGGAAATCCTCGCTACTGAAAAAGCTGCCATGTCCTTCGACCCACCTCCTCGCATGTCAGCACGGGGTAAAGGCAGAGACATGTCGAAGTACTGCCACTTTCATGAACCATGGGCACGACACCAACAGCTGCAGAGAATTAAAGAAGCAAATCGAAAAGGCATTGCACCCCGGGAAACTAGCACATCTAGTAAAAGGCATCAAGAAAGGGAAGGACAAGGTCTCCGACACTCAGTTGGGCGAATGGAAGGGAAACAAGAAGAAGACTATCCCTACAGAAGCCCCAATACTGATGGTGCAGATGCAAGATCCAACCTTAAAGCGGAAAGAAGCAAATGGAGAGCTGGGAAGTGTGGGGGAAATAACGTTCTCATCCATCCTGGGGCGGACACCTTCAACTGATCACGTAGTCATCAAGGTGTGGGTCTCCAACAGAGAGGTGAACCGAGCATACATGGAATGTGGAAGCTCCTGCCAAATCATCTACGAGCACTGCTTCCTAAAGCTCAAACCATCAATACGCTCGCAGAGGGTAGACTCAAAAGTACCCTTGGTAGGGTTCTCCGGTGAACACTCTTGGCTCCTCAGAGAGGGACCCTTGGAAATCACTATTAGAGAATGGCCCTTGTCCAGAACGAAAACCCTCACCTTCATCATAGTCAGGTCAGATTCCCCTTACAATTTGCTGATAGGATGGACTGTTCATTCTAATTATGGAGCAGACAGTGGGGTATATGGTGTCAAGAAAGTTAAAGAAGGACCGGAGGAGCATCCGATGGCCATTCTAAGTTGTGTAGATGCAGAAGAGTGAGTGGTAGTAAACCCAAGCTACCCCGAGCAAACAGTTGTGATAGGAAAGCAGCTTCAAGCAAAATTCAAGGCAAAGCTGATATGCGTACAACGCGCGTTCGGGGTCAAATGAACTTCCTTTTCGTTAAGCAAGTTTTTCAACATCCTAGGAAGTGAACCTAATTGTTGTAGTGTAGTATTAGGGTAAGCCTCGGGAATTGATATCGTTCTCTAGGGGAATAGGAATGCTAGTGAGAAATTACTACGCTAAGGTTGGGGTTGAGGAAGATTATTGTTTATCTTTTTTATATTTTTTTAGGAATTTGAAAAGTACGAATTACTCTACTTATCTAATTCAACTAAGCTAAGGTGAGTGTAGTCTATGTCTATTATTGTTTGCTCTTATGATGATTAAAATTGTGTTTACTTAGATGTTATTACTCCCTAGTTATCTCCTATTGATGGTTGAATTGTCACGTCCTTATTCTTAACGCATTGTGTTTTCTAGGGTCGTAGGGTATGCGTTTATCCCTAACTCTTTGAAGCTACCTAAGGTTAATGACTACGAAATCTCTAGGATTCATAAACTTAACACTAAGGTTATCTTTGGATATTTAGCCTACAATTCCACTAGTAACTATAAGCTGAGGTTCAACAAAGACTAATCAAGCATTAATAACACAACGGATGACCTATCGCAATACTAGGTGATAATGCTACACGCGTCGTTCGGGGTCAAAGGAACTTCCTTTTCTTCAAGCAAGTTTTATAACACCCTAGGCAGTGAACCTAATCGTTGTAGTGTAGTAATTAGGGTAAGCCACGGGTATTGATATCGTTCTCTAGGGGAATAGGAATGCTAGTGAGAAGTTACTACGCTAAGGTTGGGGTTGAGGTAGATTATTTTTTATCTTTTTTATGTTTTTTTAGGAAATTGAAAGGTACGAATCTCGGGGTTTGGATTTGGGGGTTGGTATAGCTACCGATTACTCTACTTATCTAATTATCTAATCTAAGGTGTATGTAGTCTATGTCTAATTATTGTGTGCTCGTATGATAGTTTAAAGATGTGTTTACTTAGGTTTTACTACTCCTTAATTATCTCCTATCGGTGGTTGAATTGTCCCGTCCTTAGGGTATGCGTTTCTCCCTAACTCTTTGAAGTTACCAAAGGGTCTCGTCTACAAAATACCACTAGGGATCATAAACTCTAACTCTAAGGCCTATTTGGATAGTTTAGCTTACAACCGCTCAAGGTGCTATAACCTAAGGTTCACAAAGATTAATCAAGCATTAAGTACACAACGAATGACCTATCGCATTACTAGATCATTAATCAAGCGAGATAAGAGACAACCAATCAATATTCAATAATTAAGTTTCATATTCCTAAGAAAACACACAAGTAAATTAGCGGGACATGGAGAACATGCAAGCATACACACAAATAATCAAAGACATAATTGTATTAATGAAGTAAAGCACTTATCTTGATGTAAGATAGGGTTTGGAACCCTAAAATCTTGTACAAGACACCTTGGTTCGGTTTAGGTTTTTACTCCAAAAGACTACACACAAATCTTGAAAAATTCGAATTCTATATATAAGATTACATCTGCGGCGTCACCTTATGTTTTGTGGACGTCGGATCGCCGTCATTAGGGTTTCATCTTGGCCACGTTAGACTTGCGACGGCGTCACCTATTGATTGTTACGCCGTCTCTTGACTTTTCCGACGCCGTCGGATTAAATCTAGGCCGTGCGAGTTGCGACGACCTACTCTTTATATCTTGGCGTCGTCACTTGAAAATATTAGTTTTGGCTTACGTCCCGTCACAAAATCCTCCGACGGCGTCGCGTATAAAATTGTGACGTCACCTTGTCATTCGCCAGACTTTGAGTGTCTCGATTCTTGACTTTGGCCATTTTCTTCAGTATATTCGCGCCTTTCCGTCCAAATAAATGTCATTACTGACAATTTGCCTTCAAGAGACCTAAAAAGTGAAAAGGAACGATATTAAGTAATAACGGATACAAAAGTGATCAAATAAGGGCTTAAATGACCCCTCAAAAAGGTACATTTTAAAACCTTATCACTAGGTGAATCCCAATTAAGATAAGAGACAACCAATCAATATTCAATAACTAGGTTTCATATATCTAAGCAAACAAACAAGTAAATTAGTCGGACATGGAGAACATGCAAGCATACACACAAACAATTGAAGACATGATTGAATTAATGAAGTAAAACATTGTAAAATAGGGTATGAAACCCTAAGATATTGTCCAAGACAGCCTCGGTTCGGTTTAGGTTTTACTCCACAAAACTACCTCCTCAAAGCGAAAAATTCGGATTCTATATATAATGTTACAATATGACGGCGTCACTCTTTAATTGTGACGTCGTCGGGTCGCCGCCATTAGGGTTTCGTCTTGGCCACGTCAACTCTGTGACGGCGTCACCTTATGCTCGTGACACCGCCGGCTTCAACCTCTGACGCCGTTGGGATCCAAATCTAGGCCGTCTGAGTTGCGACGCCCTACTCTTTTAAAGCTGGTGCTGTCACTTGTAAAATAGCAATTTGGCTACTGAGTCGTCTCAAGATGTGTCGCGACGGCGTGGCAATTAATCCGTGACGCCGTCCCTTTCAATTCCAGCAGCTTGAGTTTCTCGATTCTTGACTTTGGCCATTTTCTTCGTATATTCGCGCCTTCTCGTCCGAATAAGTGTCATTCCCGCAATTTGCCTTCAAGAGACCTAAAAAGTGAAAAGGAACGAAATTAAGTAATAACGGATACAAAAGTGATCAATTAAGGGCTTAAATGACCCCTCAAAAGTGTACATTTTAAATCCTTATCAAATATCTCTACACTTTGTATTTGCTTGTCCTCAAGCAAATGTGCTTTTGGCCAATTACAGTAAAACCTCTATAAATTAATACTCGATAAATTAATAACATCGATAAAACTAATAATTTGTTCGGTCCCAACTTGGGACCAGTACAAATTTGGACCCCAATCGATAAAATGATAAGATAATAATTTTTTTGAAACCCCAGTGTATATGTATTTGTCCCACTGGAACTATAAATTAATAATAACTAAAAAAATCCTTATATATATGTGTTACACATAAAAATTCTAAGATTGTTTAGTAAAAAATAAATTTATAGTGACTTTTTTTTTGTTGAACTTCAAATCTATATTGAGTTCATCTTTAAATGTTAATTGGAACTTGACAAACTGAATTAACTTATGAATTTTAATTCAATTGTAACTTTTTTTTTTAATTTATTTTTCATCTCTAACTAGTATACATTGTGACTAGTATACTGAACATGAAAATTTATATGTCATACGTAAAACTTCTTTAAATTAATAAATTATTAATTTATCGATATAATAATATCTCGCTAAACTAATAAAATATTTTGGTCCCAAGACTATTAATTTATAGAGGTTTTACTGTAATTTATAAGTTAGGGGTCATGAAGCATTATTTTAGAACGATCCACAACATATATAAGCCCTGCAAAAGTCATAACAAGCACGAAAATTACATACTACCACCTCACAAGTGGTGTTTGGATACTCTCGTATCTCGGGTGTATATGAAATATATCTAGATGGAAATGGAAGATAAACACTCATTAACCGGTCCTAGTACATAGATTACCGTAGGCTTGAGACTAGATCAAACCTCCATCACTTTGGCGTAAGCAGCTAGGAAAAACTATCCAAGAGGTCTTTTAAAGGGTTGTAACGTTAGGCTTACGGTAGGGAAACAAATGGTTTGGTGGGATAGGCGATTTAGTGGTGGCAAGTCAAAAATATTTATGTTACAAGCATGAGAAGATTGGCGTTGCTAAGCCAAGACTCGACACTCTAAACTCTAGATAAATTGAAACAAACAAACATAAATTTAAAGATAGATGTAGGATGGTAGCCCGTATATTTTTTTCATTTTTTTGAACACTCTATTTTTTTTCTTTTCTCTTTTTTTCTGTTTTTTTCGATTTTTTTTCATACACTTTTAATCTACCATCCTCTACGATAACATCAAAATAATAGGGATTTATAGGCACATCCCTACACTTGAGTTTTTATTATTCTAACACTAGTTTGACCCGAATTAAAAAGATCAAAACACTTGGAGTACATTATTTCGCAAATAAAGGGAATTTGAATTTAACGTTCCCTTCCCGTCATTTCATAAAATTTAACTTTTCCTATGAGTCCCAATCGTCCCAAAATTGTGTTCAAAGGATATGACTCGACTTAGCAACTTATGCAAGCAACTAGATAATTGAACTAAGGGTTTAGTATGATAACAATAATGCACTAAAAGTGAGTGCATACAAGGTAGGCTAAGGCGATTTGGGTGTACATTTGTGCATACAAGAAGGGGTACTCTGCACTAGCAAATGCATTTCCTGCCTCTTCGTACTCAGCCTTCGATGAGGGACGGTAATAATCAACCTTAGAGAGGTCCACAGGCTCACTAATCTTAGCCACCTCCTCCAAAGCAAGACACCGTCCATGAAAAATAGCTGCTTTAATCACCTTCCACATAGCGGCTCCAACCTCATCATTGTGAAACAACTCTATGGCAATATATGGCACTACCTTCGACACAACCTCTGCATGATCCTTTTACAACATTTTGTATCGCATCTATAGGCCATCAACCTCCTCTCTCATCTTGATCTCTAATTCTCCAAGCCTAGACCTTTCACTTTCCAAACCTGCACACTTAGCCTCTAGAATAGAAACTTGACCAGTGAGGCTCACAACCTTGGCCTCCTCCAGCTTAAGCTTGCCACATTCTGCTGTGGTGGCAGCTAACTCCTTCTCTAGCTCAGCAATCCTGTCTTGGAGGTCTTGGGTGAAGGGATTTTTGTCAAAGTCTTTTTCAATCTCCTAACATTTGGCCTCCAGCTCAGCACATTGTTTTTCCCTATGCTTCTCCCTCTCCAACATCACGTCTATCTCCTGCCTTGCCTTTGTCACAATTTGGAGCAACTCCCTTGTGCGGCCATTCAGATGATTGTCCAAAACAGCCTGCCTCACGACACTCTTGTCGTGCAAATAACAGAACCCTTCTATGGACATGTTTTCCAGCAATCCTTTCCAGTTCGGAGGGGTAACATGATTGATAACGCTACACGCGTCGTTCGGGGTCAAGGAAACTTCCTTTTCTTCGAGCAAGTTTTATAACACCCTAGGCAGTGAACCTAATCGTTGTAGTGTAGTAATTAGGGTAAGCCACGGGTATTGATATCGTTCTCTGGGGAATAGGAATGCTAGTGAGAAGTTACTACGCTAAGGTTGAGGTTGAGGAAGATTATTTTTATCTTTTATGTTTTTATAAATTGAAAAGGTACGAATCTCGGGTATTGGATTTGGGGGTTGGTATTGCTATCGATTACTCTACTATTATCTAATTATCTAAGCTAAGGTTGTGATAGTCTATGTCTAATTGATGTGTACTGTATGATAGTTTAAAGATGTGTTTACTTAGGTTTTACTACTCCTTAATTATCTCCTATTGATGGTTGATTTGTCACGTCCTTATTCCTAGTTGCGTTGTGATTCTAAGGCTATAGGGCGTGCTTGTTTCCTAACTCTTTGAAATTACCAAAGGGTCTTGTTTACAAATCCTCTAGTGATTTATAGGCGCCTACTCTACGGTTGTCCTTGAATACTTTATCCTATAATTACCTAGATAATTATATTCTAAAATTCACAAAGAAAAGTCAAGCATTAAGTACACAACGAATAATCTAGCGCACTCTAGATCATTAGTCAACTAAGATAAGTATCGACCAATCAATATTCAATAATTAAGTTTCATATTCCTAAGCAAACACACAAATAAATTAGCGGGACATGGAGAACATGCAAGCATACACACAAATAATCAAAGACATAATTAAATTAATGAAGTAAATACTTATCTTGATGTATAATAGGGTTTAGAACCCTAAAATCTTGCACAAGAAAGCCTTGGTTCGGTTTTAGGTTTTACTCCAAAGACTACACACTAAAGCGAAAAATTCGGATTCTATATATAAGATTACATCTGCGACGGCGTCACCTTATGTTTCGTGACGCCGTCGTGTCGCCGTCATTAGGGTTTCGTCTTGGCCAAGTAAACCTTGCGACGGCGTCACCTTATATGTGTGTGCCGTCCCTTGACTCTGACGCCGTCTTGGCGCATCTAGGCCGTCCCGAGTAGCGACGGCCTATTCCTTTAGAACCGACGTCGTCCCTTAAAACATGCAATTTCGCTCGAGCCGTCGCAAAATGCCTTCCCGGCGTCGCGAGATATGCTTGATGGCCGTCGCCTTATGTTTCAATGACTTTGAGTGTCTCGATTCGACTTTGGCCATTTTCTTCGTATATTCGCCTTTTCGTCCAAATAAGCATCATTCCAAACATTTTGCCTTCAAGAGACCTAAAAGTGAAAAGGAGCGATATTAAGCAATAACGGATACAAAAGTGATCGAATAAGGGCTTAAATGACCCTCAAAAGGTACTTTTAAAACCTTATCAAATATCCCTACACTTGGTATTTGCTTGTCCTCAAGCAAATGTGCTTTTAGCCAATTAATTTATAAGTTAGGGGTCATGAAGCATCCATTCAAAAGCGGTCCACAACACATATAAGCCCATAAAAGTCATAACAAGCACGGAGTACATACTAGCACCTCACATGGGGTGTTTGGATACTCACATCTCTCTCGGTGTATATATGAAATATAACAAATCGAAATGGAAGATAAACACTCATTAACCGGTCCTAGTACATAGATTACCATAGGCTTGAGAATAGATCAAACCTCCGTCGCTTTGGCGTAAGCACCTAGGAAAGACTATCAAAGAGGTCTTTTAAAGGGTTGTAATGTTAGGCTTACGGTAGGAAGTGAAGGGTTTGGTGGGATAGGCTATTTAGTGGTGGATAGTCAAAAATCTCTATGTTGCAAGTATACGAAGAATGGCGTTGCTAAGCCAAGACTCGACACTCTAAAACTCTAGGCAACGAAAATAAACAAACATAATTTAAAAGATAGATGTAGGATGGTAGCCCGTATGTTTTTTTTTTTTTTTTTTTTTTTTTTTTTTTTTTTTTTTTTTTTTTTTTTTCATACACTTTTACTCTACCATCCTCTACGGTACATCAAAATGATAGGGATTTATAGACACATCCCTACACTTGAGTTTTTATTACTCTAACACTAATTTGACCCGAATTGAAAAGATCAAAACACTTGGAGTACATTATTATGCAAACAAAGGGAATTTGAGTTTAACGTTCTCTTCCCTATATTTCATAAACTTTAACTTTTCCCATGAATCCCAATCATCCCAAAGCGTATACAAAGGATATGACTCGACTTAGCAACTCATGCAAGCAACGGATAATTGAACTAAGGGTTTTGGGTGATAACATAAATTGCACTTGAAAGTGAGTGCAATAAAGGTAGGCTAAGGCGATTTGGGTGTATATTTGGGGTGGGGTGTAAACAATTCTCTTCATTGATATTCGGAAAACCGAAACATCACGAGAACCGCGAAAAGGATAGGCTCGAGGGGTTAACTAGGGTATCGTGTACTAAAGATGAGTACAACGCAAAGGGTGTGGGGAATTACTCAACCGAGGTGGAAGAAGTAATTATATTACGGTATCAAACAAGGGTTTATCCTAATGCCTCTTATCATTTAGTTATTCCTAACTACACAAGTGTAGTCTCACTAGCGATCTCGGAATGCATCACAAAACAAGTTCTAGAATCTAATATACTACCGGTTCACACTCTAAGCATTAAAGATGAATGCTTTAATTCCTACTAATCTAAGGCGATCCTCACATTTTGGGTGGAATTTAGGTGATAAAGGGTTTTGTGCTAGTCATGCAACTTCCTATCCATGAGGCGCTTTTGTTAAGACTAATGGCCCACTCCTATATGTCATGAAAAATTTTAAATTTGGCTAAAATTACCCTAACCTACATTTTCTCATGGTTTATTACACAAATACACTTGGACAAAGCAAAAGTCAAGGATAAGCATAGTTTCAAAGTTCCGTTTATTTTCCTCCCTACACTTAAATGAACATTGTCCCCAATGTTCCCGAAAGTATCAAAGTTATGATAATAGAAGGTAATTAAAAGCGAAGAAACTAATACTCCCGATTAGCTCGGTAGGATCCGTGAAAAGTGGTGGTTAAATCTTTTCCAAGAAGAGTTTTTGCGTGAAAGGCTCCTTCCAAACTTGTGTAACTTCTTCTTGACAAACTAAACACGCACACTAGAAGAAAACAAACGAAACCTTCGCGTAAAATCGGCGGTAATAATATACATAAGACTCGATTTAAACTAGGATATAATGCTTGTGGAATGGATGTTTACGAATTTGTTTTGAAAGTTAAGATCCGGAAAATTCCAAAATTTTACAAGTAGCTCGAAAACGAGAAAAAGTAAGTCGATGTTTTATTCCTTCACGCCGTCAGTTGCAATCTGACGCCGTCAAAGTTATCCCGACAAAAGCGGTGCGATTTTCGGAAAAATTACGGAAAATTTACATCTTTAGAATCGGAAAAATTTACGCAAAAACATCCATTATGACTCGATACAAGCATTTGACTCGAACAAACAAACATATATATCTTTTAATTAATTGTTATTCTCATGTTCACGTTTCTTATGAAAGCGTGTGTAATCCTCCTACACTTATCCTTTATGTAAAATACCTTTATATGTAATTAAGGCGAGGTTAAAAACAAAATAAAGCATTTTACAAATTTAAACATGAGGACAAACAATTAATAAAAGATATATGACACTAACAAGCAAACAATTGAGCATGGGTTGCCTCCCACGAAGCGCTTTTCTTTATTTAAGAGTCTTGTAGCTAGACTCGTAGTCCTACTCCTACGTTTTTGCATTACCGCCTCTTGACGGTCTCTATCGGGGTTCCATGTTGTAGAAGTGTCCCATGATACTCCTTTCTAAGAGTTCACCCTCTCCCACTCGGTCCTATATTTCGGTCCTAAATTCAAACAATCTTTATAGAACCCGAAAAGCTTACCCATAACATAATCTACTCCCTTTTCCTATCCTCATCATTCTGTAATAGACCGACAGTTTAAGTTCCTTTTCATCATTGGAGAGTGATGAAAACTTCTCAATCTTAAACGGCATTTGGTAGGCTACGTCGTCGGTCTCATCCTTGAATCGCACTACTCCTAACGATGGGTCATAGGTCATCCGGTGCTTTCTACGAAGGTTTTCCTAGAATAACGTGGGACAAGCTAGGGTCTATGGCGTGCTAATATCTTCCACAATTATGAAGTCCGTAGGGAATGTGAAACTACCTACATAGGCGGGCAATTCCTTAACTCTACCAAGAAAATTACACTTATCACTAGGATTATCGAGGTCTTGCCTAGTTGGGATAGGCTTCTTCATTATCCAATTGTAATAGGTGCTAGTCATTATGTTAATTGGGGATTTACGATCAATGTAAGCCTTTGCCACAAAAGGTGTCCTATGCAACATGGTATGTTAAGATTCCAAGGGTTCCCAAACTTGATTCTAGGGCTTTTCCTAACATACATGTGACGGAGGTCACACACTAAATGAGGGTGGCGGACAATTCCTCTTCCGTAGGAAATTTGTTGAAATAGTCATTGTCTACTTCATCTTCTTCCTCGGGTGTTTCATCATCAACAAATGTTTGGTCTTCTTCGTCATCTGTTTCATCCGGTTCCACTAAGGCGATGGCATTGACGAATTGAGCGTGCTTAATAAGCTTGCTTGGATCCTTAATTTCTACACCGGAGGCTCGAGAGTCGAGATAGCACTAACCTTCCTATCACCATTTATGGCTTTCAACAAAGTTGTCTATTTTCCTATCCATCTCGGCTTGTTGATGGTTAAAGCGGTCCGAGAGCTTAGCCATTTGGGTTTCTTGGGACGCAACTATGTTTTGCAACATCCCTTGATACTCATTGGTTAGGACCGTTAGGTGGGGCCACGAAATCATTGAGGTGAATTCTTTGGTTTGTTCCCGATAAAAGTCGGGCTTGTTTTTCCATGCCTCCGGGTTTCATTGAAATTCTTAGGTCCGGGCGTTGTAGGAATCTTCCTCCCGTTCCATTATTACGAGGATGCGTATTCAACGGAAGCATGTTCGGGGATCGGGTGCTAGTCTTGCGTGTTATGAGGATCACAAAACGGCTCGCACGAAGAGGGAACTCTGTTTATATGGCGTGAGGACTTAGGATTCTCGTAGGAACTCATGAGGAATTTGACTTGATCTTCAAGTTCGATCATCCTACGGTCGGAAGGTTGTGAGTTGATGGAAGGCAAGGAGATTGCCTTGACGGTTTTGGGAAGTTCACGGGGGTCATCCCAACTTTCGTTGTCATAGAGGGCAAGGTCCTCTATTATTTCCCATGATTCTTCTGCGGTGAGATCACTAAGTTTTCCACCGGCCGCTTGGTCAATGGATCGCTTAGTGGGAAAGTTGACATGATCATAAAAGATTTGGACTTGGAGCCAAAGATCAATGCCGTGATGAGGGACTTTATGAAGTAAGTCCTTGAATCGGGTCCATGCTTCAGAGAGATTCACCTTGACGTTGTTGGAACATCAAGATGTCATTCCTAAGCTTAGTGGTTCTCCCGGTGGGAAAAATTGAGCAAGGAAACGAGAAGTAAGATCATCCCAACTTGAGATGGAGCCGGTGGGAAGTCGCTCAAGCCAATTACTAGCTTGGTCCCGTAGAGAGAATTGGAAGAGACGCAAGCGCGTGGTCTCCCGAGTAGTAGCATCAAGGTCGATGGAATCGACAATTTTGAGAAATCCTCGATCTTTGATTTGGATCTTGAACGAAGTCCATGGAATGCACATCCGTTTGCACCAACCGGATGGTGTCGGATCGCAGGCCGTAGTTTGGGCTTGGTCGGGAAGCTCAATGGTGTTCCTATAACCTAGGTGGTTTGGTCTCGAGTACTCACCAAGAGTACGGGCTCTTGGCGGTCGTTTGGTGGTGGGTTGATGAGTGGTGGTTGGTTGTCACCTTCCATGGTGAAAAGTGATGGGTGTTACGAACAAAGGTCACGAAGAAGGGGATAGACTAAGAGAAAGCTAAAATGAGAAAAAGTTTACTTGATATGAATCAAGCAAAGAAACCTAAACGAGGTGGACTACTAACTAGCTATTCTATTCCCGTGGCGCCAAAAACTTGATAACGCCACACGCGTCGTTCGGGGTCAAGGAAACTTCCTTTTCTTGAGCAAGTTTTATAACACCCTAGGCGATGAACCTAATCGTTGTAGTGTAGTAATTAGGGTAAGCCACGGGTATTGATATCGTTCTCTGGGAATAGGAATGCTAGTGAGAAGTTACTACGCTAAGGTTGAGGTTGAGGAAGATTATTTTTATCTTTTATGTTTTTATAAATTGAAAAGGTACGAATCTCGGGTATTGGATTTGGGGGTTGGTATTGCTACCGATTACTCTACTATTATCTAATTATCTAAGCTAAGGTTGTGATAGTCTATGTCTAATTGATGTGTACTCGTATGATAGTTTAAAGATGTGTTTACTTAGGTTTTACTACTCCTTAATTATCTCCTATTGATGGTTGATTTGTCACGTCCTTATTCCTAGTTGCGTTGTGATTCTAAGGCTATAGGGCGTGCTTGTTTCCCTAACTCTTTGAAATTACCAAAGGGTCTTGTTTACAAATCCTCTAGTGATTTATAGACGCCTACTCTACGGTTGTCCTTGAATACTTTATCCTATAATTACCTAGACAATTATATTCTAAAATTCACAAAGAAAAGTCAAGCATTAAGTACACAACGAATAATCTAGCGCACTCTAGATCATTAGTCAACTAAGATAAGTATCAACCAATCAATATTCAATAATTAAGTTTCATATTCCTAAGCAAACACACAAATAAATTAGCGGACATGGAGAACATGCAAGCATACACACAAATAATCAAAGACATAATTAAATTAATGAAGTAAATACTTATCTTGATGTATAATAGGGTTTAGAACCTAAAATCGCACAAGAAAGCCTTGGTTCGGTTTTAGGTTTTACTCCAAAAGACTACACACTAAAAGCGAAAAATTCGGATTCTATATATAAGATTACATCTGCGACGGCGTCACCTTATGTTTCGTGACGCCGTCGTGTGTCGCCGTCATTAGGGTTTCGTCTTGGCCAAGTAAACCTTGCGGCGTCACCTTATATTTGTGTGCCGTCCCTTGACTCGACGCCGTCTTGGCTGCATCTAGGCCGTCCGAGTAGCGACGGCCTATTCCTTTAGAACCCGACGTCGTCCCTTAAAACATGCAATTTCGCCACGAGCCGTCAGCAAAATGCCTTCCCGACGGCGTCGCAGATATCTTGATGGCGCCGTCGCCTTATGTTTCAAAGACTTTGAGTGTCTCGATTCGACTTTGGCCATTTTCTTCGTATATTCGCGCTTTTCGTCCAAATAAGCATCATTCCAAAGCATTTTGCCTTCAAGAGACCTAAAAGTGAAAAGGAGCGATATTAAGCAATAACGGATACAAAGTGATCGAATAAGGGCTTAAATGACCCTCAAAAAGGTACCTTTTAAAACCTTATCAATGATCAACAATGCGATGGCAGGCAAGGGCATCAGGAAGCTCCTTGGTGTCAGGAAGGCCAGCGACAAATGAAATACATTAGGGAAAATTTAGGCATAACAATAATTATTCTTTATAATTTCATAAGCAAGTGCTTACCATGCATTTCTTCAGTGTCATCTGGCAGTTCGAAAGTTGACTTCACAGTCTTCCTACTTTCGACAACCTTCTGCCGAACGGCCTTGGACCCAGAAGCAGGAAGAGGAGTTTTCCTTTTGGTGGAAGATTTAAGAGCTTTGCCGCCAGCTCTTTCCCTACTCTTCAACCTATCAGCAATGCATGTAGAGCCTGTAATCCGCACCTTATCATCTGCTGGATCATCTGAATCAGCCACATTCTCAACCAATTGAGAAGGGCCCCCAATGGCACTTTTAGGGGTCTGAAGCAATAGGCTCAGCTTTGACAGCATCCACATCATTGTTGTTGACTGAAGTAGATGGAGAACCAACGCCATAGGACCCTTCGGCTTTCTCCATGGGCATGAAACTCAAGTCTTCATCCAAATCCTGGTGCATAAAGTTCCTGAAAGCCATCTCTGCAAAACAAGGAAGAAGAAAAGATAAATATAAACGGTAAATTGGTCTTACTTAAAGAAAGTGGAAGTACACATACTTTTTCCATGATACACGATCATGGGCTTCTTGGGAGACCCCTCCTAGCTTTGAGCAATCCCAGCCATAAACAGAATAGGCTCAGGAAAAGATTTAACATCAGCAGGGTACCTAGCCAGACGTTGGTATAGAGGATTCCTTCTAACTTTATAGGGAAGAGGGTCATTGAAGCATTTTGCATCAAATTTGAATGCCTCATTTAGCAATGCTGGATATTGAGGTGGGATAATGGTGTTTTGAACATAAAAGAAACTACCCTTCCAATCTCTTATATTCGTATAAGGCCTCAGAATAAGATTGGGAACATCCCATTCAGGTCTCTTCGCCAGGGTTAGCCAGTTCCCACCAGGATACAGGTTTAGAAACCCCCTTAACACCTCAAGTGTTGGCTCAAAACCATAAGCTTTACACATCACGATATATGTGGTGAGTTTAGCAAGGCCAAAGGGGTTAAAACGGGAAATGTGTACCTTATAGTACTGCATTAATTCTAGAATCAGGGGATGAATAGGTATCCTAAGGTAAAGAGCAAGTTCAAAATCAGGTGCGAAATACCCTGAACAAACACCTCTTAGCACATGAATGGTCTAAGGAAGAAAATCGAAACAAGTCACTAACTATGACATATACATTTTCCATCATGCTTCAATGCTATGGAAAAAAGTCAACAAATAACAAATCAACGCCTGAAAGGCTTAAAAAGTAAATATAACATATTCTACAATGCCAGGAAGGCTAACAAAAGTAAAATCATTCAACAATGATAAACGTTTCATTAGTAAGTTGTGCAAACATACAACGAACAATACAAAGACACTCAAACAACTGCAACCAAGCATACTAACCCTGAGAACACATTACGTAACGCCTAAAAGTCTTATAAAACACATCAAATGTCTTAAGCAAGTTTAAGTCACATTCATCGGCTAATTAATCAGTGTTCCTAGAAAAAGATTCCAGGAACAGAAAGAATAAAAACCAAGATCTCTAACGGGCTTGTTACTGGTCAACAGTTATTTTTTCTCAAAATTGAAATACTTAGCTGACACCAGCTCTGAAGAATCCGCAACGGATGAACCTCCCAATGAAACTATCAAAGGGAAAAACAATAATTTCAGGCGACAACCACCATATAACAACCCCGGGATCCCAGGAATAACAGCCAGGAACAGGGTTAAATAAAACCCTTACAAACCTGGGCTAAGCCCGAAACAATGATCCCAGGGGTGACAAGAAACTTAACGTACTTCGCCCTCACTTGGGAAACAACAGTCACGTCTCTTAGGGTGCTTCCATCCTTGCTCAATGATATATAGCACTGCCTAGTCAAATTCAAGGGGAGAAATGAAGAGTCTGTACCGGAGGTCTAACAGAGAACAAATCTGAAATAGTCCTCGACGGTTTCTGTGGAAAACTAGAAGGGGGCTGAATATTTTTACCAATTAAAACTTTGTTTTAAACTATTTAGATTGACTTGTGTCAATTTATTTTGGATGTGTGTTAGATGTTGATAAACAACATATAGAAATATAAATATGTAGTGAACAAGACCTAACCCCAAAGGAGGAAGTACTACCTAACACTACACAACACCTAACCCCAAAGGAGATCTACTCCTTATAATAACATAAACAAGGATAACAATATCCTTTGACCCAATACTAATCTATCTTGTACATCGAATCACACCATATCGAATGTACACTTTAGGCACCCTTCACTAATGCCTCTAGTCTTCACTTCTAAGCACCCTTCACAAGTGCTTTCAATACAGACGATCGACACCCTTCACTAATATCTTCGTCTTGACACTTGAGACATCTTTCACTAATGTCTTCAACACTACACTTCTTATGAGAAAGAAGAAAACAATCAACAAGAGAACCTCAATAGTCTTGATGATAACGAAGCATGGCAACTCATGGACTTGAGCTTGCTTGACTTCAAAAGGTGGTGATCTCGCCTTTAAGAGGAACCTGAAGAATCATACAAAAACAAAACTACATACATAGATCACTTGGATATGGGGTTAGAGAGTTTTTAACTCAAAGAGAAAATATATGAGAAAGGGGTAAGAAACAATGAAGAAATGGCTCACTATTTATAGAGAAAAACCAGCTACTGTTCCACGGATCCCACGGATCCCTCACTTGATGGATCCGTCCAGTGCAGTACTGGGGATCCGTGGGACGCTCCCCTTTACCCATGGGTTTTGGGTCATGGGTCATGGGTTATGGATTATGGTATCAAAGTAGATACAATGTATCTCCAAGATGCAATGTATCTAGTCCATGGTTCATGGATTAAAACTATAGGCCATGGATTAAAACCATGTATGACTTAAGCATCATGTCATGTAATGGGTTATGGGTCAAGCTCCATGGGTATGGGTCATGGACTTTGGGTTGTATCGAACTATATTCAATATATTTGGTCAATGAGTCAAATACTTAAGTTTCTACCCATTTATATTACCCATTATAATACATACTAGTTACGTATATATTTGCTCAATATGTAAACACTAGTTGTTGTACATATGTATTATTAAATCATAAAATCACTTATACTTGTTTTATTGTTTATGTGAAAATGTAAGTGTGTTAGAAAACTATTAGCTCAAACCATTTACGTATTTTATTTTTTTCGTTAAAATGATTTTACGTTTGTTATCGACAAAACATTAGAAGATCGTAAAATATAAATAAACGTTTTTACGGCTTATTTGTATTAACAATCTCTCCCTTTTTGTTGATGGCAAAACATAAAATTATTTTAAGTATAAACTAAAATTCGTAAAAGTTTGAATTTTTAGTTTTTACTTTCTTCTCCCCTTTTTTGTCGAAACAAAAAGAGCTTCGAAAATAAACTAACACATTGTTTTAAGAAAAACATGTGAAAAGAAAGAATAGAGAGCAAGTGACGGGAAGAGTTCTCGTCTTAACTCCCCCTTGATGCGTCCATCCCTTTGTGAGGGCGTCAAGTAAATAAAAACTACTAAGCTAATGTTTTGCAACTACGTTTGCAAATGGTTTCGTCTTAGCGACGATAATGCTCCCCCTAGATAATTGCAACTTTGCAAAGGGACGTCAAGAAATGTAATGCTTTGACATAAAGCTCCCCTAGCTTTAGAGTGTCAAAGTCTTCATGTGTAAATTTAAAACCTACAAAACAAAGGTTAGAAGACAAGTATATAATGCATAATTTCCTGCAAATACGACTCAAGTTAGTAGAAAACTAGTCTTCTGTTGCACGGATCCCACGGTTCCCTCCTTGGAGGGATCCGTCTAGGCAAATTTTAGAGATCCGACTGTCTGATGACAAGATTCAGCAATGGTGATATCACAAATAATGTTAACATCAAAGTGAGATATGTATTATACTAAATAATCATATACTCACAAATATAGCAAATATCATGTAATTTCATTTAATAAAACTAGAGATATGATATACATGACTCTAAAAACTAAGAAAATGAACGATACATGACTTGGAGTTGCTAGACTATCTAAGTTATGCTTAATACTAGGACACCACTAAAAACCTCTAGCTCAAGTTTGTTTAGGTTTAATCTCATCGAAACGTTCGTGGAGGTGATAAAACATGAAACGTTGATCTTCCCGTACTTCATGTATTAAACTTTCAACATGTTGACAATGATAACAATCTTTGTTATAGCTAGGTAGTGGTGATGGAAGAGATGAAATTGCTTGATATGAAGGATCAAGTGAAGCGGGTTGAGGAGCCTCAAACGATTGAGGGATTGGTGGAGGCGCATTTGAAGATGGCTCGACCAAAAATGATGGTGGTGGTAGAGAGGTGTCAACTTCCACGTGGTCGGGTGTTTGACTTTGATAATTTCTCGTAATCCAAATGGGATTATTTGATGGTGACGGCGAAAAGGAAGCCGGAGCTAGTGTTGACTCAACACCTTGATTTTGTTCCATTATTCCTCCTAATGAGGAGAATGTTGCCGGTGGTGGAGGATGAGACGGCATAGGAGGCAAATCCTCTAGATTGTAGAGGTGTGGTGATGACAGTGGAGTGGTGAATTAAAAGGCTTTAGGCACCAATGGTGATGGTTTTGTGGAAATGGGATTGTTTGGTTTAGGAGGTATGGTGGTGTTTGGCATAGGTAGTTTCGTAGGGACTATCCTTTTAGGGATTCGTTTGATTGATTGAGTTGGTGGAGTAGAAATACTAACATTTGTGGATTTGACTGGGGATGATTCGGTTGAAGAAATTTCGTGTACAACACGAGCAATTTTCTTGGGTGGTCCTTTGGTGGATGAGTTACCACTTGGAGCTTTCCTCATGATGAGATGATTCAAGGAGGTTTGTAAAGGTTTATAAATGCTGAAAATGAGGATGGAGATGATGACTTTAAGAATCCTAACAATGTGGTTTATAAAGCAAGGGATTTGGCAAGTGCATCAAGACTTAAGCCACTAAGATTCCTTGGAATGTGATAATTAGCATGCACAAGAGTCAACTTCAGAATTGTACTGATCAAGGGACTTAATTAAGATGAAATGGAGTGTTCAAGTTAGCAAGATGAGCATGAAATGATTTTTTTTATCTAGAGTTAACATGAATCTGTCATACGGATCCCACGGTTCCCTCCAATGAGGATCCGTCTAGAGCTAATCCTAGGGTCCGTCCCTCGTGACTAGGAAAAGATAACAATGATGTTTGTAAGGTCTAATGCCTATTTCTTCTTGAGTGTTTCAGTCCATCTAAGTGTCTTAAATGAGGAGGTACTTAAATACTTAAGGGTAATGAGTGATGTAGCTAATGATTGTCTTTTATGGAAGAAATTGGAATTTTATGAGTACCAATGAGTGACCAAATATGACACTAAAGATTTAAGAGTGTCAAATGGAGCTAAATGATCCTAGAGATCAGATAGTAACTAAGGATAATGTCTTGAGGATATCCTAAAGGCTTTAAGATGGAAAAACTAGAATTTGATCAATTTCGACCAATTTTGATGTAAGGATGATTATAATCAATTTTTGCAATAATTGAAAGATTTCCAAAGCTAGATGTTTTAACATGTGAGGGATCATGTGTGAGTATAAGAGCGGAAGAGTAATGAGTTTTGGTGAAACGATAGATCTACAAGCTCTTAGAGTTTGATCTAAGCGAGTTAAGTGTGAGTATGAAACATTAACTCAACTTGGTGAGAACTCAATTTGTTCTAAGGCATTATGTCTAGCTTAGTGTGAAGTGATCTAAAGGCATGTTTTGAAATACAATGATTGCAATTGCATTTTTGTTTGCTGGATCCCACGGTTTCCTAAGAGTAGGGATCCGTCTAGCACAACATTTGGGATCCGTCTCTCTGCTAAGCAGAACCTTTACAAAAGGCATGCAAAGATTGCACAATGCATCATATTTCAAAGTTAGAGGTTCTAACACTAATGTAGCAGAGATATCAAATGTAAGATGTTTTATTTCGTAAAAGAAATTGGATTACATTGATAAAGCATGGATACTAAGTATTGACCCTATTTTGAAAGAAGGCTACGTTCCTTGAGCGTTTTCGCTAGATGGATCATCAAATGGTTGATGAGTGTTTGCCGATTCAGGAATGAAGAAAGTCTTCATGAGAGATGCGTTTAGAAGTTCCATCATCTTGTTCTGAAATACGTACAGCGGACTTTGAAATTGAGGATGGAAGTACATGATGTTATGATAAAGGCGTCAAGAACATTCCATAAGGGATTAGTTTATTCTTGGATCCTTGAAGATTTACAATTCGCCTTGCGAAGAAGTAGGCGAAATTGTATGGTTGTTGTATTAGCAAACAATACATTATGTGAGCACAACAATCGGGAAGGATTTCTCGATTTCCCCTAAGAATCCAAACATTTTCACGTAGGATGAGTGCGAGAGCCTTGTACTTTTCTCGGGTATCCCGTGTAAAGATAATGTTTGGATTGGAGTAATAGGGTCGAGGTTCGCATATCATGCGAGTCAAATCTTCCGGGGAAGGTATGTGTGAACAATATGGACTATTTTTTTCATGAAAGTTAAAGAGAGAATCAAGAGACCAATCTTCAGTGAAGGCACATTGTCCATGGTTTGGAATTCGGAGGATGTGAGCAAATTGCCCAAGGGTTAAAGCAAACTTTTGGTTTTTGATCCAAAACCAAAGAGATAGAAAGTGATCCTCGTTACGAACGAGTTCCACTTGACGGAAGAATTCCAAAACGAACCTTGGACATATTTTATCGTTGATTTCGAGAAGACATTCCAGTCCAATGGTTCGGAAGAAGGTATCAATACCTTCTTCGTATTGTAGAGGAGTGTCGACAATACGTCCTTCATGGAAGTGACGGGTTTCGAGATTATTGAACCCACGGACATGATTGCCAGGTGTGTTGGGCTCAAGAGAGATGTTAGGAGTGTAGACGCTAGTGAGTGAAAAATCGAACTCATACTCATGCGACATAGCGAAACCTATAGAAAAGAAGAATTAATATGATGTGACGTATTACGGGAAAAACAATGATTACCTAATGTTTTTACTAGATTTTTATTAACAATGACATTTAACTCACTTAATTTTTTACATTCTAGTGGAACATTTCTTTTAGGAATAAAACGGTTTTTATTTTCCATGGAAAACTGTTATCCAGAAGGAAGGTTCCCTTCTATCAGGGATCCGGCTAGTATATCTACATGGATCCGTGGATCTGTAGTAACAGAAAAAGATTTTTGATAAAAACATAGATTTTTAGATCTTATAGTTTTATACCAAGATATGTGTATTAGCCTACATTTTATTTTAGCATGCATTAATGGTTTCTAATGTATCATCAAAAGATACGAAAGATATAAATCAAAAGAAATGACAAACACATTATGATAATAAACTAGATAAACTAGAGTATTAGTAATATTTCATTTCAATGCTAAGAACGATACAAAGGATTGGGTATATAACACCAATGTAGATTAACAACACAAAGTATATGTCTCCATATGAGAACTTCATCATAGGGAACACGAGAGCGATGAGTGTTACGGCGATGAGTACGAGGGCGATGTAAACCATATTGATGAGGAACCTTGTTGGTTTTGGTTTGAGATGAGATGAGATGAGGAAGATGAAGTTTTGAATGAGATGTAATTTTTTAAAGTGGAAGATTTGAAAAAGTGGGGATTTGGTAGAGAAGTGATCGGAAGGGATATTTATGGGGAAGGAGGAATTTTTGAGATTTGTGCTTTGTTTTATTATTAGAAATATATGATTTTTGGATTAAATGAAAGTAAAACACAAGTTTTATAAAGGGAAAATGACAAAAAAAAAATGCATCGAACTTGACACTTGTTGTCATAGTGTGTAGCCAACTATTTTTTACATTGTAACACAAACCTTTGGAATTTTGTCGATGTATGTAGCGATTAGGTGAATTTGTGTTATTGTATGTACCAGTCAGGCTTAGCGTTACAACGTTAGTCCTTTTATATTAACGGTCGTTAGTAAATAACTTAAAATTTCGTTCTCTTACATTTTATTCGTTTTCATCCGTTATTATCGTTTTTCCGTTTTATACTTTTTCGTCCGTTGCTTTTCCCGTTTTACGTTTCGCATTTTCTTACATTCTCGTCCGTTTATTACGCCGTCCGCTTTTATCGTTTGTTCGCTTTTATACGTTTTAGTCCGTTTTATAAGTTTTTATATGTTTTCGTCCGTTTCATCTGTTTTATCGTTTTCAATCGTTTTCATCCGTGTTATATTTTTTCGTCCGTTTTATACGTTTCGTCGGTTTTAAATGTCTTCGTCGATTTTCTAACGTTTTGTCTGCTTTTTATCTGTTTTATCGTTTCGTCTTTTTTTAAGTTTTCATCTGTTTTCTTACACCTTCATCCATTTTTATCGTTTTGTCCGTATTCTTAAGTTTTATACATTTTCGTCCGAAAAGTAAGAAAATGAGCGAAAAAGCAAGAATACCAATGAAAGCGTATAAAAAGATGTAAATGTCGAAAAGCATTAAAACTTTAAAAAACAAGCGAATATGTATAAAAGCAGTTGAAAACGTAAGAAAACGGATGAAAATATAATCTGAATGAAAGCGTAAAAAGCGGATAAAACGCATAAAAACGGATGAAACGTAAGAAACGATTAAAACGATAAATATGGATGGCGAGCAAAACATGTAAAAGCGACGAAACGATAAAAAAGACTAAAACATAAGAAAACGTCTAAAACGTAAGTAAACAAGCGGAAATGTAAAAAGCGGATGAAAGCATTGGACCAAAATGTATAAAGCGGACGAAAAAGTATAAAATGGACGAAAACGTTTAATAAAGGACTAAAGCGTGAAAAGCGTCTGGCGTAAGTAAACAAGCGAAAATGTAAAAAGCGGATGAAAGCATTGGACCAAAATGTATAAAGCGGACGAAAAAGTATAAAAGCAGAAAACGTATAATAACGGATGAAAGCGAATAAAAGCGTAAGAGAGCGAAATTTTAAGTTATTTACTAACGACCGTTAATATAAGAGGACTAACGATGTAACGCTAAGCCTAGCGGGTACATACAATAACACAAATTCACCTAGCGGCTACATACAATGACAAAATTCAAAAGGTTTGTGTTACAATGAAAAAAAATAGTTGACTACACACAATGACAACAAGTGTCAAGTTTGATGCATTTTTTTATCATTTTCCCTTTTATAAACCTCGACTTTAGATGAAAGAATAACACGTATGCGAGAAGGACTTCATAATGAAGCTACATGTAATATATGAGTATGCACAAAAGATAACAATATAGATACCTATGTGAGCATACTTATTAATCAAGCTAATATTATTTAGAGATAAGTGGAAAGTCATACTTCTAATGTACTTAGGAATGTCTTTACAAATGACACAACAAATATCAGTAGACAATTCCGGCTCCTTTGTATTTAGGATACCTTCTTAGGGAAGGTATTCTTGTTACCAAGCAATTCCTATGGCTTGGTAGGTATAAACTTTAACTAAGAAATATGACAAAGAAGATTAGTGCAATTAAATAAATAATAAGTAAAAGAACAAATGTTGTCATCTAATCAACATCTAAACAAAGAGTTCTAAAAACATGGTATTTATTTTTATAAAAGACCTTCTTTGTAGTTTTCAATTAACCACGGATCATATCAAGTTTATAAAGTACAATATACTTTAAGGAACTTGGTAACGAAGCTCTGATACCAATTATGAAAAACTATAAGGGGGGTTGAATAGTTTTACCATTTAAAACTTCATTTTAAACTATTTAGATTGACTTATGTCAATCTATTTTGGATGTGTGTTGGATGTTGATAAACAACATATAGAAATATAAATATGTAGTTAACAAGATAAAGAGTTAGAAGCACAAAACCACAACGCGAGTATTTATAGTGGTTCAGCTACAAGGACACCTTCCTTGCCCTACTCTACTCCCCGAGTCAACTACTCGAGAGTTCGTAATCACTACACAACACCGACTCCTTATGGTGGAGAAACCTTCACAACATTGCATACTCTTTTTCCGGTACTAGGCTAACCACCGGGTTCTTTCACCAAGGAGAACCACACCTACCACAACGTCGCCTACCCTTTATCCGGTACTAGGCTAAGTACTGAGTTCCATTACAATGGAGGAACTACTACCCAACACTACACAACACCTAACCCCAAAGGAGATCTACTCCTTAGAATAACATCAACAAGGATAACAATATCCTTTGACCCAACACTAATCTATCTTGTACATCGAATCACACCATATTGAATGTACATTTTAGGCACCTTTCAATAATGCCTTTAACTCGATCTACAAGACACCCTTCACTAATATCGTGTGACTTGACTTCTAGGCACCCTTCACTAATGCCTCTAGTCTTGACTTCTAAGCACCCTTCACAAGTGCATTCAATACGGACAATCGACACCCTTCACTAATATCTTCGTCTTGACACTTGAGACATCTTTCACTAATGTCTTCAACACTACACTTCTTATGAGAAAGAAGAAAACTATCAACAGAAGAACCTCAGTAGTCTTGATGATAACGAAGCATGGCAACTGAGCTTGCTTGACTTCAAAAGGTGGTGATCTCGCCTTTAAGAGGAACCTAGAGAATCACACAAAAACAAAACTACATACATAGATCACTTGGATCTGGGGTTAGAGAGTTTTTAACTCAAAGAGAAAATATGTGATAAAGGGGTAAGAAACAATGAAGAAATGGCTCACTATTTATAGAGAGAGACCAGTTACTGTTCCATGGATGCCTCACTTGAGGGATCCGTCCAGTGCAATACTGGGGATCCGTGGGACGCTCCCTTTTGCCCATGGGTTTTGGGTCATGGGTCATGGATCATGGTATCAAAGTAGATACAATGTATCTCCAAGATACAATGCATCTAGTCCATGGTTCATGGATTAAAACTATGGGCCATGGATTAAAACCATGTATGACTTAAGCATGATGTCATGCAATGGGTTATGGGTCAAGCTCCATGAGTATGGGTCATGGACTTTGGGTTGTATCGAACTATATTCAATGTATTTGGTCAATGGGTCAAATACTTAAGTTTCTACCCATTTATATTACCCATTATAATACATACTAGTTATGTATATATTTGCTCAATATGTAAACACTAGTTGCTGTACATATGTATTATTAAATCATAAAATCACTTATACTTGTAATAGTGTTTTATGTGAAAACGTAAGTGTGTTAGAAAACTATTGGCTCAAACCATTTACGTATTTTATTTGTTTCGTTAAAATGATTTTACGTTTGTTATCGACAAAACATTAGAAGATCGTAAAATATAAATAAACGTTTTTACGGCTTATTTGTATTTACAGTTTCCATCACAATTGAACTAAATAGTTCAGCTTGATAAGCATGAAAAAATGTGATGGAAAAACAAAAACCATAACACGATAATCACATGCAAGAATCGCGGAAAAGTCATCAACCGAAACAAATTAACATCTTCTCCTGATAACAAAAATCAGGGGAAGAGATCAGGAGATTCAAAAACGTCAATATCATCTTACCCATACGAAGAACATTAGACAAATAACACACTCTCCCACTTGGGTACTTAAATCCCTAAATACGAGACAATCAAACCCAACAACAATCAGACACTCAATTTGAGCTCCGACAAAACATACTACTAACTGAATAAGCAATTTTGTAAACTCTTGCAAATGAAAGAGGGCTAAAATCATGGACTTTGCTAATCAATAAATCCTTTCGCAGAGTAAAACACACAACTTTTTTTGGCTACACTACTTACAAAATAAAAAACGAAAGAATCTAAAAAAGAAAGACACTTGAATCTTCTTTGAAAAGGCTTAAAAAAAAGTACTTTCCTTTTAAGGCAAAATAAATGGGGGCCTAATGGACGCGAGTACGGGAAATCCGCGGAGTCAAACCGCATTAAAAGCATGAATGTCACAAAAAATAACGTACTTCGCGGTGTCAGACTTTAAAACACCAAAAACGGCTAATCGACATAATGCAACACAAATAAAGGATATCTCAAAACCTCCGGTCAGAAAGACGCTAAACTGACAAGGAGAGATACTACTTTAGCTAAAACAAAATATACAAAAGCCGTACAAGGAGAGATACTACTTTAGCTAAAAGAAAATATACATCGGGAGGATCTCCCTCTCTGATGACGTATAGTCTATATCCGGGTCACGAACCCGACTAAAGTCCAACGCTAACTTAGCCCAGTACGAACTAGGCTAAGCCGATAGATGTTTGGGCTCATGAAGGCCCAAACCCAATGCTATTCACGGAATAGATATCGGATATCTCATAATTATGGAGATAATCATTCCCCAACCGACTTAGGCGGGATACGTCGAAGGTTGAGGAACACGGAACCAACAAGGATTCCGTGTGTATATAAAGGGAATCCCATCCCTCGTTAAAGGTACGATCTAAGATACCCTAACTCTCTTTTAACCCTAAACCGATTACTACTCTCACGCCGGAGGATAATCGTGGGAGACAATCCCACGATAAGCCTAACGGTGTTTTCTCTCTTAGTCTTGGTCTCAAGCAACAATCGAGAATTGGTACGAGGCCGGAGCTCCAAACAAGGAACGCCCAACTTTTGTATCAACAAGTGGCGCCATCCGTGGGACCATTCACTAAGAACTAAGACTAGAATGACGAAGCATGGAAATCAATGATCGCAGACAGATCTTACCGGAAAGAAGCCGCACATCGGGTCAGCTTCCAAGCAGACTTCTGGGACAACCAGTACTGCTAAAAACAAGGGACTAGGCCAGTACTTGGTCTTCCCTCTGGTGGAACCGCATTTGGGGACAACCCAGGCCACTACAACCACCCCTAGCGCAGTGGATCTACTGCGCACTGTTCTTACCACTCCCCATCAATCGGTGCTAGAGACTGACCTGACAAAGGCACCAGATGCACCGGATAGAAACAAGGGCACATCGGTAGAATCGAATACCCTCGCTCTAGAAGGGGTCGCACCGGAATTAACACCCGGAGATTTCGTATCCCAGAATTACGAAACCTTGACCGCTCTCATGCAAGAAGAAGCTAGAAAGAGGTCGAGCCGAAGCCTACACGCTCGACTCAGCTTTGACTCGGAATACGAAACCTCTCCACCGTGCCGTCAGAGGGAGAAGCGCGGTAGAGACAGCCGCCGACCCCCTGTGTTTAACAGAATTGGGAAGAGAGTTGAGGATGATGAGAGGTCCAACACACAGCATCTGGAAGGAAATGAGGAGGATGAACGGCGTACCAGTGTCCACACTAGACTGGGTAGCCGCAGAATACAGGACAGACCTGGGCGACAATATTCCCCAAGTGAAAGCCCTTCGAGTAAAAACTTTGAGGACAGTTGGCGCAAGCGTCGAAGAAGGGAGAATTCGTCCTCTGGAAATTCCTCGGACAACGAGGATAGCAAATGGACAATGGAAGTCCGAAGCAGATATAATGCCCGGGAGGATGAAGATATATCTCCCATGGCGTCAAAAGTGGATGTGTTCACCCGAGCATCAGTGACTTCTCGAGAGAACAAAGGAGGCGCATGCACGCCAGCGTAAAACCTATGACGGAACGGTGACTCGATGATCACCTCAAAATTTTGAATCGACGCCTAATCGATCGGCGGCCACGGCCTGTATGGTGCCACATGTTCAACTCCGGCGGTAGGAAACGCGCGGGCGGTTCAACAAACTTCCACGCGAAGCATCAATGGCTTTGAGGCCCGAGAAAGGCGTTTCGCCTAAACTTTACTCGGCGGAAGAAGTGCGCTAAAATCTGTCGAACTCGCCAGGTAAAGCGATGCCGGGAGAATCTACAAAGCGCATTCATGGAACGCTTCAAAGATGAATGTATGCACGTTAAAGCATGCCCAAGTGCTAAAGATCTACGGTTTTATGAATGAGATTAATAACCCGAGAACTCATCAAGAGGTTGAGCGACAAGATTCCGAAACCTTTGATGAACTCATGAAACGCTCTCGGTCCTTCGTTCAGGAGAAGCCGCCGTGGCGAATAGCAAAAAAACTACTCGAACTATCGGTCCACGAAACAACACGGAGACAATCCACCGATCGAGATGGCAAGTAATAGAGCTATCATGATCGGGGGGCGGAAGGGATAATGACAAATACACCCTACCGACCAAAACCCCAAAGGAAATACTGCAATGAAGGTGCGAACTTTCCAAGAACCGCCACAAATCGCCTCGCAGGATCGGCGCCAGGGAGTGGATCTTCGTGACTACCACGCACGAAGGGCCACACCACCAACGAATGTGTCCAAGCTGGCGGCTCATCGACAAAATGGTTAAACAGGGCAGATTGGACCATTTGGTCAAAAACATCAAGGAAGGAAAGGATAGACAGAAGAGTGGGAACAAGAAAGAAACACCCAAAGGCAAGGCCAACACCATCTACATGATAAAATCATGGCAGCGGGTCACTAGGCAGAAGGTCAGCCAGGAGTTTTCTCGTGGAAGTAAAATCTCTTTCCCCACCTTAACTGCGGACAACGCAGTGGTGGAACCACTCACCATAGAGATAAGTGCGGGGGGTCACGACATCCATCGCATGTACATTGACGGTGGAGCATCTGCGGACATCATGTATGAGCATCGCTTCAAGCGATTGCGGCTCGAAATCGTGATCGGTTAAACCCGGTCGAGCGGCGGTTTTACTGGTGAAAAGATATGGCCTATGGGGAAAATCGACTACTAGTCGACGCCGAAGCGAAAAACACTTCGCGATGGCCTGGATGGAATTCATGGTGATCAAATCTCCTCGCCATACAATGGCATTATCGGTAGACCTGGGATATCAACTATGCGCGCAGTGCCATCAACAGCGCATGGGATGCTTAAATTCCCAGTAGAAGGTGGTATTGTTACTCTTTACAATGCCACTGCACCGCATAGAGAATGTAACACGATCACATGCGAGACGGCACCAATCCCATAACAGTGCGCAACTAAAGTTCCAAATCTGAAGGTTGCAATTCACCCTGAGTACCTAGAACAGGAAATATCCATCGGAGGGTCACTGTCGAACAACGACAAAGCAGCTGTATGTGCACTCTTGCAAAATAACTTGGACATTTTTGCATGGGAGCCAAAACACATGACTGGGGTACCGCATTCAATTACAGAGCATAAACTGAGAATCCGACAAGGATACTCACCCATACGCCGGAAGAAGCGCCGCCAGCTCACGAGCAGCGCGCAGCAATCTGGCGGTACACAAACTAGTGGATGCGGGAATCATGCGGAAGTCTACTACCATGACCGGCTTTCCAACCCGGTTATGGTAAAGAAGCGATGGTGGTGGCGGATGTGCGTGGATTTCACCGATCTTAACAAAGCATGTCCACAAGGCGCTACCCACTACCGAGATAGGCGTAAAATAGAGTCTTTGTGTGGATACCCATTAAAGTGTTTCCTTGATGCATACAAAGGATATCATCAAATCCGGATGGCTAAGGAGGATGAAGAAAGCGGCCTTTTACACAAGCCAAGGTGTCTCTTGTTACACAAAATGCCCTTTGGCTTGAAGAATGCAAGGCGCCACCTATCGGTTAGTAGATAATGCTTTGAAAACAGTGAGGCCGCAACCTAGAGGTCTATGTTGATGACACGGTCATAAAGAGCCATCTTGAAGATGAGTTAGTGCGCGATATTGAGGAAACATTCAAAACTACGAGATCAACATGAAGTGAATCCCAAAAATGTACCTTGGCACTCATGAAGGCATGTTCCATGGATACTGATAGAACTGACGGCATAAAACCGTGTCGAGAAAAGACTAAGGCTATCATCGATCTTCCTTCACCGCAAGCGTTGAAGGAAGTCCAATCTCTCAACGGAAAGTTGGCGGTCTAAGCAGATTCTATCCAAGTCACAGACAATCATTACCCCTTTTCAAAACACTCAAAAGTGTATAAAAGGGTGATTTCGGTGGACCACGGCGGAAGAGGCCTTCACACGGCTTAAACAACACGCAACCCTCCCGCACTTGTCGCACCTCGACCCGGAGGAAGAGTTGATTATGTATTTGTCCGCAAGCGGGCGATCGGTAGCGATGTTACTAACGAGATAGGGATTGATACAAACCCTGCCTATTTTGTAAGCAAAGGCGCTCAAGAAGACGGAGATGAACTATAGCGCCATGGAAAAATTAGTTCTGGCATTGGTGTTCGCTGCTAAACCGCTACGCATGTACTTCCAAGCGCACCCGATAGCAGTAATCACAGATACACCGATCAAGCAAATCATCTCCAAGCCTGATGCAGCAGGACGACTGCAAAAATGGAGTGTGCTGCTAGGAGAGCACAACATTACCTATAGACCACGAACTGCGTTAAAAGGGCAGATACTCGCAGACTTCATCATTGAAAAACCAGACACTGATGACGCACCTGCACCAAGTACGAAGGAACTACCAGATCCATGGATCTTGTTTACAGATGGATCCTCATGCATTGATGGGTCAGGAGCCGGTCTCATTCTCACAAACCCAGAGGGAATGGAATTCACTTACACACTGCGTTTTGAATTTACAGCGACAAACAATGATGCAGAGTATGAAGCTCTAATCGTCGGATTACGCATTGCAACTCGAATGGGTGTACGTAACCTGGAAGCAAATGTGGATTCCCGACTAGTAGCCAACCACGTGTTGGGCGAGTACGTGGCTAAGGAGGAAAATATGATTTAGTATCTTGACAAGACCAAGACACTAATCAAAGGCTTTGACAGGTTTACTATCAAACAGGTCCCAAGAGGGGAAAACCGCAAGGCGGATGCGTTAAGCAAAATCGCATCCACAAGCTTCGCACACCTATCCGAACAGGTGTTGGTGGAAACATTGAAAAGCAAATCCATCTCAGAAATGGAAGTATCCACGGTGGTAGAGGAAGACGGACCTACGTGGATGACACCGATAGTAGAATTCATAAGCAAGGGAGTATTACCCCAGGAGCAGAAGGAAGCCCAAAGGATACGGCGCACAACGCAAAGGTTTGAACTTCGGGACAACATACTGTATAGACGCTCTTTCTTGCAACCATGGCTCCGCTGTGTTGGCCCCTACAAGCAACATACGTCATCGCGAGAAATCCACGAAGGTTCATGCGGCATGCATTGGGACCACGGTGCGTGGTGGCGGCGCGCTACGGTCGGGATACTATTGACCCACCATGCACCGCGACGCTGAGATTTAATAAGAAAGTGCGTGACGCCAAGTTCACGGACCCATTCCCCGCCAACCACAACAAGAGCTAACACCAATTACGGCACCATGGCCATTCCAAAAGTGGGGTATCGACATCGCAGTCCCTTTCACGTCATGACGGAGGATTTAAATTCTCATAGTCGCCATAGATTACTTCACCAGTGGATCGAAGCAAAGCGGTGGTAACAATTACGGTAACCAAGTAAAACGCTTTGTATGGGAAAACATTGTATGCCGTTTCGGCCTGCTGGGAAATCATCTCGGATAACGGGAAGCAGTGCGATAACCCTTTCAGGGATCAAAGAGAAGCTAAACATCACACAGCACTTCGCGTCAGTTAAACACCCACAAACCAACGGCCTAGTTGAACGTGCTAATCGTAGCCTGGGTGAAGGAATTAAGGCATGCTTGGACACACACAAATGAAGATGGGTAGAAGAACTTTCGCATGTTCTGTGGGCGCACCGTACTTCAATAAAGACCAACACAGGGGACACCCCCTTCTCTCTAGTCTACGGGACAGAAGCTGTCATACCAGCCGAGATCGGAATGCCAACTATCCGCACTGCTGAAATCAATGTGACAACCAATGATGACGAGAGACGTGTCGACTTAGACCTGCTAGAAGAAAGGCACGAACGCGCAACTATACGGGAGGCAAAATCAAAGTCAAAGATGAAAGGATACTATGACGCTAAAGTGCGCATCGTTTCATTCAGACAAGGTGACTTTGTTTACCGCGCCAATGATGCGAGCCACGCAGAAGACACAGGCAAGCTTGGACCAAAGTGGGAAGGACCCTACGAGGTTACTGAAGCACTAGGAACAGGCGCGTACAAGTTACGAGGCTTGGGTGGTCATGAACTGCCACGCACATGGAACATCTACAACCTCAAGAGGTGCTACCTATAGGAATGGCTACGGCCCAACGCACAAACGCCCCGACACTTTACTCAAGTACCCAATAAACATCTATGTATTTCTTTTTTATTTTCCTTAGTATAATATCTTATGTATTTCTCATGAAAACTTGCAAGTATCAATAAAACGTCGCGGTTTCTAGCTAACTCCGCGACACATTTTTTTGTTATTTCCATATACTATATGTCTTAACAATTTTTTATCTCTCGCCTAAAAGGCGTGCATGCACTAAAATAAACCCACGATGGTAAAAGGAAAAGTTAACCTATTAAACAACTTGTTGAGTAAGAGGGTTGCAAACCCATTAACACTGGATCACGTATCCTTGTTAAACACCTTGTTCTCAAGACGTTGGAATAAGTTGTGTGCGCATCCCACGACGGACGCGCAACAACACACATGTGCACGTTTAACAACTGTGGAACAAAGACACTTGATTCCTTAATGTGGTATTTACAGTACGCTGCATATCACAACATACACGATTATGCCAAAAACAAGATACTTAGAAATTATCTTTTAAGTATATTACGATTTTCATACATGACTATGGACTTCTCATATTATTCGCACCAGTGTGCAACTTTGACCCTTAGGCAATGAATACGTCTTTCACGCAAAGACAAACAGATAGGTATATACACTACAAGTTGCAAAGATATTTATACGCAAAAGCAGATCTTTATTAATAACTACGCGCTATTACAAAAGGATTGTTATTTTACAACGTACAAACCTACAAACTATTACACCGCTTACGGGATGAGCTACCTACGCGGTTTGTTGCATCTTTAACCTCACTAAGCCTCTTCAGGAGGTCAGAATCTTGGCGCGACACGGTTGCAACACTAACCGGTACCCAATCAAATCTGGGAAGATGTGCCTCGCCCACGCCACACAGGACAGCGTTGCCCTTAATTCCTTCTTTTTTGGCAAGCCTCGTAGCATGCGCTTCTAGAACTTGCTTCAAGGGTACTTCCTTCTCCAACGCAAAAGGATTCAAGATATCCTTAGGGCGCGCAAATACAGGCACATGAAGTTGAGATTCATCAGGCTTAAGAAAATGGTCTAGCTGCGCTACGGCCTCTTCACCACGATGCCGAGCTAAAGTCAACCCCTCCATTATTACCCCAATCGGATAATCTTGGTCGCGCTCTAATTCAGCAATCATTGGAAGCTCTAGCGACTTCAGCTTCTCCATGGCGGACACCAGCTCAGTATACGCCTGCGCATTATAACCGGGTACCTTCTCAATAGGAACCTTTAACAGATCCGCCTCATGCAGTTTTTCCACTGCCTCTGCCTTACCACGCTCCAGGGCGCACTGAACAACTCCCCCGAATGCGTCTACCACTTCTCGGGACTCCAGTGTAGTAAGTGCAGCAAGGCGCAAACCATGGCCTATGAGCCATCTGCGCTCGGCAATAGTTGACAGGAGTTGGGGACACAACTCCTCGTCGTACTCTATGCTAAGCTTACGCAGTTTCATCTCCTACACTTCAAGGGCACTCTTGACCGTGGCACCGAAATTTTCGAGCTGTGAAGTCAACTCATCTTTGCCCTTCTCAAAATATTTCATTGCCCAGTTACACGCAGACTTATACCCTGAAGCCTCTGCACGCTCTTGGTTTAATTGGCCCATCAGCGCTATCCTTTCATCGGCGCCTTACGGGCATACAGAGAAAAAAATCTCGGCTTGACCTTGGCGGCGGTGCGACTCCGACAAGGCGATCTTGATCTTTTGGCGCCTTGGCGCTTTCACGTAAATTTGTGCCTTTAGCTTCTCGACCAACGACGCTTGATCGCAGACACGCACCAACTCTTGACCAATTGTTCCACTGAAGCATCCCTAGCAGACACATCTTCGCTTTTTTGGCTGTGTGGCTCAGAAGACTGCGCAAGACTATCATGGGGCTGCGACTCCGCACCCTGTTCAAACCTGCACACCCAGACAGAGAATTGTCAGTTTCTCGTAAAAAAAATTTGGCGCGCAAACAATATATATTGATGACATTACTTACTGGGGGCCAGATATATCAGCAGATGGGTGCGATGACGCAGCGTCACTAGCGGATGATTCTACAGTAAGGATCACCGAACGTTTTTTCCTTGAGGAGCTTGCGCCATCCCCTTAGGGGTAGGATCTGTCTACATTTTACCTCCCCCATACCCTGCCTAGGCGGGATTGTGTCTGTTATTGTTGTTGTATCTCTAAATAGGACTAACCAAACATCTCATATATATAGAGTTTCGGTGAAACTTATTTTTAAGAAAATAAAACGAGATTAACTTTTGGAATATCCTGCAATTATTGCTTCAAAGATGGGCCATGTGTAATTTGTTTTTAGGGAGGAAAATGATTTCCACATCCTAACCTTTAATTTTTAATTAGACATGACATTTAGGTATGCAAATCATTTCTCTTCTTGCGGTTGAAATTGAATCGGTCAATATACCGCAATTAGTGCTTGATTTCTCCGTACTTTTTTTTATATTGTCAAGTGGATACAATAATGCGCTATATGTGAGCCTAAGAATTATAAAATTTGAATTCCACTCCTTTTTTATTGTTAAGTTGATATCCATCCATATTGAAATAAGTTATCATATATACACCTACTAATTATATCTTTAAATATACTTCTCTCATTTATATAATTAATTTTTGAATTATATTATTTCCCTCTCCTCATATTCATCAATTATTTGTGAAAACATGCTCGAAGGTCAAGGTGGGGGGTTTAAGTATCAATCAAATGTTTAAAAGTAAGATTGGTGATGGTAGTAGCACTAGGTTTTGGCTTGACCCGTGGTTATGCAATGAACCTTTAAAAGATGTCTTCCCAAGTATTTTCAAGTTAGCCAAAGATAAGAGATGTTTAGTAGCAGAAGGGGTCGAGTTGGGTAGTAATCGTTTCGGAGGGATTAAAGGTATTCCCAACAGCCGGTTGATCGAGGAGGGTAACGATGATCTGATCAGTTTAGAGTATATGCTCGAAGGGGTTAACTTATGTGATCAAGGTGATAAGTGGACGTGGAATGGTAGAGATCACAAGGCGTTTAGTGTTAAGGCTGTGAAAGACTTCCTTAACAGTGAATGTGATTATAGTAGCAGACATGTATTCAGCTGGTCAAAGTGGGTGCCGAAAAAGTGTAATATCTTTATGTGAAGGGTGGGTATGGATCGTATTCAAACAGCCATGGCTCTCGGGAGGAGAAAGTGTAACATCTCCTCCACGTTATCTGGTTATCTGACGACGAAGAGGAAGAAGTGGACCATTACTTAGGCTTACACATCATTTTTCATTGAAATAGAGTTATGATATATCGCCTATTAATTAGACCTACAAATTGACCTACATCGTTTACATATTCAATGTTTAAAATATATTATTTCTCTCATCATATTAATCAATCGTTTTAAAATCGCCAATCGTATTTGTAGGTCTCTTTTTAGGTCTATTATTAAGTGGGCAAATGCTACCGTTTGGCTTCCTCTTCACCTAATTGGTTAGTAAAGTATAAAAATCACAAACTTTGTTATACCAGAAATCATCATTATAAAAAAGCTTAATTTATTTAATTACACCACCCTAACCATACGGATACATTAATTGCATATGCATTGGGTTGTAAGCAACTATTAATTTGTGTGTTTAGAGTTGGTTTAAACTCGGATGCCCTACAACTTACGAGCATTAAACAATTTAAGTAGTTGTTTACAAATATCAAAAGCTGTTTGAGAGAATCTCGTCAGTAGTGGACTAGTGGTTGCTAGACTCACGCTGACCATGTCAGGGAAATATTACTTTTTTGTCCGTGTATTTTTTTAATACAAGTGCGTTTGAAAAAAAATAAAAAATAAAACAGAAACTCATATTAGGATTTAAGATCATTTAATAACAAAATATTCTTTACATATGAATAGATCAATCTTCACTATCTATTTTTATTTGATAAATCATAACAATTTAAAAAACTCATTTTCATTGTTTTTTTAAATATTAATATCTTTCAAATCGTTAATCGTTAAGCGAAAAAAAAAATACATCATTCTAACGAGCATTTAAATATCTTTTTATATATAGGCACTTTGATATACTTTCGACAAAATATTTATTTATTTATTTATCTTTGTGTATTTTTCATGTTTTTTTAAAAGTTTTTTCGTTTTTTTTACATTACTAAAATTTGCATTAAAAATCATATATGATTAAACACTAAATTAAATAGTACATATGATGTTAGTGTTAAATCATATATGATATGTAATATCACATGTGATATTAGTGGAAAATCACATATGATATACATATCATATCACATGTGGTATAACATATCATATATGATTTAACACTAACATCACATGTGATATTCAATTTAGTGCTTAATCATATATGATTTTTTTATGCAAGTTTTAGGTAACGTAAAAAAAACGAAAAAAGTGAAAAAATGATTTTTTTTTCAAAAGTATAACAAAGTGACCGTCTATAGAAAGATAATTAAATGCTCGTCGCAACAGTGTAAATATTTTCGTTTAACAATTAACGGTTTAAGAGTTATTTAAATTATAAAAAATAAGTAAAATAATAAAATGCTTTTAATCTCAACTATTGATTTTTTTAGATAGATGGTAGGGATGAGTCCCTTTATATGTGAGAAAAGTTTGGTATGTAAAATAACTCTCCCCTAATACTCATAACATGATAATCATAATTAAACACAATAAACATTAAGTACCATCGTGCCTTTAGCTTCTCAACCAACGACGCTTGATGCGCAGACACCTGCACCAACTCTTCAACCAATTGTTCCACTGAAGCATCCCTAGCAGACACATCTTCGCTTTTTTGGCTGTGTGGCTCAGAAGACTGCGCAAGACTATCATGGGGCTGCGACTCCGCACCACATTCAAACCGCACACCCCAGACGGTATCGGTTCTCGTAAAAAAAGTTGGTAGCGCAAACAATATATATTGATGACATTACTACTGCGGGGCGGATATATCGGCGGATGGGTGCGATGGCCTTGGCGTCACTAGCGGATGATTCTCTGATGAAGGATCACCGGACGTTTTTCCTTGAGGAGCTTGCGCCATCCCTCCGGCACTCTTTTGCGCTTTAGCCCGACTCCCCTTCTTCTTCTTCCATTGGTTGAGCCCCACTACGGGTGGTGGTTGCGCCACGGGGATGGCACCCTAGGACTTGGCAAGCTTTGCGTGGCGTCGCCTCCGCTGCAACCGATGAGCGGTCCTGTCTCTCCCGCATTCATCTCGAGTGCGTCTGCGGTGGCGACCGATGATCGGCTCTTCTCCTTCTCTCGATGGTGGTGTCCTGTTTTCACCTCAACTGGTTTCGCTAGATGCACCACGGTGAAAAGATCCATCTATGCACAACAGGGAACAACAAGCAACACAGATTATATATAATGCGCGAAAAAAGACAGGAAAATTCTTACAGTAATTACAAAAGGGGGTGCGGAAGAACGAGTACCCACCCTGGCCATTGGCGCCTAAGAATATTGGCATCTCATCCGGCATGCCAAAATAATTACGGCTGATGCCCATATGCACAAAAAATTCTTCAGGATAGGAACTAATGGGGATGCGGTTAGCGTTTATCGATTCCGCATCCTCGGCGACATATGATCCGAGCAAGGGCACTCGTCCCTCGGCGTACCGGGTATAAAATTGTAATGCCACGGAAAGCATGTGTCGTCTACCCAGAAAAAGAACTCCCTCCAATTCCTAAGCGTGTCTAGCTTCTCAGTATAGCACTGAAGCCTACCATCGCGCTTAGCAAAGGATACCCACCCATGTGCCCATGTCGTGTGATAAAAGGCGCGGAATAGGTGGATGGTTGGGTTAACCGCCAGTAAACGACAGTTCACCACAAAATTGGTGATTTTAGCCGCACCGATGCAGTGCAACTGGGATAGGTGCAACTCGTAAAAATTTAACACATCGCACTGAAATCGGGATATGGGCACACGTTGATTCGCGAATTCGAAGAAACGTGTGTACACCCCTATTTTCCTTTCGGGAAATCGAAATGGGCGCTGTGCACGGAACAACGGATGCGCGTCAAGTGGTATAAAGTAATCGAGGTGAATTCTAGAAGATCACTCTCGGTGGTCGGACGTAAATCGGACAATTGTTTGACCATGGTATTGTTTACAAAAGCGCGCTAGCTACCTTAGAAATAAGCGGTTTTTACGGATTGCAAAGGTAAGGATCCTTGAAAATGGCGGATTGAGTTTTCTTTCTTTGTGAAAAAGCGGTGGAAATACAGCGAAGGGTTATATAACCTCCCTCATCCACGCGATGGTGACACGTGGACCTACCAACCCCAACTATGTGGTGAGATCGCTTGATGGGACCTTTGCTGCGATAACTTTCCCCGACTTACGAGGCGCTCATATTTTTTAATCCCATGTCTAGATACAATGTATTAGCCGGTACATTTTTTATGGCTTCTTGGCTACGCTTCAGAGTTTCTTCATTGACTACGGTTATTAGTCTAGCATCCGCCGTTAGGAACTGCGCATACTAGACTGGGGGGACATGATGACGTATAGTCTATATCAGGGTCGCGAACCGACTAAAGTCCACGCTAACTTGGCCCAAGTCTGCTGGGCTAAGCGATAGATGTTTGGGCTCATGAAGGCCCAAACCTAAAGCTATTCACGAAATAGATATCGGATATCTCATAATTATGGAATAATGATTCCCCAACCGACTTAGGCGGGATCGCGAAGGTTGAGGAACACGGAACCAACAAGGATTCCGTGTGTATATAAAGGAATCCATCCCTCGTTAAAGATACGATCAGCGATACCCTAACTCTCTTTTAACCTAAACCGATTACTTACTCTCACGCGGAGGATAATCGTGGAGACAATCCCCGATAAGCCTAACGGTGTTTTCTCTCTTAGTGCGCATGTCTCAAGCAACAATCAGCAATTGGTACGAGAGCCGGAGCTCCAAACAAGGAACGCCCAACTTTTATATCAACACTCTCAATTCGAACTTTTTTCCTAAAAGTTTCAACCTTATTGATTATTATGACAGTCACGACTATAAACAGACTCGCGACTATAGCATGATGGTACGCTCTACTCTCTCGCGACCCCTACTCTAATTAAAAAAAAAAAGGGTATCTAACTTTCTTTGAGAATTTTTGATTCGATAAGATTATGGGGTTATGTGTGTGGATAAATCCTCAATATCAATATCAAAATAATCACGAAGATAGATTCAAATTCTCTTAGGAAAAAAATAATAAATCAAATCCGTGTGTGATCGTAGTACGGATTAGACAACCGAATCGTTTTCCCAACGAGGCGTGAATTATAACGTCGTTCTTGGTTTGGATTTAATGCTTGATGAGTTGGATTATAGATTTATTATAGTAACTACGGGAATGGGAAAGTAATTAAGGAAATACTAATCTACGGAAATCCTAAATGCGATTATACTAAAGCGTAATTAACAAACGTAATTAAAATGCAACTATGTCTAAGCGATATCCTAAAAATGCCTAAAAGTACTTTTACTCTAAAATGTAATTAGAAAACTATTTTAGAATTAAAACTATATTTTTGGATTTTCTTGATTTAATAAAGATTAAAAACTAATTTAAACTATTTAAAATTCTAAAATTACCAAACAAAGATGGAAAAATAAGGAAAAATCTTTTTATGCTTTTATATTTTTCTAAAACTGAGAAAATTGAAAAATTATTTTTTGGAACTTTTTCTCAATTAATTTCAATAAAAGCTAATTAAAAATTGGTTAAAATCTATTTAAATTGAGAAAAATAGTAAATAAAGACCAAAAATTATGAAATCTTCAGGAAAAATCTAAAATGATAATATGAATCTATGAAAAATGAAAAAGAAGCAGCTTATGTGTAAGAAATGGAAGCTATAGTGCAAACTGATACTAGAATAAGCTACCAAATTAAGCTAACAAGCTACTAAACCAACCAAACAGTGACAGAAACTCAAGTACACTAGAATAAGCTAATTGCAACTAGTTCTAACTACTCCTAACAAGTTCTAAGCTCGAACCTTGAATTAATCCAAGCTGCTAAAACTATCCGAACAATGGTTAAGGCCCCAGGTTTAAGCTTTTGCACAAGCTTAACCAATAAGCTAACACGAAACCAAAGTACAGTCCTATAAACCACACGGCCAACTATGATTGTGCCAAATCTCAAGTCTAACTCCTTAAAATGAAACCAGTGCAACAGATTAAAAATACCTGTTTCACACTTAAGTGTGAACAGGGGAGAACAGGTCTAATTAATCAGCTTATTTGAAGCTCAAAATGACTAAACCAGTTTTCACCAAAAGTGATTATCAGTACTAGACCAGTTGAAGATTTAATATCCAAAGTTTCAAACACTGAATCTCAGAAATGAATTAGAAATTGACTACCAAAGTTTGGTTCAAAACTGTTTGACAGATTTTTGACTTTTGAAGATTAGGACTAAACTTTGACCAAACTGAGATTTGATCCACAATTTTGAACTGAAAATGATGATATTAACCTAATGATTATGACAATAAGCTAGCTCTACAAGTTTTGAGCTAATTTGTAACTTATTTCACCCATCGATTCTTGATTATCACAAACTAGATCGATTCAAGTTAATTTTGACTATTAGAGTGGAGCCGCATGACAAAGACCTCAAATAACTATCAAATAACTATTTAAGCAAGCATCAATTACTACTAAGCGATTAACTACTCTCTAACACAGTTATGCGGTTGAACCAAACACTAGTTAAGCTATTGATTATAAACTAATAAGCGGATCTAGACTATAACAAGCTAAACAAATATCAAACTCGGATCAAGCAAGTAATAATAATCACTAACTAGCGATTCAAGTAGCAGATTAATGATCAAAATCGAAATGATGAACTTACAATTCACCTTAGCCACTATGGCTTGCACTTTGATGGAACAAAGGAACTCTAACCTAACAACCCCTAATCCTAATCCAATTCCAGCTCAGTATTCAACCCAAAACCAGTATCATTATCATCCAAATCCAGATCCAAAACCAGCAACTATGAATCACAAACAGCAACTGTAGCATCTGATGTGACTGTGAGATTTTTGTGAATTGAGTGAGAAAACAAGTACAAGCTCACAATAAGCTACCAAAGCTTAAATGAACTATAAGAAACAATAAATCAGTGGTGGATCAATCCAAAAACAGATCTAAAGTGATTTTTAATTTTCAAATGATTTTATGTGATTTTTTTGTATTTTTGAGATTTTGAGGAAATAAGCTAAAACAAGTATGATAAAACTATAATAAGCACTAAAGTAAGTTTAAAAGCAGATTTAGATTATAAGAAACTTAAAACAAACAATTGAAAATGAAAACTAAATTTTATTAATAAGGAAAATTGAGTACACAATACGAATTACAAAGTATTTAAAACATTGAAATTGTAAATAACCACTACAACTTAAGCTAGAGAGAAGAAAAATCTGAGAAAATAAGATACAATTGTGAATGAGAAATGAGGTCTATTTATAATTGAGCTAAGGGTCTTGGAAGCTTTCGAAATCCTTCAATTTGTGCTTCTTTGAGCTCATGTACACCCTTGGATCAAATCCCACGCTACATCTCTAGCTATCCACCTTGGATCAAATCGATGACAAGTCTCGGCCAATAAGAGAGTGACAAGTGGTCAATAGCACACGGATCAATGAGGTGTCGGTCCATGAGTCGAGAGAATGTTAGGAAAGTACAATATTGCCCTTAATTGTGGTTAATTTGCTCATTTACATGGGGTGGGGTAATTAGGGTTCATCCGGGTAACTAATTGGGGAAAGGATTTGGCGCGAGGGTGTTTGGGATATTTTAATATATTTGGATATTTGACTTGGGTTAATGGTTCGTTGACGGTTTAATTGAGCGGGTTTGGTTTGCTTTTGGTTAAAATAACCAACGGGTAGCATTTGTTTTAGTTGGGCTCGGGTAATATTATTTTGGGCGAAGGGTTTTATAAGGTTTTGGACTTTGGATATAATTGAACCCAGTGATAGTTAAGGGACCAACTTGTATTTTACGAAATTCCAAGGGACTAAATGTGAAATTAGAAAATCTCATCAAGGACTAATCATGTAAATCTCAAATAATCCAAGGGTGCATCTTGTAAAATCGAAACTTTAGGGACCAATTCATCGAGAGCTCAAATTGCGGGGACCATATTTGACTTTTCTTCAAACTTTTCTCGATACTTCAAAAATCATCTTCGAGAATAAAATCTTCCACAATACACAATCTTGACCTTCCAGCTCATTAAAACTCTCTTGATATCTCGTGCTCGGATTTACATCGATTTGGATCCTTTTGCGTGTTTTTGCATATCCTTACTTGACAAGCACAAACTCAAGAAAACCATAAATATTAGCAATAAGCGGCTTTTCCTTGGTTGTTTTGGGTCGGTTTGATAATGAAAAGATATGTGAATAAGCACATATCAAAATACCCAGACGAGACCATTCAGGTGTCCTCGCATGATGCAATCAACTCACGCTTCTAAAACCAAGGATTTCAATCTCTTTCTACTAAACCTATGAAGAAGTAGCAAAGATTCCTCAAAAGAGATTAAGAAACCTTAATTCTAAAAACGCCCCGTTTACCTTTTAATACACAAGTATAGATATTACGATTAAGCACATCCGATTATGAATGACGGTTTGTTGAACTTTCATGTCGATCAATAACTCCAACATTTTTCAAACGACACGTTAGGATCATAGAGTAGAAAACACAACACAGCGTGAAGTGACCATACGGATAGAATACATCGTCCCTGATTTTTCACAAGCTCCCAAACTAAGCGTAAAACCGAAATCATTGTTACAAATGATTCTAGATGCTAACACTACCCATGGAAGTTACTTGTGTAATTACCTTTTGTTCCCATTTCCTAATTCCTCTAGATTTTTTATTTTTGTGAGAAATGAATTTCTTCAAATTCTCGTTTCGATAACTTTTATTCGGTAAAGATACAAAGCTAAGTCGATAATTAGTTATCCGCTTCTCTCAAGAACCATTGTCGTAAAATGAGGTCCACATCAAGAAATTTTATTCACTAACTTTTTGAACTTTTCATTTTCATACATCATTTTCAATTTTTTTTTTTTTTTTTTTTTCATGAACTTATACTTATATGAGTTGTGAACCACGGAGCTTCTACGGGTAATTCCAAGACTATAGGCTTCATGAAATGAGGATCGGTGGCTAGGCTAAGACCTCATTCAATCCCGCTAAAGATCCAAGGGTCCGATCTCGACACATGACTCACAACTTTACTTATTACTTTTCACATATCACTTATTACTCATTTATTTATTACGGATCCTTGATGTGTACCCAATTTTTAAAACAAAGATTCTCTTAAGAAGATAAAGAACTAACCATCGCCAAAAACTCGACATCTCTAATTATTTAGATAGATATGGGGTGAAACAATTTTGTGGGAACAAAAGCCATAAGTACCTTCGATGGGCTCTAAAGAGAACCAACTACTCCACGCTTAGCATCTAAACTCATAAGTAACTCTATCATTTCTCGATCTCTGCAAATTTAAAATCCCAAATAATGAGATCATGAGATGCTTAGCCGATAATTTTAAGATTATCTATGGTTAAGGGAACAAGCTAGGGCTCAACACATGGGTCAAGTCGAAATTCTATTCCTACTCTCACCGGTGGAAAGTCAATCAAGGTGTCAAAACATATATTAACTTAGCAAATGCTTCGTCAAATAATCTCAAGTCTCGCATTTTTAAAGTCACTTATTAGAAACTTAGCAAATCCTTGTTTAAGCTTCGCATATTTAAAATCACTTAGGGAGACTTGCAAATTCTTGGCCTTGTGAGCTAGAATCGCATTTTATAGCCTCTTATCTAAGCAATTAGCAAAAACTATGTCAAGAAAAACGCATATTTAAAGTAACTTCTAAGAGACTAGCAAGAGCTTTTCGATCATAAAACTTACAAAATCTTACAAAAATTTTAAAATTTTCACATTTTTGCACAATTTTATTTTCTAAGGAAAAGCGGGTTCTGAGAGAAACACAACGAGAAATAAGCAAGTCGGTCAAATCAAATCGAAGATTACCCTACCCCAGACTAGAGCGAAACATTGTCCTCAATGTTTAAAGCAAGGTATCACGAAAATCTAAAAGCCGTTTATAAAGTATGCTCAAAGATAAGCGTTAGTCGATAAGATTAGGATATCGGTTCCATCGACATCGATCATGAAACTCGAGTGGAGAAAAGACAAACTTCGAGCACGAGAGTCTTCATATCGGGAACATCTAAACACAACATCACAAACAACCAAACACGAGAAATCAAGAGGAGACCCTTCGGCGTCACTTATTAGAAAAGAGAAAGAAGATAGATGGATAAGCATGGGTGCCTCCCACGAAGCGCTCTTGTTTTTGATCACCGAGTCGCTAGCTTGACTCGATCCCAATTCGATTGTCCTTGGGAAAGTTTGGAGATCCGGGACAACCATGGATGGAATGTCCCTCGAAATAACGTTTCACACGATGACCATTCACCTTGAAATTAGGACCGTCGGTGAAAGCTCCACCGTTCCATACGGGAAAACTTGAGTGATGGTGAATGGTCCGGACCAACGGGTTTTGAGTTTGCCCGAGAAAATCTTCAATCGAGAGTTGAAGAGGAGAACTTGATCACCAACGTTGAAAACGCGGTTTTTGATTTTTGCATCATGAATCCTCTTAGTCTTCTCTTTGAAAATCAAAGAATTCTCGTAGGCCTGATCCCTAAGCTCGTTTAATTCATTCAATTGAACTTTTCGGTGATTACCCGCGGTCTTAAGATCGAAATTAGCATGTTTCAAGGCCCAGAATGCCTTATATTCGAACTCAATGGGCAAGTGACAAGCTTTTCCATACACCAACTTGAATGGGGTGCACCCGATGGGTGTCTTGTAAGCGGTGCGGAAAGCCCATAATGCATCATCTAACTTATCGGCCCATGAAGCTCGATTCTCTCCTACGGTTCTCTCTAAAATCCTTTTTAAACCACGATTCGAGACCTCAACTTGTCCGCTCGTTTGTGGGTGATCTGGTAGAAAGGCGATGGGTAACTCCATATTTAGCCATAACTTTAGCAAATTGTTCATTACAAAATGGGTACGCGATCATGATGATAGCACGAGGTGCTCGAATCGGGAAAACAAATTCTTTAAGAACTTAACAACCACTCGGGCGTCATTGGTGGGGCGCGCCGCTTCAACCCATTTGGACAAGTATTCGGCGGCCACGAGGATATACTTATTTCCTCAGAGGATGGAAATGGTCCCATAAAATCGATGCCCCATACGTCAAAAATCTCACAGACTTGAATAGCATTTTGGGGCATTTCGTCCTTCTGTGAAATTTTTCCTTGACGTTGGCAAGAATCACAAGATTTGACTAAATCATGGGCATCTCGATATATGGTAGGCCAATAGAATCCGGAATCAAAAATCTTCTTAGCGGTGTAACTTGCACCATGATGGCCACCAGTGGGTCCGTTATGGCAAGCATTAAGAATATCAATAGCCTCTTGGCCATGAACACACCGCCGGATTACTTGATCCGCACAAATTTTGAACAAGTAGGGATCATCCCAGAAATAATGCTTAACATCTTTGAAAAACTTTTTCTTCTGTTGGGACGACATCCCTTTCACAATGAAATTGCCCGCATGGTAATTTGCAAAGTCGGCAAACCATGGGGTGTTCGGGTCTTTCTTAGCAATTATCCCAAGTGTCTCAAGAGGAAATGTTTCCGTAATCTCCTTTTTCTTGAGCACACTTTGATGGGGATTCTCAAGTCTAGAGAGATGATCGGCAGCAAGGTTCTCCGCTCCTTTTTTGTCAAGAATAGTAACATCAAACTCTTGAAGGAGGAGAACCCACCGAAGTAACCGTGGCTTAGCATCTTGCTTCGCCAAAAGATACTTTAGGGCAGAATGGTCGGTATACACTATGGTCTTCGACAAGACAAGGTAGGGTCGAAATTTTTCAAAAGCATAGACAACGGCCAATAATTCCTTTTCTGTAGTCGTATAATTGTGTTGGGCCTCAGACAATGTCTTACTCGCATAGTGTATGGGTTGGAAATGTTTCGACTTACGTTGCCCCAAGAGTGCCCCAATTGCGTAATCACTAGCATCACACATGAGTTCAAAGGGCAAATCCCAGTCGGGGGCAACTAAGATCGGTGCCTCAGTTAGTTTCTTCTTAAGAAAATTAAATGCCTCAATGCATTCATTGGTGAAGATAAACGGAGAATCCTTTTCAAGGAGATGGGTCGGGAGGCGGGCTATCTTGGAGAAATCTTGGATGAAGCGGCGATAGAAACCGGCATGACCAAAAACTCGAATACCTTTGACGGTAGTGGGATGAGGAGTTTAGCTATAACGTCGACTTTAGCTCGAGTCGACCTCAATCCCAGATTGAAATCTTATGGCGAGGACAATGCCCTCTCGAACCATGAAATGACACTTCTCCCAATTCAAGACCAAGTTGGTGTCTTCACACCTTTTGAGCATGTGGTCTAGATGAGAGAGGCAAGAAGTGAAAGAATCTCCATAAACCAGAAATCGTCCATGAAAACTTCCATAGAATTTTCGATCATGTCATGAAAAATAGCCATCATGCACCTTTGAAGCGTTCACGGAGCATTGCATAAACCAAATGGCATTCGTCGGTAAGCAAAAGTTCCATAAGGGCACGTGAAAGTCGTTTCTCTTGATCCTGCGGATCAATCGAATTTGAAAGTAGCGGAAAAACCATCGAGAAAGCAATAGAACTCATTCCCGCTAAGCGTTCGAGCATCGATCCATAAAGGTAGCGGAAATGATCCTTCGTGTAGCATCATTCAACTTTCGATAATCAATACACCCTCCATCCGGTGACGGCGTGTGAAATCAACTCGTTATCTTCATTAGTGACGGCGGTCATCCCTCCCTTCTTAGGGACACAATGGATAGGGCTAACCCATGAGCTATCGGAGATTGGATAAATGATTCCGGCGTCGAGGGTTTTAGAACTTCCTTTTGATAACGTCATGAATTTTGGATTAACCCTACGTTGTTGTTGAATAACGGGTTTACAATCGTCTTCCATCAATTTTGTGGAGTGCGAAGCGAGGATTAATTCCTTTGATGTCAGAAATTTGCCAAGCGATGGCACTCTTATGTTTACGAAGAACATCCAAAAGTGCGGTTTTCTCCTCATCTTTCAAGTTTTTAGCAATGATGACGGGAAATTTGTTCGGTTCTTCAAGAAAAGCGTATTCAAGATGAGGAGGTAAATCTTTGAGCTCGGGCTCTAAAGGTTTTTCGTTAGACGTTTGTACTTCTTTAATTTCTTCAATCGTAATCTCTTTCGGAGGGTAGCGGTAATGGATCTTCATTCAACAATTGTTCAAGAAAAGAATATCTCCCTCCGAATCATAAACTCCATCATCAATTCCGGTGGAATCGATTCATCAATAGCAAGAAACTCATCGATCTCTTCCAAAAAATCACCTCCCTCAAGCGGAGTGAGAGAGGGAAGAGTCGGCAATGATTGGTTCAGAAAGTGAATTAGAAGAAGTAGAATTGTTAGCAAAACCGAGAACTTCTTGAGCGTACTCCTCACAAGAAACATCAATAACGTCGATTCGATTGATGGAAGCATCGTCGAAATTTGAGGAGTACCTCATTGTTTGATCAATGTTGAATGTGACGGCTTCTTTTCCAACTCTTAAAGTGATTTCCCCTCCATAGACATCAATCAACGCATGTCCCGTTCTTAAGAAAATCCTTCCGAGAATTAAGGGTACTCGAGGATCGGCATCAAAATCGACTACAACAAAATCGGCGGAAAATCGAACTCCCCACTTTGACAAAGACATCCTCGGCTATACCCTTTGGACGGGTCGTGATGCGGTCGGCTAGCTCGAGAGTCATACACGTTGGGGTAAGTGGGGTAATGAAAGTTTTAGTAGATTGATTTTGGCATCAAATTGATACTCGCGCCAAGATCGCCAAGGCGGAGCATTGAACAATTCCTTGAAAATCACATGGGATGAGGAATTTGCGGGGTCACCTAACTTTACGGGAAGTTTCTTGAGGATAACCGCGAACAATTCTCATTCGAGAGATGTCGTAGCAAGTTCATATAGTTTCTCCTTGTTCGTAAGCAATCCTTTAACGTAGAAGCAAGTTTGGGCATCAAAGAAGGGCATCCATAAAGCGATCTCCACATTCAAGTCTTTGAAGATTTGGAAACGTTTCCATCGATGATTAGACTTCACGAAGAGTTTGATCCTTAAGGCGAGATGGATATGGGATGAGCGGTTTCGGATTAGCTTTCTTCACATTAACGGAGCATCTTGGGCTCGGAATCTCGGACAACCGTGGGTTGGACATTCTCGATACTCCACTTATCGGTAGGAAGCACCGGTCCTTTGTCACCCGGTCTCACGGTCTACCACGAGAAGAAGAATTAGTGGTAGGAACCGTGGGTCCATCATCAGCGACACCACTTGGTAGTGATAGCTTTCATGTCACCTCTTGGGTTAGGAATCGTGTTACTAGGAAGAGAACCGGACCCGAGGGTTGAGAATAAGAAGGAGGCGGTTGATTGGCACGAAAGAAACTAGCCATCATATTCCTGATTTCAGTCATCTGTTTGTTACTCGTAGCTTCAATTTCCTTCTTGAAATCCGACCTCATGCCGTTGATTTGATTCTGTAAACTCTTGATGGCGTTGTTCGGAGCAACTTGATGAGAAGGTTGTTGGTATTGTTGTTGAGGAGGATGTGGTTGTTGGTAAACTTGAGGTGGAGGAGCTTGATAATGTTGATTTCCATGGTTTACTCCTCTGTTTTGATTGTTGTTTGATGAGTGTGCAAATACTCATCATTTTCGTACCGTTTAGACTGCAAAAACATCTGAAAAACACTCAGAAATGCATCAAAATATATTAAAATTGTGTTTTACATGTTTCAGATGCAAAAATATCAAAAACAGATGAAAAACGAGCAAAATTTGCATAATTGGCAGTTTCAGTCCCCCAAGTTTCAAAAATGGCAACTTTAGTCCTTGGAATTTCAAAAGTTGACAGAATTTACCCCTGGGCAATTTTAAATTTGAAAATTAACATTTTAGTCCTTGGGTAATTCTAACTTGTCAAATTATGTCCTTTTGATAATTTGTGGAAAATTACATTTTGGTCCCTGCAGTTTCGAATTATACACAAATGGTCCCTATATTATTTGAAATTTGCAGTTTGGTCCCTGGAGTATTGGTTATTGTCAAAACAGGTCCTTGGAATATAGTTTCAGAATGCACATGTTTGGTCCTTGAGAAATCAGATTTTACAACTTACACCCCTTAACTATACCATGGGTCCAAGTTAAATCCCTAGTCCAATCTATATCCAAGTCCAATCCTAAACAAATCCATCCCAAGCCCAAGATATAAGCCCAAACCAGTTTAAAAAATTAAAAACCGCCGGTTACTGTAGCTCTACCACTCCCATGTCGATAATCCCAAATCCAGTGATACCAATCCTTCTTCTCCACCTGTTTTTACCACCTTTACAGCCTGCCTAAGCTTCACCATCACCTTTTCCACATCACATAACCCCCCACCTCATTTAATGCTGTTTCCCACTTAAATCTACTTTTCCCGCCAAAACACCATGTGTACGAATGTGATGAAAGCCATTGATCCAATGGCTGGATTGAGGTGGGAATGAACCAGAGGTCGACAAGGAACAGATTGGAATCAATAAATATCAAGAACGAAGCTGTATGGAGAGAGTAACTAGTGTAATTTAATTTCAGTCTTGTCGTTTTAATATTTTTAAATCTTCCAGTTAATGTTTAAGCTTTGAAAGCATTTTGTAATCATATTCCAGTGAAATAAAACCTTATTTCAGTATCAATTTAAGTTATTATTTACGAATTCAGTTTTAGCATATTACATGTTCAAAATTCCAAAATCCTCAAATGATGTTATTAGTTGTTACCAAGAATTAAAAAGGCTCTTATAAGCTATTACAAAGCTTATCTAAGCTGTTAAACCCTTAATAATTTAGTTCAGTTTCAAAAAGAGAAATTTACAAAAATTACCAAAAAAAAATTAGTTAAAAATAAAAATCATACGGAAACATGATCAAGACAAGGTTGCAGTGTTAATTATGGATGCTTTTGGGTATAGTGCTTATTGGTAAGCCATAGGATCTGTTCTTAGTCCTAAATTCTCAGTTGGTGCTCAAATCATCTTGTAAGTCGTTAACTCCATTTTGGCATATTTTACGTACAAGTGCTTATCGAGTTAAATATCTTTATATTCATATTAATTAGTCATAGTTAAGTATATTTAAACCTATAAACCAGTATCTTGTTCTTCTTAATAAGTAGTTAGTAAAACTTTTATTTTCACAGTCAAAAATAGCATAATCATCAATCTTGAGTTTCATGTTGTTAATACTGATGTTTAGTGTTTCATTAGTCCTAGTAATCAATATTATAAGTTCTGTTATCACTTTCATGGTCTTAATTAGAGTTTTGCTTTGAAAAGCTTAAAAACAGACTCTTAAAAGGGTGTTTGGTTCTGTTTTGTTAACTGTGGTAGAGGCTACCTTAGTCAGTGTTTGTGTTTGTGACAAGTCTCTATAAGTTGTAGTATCACAGATTACCAAAGAAAATCAGTGGTCATTTGCATAAAAAGTCAAAAATTCCTTTAATCACCTCCTGTGCAGTAACTGTTGGAATTTCATGTTCTACGCTCATGAATTTGTGTTCATTAGTTGTTAATATAGCTTAATTCAGTCTTAATATAACTTAATACATCTAAATCAGTCCATAGAATCGGTTTAAATCTCATAAAAGTCAACCTTTGTTTTATTTTCAAAAAGTTGAATAAAAGGTAGTTAGTATGAGTTCATTTTAAGCTCATGTTCATAAGCTTCTAAAAGCTTTCTAGTTAACCTTAGCTGTGATTTCTAGCTCTTTGGAAAGCCAACCAAGCCATATTGAAGTCCCAAGCTTAAGTTTTCATTTTAAGCTCAATTGATATTAGTGCATCAAGCTTGTTTGTTGTCCCATGTTAGCCAATAACCAAGTATTCTAAGCTTAGTTTTACTATAAGCTTTTTCTTAAGCTCCTTATAAGCTCTAATCTGGTACCCTTATCAATGAGTTTTGGTTTTGGATAGCCTACAAGCTATTTCTTGCACCCTTAGTTCTTATTTTGAGCTTGTGAGCTTATTTGATAAGCTTAAATTAGTTTAGAAGAAGTCCATTAGATTGTTGGTACAAAGATTAGCATAAGTGCTTATCTCGTTAATTTCACTTACTTGTGCTTACTTTTAAGTCAAAATATTTTCTCAAGCTGAGTCATATTAGCTTATTATCATAGTCCTAGCTTATTCCCGTTTCATTTTGCTTAATGAGTAGCTTTATAGCCTTTTAGCTTAAATACTAGAGCTCATTTCCATTTATTATTGAAAGCTTAAGAAAACATTAGCTTAATCGAGACTTATTAGTCGGTTTATCAAAAGTCTTAGTTATAAAAATGCTTATCATTATTAGTTTGATTAGTTTGTAAAAGAAAAACCAAAAAAAATAGTTGTAAAAAATAGCAGGCAGGGGGATTCGAACCTCTCCCATGGGAATGATACACCACACACTTACCCATTGCCCTTGGGACTTGTCTCATTCAAATCTTGCACAACTTGATATATAACCAGGTTTGTCATTTAAGCTTATACGAGCATTTAAGCTTATTTTTAGCTTATCCAAAGTAGCTTTTTCGACTTTTGTATTTTTATTAAGTCTGTATTAGTATTAAGTATTTTCTGTAAAAAGTTGAGATTTTTCTAATTAGTTTTAATATTTTTAATCAATTAATTAGTGTTTTATAGTATTTAAATCATAATAAATAAAATAATAATCAGAAAAATATAATTCTTTTTCCTAAAATTTTCTTTTATCAAATAGTACGTAAGAAAATTAGTTTTACACTCGTAGGCCTTTTATTTCATAAATTTTACGTTTATCTTGCGCTCAGTACGTAATTTTTTAACTAACGCTCGGTTTATTTTAAACAACGTTTTAAGTAATTCAAGTTTACGTTTCACTTAAGATAGTTTATTTAGGTTATTTAGTTTCATAAAATCGATTTTTAAAGATAGTGATAGCGTTTATTTCATATAAATTAGCTTTTAATTTCCTTTAATTTGCATTTAAGTCGCTTATAATTATAAACGTTTTTCTGTAGTTATAAATATTCAAATCATAACTTTTCTCATTCAATTTCACTCGATCACTATACGTTCGAGTTGAAATCGTACTACTCGTTGGGACATAACGACTCGTGGAACTCACTTTACTCCTCGGATCTAATTGAATTCGTGTTTTAACGGTTTTAAGATTATTACGGTTAGTCATTCACAAGTGGCTAGTTTGTGTGATAACTTACGGTCGCTACGAAACCAATCAAATTTTGGCGCCACTGCGGGAGTGTGCTAACAATCTTACGTTTAGCAGATTAGCGATTTGAGTATTCACTCATTGTTAATATCATCCGAAAAAGAAACACAAAATCCAAAAACATCGTAAAACAATAAAAACCAAAAAGATTCTTCTTTTCCTATTTTTCATAATTCTCTTGTACCAAGAGTTACGTCTAGTACATGCGCACTCGTTCTTCTAGATCATTGAGTCCTTTTCGTGAACTAGTAGACATTCCTAAAAGACGTTCTCGTAGACGTGCTGCCCAAATTCCAAACAACAAAATGACAGACGAACGTACTATGGCGGAAATGCTCCAGGCACCCACCGAGGGTTATGGAGATGCCATTGTTTTACCACCAATCAATTCTGATCACTTCGAATTGAAAACTCATTTAATCCAACTTGTGTCTACAAATCAATTCCACGGGTTTGATCGAGAAGACCCGTATGCACACATCCGTTGGTTTAATAAGTTAACTTCAACGATCAATTTCAAAGACGTACCACCCAAAGTGATCAAATTGATGCTATTCCCATTTTCACTCGAGGGAGCAGCCCGGATTTGGCTGGAAAAAGAACCCCCTCGATCCATTGAAACTTGGGAAGATCTCGTCCAAAAGTTTGTCAATTGTTTCTTTCCTCCATCAAAGACGACTAATCTTAAAAATGAAATTTCTGGATTTCGTCAAAATATCGGTGAAAATTTTGGAGAGGCATGGGACAGATTCAAAGATCTTCTCAGGAAATGTCCACATCATGAATTCACGGAGCTTCAGCAAGTAAATATCTTTTACAATGGTTTGAATGGCAACGATCAAGATTCATTGAACGCCTCCGCGGGTGGAAATATCTTGAATCGTAAGCCTAAAGATGTTATTGAGATTTGCGAGAACAAATCAAAAGTTCCTTTCTCTCGCAACAAAGTTAATAGTCCAAACACTTCCGCTTCTTCATCCGATAACTCATCCGAGATAGCCGCTCCGTTAGCCGCTTTAACGGACGTTATCCGTTGTATGATGAAAGAAGTAAAGGAAATCAAAAGCGAAATTCATAAGCCGGAATCAGTCAAAGCCATAAACAAGGTGTGTGAAATTTGTGGTGGTCCACATGCGTATTATGATTGTCAAGCAACCGATGCTTCTTTTCACCAAGCTCCCGTAGCTTCTGTGAACCACAATCAATACCGACCACATACTGATACTCATTACCGTGCACCTAGCGGTATGACACCACCTGGTTTTCCTCCTATACAAAACCATGGCAATCTAAATCGCTTTGTTCCAAACCAAGGACAAAACTTCAATAACCATCAAAGTTCCCATCAAAACCGGAACAATTTCAACCAACCATACCAAGCTCCAAATCAGCATAGTTATCAACCACCTCCTCAAGCTCCCTTACCAAATGATTTCATAAAAGTCTCGAGTTAAACATACGATCAATGCAAACTCGGATCAACAACATGAAAGTGGAGCTAAAGAAGGAAATTGATACAACGATGTCTCGGCAGACAAATGAGATAAGGAATATGATGAGCAGTTTCATGAACATGAACAAAGCTTCGTCATCTTCTGGAGGACTCCCAAGCAACACAGTTACAAATCCAAATGCCGAATTGAAAGCCGTTACCACTCGTAGTGGTAAAACACACAATGGACCTACGACTCCAATGCCTCCTCCACCAGTACCAATGAGTCAAGTTACCAAGGATACAACAGACAAGGAGTATTTCTCAAGCCCACGAGGTACCCCATACGTCTCACCTTCGGTAGTCCAAGTTTCAAATCCGGAACCCGAAAATCCAAAGACGGATTGTGAGCCAGAAAAGATTTCCATCCCGGTTCAAAAGTCTAGTCACCTTCCCTACCCATCAAGATTGCAAAATGAAAAGATCAAAGACAAAAACAAAGAGCAAATGGAAAAATTCTTCCAAATCTTCAATGAACTCCACTTTGATATAAGTTTCGTTGATGCTCTTGTTCTAATGCCCAAATTTGCATCCTCGCTTAAAGGATTACTAAACAACAAAGATAAGTTAACTGAAATGGCTAAAACACCTCTTAATGAGCAATGCTCAGCGGTTCTTCTCAAGAAGCTTCCCGAAAAGCTTGGAGACCCTGGCAGGTTTTTAATCCCGTGTGATTTCTTAGGGATGGTTCAATGTTCCGCCTTGGCGATCTTGGCGCTAGCATTAACCTCATGCCATTTTCAGTATGGAAGAAACTGTCTCTTCCTGAACTTACTCACACTTGTATGACACTCGAGCTAGCGGATCGTACAATAACTCATCCACTTGGGATAGCCGAGGATGTCGTGGTAAAAGTAGGAAAGTTTCACTTTTCTACTGATTTTGTTGTAGTAAACTTTGATGCAGATCCGAGAGTTCCCCTTATCTTAGGGAGAGCTTTCTTGAGAACAAGCCGTGCTCTCATTGATGTCTTTGATCAAGAAATCACATTACGCGTGGGTAATGACGCTGTCACATTTAACCTTGATCAAACTTCGAGGTACTCTGCAAACTATGATTCTGAGTCGGTTAACCGAATCGATATCATTGATGTTGCTTCTGAGGAGTACTCTCAAGAAGTTCTTGGTTATGTTCATAATTCATGAGTGAAAATTCCACTCAATCATCTCAACCCATCATAGTCAATTCTACTCCTTCTCTCACTCCGTTTGAGGGAAGTGACTTCATCTTGGAAGAAATAGAAATTGATACTTGTCTAGTGATTCTAATTGAGAAAATGCTTCAAGATGAAATTGATCACCCTAGTGATGCAATTCGGAAGAATTTGACATGGATGAAGATATTCTTCTTCTTGAGAAGTTGTTAAATCAAGACACTTCTTCTCCACTCCCTACCGATGAACTTCATAATAAGGAAATTAAGTCGGTTGAGGAACCGAGGAAATTCCGAGGTCAAACTAAAGGACTTACCACCTCATCTTGAGTACGCATTTTGGAAGGTGACGATAAATTACCGTCATAATTGCTAAAGACTTAAGTAATGAGGAGAAGACCGCCTCATAAAGGTCTTGAAGTCACGTAAACAAGCCATTGCTTGAAACTCTCCGATATAAAGGGTATCAACCCCGAGTTTTGTACTCACAAAATATTAATGGAGGATGACTTCAAACCCGGTTCAACACCAAAGAAGAGTAAATCCAAAATCCACGAGGTTATCAAACAGGAGGTTATTAAACTTCTCGATGCGGATTGATTTACCCTATCTCGGATAGTCCTTGGGTGAGCCCGTTCATTGTGTGCCCAAGAAAGGTGGCATAACTGTTGTTGAAAATGATGAAAACGAGTTGATTCCTACTCGATTGGTTACGGGATGGCGTGTTTGCATAGACTATCGAAAGTTAAATGAAGCCACCCGTAAAGACCACTTTCCCTTACCTTTCATGGATCAAATGCTTGAGCGATTAGCAGGAAACGAATACTATTGTTTTCTCGATGGTTTCTCAGGTTACTTCCAAATTCCCATAGACCCCCAAGACCAAGAAAAGACCACATTCACGTGTCCTTATGGAACATTTGCCTACCGACGCATGCCTTTTGGCTTGTGTAATGCTCCCGGTACATTCCAAAGGTGTATGATGGCCATCTTTCATGACATGATCGAAAAGACTATGGAAGTCTTTATGGATGATTTTTCGGTCTTTGGGGATTCTTTCCAAACATGTCTCTCCCATTTGGACAAAATGCTTGAACGTTGTGAAAACACGAATCTTCGTCTAAATTGGGAGAAATGTCACTTTATGGTCAAAGAAGGCATTGTCCTCGGCCATAAGATCTCTAAAAAAGGGATTGAGGTGGACAGAGCTAAAATTGATGTTATTGCAAAGCTACCTCATCCCACAACGGTTAAAGGAGTTAGAAGTTTCCTTGGTCATGCCGGTTTCTATCGTCGTTTCATCCAAGATTTTTCAAAAATATTCCGGCCAATGACCCGACTTCTTGAAAAGACACTCCTTTCGTGTTCTCCAATGAGTGCATTGAAGCTTTCCAAACTCTTAAGAGGAAGCTCACAGAAGCACCAATTCTAGTTGCCCCCGATTGGGACCTACCATTCGAGCTTATGTGCGATGCAAGTGATTTCGCCATAGGTGCTGTTTTGGGGCAACGAAAGTCCAAACATTTCCAGCCTATACATTATGCGAGCAAAACATTGACCGAAGCTCAAGCACATTACACCACTACGGAGAAAGAATTACTAGCCGTGGTGTATGCTTTCGAGAAGTTTCGGCCATACTTGATTTTGTCCAAAAACATAGTGTATACGGATCACTCGGCCCTGAAATATCTATTTGCTAAACAGGATGCAAAGCCGAGATTGCTCCGATGGGTTCTACTCCTACAGGAATTTGATATCATCATCCGTGATAAAAAAGGAGCGGAGAACCTAGCGGCTGATCACTTATCCCGTCTTGAAAATCCTCATCAAGGGGTGCTCGAGAAAAAGGAAATTAATGAAACATTTCCTCTTGAGACACTTAATGAGGTATCTCATCAAAAAGATTCTAGTGCCCCATGGTTTGCCGACTTTGCAAACTATCATGCGGGTAACTTTGTTGTGAAAGGGATGTCATCCCAACAAAAGAACAAATTTTTCAAAGATGCCAAGCATTATTTCTGGGACGACCCCTACTTGTTTAAAATCTGCGCGGATCAAGTCATCCGGCGATGTGTGTACGGTCAAGAAGCCGCTGAAATTCTCAAGGCTTGTCATTATGGACCCACGGGGGGACATCATGGACCGAACTACACCGCAAAGAAGGTGTTTGATTCCGGTTTCTATTGGCCTACAATTTACAGAGATGCCCATAATCTCGTCAAATCTTGCGACTCTTGCCAACGCCATAGCAACATCTCAAAAAGAGATGAAATGCCTCAAAATGCAATTCAAGTGTGCGAGATATTTGACGTATGGGGCATAGATTTTATGGGGCCGTTCCCATCTTCTCGAGGGAACAAGTATATACTCGTGGCGGTCGATTATTTGTCCAAATGGGTGGAGGCGAAAGCGCTACCTACAAATGACGCCCGAGTTGTGGTAAAGTTTTTAAAGTCTCTCTTTGCCCGTTTTGGAACTCCTCGTGCCATAATTAGTGATCGCGGTACACACTTTTGTAATGACCAATTCGCAAAAGTGATGCTTAAATACGGTGTCACTCACCGTCTATCAACCGCGTATCACCCACAAACTAGTGGGCAAGTAGAAGTTTCAAATCGTGGTTTGAAAAGAATCCTCGAAAGGACCGTAGGTGAAAATCGTGCCTCTTGGTCCGACAAACTCGAAGATGCACTTTGGGCTTTCCGCATCGCTTACAAAACACCCATCGGGTGTACTCCTTATAAGCTCAGATATGGAAAAGCGTGTCATCTCCGATCGAGCTTGAGCATAAAGCCTATTGGGCCTTGAAGTATGCAAATTTCGACCTCAAATCTTCGGGTGATCATCGGAAAGTTCAACTCAATGAATTAAATGAACTCCGAGATCAAGCCTACGAGAATTCTTTGATCTATAAAGAAAAGACGAAGAAGATCCATGACTCAAAGATTAAGAATCGCGTTTTCAACGTTGGTGACAGAGTCCTTCTTTTCAATTCTAGATTGAAAATCTTCTCGGGGAAACTTAAGACCCGTTGGACTGGTCCATTCACAATTGCTAAAATTTTTCCATATGGCACCGTCGAATTATCTCAAGCAGACGGGCCAAACTTCAAAGTGAATGGACATAGGTTGAAGCTCTATTATGGAAAGGACATTCCACATATGGCTGTCCCGGATATCCAAACTTTCCCCATGAACCAATGAATGCGGGATCGAGTCAAGCTAGCGACTCAAGAATCAAAAACGTAGCTAAAACATGGGTTTTCACCCGTGTGTACCACCATAGTGTGGGGAGTTGTCCCCCATGTTGTGTAAAAAAAAAAAAAAATGTGTGTATATCAAAACAAAATAATGGCCGTAGTATTTCCTTTTACGTTCTTTGTTTCGGCATAATAACGGTACTTTGAATATTGAGGGCAATATTCATTCTAGTGTGGGGAATTCTCACGAATTTTATCATGTAATTATACCACCTAATTCCCCGTTTTGGCCAAATTTTTTGGAGTAAGTGTTTTCACTTACTCAAGAAATGGTAATCAATCCACCATGTCTAACTCACATAAGGATTGACTAATCCAGAGCAAACGGCTCTTGGTAAAGATATCTCAAATCCGTTTATGGTTTGCAATTTGCCCAAAATTGTATGGTAATCAACTCCCCATATCTTTAATTAGTTAAGAGTTGGCTAGTCCGAAGCAAGCGGCACGGTAAAGACAAATCAAATCCGTTGACGGTGGTGATTTGCTCAAAATCATTTGGTTATCATTGTACCAAAGTTCTTACTTGAATCGAAACAATTGGCTACTCCAAGTAATGGCTTTTGGTAAAGAGTCCTTTAAAACCATTAAAACTTCATAAATGATTGCTAGGGACTAGCAATAGCTTAGTGTGGGGATTGATGAGTGTGTAAATACTCATCATTTTATAACTTTTAGGCGCAAAACATCCGAAAACACTCGTAAACACATCAAAATGATGAAAATATCACAAACAAGTGTTTTATGTGTTTTAAATGCAAAATATCAAAACAGATGAAAACATATCAAGTTTGCATAATTGGCGCTTTAGTCCCCAAGTTTCAAAACTTGTCAACTTTAGTCCTTGGAATTTCATAAAGTAGGATTCTAAAGTTGTCAAAACAAAGGCAATTTTAAATTTGAAAATTAACATTTTAGTCCTTTAACTTTTCTAACTTGTCAAATTATGTCCTTTTGATAATTTGTGAAAATTACAATTTAAGCCTTGTACTATTAATTATACACAAATGGTCCCTATATTATTTGAAATTTGCAAGTTTGGTCCTATAATTACTAAATTGGCAATTTTAGTATTGGTTATTGTCAAATGGTCCTTGGAATATAGTGGCGAATGGTCATTTTGGTCCTTGGGAAATGGATGATTTACAACTTCACCCTTAACTAAATACCATGAATGGTCCAAGTTAAACCAAACCTAGTTATTATCTATATCCAAGTAAACAACCAATCCTAAACAAATCCATCCCAAGCCCAAGATATAAGCCCAAACCAGATTTAAAAATTAAAACCGCCTCACCACTGTAGCTCTACCACTCCCACCTCGATAATCCCAAATCCATAGATACCAATCCTTCTTCTCCACCCTTTTACCACCTTTCTCTGCCTAAGCTTCACCATCACCTTTTCCACATTTCAAACCCCGAACCTCAATCAAACTGTTTCCCCACTCAAATCTACCTTTTCCGCCAAAACACCATGTGTGATTGATGAAAGCCATTGATCCAATGGCTGGATCAAATGGGAATGAACCGAGGTCGACAAGGATGAAATGGAATCAATAAATAAAGAAAACGAAGTATGGAGAGAGTATCTAGTGTAATTTAATTTGCTCTTGTCGTTTTAATATTTTTAAATCTTCCAGTTAATGTTTAAGCTTTGAAAGCATTTTGTAATCATATTCCAGTGAAATAAAACCTTATTTCAGTATCAATTTAAGTTATTATTTACGAATTCAGTTTTAGCATATTACATGTTCAAAATTCCAAAATCCTCAAATGATGTTATTAGTTGTTACCAAGAATTAAAAAGGCTCTTATAAGCTATTACAAAGCTTATCTAAGCTGTTAAACCCTTAATAATTTAGTTTAGTTTCAAGAAAATAAATTTACAAAAATTACCAAAAAAATTAGTTAAAAATAAAAATCATACGGAAACATGATCAAGACAAGGTTGCAGTGTTAATTATGGATGCTTTTGGGTATAGTGCTTATTGGTAAGCCATAGGATCTGTTCTTAGTCCTAAATTCTCAGTTGGTGCTCAAATCATCTTGTAAGCTGTTAACTCCACTTCTGCATATTTTCTGTACAAGTGCTTATCAGCTTAAATATCTTTATATTCATATTAATCAGTCATAGTTAAGTATATTTAAACCTATAAACCAGTATCTTGTTCTTCTTAATAAGTAGTTAGTAAAACTTTTATTTTCACAGTCAAAAATAGCATAATCATCAATCTTGAGTTTCATGTTGTTAATACTGATGTTTAGTGTTTCATTAGTCCTAGTAATCAATATTATAAGTTCTGTTATCACTTTCATGGTCTTAATTAGAGTTTTGCTTTGAAAGCTTAAAAGCAGACTCTTAAAAGGGTGTTTGGTTCTGTTTTGTTAAGCGTGGTAGAGGCTACCTTAGTCGGTGTTTGTGTTTGTGACAAGTCTCTATAAGTTGTAGTATCACAGATTACCAAAGAAAATCAGTGGTCATTTGCATAAAAAGTCAAAAATTCCTTTAATCACCTCCTGTGCAGTAACTGTTGGAATTTCATGTTCTACGCTCATGAATTTGTGTTCATTAGTTGTTAATATAGCTTAATTCAGTCTTAATATAACTTAATACATCTAAATCAGTCCATAGAATCAGTTTAAATCTCATAAAAGTCAACCTTTGTTTTATTTTCAAAAAGTCAAAAGGTAGTTCTGTGCAGTTTTAAGCTCATGTTCATAAGCTTCTAAAAAGCTTTCTAGTTAACCTTAGCCTGTGATTTCTAGCTCTTTGGAAAGCCAACCAAGCCATATTGAAGTCCCAAGCTTAAGTTTTCATTTTTAAGCTTAATTGATAAGGCTGCATCAAGCTTGTTTGTTGTCCCATGTTCTGTATAACCAAGTATTCAGTTTACTATAAGCTTTTTCTTAAGCTCCTTATAAGCTCTACAGTGGTACCCACAGTATGAGTTTTGGTTTTTTGGATAGCCTACAAGCCAGTCTTGCACCCTTAGTTCTTATTTTGAGCTTGTGAGCTTATTTGATAAGCTTAAATTAGTTTAGAAGAAGTCCACAGATCTGTTGGTACAAAGATTAGCATAAGTGCTTATCTGTTAATTTCAGCTTACTCAGTGCTTACTTTTAAGTCAAAATATTTTCTCAGTAGTCATATTAGCTTATTATCATAGTCCTAGCTTATTCCCAGTTTCATTTTGCTTAATGAGTAGCTTTATAGCCTTTTAGCTTAAATACTAGAGCTCATTTCCATTTATTATTGAAACTGTTAAGAAAACATTAGCTTAATCTCAGCTTATTAGTCAGTTTTATCAAAAGTCTTAGTTATAAAAAATGCTTATCATTATTAGTTTGATTAGTTTGTAAAAAGAAAAACCAAAAAAAAAAATAGTTGTAAAAAAATAGCATTGCTGGGATTCGAACCCTGGCCACCCAGCTCACCACACCACACACTTACCGTTTGCCCTTGGGACTTGTCTCATTCAAATCTTGCACAACTTGATATATAACCCAGTTTGTCATTTAAGCTTATACGTAGTTTTTTGCTTATTTCTAGCTTATTTATAATAGCTTTTTCGACTTTTGTATTTTTCTTGTCTTTGTATTAGTATAAAGGAATTTACAAAAAAAGTTTCAGATTTTTCCAAGTAGTTTTAATATTTTTAATCAATTAATTAGTGTTTAACCGTATTTAATTCATAATAAATAAAATAATAATCGAAAAATATAATTCTTTTTGTAAAATTTTCTTTATCAAATAGTACGTAAGAAAATAAGTTTTACACTCGTATGCCTTTTATTTCTTAAAGTTTACGTTTTTGGTTGCGCTCCAGTGCCAATTTTACAACTAACTCTCGGTTTCGTTTTAGAACACGTTTTTAGACATTTTAAGTTTACGTTTTCATTAAAATAGATTAATTAAGTTATTTAGTTTCATAAAATCGATTTTTAAAGATAGTGATAGCGTTTATTTAATATAAATTATCTTTTAATTTCTTTTAATTTGCATTTAAGTCGCTTTTAATTATAACGTTTTTCTGTAGTTATAAATATTCAAATCATAACTTTTTCTCATTCAAATTCACTCGATCACTTTACGTTCAGGTTGAAATCGTACAGCTCGTTGGGACATAACGACCTGTGGAACCCACTTTACTCCTCAGATATAATTGTATTTGTGTTTTAACTGTTTTAAGTTTCTAACGGTTAGTCATTCACAAGTGGCTAGCTGGTGTGAGATAACTTGACGGTTTAGCACGAATCATTGTTACCATTAAAACGGTTTTGATTATGGTTTTGTTGTTGAGGTTGGTTGAAACCGGGAGGTCCGAGATAATTGTTTGAACGGTAGCTAAGAAGATTTTGATCTCCTTGCGGTTGATTGTAGTTCCCTGTAGCAGCATAAACATTCTCATGTTCGTAGCCACCGGAGGCTGTACACTCAGAATAAGGATGTGGACCTCCACAAGTCTCACAAGTCGGGTTTACCGCTTTCACTTGTGGGTTTGACTAGACAGATGCATTTGATACATTTTCAACATAGCCGTGTTCAAATCATCAACTTTCTTATGAAGAGTCAGATCGTGAGAAGAAGACGAAATTGATCTAGATGATTCACTCCTTCGCAGAAGAATCCCAATAATTATGATGAGCGGTCATGTTCTCAATAAGATCGTAGCATTCCTCGGGACGTCTTTTCATGAAAGTTCCACCGGCAGCAGGATTAATCGTATCACGATGTCTCAATGTCAAACCATTGTAGAATGTATCAATTTGGGTGACAAGCAACATATTATGATTCGGACATCGATCAATAGCAAGCTTGTATCGTTCCCAAGCTTCAAACAAAGATTCGCCGGGATACATTCGAAATTATCGATATCGTTCCTCAACTTCGTCACCATCGATGGTGGAAAGTACTTTGCCAAGAACTTGAAACCATTTCCTCGAAGGTATGAATCGAATTCTTGAGTCGATCAAACCAAGATGTGGCATGATGAGTCAAAGAGTATGGGAAAAGATAGAGGCGAAGGCGCCATCGGAGACCCCATTTTGTTTCATACTACGAGTAACCGTTAGAAACTTATCAAGATGCTTGTTTGCATCATCATCGGGTAAACCGTGAAATTGACAACTGTTTTTTACTTGTTCTATCATATGATGTTTCAAGCTAAAATCGGTAGCTTGGATATTTGTCGGTGCAATGGGTCCTCCCCTCCCGTACATGGTAGGTTGATATAACTCCTCCATCGTTCGGAGATCGGGAGCTACATTTTGATTAACGGGAGGAGGATTAGGACCGGTGTGGTGGAGCGTTAGCGGCGACCATATTACGTAACTCGGCACGTTCGATTCGATTATGAAGTCGTCTAGATCGAGCGAAGCGCATGCACTTAAAACCAAGTCAATTAAAAGAAACCGATATTCGAAAACACGGTGAACTTAAACCAATAATCCCGAGTGAATAAATCACCTCTACAAGACAAACGCACAAGCGAGCGGAGAAGCTTTGTAGGTCGTGCCAAGCTTATTAAAACCCGCTTTACAATCGCAATTTAATGTCAGACCGTCCTTATACCCACCACACAGTTTGTTTATCCGATAGAAGTAAATAAATCCACAAGCGACACAAAGGCAAGTTTTTGATCTTTTGTTCGGGAACTTATAATGATAACACCTCCGTTGAGAATGTTATATAATTGGTGTCTTCTATTTATTATCAAAAACAAAGAGAAAATCTTTTTGTATTTTTAATCTGATATATATATATACAAAAGAAAAAGGAAAATATTTTTTACTTTTTTATTTTATAGAAAAATAGTAACTTCACGAATGAAGGATCTCAAGTCACTAATCGACAAACTTCAAACGATATTGTCGTGACACAACCTCCAAGCGTGGCGCCAAAATTTGATTCGATAAGATTATGGGGTTATGTGTGTGGATAAATCCTCAATATCAATATCAAAAATAATCACGAAGATAGATTCAAATTCTCTTAGGAAAAAGAATAATAAATCAAATCCCGTGTGTGATCGTAGTACGGATTAGACAACCCGAATCGTTTTCCCAACGAGGCGTGAATTGCCAACGTCGTTCTTGGTTTGGATTTAATGCTTGATGATTTGGATTATAGATTTATTATAGTAACTACGGGAATGGGAAAGTAATTAAGGAAATACTAATCTACGGGAAATCCTAAATGCGATTATACTAAAACGTAATTAACAAACGTAATTAAAATGCAACTATGTCTAAACGATATCCTAAAAATGCCTAAAAGTACTTTTACTCTAAAATGTAATTAGAAAACTATTTTAGAATTAAAACTATATTTTTGGATTTTTCTTGATTTAATAAAATTAAAAACTAATTTAAACTATTTAAAATTCTAAAAATTACCAAACAAAGATGGAAAAATAAGGAAAATCTTTTATGCTTTTATATTTTTCTAAACTGAGAAAATTGAAAAATTATTTTTGGAACTTTTCTCAATTAATTTCAATAAAAGTTAATTAAAATTGGTTAAAATCTATTTAAATTGAGAAAAATAGTAAATAAAGACCAAAAATTATGAAATCTTCATGAAAATCTAAAATGATAATATGAATCTATGAAAATGAAAAAGCGACTTATGTGTAAGAAATGGAAGCTATAGTGCAAACTGATACTAGAATAAGCTACCAAATTAAGCTAACAAGCTACTAAACCAACCAAACAGTGACAGAAACTCAAGTACACTAGAATAAGCTAATTGCAACTAGTTCTAACTACTCCTAACAAGTTCTAAGCTCAGAACCTTGAATTAATCCAACTGCTAAAACTATCCAAACAATGGTTAAGGCCCTAGGTTTAAGCTTTTGCACAAGCTTAACCAATAAGCTAACCTGAAAACCAAAGGTACAGTCCTATAAACCACCTGGCCAACTATGATTGTGCCAAATCTCAAGTCCTAACTCCTTAAAATGAAACCAGTGCAACAGATTAAAAATACCTGTTTCACACTTAAGTGTGAACAGGGGAGAACAGGTCTAATTAATCGACTTATTTGAAGCTCAAATGACTAAACCGTTTCACCAAAAGTGATTATCAAGACTAGACCAGTTGAAGATTTAATATCCAAAGTTTCAAACATGAATCTCGAAATGAATTAGAAATTGACTACCAAAGTTTGGTTCAAAACTGTTTGACAGATTTTTGACTTTTGAAGATTAGGACTAAACTTTGACCAAACTGAGATTTGATCCACAATTTTGAACTGAAAATGATGATATTAACCTAATGATTATGACAATAAGCTAGCTCTACAAGTTTTGAGCTAATTTGTAACTTATTTCACCCACTGATTCTAACAGTATCACAAACTAGATCAGATTCAAGTTAATTTTGACTATTAGAGTGGAACTGCAGTGACAAAGACCTCAAATAACTATCAAATAACTATTTAAGCAAGCATCAATTACTACTAACTGATTAACTACTCTCTAACACAGATTATGCAGTTGAACCAAACACTAGTTAAGCTATTGATTATAAACTAATAAGCAGATCTAGACTATAACAAGCTAAACAAATATCAAACTCAGATCAAACAGTAATAATAATCACTAACTAGCAGATTCAAGTAACAGATTAATGATCAAAATCAGAAATGATGAACTTACAATTCACCTTAGCCACTATGGCTTGCACTTTGATGGAACAAAGGAACTCTAACCTAACAACCCCTAATCCTAATCCAATTCTAGCTCAGTATTCAACCCAAAACCAGTATCATTATCATCCAAATCCAGATCCAAAAGCAGCAACTATGAATCACAAACAGCAACTGTAGCATCTGATGTGACTGTGAGATTTTTGTGAATTGAGTGAGAAAACAAGTACAAGCTCACAATAAGCTACCAAAGCTTAAATGAACTATGAGAAACAATAAATCAGTGGTGGATCAATCCAAACACAGATATAAAGTGATTTTTAATTTTCAAATGATTTTATGTGATTTTTTTGTATTTTTGAGATTTTGAGGAAATAAGCTAAAACAAGTATGATAAAACTATAATAAGCACTAAAGTAAGTTTAAAAGCAGATTTAAATTATAAGAAACTTAAAACAAACAATTGAAAATGAAAACTAAATTTTATTAATAAGGAAAATTGAGTACACAATACGAATTACAAAGTATTTAAAACATTGAAATTGTAAATAACCACTACAACTTAAGCTAGAGAGAAGAAAAAATACAGAAAATAAGATACAATTGTGAATGAGAAATGAGGTCTATTTATAATTGAGCTAAGGGTCTTGGAAGCTTCTCGAAATCCTTCAATTTGTGCTTCTTTGAGCTCATGTACACCCTTGGATCAAATCCCACGCTACATCTCTAGCTATCCACCCTTGGATCAAATCTGATGACAAGTCTCGGCCAATAAGAGAGTGACAAGTGGTCAATAGCACACGGATCAATGAGGTGTCAGTCCCATGAGTCAGAGAATGTTAGGGAAAGTACAATATTGCCCTTAATTGTGGTTAATTTGCTCATTTACATGGGGTGGGGTAATTAGGGTTCATCTGGGTAACTAATTGGGGGAAAGGGATTTGGCGCGAGGGTGTTTGGGATATTTTAATATATTTAGGATATTTGACTTGGGTTAATGGTTCGTTGACCGGTTTAATTGAGCGGGTTTGGTTTGCTTTTCGGGTTAAAATAACCAACCGGGTAGCATTTGTTTTAGTTGGGCTCGGGTAATATTATTTTGGGCCGAAGGGTTTTATAAGGTTTTGGACTTTGGATATAATTGAACCCAAGTGATAGTTAAGGGACCAACTTGTATTTTCTGAAATTCCAAGGGACTAAATGTGAAATTCTGAAAATCTCATCAAGGACTAATCATGTAAATCTCAAATAATCCAAGGGTGCATCTTGTAAAATCTGAAACTTTAGGGACCAATTCTGTCAAGAGCTCAAATTGCAGGGACCATATTTGACTTTTCTTCAAACTTTTCTGATACTTCAAAAATCATCTTCTGAGAATAAAATCTTCCACAATACACAATCTTGACCTTCCAGCTCAGCTAAAACTCTCTTGATATCTCGTGCTCGGCTTTACATCTGATTTGGATCCTTTTTGCGTGTTACCTGCACAAGCACAAACTCAAGAAAACCATAAATATTAGCAATAAACGGCTTTTCCTTGGTTGTTTTGGGTCAGTTTTGATAATGAAAAGATATGTGAATAAGCACATATCAATTTTCTTTTATCAAAATGACACTTTTAATCTCTTATAATAGATTTCTGAATTTTGTGAAGTATATCTAAATAGATGCTTGGCTTTTAGGGGTCCTCTTTTGCCTCCTTGCGCGTTTTGTTTTGTGGCCTCTTGTTGCTTTCTTTGTTTTGCCGTAGTCTTAGGCCCCGTGCGTGGTTTGCGTTGCTCTGTTGTTGTTCCCATAGGTTTTGCTCGCTTTGTCTCGCTCCCAGTTTTTTTTTTTTTTTTTTTTTTTTTTTTTTCAATTAGCTCTATGCCTCGTGTGCTTCTCTGCTTTGCTATGTGGTGCCCCCTTTTGTTGGTCGTTTTTGGTGTGCCTGGACTTTTGGTTTTATTTCTGTTGCGCTTTGCTTTCGGCTTTTTTTTCGGTTTGCTTGTGCGTGGTTCTTTTCCTATATGCCCTGTTTGCTTGTTTGTTTGCTTTCACTTTTACTACGCTTTTTGCATATTGTTTTGTTGTATGCTATCTATATCCTTTCACGCTAGCACATATGCACTTGCCGGAGGTCTCGTTGGAAGCAGTCTCTCTACACATGGGTTTACCATGGGGTAGGGGTAGGATCTGTCTACATTTTACCTCCCCCATACCCTGCCTAGGCGGGAATGTGTCTGTTGTTGTTGTTGTATCTCTAAATAGGACTAACCAAACATCTCATATCTATAGAGTTTCGGTGAAACTTATTTTTAAGAAAATAAAACGAGATTAACTTTTGGAATATCCTGCAATTATTGCTTCAAAGATGGGCCATGTGTAATTGTTTTTAGGGAGGAAAATGATTTCCACATCCTAACCTTTAATTTTTAATTAGACATGACATTTAGGTATGCAAATCATTTCTCTTCTTGCGGTTGAAATTGAATCGGTCAATATACTGCAATTAGTGCTTGATTTCTCCGTACTTTTTTTTATGTCAAGTGGATACAATAATGCGCTATATGTGAGCCTAAGAATTATAAAATTTGAATTCCACTCCTTTTTTATTGTTAAGTTGATATCCATCCATATTGAAATAAGTTATCATATATACACCTACCAAATATATCTTTAAATATACTTCTCTCATTTATATAATTAATTTTTGAATTATATTATTTCTCTCTCCTCATATTCATCAATTATTTGTGAAAACATGCTCGAAGGTCAAGGTGGGGGTTTAAGTATCAATCAAATGTTTAAAAGTAGGATTGGTGATGGTAGTAGCACTAGGTTTTGGCTTGACCGTGGTTATGCAATGAACCTTTAAAGATGTCTTCCCAAGTATTTTCAAGTTAGCCAAAGATAAGAGATGTTTAGTAGCGAAGGGGTCGAGTTGGGTAGTAATCGTTTGGAGGATTAAAGGTATTCCCAACAACCGGTTGATCGAGGAGGTAACGATGATCGATCGGTTTAGAGTATATCTTTGGAAGGGTTAACTTATGTGATCAAGGTGATAAGTGGACGTGGAATGGTAGAGATCACAAGGCGTTTAGTGTTAAGGCTGTGAAAGACTTCCTTAACAGTGAATGTGATTATAGTAGCAGACATGTATTCAGCTGGTCAAAGTGGGTGCCGAAAAAGTGTAATATCTTTATGTGAAGGGTGGGTATGGATCGTATTCAAACAGCCATGGCTCTCGGGAGGAGAAAGTGTAACATCTCCTCCACGTTATGCGGGTTATGCGGCGACGAGGAGGAAGAATTGGACCATTAACTAGGCTTACACATCATTTTTCCATTGAAATAGAGTTATGATATATACGCCTATTAATTAGATCTACAAATTGACCTACATCATTTACATATTCAATGTTTAAAATATATTATTTCTCTCATCATATTAATCAATCATTTTTAAAATACGCCAATCATATTTGTAGGTCTCTTTTTAGGTCTATTATTAAGTGGGCAAATGCTACCGTTTTGGCTTCCTCTTCACCTAATTGGTTAGTAAAAGTATAAAAATCACAAACTTTGTTATACCAGAAATCATCATTATAAAAAAGCTTAATTTATTTAATTACACCACCCTAACCATACGGATACATTAATTGCATATGCATTGGGTTGTAAGCAACTATTAATTTGTGTGTTTAGAGTTGGTTTAAACTCGGATGCCCTACAACTTACGAGCATTAAACAATTTAAGTAGTTGTTTACAAATATCAAAAGCTGTTTGAGAGAATCTCGTCAGTAGTGGACTAGTGGTTGCTAGACTCACGCTGACCATGTCAGGGAAATATTACTTTTTTGTCCGTGTATTTTTTTAATACAAGTGCGTTTGAAAAAAAATAAAAAATAAAACAGAAACTCATATTAGGATTTAAGATCATTTAATAACAAAATATTCTTTACATATGAATAGATCAATCTTCACTATCTATTTTTATTTGATAAATCACAACAATTTAAAAAACTCACTTTCATTGTTTTTTTAAATATTAATATCTTTCAAATCGTTAATTGTTAAGCGAAAAAAAAAATACATCATTCTAACGAGCATTTAAATATCTTTTTATATATAGGCACTTTGATATACTTTCGACAAAATATTTATTTATTTATTTATTTTTGTGTATTTTTCATGTTTTTTTAAAAGTTTTTTCGTTTTTTTTACATTACTAAAATTTGCATTAAAAATCATATATGATTAAACACTAAATTAAATAGTACATATGATGTTAGTGTTAAATCATATATGATATGTAATATCACATGTGATATTAGTGGAAAATCACATATGATATACATATCATATCACATGTGGTATAACATATCATATATGATTTAACACTAACATCACATGTGATATTCAATTTAGTGCTTAATCATATATGATTTTTTTATGCAAGTTTTAGGTAACGTAAAAAAGCGAAAAAGTGAAAAAAATGATTTTTTCTAAAGTATATCAAAGTGACCGTCTATAGAAAGATAATTAAATGCTAAATCGCAACAAATGTAAATATTTTCGTTTAACAATTAACGGTTTAAGAGTTATTTAAATTATAAAAATAAGTAAAATAATAAAATGCTTTTAATCTCATTATTGATTTTTTAGATAGATGGTAGGGATGAGTCCCTTTATATGTGAGAAAAGTTTGGTATGTAAAATAACTCTCCCTAATACTCATAACATGATAATCATAATTAAACACAATAAACATTAAGTACCATCGTGCCTTTAGCTTCTCAACCAACGACGCTTGATCGCGCAGACACCGCACCAACTCTTCAACCAATTGTTCCATGAAGCATCCCTAGACACATCTTCGCTTTTTGGTGTGTGGCTCAAGACCGCTGCAAGACTATCATGGGTGCGACTCCGCACCTGTTCAAACCCGCACACCAGACGGAGAATTGCGGTTTCGTAAAAAAGTTACGCAAACAATATATATTGATGACATTACTTACTGGGGGCCAGATATATCAGCGGATGGGTGCGATGACGCAGCGTCACTAGCGGATGATTCTACAGTAAGGATCACCGGACGTTTTTTCCTTGAGGAGCTTGCGCCATCCCCTCCGGGCACTCTTTTGCGCTTTAGCCCCGACTCCCGCTCTTCTTCTTCTTCCATTGGTTGAGCCCCCACTACGGGTGGTGGTTGCGCCACGGGGGATGGCACCCTAGGACTTGGCAAGCTTTGCAGCGGCGTCGCCTCCACTGCAACCGATGAACTGGTCCCTGTCTCTCCCACATTTATCTCCAGGGTACGTCCTGCGGTAGCAGCCAGTATCGGCTCTTCTCCTTCTCTCGATGGTCGTGTCCCTGTTTTCACCTCAACTGGTTTCGCTAGATGCACCACGGTGAAAAGATCCATCTATGCACAACAGGGAACAACAAGCAACACAAATTATATATAATGCGCGAAAAAAGACAGGAAAATTCTTACAGTAACTACAAAAGGGGGTGCGGAAGAACGAGTACCCTCCCTGGCCATTGGCGCCTAAGAATACTGGCATCTCATCCGGCATGCCAAAATAATTACGGCTGATGCCCATATGCACCAAAAATTCCTCAGGATAGGAACTAATGGGGATGCGGTTAGCGTTTATCAGTTCCGCATCCTCAGCGACATATGATCCAGGCAAGGGGCACTCATCCCTCGGCAACGTACCCCGGGTATAAAAATTGTAATGCCACGGAAAGCATGTGTCGTCTACCCAGAAAAAGAACTCCCTCCAATTCCTAAGCGCGTCTAGCTTCTCAGTATAGCACTGAAGCCTACCAGCGCGCTTAGCAAAGGATACCCACCCATGTGCCCATGTCGTGTGATAAAAGGCGCGGAATAGGTGGATGGTTGGGTTAACCGCCAGTAAACGACAGTTCACCACAAAATTGGTGATTTTAGCCGCACCGATGCAGTGCAACTGGGATAGGTGCAGCTCGTAATAATTTATCACATCGCACAGAAATCGGGATATGGGCACACGTTGATTCGCGAATTCGAAGAAACGTGTGTACACCCCTATTTTCCTTTCGGGGAAATCTGAAATGGACGCCTGTGCACCCGGAACAACCGGATGCACGTCAAGTGGTATAAAGTAATCCGAGGTGAATTCTAGAAGATCACTCTCGGTGAGGTCGGACGTAAAATCAGACAATTGTTTGACCATGGTATTGTTTTACAAAAGCGCACGCGCGGCTACCTTAGAAATAAGCGGTTTTTTCTGGATTGCAAAGGTAAGGATCCTTGAAAATGGCGGATTGAGTTTTCTTTTTACTGTGAGAAAAACGGTGGAAATACAACGAAGGGTTATATAACCTCCCTCATCCACGCGATGAGTGACACGTGGACCCTACCAACCCCAACTATGTGGCTGAGATCGCTTGATGGGACACTGCTGCAGTAACTTTCCCCCGACTTACGAGGCGCTCATATTTTTTAATCCCATGTCTAGATACAATGTATTAGCCGGTACATTTTTTATGGCTTCTTGGCTACGCTTCAGAGTTTCTTCATTGACTACGGTTATTAGTCTAGCATCCGCCGTTAGGCACTGCGCATACTAGACTGGGGGGACATGATGACGTATAGTCTATATCCGGGTCACGAACCCGACAAAATTCCAACGCTAACTTAGCCCAGTACGAACTGGGCTAAGCCGATAGATGTTTGGGCTCATGAAGGCCCAAACCCAAAGCTATTCACGGAATAGATATCGGATATCTCATAATTATGGAGATAATGATTCCCCAACCGACTTAGGCGGGATACGCCGAAGGTTGAGGAACACGGAACCAACAAGGATTCCGTGTGTATATAAAGGGAATCCCATCCCTCGTTAAAGGTACGATCAACGATACCCTAACTCTCTTTTAACCCTAAACCGATTACTTACTCTCACGCCGGAGGATAATCGTGGGAGACAATCCCACGATAAGCCTAACGGTGTTTTCTCTCTTAGTGCGCATGTCTCAAGCAACAATCAGCAATTGGTACGAGAGCCGGAGCTCCAAACAAGGAACGCCCAACTTTTATATCAACACTCTCAATTCGAACTTTTTTCCTAAAAGTTTCAACCTTATTGATTATTATGACAGTCACGACTATAAACAGACTCGCGACTGTAGCATGATGGTACGCTCTGCTCTCTCGCGACCCCTACTCTAATTAAAAAAAAAAAAGGGTATCTAACTTTCTTTGAGAATTTTCTTTTATCAAAATGATACTTTTAATCTCTTATAATAGATTTCTGAATTTTGTGAAGTATATCTAAATAGATGCTTGGCTTTTAGGGGTCCTCTTTTGCCTCATTCGCGTTTTGTTTTGTGGCCTCTTTTTGCTTTCTTTGTTTTGCCGTAGTCTTAGGCCCGTGCGTGGTTTGCGTTGTTCGTTGTTGTTCCCTTAGGTTTTGCTCGCTTTGTCTTGCTCCTGCGGTTTTTTTTTTTTGTTTTTTGTTTTTGTTTTTTTTTTTTTTTTTTTTCATTAGCTCTATGCCTCGTATGCTTCTCGCTTTGCTATATGTGCCCCATTTGTTGGTCGTTTTGGTGTGCTGGACTTTTGGTTTTATTTCTTCGGCTTTTTTTTTCGGTTTGCTTGTGCGTGGTTCTTTTCCTATATGCCCTGTTTGTTTGTTTGCTTTCCCTTTTACTACGCTTTTTGCATATTGTTTTGTTGTATGCTATCTATATCCTTTCACACTAGCACATATGCACTTGCCGGAGGTCTCGTTGGAAGCAGTCTCTCTACACATGGGTTTACCCTGGGGTAGGGGTAGGATCTGTCTACATTTTACCTCCCCCATACCCTGCATAGGCGGGATTGGGTCTGTTGTTGTTGTTGTATCTCTAAATAGGACTAACCAAACATCTCATATCTATAGAGTTTCGGTGAAACTTATTTTTAAGAAAATAAAACGAGATTAACTTTTGGAATATCCTGCAATTATTGCTTCAAAGATGGGCCATGTGTAATTTGTTTTTAGGGAGGAAAATGATTTCCACATCCTAACCTTTAATTTTTAATTAGACATGACATTTAGGTATGCAAATCATTTCTCTTCTTGCGGTTGAAATTGAATCGGTCAATATACTGCAATTAGTGCTTGATTTCTCCGTACTTTTTTTTATATTGTCAAGTGGATACAATAATGCGCTATATGTGAGCCTAAGAATTATAAAATTTGAATTCCACTCCTTTTTTATTGTTAAGTTGATATCCATCCATATTGAAATAAGTTATCATATATACACCTACTAATTATATCTTTAAATATACTTCTCTCATTTATATAATTAATTTTGAATTATATTATTTCCTCTCCTCATATTCATCAATTATTTGTGAAAACATGCTCGAAGGTCAAGGTGGGGGTTTAAGTATCAATCAAATGTTTAAAAGTAGGATTGGTGATGGTAGTAGCACTAGGTTTTGGCTTGACCCGTGGTTATGCAATGAACCTTTAAAGATGTCTTTCAAGTATTTTCAAGTTAGCCAAAGATAAGAGATGTTTAGTAGCGAAGAGGGTCGAGTTGGGTAGTAATCGTTTGGAGGGATTAAAGGTATTCCCAATGCCGGTTGATCGAGGAAGGTAACGATGATCCGATCGGTTTAGAGTATATCTTGGAAGGGTTAACTTATGTGATCAAGGTGATAAGTGGACGTGGAATGGTAGAGATCACAAGGCGTTTAGTGTTAAGGCTGTGAAAGACTTCCTTAATGATGAATGTGATTATAGTAGCAGACATGTATTCAGCTGGTCAAAGTGGGTGCCGAAAAAGTGTAATATCTTTATGTGAAGGGTGGGTATGGATCGTATTCAAACAGCCATGGCTCTCGGGAGGAGAAAGTGTAACATCTCCTCCACGTTATGCGGGTTATGCGACGACGAGGAGGAAGAAGTGGACCATTACTTAGGCTTACACATCATTTTTTCATTGAAATAGAGTTATGATATATACGCTTATTAATTAGACCTACAAATTGACCTACATCATTTACATATTCAATGTTTAAAATATATTATTTCTCTCATCATATTAATCAATCATTTTTAAAATACGCCAATCATATTTGTAGGTCTCTTTTGGGTCCATTATTAAGTGGGCAAATGCTACCGTTTTGGCTTCCTCTTCACCTAATTGGTTAGTAAAAGTATAAAAATCACAAACTTTGTTATACCAGAAATCATCATTATAAAAAAGCTTAATTTATTTAATTACACCACCCTAACCATACGGATACATTAATTGCATATGCATTGGGTTGTAAGCAACTATTAATTTGTGTGTTTAGAGTTGGTTTAAACTCGGATGCCCTACAACTTACGAGCATTAAACAATTTAAGTAGTTGTTTACAAATATCAAAAGCTGTTTGAGAGAATCTCGTCAGTAGTGGACTAGTGGTTGCTAGACTCACGCTGACCATGTCAGGAAATATTACTTTTTGTCCGTGTATTTTTTAATACAAGTGCGTTTGAAAAAAATAAAAATAAAACAGAAACTCATATTAGGATTTAAGATCATTTAATAACAAAATATTCTTTACATATGAATAGATCAATCTTCACTATCTATTTTTATTTGATAAATCATAACAATTTAAAAACTCATTTTCATTGTTTTTAAATATTAATATCTTTCAAATCGTTAATCGTTAGCGAAAAAAAATACATCATTCTAACGAGCATTTAAATATCTTTTATATATAGGCACTTTGATATACTTTCGACAAAATATTTATTTATTTATTTATTTTGTGTATTTTTCATGTTTTTAAAAGTTTTTCGTTTTTACATTACTAAAATTTGCATTAAAATCATATATGATTAAACACTAAATTAAATAGTACATATGATGTTAGTGTTAAATCATATATGATATGTATATCACATGTGATATTAGTGGAAAATCACATGATATACATATCATATCACATGTGGTATAACATATCATATATGATTTAACACTAACATCACATGTGATATTCAATTTAGTGCTTAATCATATATGATTTTTTATGCAAGTTTTAGTAACGTAAAAAAAAGCGAAAAAGTGAAAAATGATTTTTTTCGAAAGTATATCAAAGTGACCGCCTATAGAAAGATAATTAAATGCTCGTCGCAATGATGTAAATATTTTCGTTTAACAATTAACGGTTTAAGAGTTATTTAAATTATAAAAATAAGTAAAATAATAAAATGCTTATAATCTCATTTATTGATTTTTTAGATAGATGGTAGGATGAGTCCCTTTATATGTGAGAAAAGTTTGGTATGTAAAATAACTCTCCCTAATACTCATAACATGATAATCATAATTAAACACAATAAACATTAAGTACACATGAAAGCGTATAGGAACATATAATAAATAATTAATTAACATAAACATAAAAATATGTGTACCTTTGATTCTAGCTAAACAAAATCAATTCCCAAGCTAGCAATTGAGATGAACCCTAATTAGGGTTTATAAGGATTATAAAATTGCCTATTACCGCTTTTTGCAATTCAATCAAATATACTTACAATATTGTGTAAGCACCACGTTCTTGTACACACGCACTATAACGAACTAAAGTAAATACTAGTTTAAGGAACACAAAACTTTTGTTTAAAAAAAACAAAGTAATCGACCCCTTAAGGTTAAAGAGACGATCGTTTGGGACTAAGAGAGAAAACCACAAGCTTAGGTTTTAGGTTATGTGTACAATAGTGAATAACAAAGACCCTAAGCCTTGTATTTATACTTGTAGAAACTTAGCGTCCAAGTTAGGGTAGGATTAGGACTGCTAAAGCCCTAAACCGATCAGTTCTATTCCCTAGGGGATTCTATAGCCATCTTGACATCTAATTTCATATTTAGTCCTTTTCTTTAACATTTAACGACCATTAGTCTATTACGTTTAATTACTTAACGTTCGTTATATGTTTCATGTAAATAATAACTACATAGAAGCTTGATGACCTGCACCTCGGCAGTATTCATCGCTTCTCGTTCATTCCTCGATGTCTCGGCTATACTATCCTCTACATACTTTTGGATAGCGACTTGTGTCATTTCGTGCACTTTCTTTGGCGCCATAACTCTTCAAAGTAAGAGGAAAGGTGAGACGTAGCAAAGTCCTATGTTAAGAATAAGCGCTCTAAAGAGATATGATAGGAGGTGATAAATTTGAGGTTATTTTTCAAAGTGGTGAAAATGACCACGATCATCTCGAGAATGCGAAACTGAACTTTGAGCAATGTTTTGGTGGGAAGGAGTTCGGGTATGTTCACGTTTGGGAGATTTTGAAAAGTTACCGGAAGTGGGATGCCGAGGATCCGATTGACATTACATGTCTCGAGGATATATCCGGCATAAAGAGTCTAGCCGCAAAGAAACAAAAGTCAACTTCAAGCGTCGAGAGCCGCAAGCTCTGGTGGGAGCTAATCGAGTACTTTTTCGGACAATTATCCGAAAAGTATGCTCAAAAGCCGACGTTCAAATGGCTTGTTATGAGGCAAGGCGGAGAAGGAAATTGCTACGTTAAAGATGAAGGAGATGGAGTTTCTCATGATAGATCCCAATTTGACTCTTGACCCGACAAAAGCGAGATCATCCGAAAGAGGCAAAAAGAATAATGAAAAATATGCCGAAAGAAATGACTAGTAAAATATTTAGGTTTCTTATTATTAGTATGTGTTGTACTTTTTCCCCGTATCGCTTTTTTACGTATCGTGTTTTTTAATAATTAATGACATAATTTTTATGTATCGTGTTGTATTTTTTACGTATCGCTTTTTTTTGTTATTATTAACAACAATGTATTTTATTTATTAACAAAATAAATTTAGTTTATTTGGAAATTTGAAAAAAAATAAAGTTGTAAGTGATGGGCCCCAAATGAGTAAGTTGAGGTTTGTTGTGAGTGGGAGGGTTACTTGTAGTTACTTATGAATGTTTGTTATAGTGATATGGCACCGTGAGTAGGAATGAAGAGGTCAAACTCTTGAGAACAACTAAGGGGCGTTTGGTTGGAGAATTTGAAATTTTGAAATTTTAAATTCTAGTAAATTTAATTCTTGAGAATTTAAAATTCGAATTTAAAATAATTTCGCATGTTGGGTTGACAGATATTTATAATTTTATTTTTATTTTTTTAATATAAGTTTCATAAATATTCTATTTGTATGTTTATAAAAAAATTTATAAAAAAATTATAAAAAAAGTTTATAAAAATCTATTAAAAATTTTATAAAAAGTTTATAAAATAGTTTATAAAACATTTAAAAAAAATTATAAAATATTTATAAAAAGTTATAAAAAAAGTTTATAATTTTAAAAAAAAAAAGTTTATAGAAAGTTTATTAAAAGTTTATAAAAAGTTTTAAAAATTTATAAAAAGTTTATAAAAAATTTATAAAAACAATTTATAAAAAAGTTTATAAAAAGTTTATTAAAATTTATAAAAAAGTTTATAAAAATTTGTAAAAATAGTTTATAAAAGTTAATTAAAATTTTTAAAAAATTAGAAAAAAAATTTATAAAAAATTAAAAAAATATAAAAATTAATAAAATAAGTTTATAAAAAATTTCATAAATGTTCTATTTAAAGTTTATAAAAAGCAATAAGAAAAAGTTTATAAAAAAATTTCCGTAAGTTAAAATTCTTTTCTTTTTGAAGTTATTCTAATTATTTCAATTGTGCCAATTTGTGAAATTTTAAATTAATTCATTTGAGTGTTATCCAACAGTATATTTGAAGGGAATTAAAATGCAAATGCCGCGATATCCCAACCAAAAGCCCCCAATGCTCTAAGGTAGCAGTAATTGACTATCCGTCTATCATCTTCCTTCATTCAATTCACATTCTACAATAGCCCTTTTCAATTGTTCTTGGATTTGTATAATTCAATTGCTTTTCACTTTATCTATCTTAAATTTTCAGATTTTTTCTTGAAGCGAGGCAGCTTGTTAGCTCGTTGTTATCCATCATCATGTCTTCATCTTCAGAAGAATCAGACGACATATCTTTTGTTGATTATGTGGAGAGCTTACGAATCCCATTTGAAGAAATAAAATTAGCCACCAACAATTTCACTGATGCAAATCTCCTTCCCATACAATCACCTTCGTCCTCTTCTTTTCAAAAACTTATTTACAAAGGACAACTCAAACAATCAGGTGGAGAGTTGATCGATATTGTTGCACGGAAAATTCGGAAGAGCAAGACAACATTGTGTTCAACGAGTTACTCACGTCTTACTTAATAACACATAAAAATATCCTCCTGTTTTTAAGATTTCTGGCACAGATAACCCAATCATAATAAACAAGTACGAGGCGAATGAAAGTCTAGATAAACATCTAAGTGACTCCTCAAATCTCACTTGGATGCGAAGATTGCATATATGTGTGCGGGTTGCTCATGCTTTGAGTTACATCCATGATTACGATGCACAAGGCGATTTTAGTGTCATACATGGTAACATCAAGAGCTCCAAGATTTTACTTGATGAAAACTGGGAACCCAAGTTAAATTGTTTTGGATTTTCCATGTTCGTCAAAAAGTATCAGCCTCACCTTACTAGTAGATATAGTGGCACATTACAATACACGGATCCTGTATATGTAAATACGGGATGTTTGACTCATGAATCTGATGTGTACTCCTTTGGAGTTGTTTTGTTTGAAGTCCTGTTTGGGAGGATTGCATCTGTTAAAGATGAAGATAATTGGTATTTTGCTAGATCGGCGAGATTATCTTATGAAAAGAAAACACTGGATGATATGATCATTCCCGATCTACGAAAGCAAATGAACCTTCAGTCACTCCAGATATTCTCGGAAACAGCATATTATTGCTTGGAGGAGGAATCATTACGACGTCCAAATATGGCTCAGATTGTCAAAAAACTTGAGGCATCGTTGGAGCTTCAACAAAATGGCGGAAGTGATCTTGTAAGCTCATCATATCATTCCTTTGGTTTTTATTTTATGCCTTTAAATTTCGTCATAGTTTATTAACGAAAAAGTAAAAAGTAAAGTAACGCCCAATGTCGTCTTTCACGAGTTATTGGTACCCAATGTCGTTTCCGGTATATGGGGAGGTTAAGATGTAGACAGCCTTATGCCGACCTAAGGTAGAGAGGGAGTGAGGATCGAACCCTGACCTCTCGGTTGAGAGGCAAGGGTTTTCCAACTGATCCAACCCTACTTGTTTATAAACCTTATTACACTCAACTTTTTTATAAACCTTATTAACGAGTAGTTTATAAACCTTATTACACTCAACTTTTTTAAAATAGGGATAATAACGTACGGGTGTTTGTTTTTTGATTTTTTAAAAAAAGTTCATGGTGTATATTTGCCTAATTTATAAACTTATAAAAAGTTATGGGACTTGAGAACTTGAGGTAAATGTATCTATAGTCCTTATAAAGAGCTTAAGCAATTTGGGTAGGCTAAATGTATCTATAGTCCTTATAAAGAGTTTAAGCAATTTGGGTAGGCTAATTCACAAGTGGAAGACCAACAACAACGTACTCTAAAGGATCACACCGATAAAGAGAAACAGGACACCGAAGCTCGCTCTAAACCACACTCGATCTCAGACATGTTTGGACGTCGACCAAATTCACAAGTGGAAGACCAACAACAACGCACTCTAAAGGGTCACGCCGATAAAGAGAAACTTTACACTGAAGCTCGCTCTAAACCACACTCGATCTCAGACATGTTTGGACGTCGACCAAATTCACAAGTGGAAGACCAACAACAACGCACTCTAAAGGGTCACGCCGATAAAGAGAAACTTTACACTGAAGCTCGCTCTAACCCACACTCGTTCTCAGACGCGTTTAGAACTCGACCAAATTCACTTGTGGAAGACCAACAACAACGCACTCTAAAGGGTCAAACCGATGAACAGAAACAGGCGCCAGGTATCATAGACGCTGCTGGAGTCCGAGTCACTTCATATCATGATGAACCTGGCTATTTCAACCGTAGCCTTGGGCAAGATTATTCGGTGAATAATCGAGAACGTGCTAGGCCGCCTTGGCACGGAGACGTAGCTGGTAAGAGACCGAAGTCTGAATATGACGACCACTCTACATATGTACACGTGAAACCTCCTCCTTCACAAGGTAAAGTTCGTGTACTCAATCCAAGTTACGAAGATAATAATGATGATGAGGAGGATGATTATCAGGGTCCTTCACCTGTAACTTTAAATAGTGATCACTGATCACTATGGTATGCACTAGCTAGTAGTGATATTGAATACCGCTTAATGTTGCTTTGTATTGATTGTGTTTTTTATTGAACTGTACGTTGACTTTGGAATTAAACGCAGGTCATGTTACGCATTGACTTTGAATGTGATATTTTTCTTTTTTGTTGTAAAATGTTTAATGTTTAACATTAATGTAAACTTTGATAATCCCACACTATATAAAGCTAGCTTGAAATAAGTCAACATGGATCAAAGTATACTTATTTGAGTAGACACTATTTGCCTTCACTACATGAGGTACTTAAATATGTGTGGTTCCTCTAAACATTGTAGGTGTGTTTTGTTTGCCTTTTTGGGCTGAGGTGTGGGATTCACCTACACCCGTTGTTCTGTAATTGTTTTTTTAGTAATAATATTTTACCAGGGGTAACACTTTTATCCAAAAAAATATGTGTGGTTCCTGTGTTGGTATTTTGTCTATTTGATCAGAATTACTTATTTGATTCTGGTTATTCAATGTTACATTATATATATAACCAGTGATGATCAATGTATATAAAAAAGTTAATTTTGCAAAAATGGTCTTTAAAAAAAAGGTTTAACGTGAAAGAAAGGGACGAATGTAAAGGTGTTTGTGCCAGATGGGTGAGGAAAAACTGGATTACACCTTCTGTGATAGGATGTCTTTTTAAATTATGTTGATTGTTTACAGATTTAAGAAAATCAAATGTGTGAGATGGATCCCGAAAACATATTGGTTGTCTTTTGACTCTTGAATATGTTGTACACACCCTGATAGTGGACGATGGTACTGACTAAAGTGGGTTTAAACGAATGTGGTATGCAACACACTGAAGCAAATATCAATGGTGGATATGCAACTATCTATTTTTTTATTTATTTAACAGGTAAATGGTTTTTAGCTCGATAGGCACGTGAGGTGATGGCGTAGCTGGAAGGTGGAACCTATATGCAGGTTGAATAACCGGTTTAAATGTATGCAAATGTCGACATATACACGTTGAGGAAGAGCGTATCCTACCTGCATAAATTATATTCGATGAAACATCTTAATGGGATGGAAAAATCTTACGACTTTAAAGAGGTACGTATGCTTTATCTTAATGTGAATGCTCAGATATGCATTAGTTAGTGTAGTGGAGTATATAAAAATGAAAGTCAACAATGTCTCAAAGTTTATATTAGTGTAACATGTAGATGTCAATATCAAAAGGGTATAACGGTAAAGAAAGTTTAATGACTTAGTAATTTGAATATGAAAGTAACTAAATGTCTTTAACCTCACAACTACTACCAAAGCCCAACACTTTCTAATTACATCAGGGACCATCAATGGTTCCACCATTACCTGTCATAACCTAAATATCTATGCCCCACACGATGCTCTCTCCAAACAACTCCTATGGAATGAAATCTCCACCCATATAGCAAACCTACAGGGGATATGGATTCTACTTGGGGATTTCAATTCGATCCGAGGACCCGACGATAGGAAAAATTCCCACTTCAACCACTCCGAAACTTTGACCTTTAACTCCTTCATCCATCACAACGACCTTCTCGAATACACAATGCATGGTAGCCACTATACCTACATAAAGGACAACGGCTCCAAAAAAATCAAGATCGACCGAATTTTGGTGTCACAAAACTTCCGTAACACATGGCCAACAGCTTCTCTCACCACACTACCAAGAACTCTCTCGGACCATAGACCCCTCATCCTTATCACAAACTCCGTCGACTTCGGTCCCCCCCCTTTTCGTTTCTTCAACTCATGGTTAAACAAAACAGGGCTAGCGGATCTCATTACCAATACTTTTGACTCCGGCCTTTTTCGCAGACCTGATCAAATCCTCAGTGCAAAACTAAAAATTGAAAGATGAGCTCAAGATTTGGATCTGTGAACAAAAGCTCCAGGAAAACAATATGTCGATCAATTGATTAGACAACTAGAAGATCTCGACAGTATTATCGACCACAGGGACTATACGGAGGGTGAACTAACACTTTGGGTTGATTCCAAAGCACAGCTTCTGGCACTTGAGCAATCAAAACACAAGACTTGGCACAAAAATCTCGAGCCAAATGGTGTTAGGATCGGACACGACACATACAAACAACAATTAACTGCCACACACTGCCACAATTAATAACACAAGGATTTAAGGTGGTTCGTCTAATCGACCCACGCCCACCACGGGTAACTAGGAGTATTTTATTTCATCCGAGTTGTGTGTCGTTTACAATACTGAGCAATCTCTTAAATAGAGATTGGAATGATAATCGCTCAAAACACGCTATCAATTACGGCTGCCAATTGCGGCTGTCAATTCTGACCGCCCATCAATCACGTGGAACATGGTCGGTTGAAAACTTGGCTTCCTGTTTTCTAGCACTTCCTTTTGACCAGCCTAATAAATGGCTTCACACTCAACAAATGGATCAAAAGTGGAGATGAAAATTCGCCTTCTTTCACAACTTCATAAACAACAGAGCCTCCAAAATACCGTCTCACAGGCTTGGAGATAAATGGGAACTGGCATGTCGATCCCCCCTCCATCAAAGAAGCGACCCACAACTTTTTCAAAGACAAATTTTCTGAGCCCATTAAGAACCGACCCAGGCTACATTGCCATGGGCTTAAAACACTCTCCTTGAGGACTCGCTCTCTCATCGCCCATTCACCTAAATGAAATAAAAGAAGCCGTATGGGACTGCGAAAATGACAAGGCCCCGGGCCGATGGCTTCAATATTGGTTTTATCAAAAGGTTTTGGGAGCATCCGAAATTGACTTTCTCGCACTCATGCTTGACTTCCATGCCTATGGAAAAATTAGTAAAGGCTGCGGATCCTCCTTCATCACCCTCATCCCAAAAAAAGCCTCAGTTAAGTGCCTAGCCGATTATCGTCCAATCACTTTAGTGGGTTGCATCAAGAAAATAATCTCAAAAGTCTTGGCAATTCGGCTAAAAAGCAAAATTGCTAAACTTATTTCCCCGAACCAGTCGGCTTTCCTTGCAGAAAGGAATATATTGGATGGTCCACTCATGCTCAATGAAATCATTGGTTGGATAAAGAAGAATAAACAGGAAGCCTATTGCCTCAAGATTGACATAGAAAAGGCTTTTGACTCGGTACTTTGGGAATTTTTATTCTCGCTAATGCTACAAATGGGTTTCCCGCAACGTTGGATCCTTAGGATCAAAGGTATTTTCTTCTCATCCAGGTCCTCGATTCTCATTAATGGAAGCCCAACAATGGAATTCAGATGCGAAAAGGTGTCCCACAGGAGATCCCTCTCACCATTCCTGTTCTTAATAGTCATGGAAGCTTTCTAATATACTACAAAGAGCATCTCTTGGGCATTATCTCCGGATTACACCTTCCAAACCAAGGCCCAAACATCTCACATCTGCTATATGCGGATGATGCCATAATAATCGGAAGTGGTCACGGACTCAACTCCACAACCTGGCAAGAATCTTGGCGCCTTCCATCTAGCCTCTGGGCTCAAGGTAAACCATCATAAATCCTCTTTTTGGATTGAATTTACCTACTGATGTATGCTCCGAATCATGTGAAATCCTTAAATGTAAGGCTGATCTCTTCCCAATGAACTACGTTGGTGTAATTGTTGGCTCGAATATGAATTTGGTCAAAAATTGGTCCCCTGTTATAAAAACCTTTGAGAGCCGACTAGCTATTTGGAAAGCCTCCACACTCTCACTTGGTGGAATTTTAAATTACTTCATTTGAGTGTTATCAAACAGTATATTTGAAGGAAACTAAATGTCTCCGATATCCCCCCAACCAAAAGCCCCCAATGCTCTAAGGTAGCAGTAATTGACTATCCGTCTATCATCTTCCTTCATTCAATTCACATTCTACAATAGAGCCTTTTCAATTGTTCATATAATTCAATTGCTTTTCACTTTATCTATCTTAAATTTTCAGATTTTTTCTTGAAGCGAGGCATCTTGTTATCTATTTGCAAAAGCAAATTAACATCATCATGTCTTCATCTTCAGAAGAATTAGACGACATATCTTTTGTTGATTATGTGGAGAGCTTACGAATCCCATATGAAGAAATAAAATTAGCCACCAACAACTTCACCGATGCAAATCTCCTTCCCATACAATCACCTTCGTCCTCTTCTTTTCAAAAACTTCTTTACAAAGGACAACTCAAACAATCAGGTGGACAGTTGATCGATATTGTTGCACGGAAAATTCCGGAAGAGCAAGACAACATTGTGTTCAACGAGTTACTCACGTCTTACTTACTAACACATAAAAATATCCTCCCTGTTTTTAAGATTTCTGGCACAGATGACCCAATCATAATAAACAAGTACGAGGCGAATGAAAGTCTAGATAAACATCTAAGTGACTCCTCAAATCTCACTTGGATGCGAAGATTGCATATATGTGCGGGTTGCTCATGCTTTGAGTTACATCCATGATTACGATGCACAAGGCGATTTTAGTGTCATACATGGTAACATCAAGAGCTCCAAGATTTTACTTGATGAAAACTGGGAACCCAAGTTAAATTGTTTTGGATTTTCCATGTTCGTCAAAAGCATCAGCCTCACCTTACTAGTAAATATATCGGCACATTACAATACGGATCCTGCATATGTAAATACGGATCCTAAATCTGATGTGTACTCCTTTGGAGTTGTTTTGTTTGAAGTCCTGTTTGGGAGGATTGCATCTGTTAAAGATGAAGATAATTGGTATTTTGCTGGATTGGCGAGATCAAATTATGAAGAGAAAACACTGGATGATATGATCGATCCCGATCTCTAAAGCAAATGAACCTTCAATCACTCGAGATATTCTCAGAAACAGCATATTATTGCTTGGAGGAGGAATCCTCACGACGTCAAATATGGCTCAGATTGTAAATAAACTTCGAAACAGCGTTGGTTCTTCAACAAAACACGAAATTCCTGTAAGTTCATTATATCATTCCTTTGGTTTTGTTTTCTACCTTTACGCTTTTGTCATAGTACTGTTAACAACAAAGTTTTTCATGCTTCGCATTTTCCGTTAACATGACCTAATGAGGAGAGTGATGTGTATTTGTGTTTGATATGAAGTGGTTAATGATTTTCAACGATTTTGTTTAGACTTTTGTATTGTATTCGACATATTAAATCTCGGAAATTAGTTGTTAGCAACCACCTAACTTTGTTTGCAAAACCCAATCTCGTAAGTCTCTTAAAAAGTACGAGTAGTAAAGTTGATTTACCAACTCTTCTTTGATTTATTACTTATTTTCCATATCAATCCAAAACGCATTTGTCTAATTGCAAATCATTTAATTTGTTCAGTTTTCCTAATTTCTACTCAATGTCAATTACTCTTTTATTACTCCAGTTAGTCCAGTATAACACTTGAACCACTTATTACTCTTTTTCATCACGAACTCTTTCTTTCACGACAAATCACACATCATTTTGTGAAAATTCTTATATAAATTTTATGTGGTTATAGTAATTCGTATTTTTTTATAGTACGTATTTTTATATAGTACAAATTTGTAACACACTATACTTCAAATTTTCTGTAAGTAATAGTCATGTTTTCTTACAAAAATTTTGCACTTTTTTTTAACCAACCAACGTGTTTATATGGGTAATCTTATATGTTTTTTTTTATATTGTTTTTTAGATAAATTTCGAAAGCAATACCGATGACGCTCCAATGGAAGTTAATATCATTGTCGATCACGCTCTTACTGCGCCGGAAACCGAGGTAAATGTGCTAAGGCTTTTTGTAAGTTATTGTACGGTTTGTACCAACCAACCAACATGTTCATATTGCTATTTTTATATATACTAGTTATGATACTTGTGCATGCACGGGGCTTTGACAAAAAAATAAAAATAAATAAAATATTATGTATTAATACTGAATATTGTATTTTTAAAGGTAATTTTATATAGTTATAAGTTTCGTGATATAAGTACGACTAATAATTATGCACGAGTTTTTTCATTATGCATTGGTATCCATTAGAATTTAGTAAAATATTTGTAAAAATTTCGTTAGATAACTCAAGATTTAATTTTATTTAGTCGACAAAGATGTTTATCGTTATTTAAATTCACTCATCGATATTATGTTGTACACATGATGCAAGTTTAATAACACATAATGAGCGTTGATAAAGTTAAAGTATACCCCTAAAGTTTTTAAAAATGTTTTCTAGATATCTTTATATAAATAAATAAGAATTACATGAGTTATTGTTATAAGACAATCGCGTATATTTATTTTTATATTAAAGTAACCCGTGCTTACAATTTGATAATTATATTCCCGTTTTCAGTAATTTAGCCGTATTTAAGATGTAAACTCGTGTCCACATAGGTTAAACTTTTAAAAATAAAATAAATGAGTCATTATTGAACGTATATAGTAAAAAAATTGATACTTATAAGTTTAAGCAAATTTATATGTTGTTATTTTAAAACAACATATACATCGTATTTTTTAAGATATAAAGTATAAAATCAATTACCAATATAACCCAATAAAGCATTTGGTTTACGAGATTGAACAAAAAAAAATTAAATTTACGAAAACGAACTAAAAATGTCACATCAACAAATTCAATATAGGTGGAGACCTTTTCTTTCTTAATACAGGCGAGACCTCCTTCAAATTTACTAAGCATTAATTATCTTATCTCTATAAACAATTTTTGAATATTACGTACAAAGAAAAGAATCAACTCTTTCTTTACACATTTAGCATTGGTGATTAATATTAGGTGTCAACGTGGTACATTGAACACCCTTAGAATGTTAGATTGTCACCTTTAAATAATTAAACGCCCTACTATCGTCTATATCTAAGGGCATCCACTATGGTGGACATTTTAAAAGGTTTAAAAATTGCCACCTCTTACATTGTCATTAATTCTTAAAACTTTTCATATTATGAACCGATTGACCGAATAAAGGTTTTTATTTTTAATATAATTTTTATAAATTATCTATTTAAACTAGTACAAATAGGCAATTTTATTACTACCATTTTACTCATATATGGGTTAACACAAACCCGAATGAACTGACCGAACCCGACTAACCTAAGTTCAAATAGGGTCGGGTTCGAATATGTTATTTTAGCCTCGACGACTTTGACCCGACCAAGCGGCACCAACCCGACTCGATTAACACCCTTATAGTCTCATTTAGAGTTTTAACTCTTAGGAACTATTCTAAGATTATAGCATATATACC